>CM048839.1:34081772-35281772 GCA_026545765.1 Plantago major
AAAGCAAAGTATTGCAAACTTATAGACAATGAGTCAAAGCAGACAGTCTTGGTTGCTTGGCGGAAAGGCAGTCTTTATGTTACCGATTGGGCATCTGCCACAACTGAAGAATGTCTCATGGTGAGTCAATCAGGTCACACAGAAGAGCACTGGTTATGGCATAAAAGAATGAGTCACTTGAATTTCAAAACTGTGAACAAACTTGCCAAGAAAGAGTTAGTGGTTGGCCTTCCCAAAACATCTTTCAGAAAGGATGGTATCTGTTCTGTCTGTCAGATGGGGAAACAATCCAAGATCTCTTTCAAGTCCAAAACCAGAAACTCTAGTGTTAGACCACTGCAACTATTACACATGGATCTTTTTGAATCATCTGTAACTAGTTATGCAGGAAAGAAGTATGGTCTGGTTGTTGTAGATGACTTCTCAAGATTCACTTGGGTTGTCTTTCTGAAGCACAAATCTGATGCTAGGGTAGAGATACCAAATTTGCTTAATAAGCTTGAAGTCATGAAAAATGACAAAGTATCTGCAATCAGAACAGACCATGGTACTGAGTTTGTCAACCAGTACATAAAGGAGTTTTGTACCAACAAAGGTATACAACACCAACTTTCCTCTGTAAGAACACCACAACAAAATGGTGTTGCAGAAAGGAAAAATAGAACCCTTAAAGAAGCGGCAAGGACAATGCTAATGTAATCGAAATAAGTGAAGTTTATTGGGTTGAGGTCAGAACACAAAGATGCTACACTCGTAATGTATGTTTGATAAACAAACACCATGACAAGACCCCATATGAACTCTTGGTTGGTAGACCCCTAATATCAAACATCCGAAAGTATTTGGTTGTAGATGTTTTGTTCTTAAAGGGAAAAGAGTATCTAAGAACATTTCAACCAAAGGCGTATGAAGGTCATTGCTTGGTTATTCTATGAATAGCAAACCATACAGAGTTTACAACAAAAGAACAAAGAAGATTGAAGAATCAGTTCATGTTGTATTCTATGAAGGAAACAAGAAAACACCCCTTGCTGATGAACTCTCAAAAAGGTTCAAGGAACTAATGATAAAGGATTCTGAAGAAGAACCCTCAGAAAGGAAAAACATCGTTGTGGAAAGGGAGGATGACTCTGACGAAGAAAAGCATGAAATGCCTAGTAACAACCAGATGATTCTCAGACATGATGAAGAATTTCCTATGAGAATTCCAGAAATGGAAACTGAAGATGTTCATCACAGAGCTAACTCTAGAAATGACCTCTCTGACAGGCATGTCCCAGAAAGCTCTCACACTGAGCAAGTGTCAGACATTCACCGCCCCTCTGAGGTGCAAGATGTCACAGATACTGAAGAAGTATCAAGTCATAATCATAGTGATTCACATTCAGATCACATAGATGTTGACCCTACTAGCCCTAAACCCATGATGATATGGATCAAGGATCATCCTGCAAAAGATGTGATTGGACCAATCAATCAAGGTGTTAGGACTAGGAGAGCAATAGCTGAAAATGCTAACTCTCTCTTTGGATGTTTCATCTCAAACATTGAACCTAAAACTATACAAGAAGCATTAAGAGACCAAGATTGGATCTCTGCAATGCAAGAAGAGTTGGATCAGTTTGAGAGAAACAAAGTCTGGAAACTAGTTCCATTTGTAGAAGGAATATCTGTGATAAAGTAAGTGGGTTTTCAGAAACAAGATGAATGAATCTAGTGAAATAACCAGAAACAAAGAAAGGTTGGTTGCCAAGGGATTCACCCAGACTGAAGGTTTAGATTTTGATGAGTCATATGCACCAGTTGCCAGATTGGATGCAATAAGACTCTTTCTGGCCTTTGCAGCTCATAAAGACTTTAAAGTTTATCAGATGGATGTCAAGAGTGCATTCTTGAATGGTGAACTTGCTGAGGAAGTCTATGTTGAACAACCACCTGGCTTTGAAGTTTCCTCAGAAAGTAGAATGGTCTATAAGCTACAGAAAGCTCTATATGGACTGAAACAGGCTCCAAGAGCATGGTATGACACTTTGGCCAAATACCTTCTGGAAAGTGGTTTCAAGAAAGTTGAAGTTGATAAAACTTTATTTACTTTAAATCATGATGGGAAACTACTCTTAGTTCAAGTATATGTTGATGACATTATATTTGGATCTAAGGACAAGCAACTTTGTGATGACTTTGCAAATCTCATGAAAAGTAAGTTTGAGATGAGCATGATGGGAGAATTGAACTATTTCCTAGGATTGCAAGTCAAGCAACTCAATGATGGAATATTCATTAGTCAGACAAAGTATGCAAAAGACATGCTCACAAAGTTCAATCTTAAGCCTTCTGAAAAGAATGCTAAGATACCTATGAGCATAGGAACTAAGATGACCTATACTGAATCAGATAAGAGTGTTGATGAACACAAGTATAGGAAATTGATATGTCAACTACTTTACCTTACTGCAAGCGGACCTGATATTCAATATGCAGTTGGTGTGTGTGCTAGATTTCAAACAAATCCAATGCAATCACACTACAACATTGCTATAAAAATATTAAGGTATGTGAAAGGTATAGTAGATGTAAGTTTATGGTATCCTTAAGAAAGTGGATTGAGTTTGGTTGGTTACTCAGATGCTGATTATGCTGGATCAATGCTTGATAGGAAAAGCACCTCAGGAACTTGTCAGTTTCTGGGAACTAGACTTATCTCATGGTTTAGCAAAAAGCAAAACTCAATTGCAACTTCTACCATAGAGGCTGAATATATTGCTGCTGGTTGTTGTGCAACACAAATTCTGTGGATTCAACAACAACTCAGAGACTATGGACTCAATGAAGAGAAAACTCCCATTTTCTATGATAACACAAGTGCTATTGCAATCACACAGAACCCCAAGTTCCATGCCAGAACAAAGCACATTGATGTTAGACACCACTTCATCAGAGACCATGTTGAGAGAGGCAATATAGAGATACTCAAGATTGGCACAGAAGACCAACTTGCAAATATCTTCACCAAGCCCCTACAAGAAAGCCGGTTCTTGACCTTAAGACATAATCTTGGATTAATGGAGATGCCTAAGGACTGAAAAATGTCCTGAATCTCTAAATTCTGAGTAAGTGAGGTAGAAAAGAAGTAGGCCTCTGAGGACATGTTCTCAGAAAGCCAAGTTGATAAGAAGTGATGCAAAGGTTTCTGAGTAGCAACACTCAGAAAGGCAAAACATTTTTGGAACGGGTATCCAGAAAGGCAAAGGTTGGTACACACTCAATAAGTAAATAAGACTAGAACTTACTTACTGAGAGTGGGTCAATTACATTCAAACAACTGAAGCTTCTGACACTTGAATTCAGAAAGCTATTTAGTCATAAAGAGAAAAGGCACACAAAGCTCAAAAAAGTATAAGTTCTGAAAGTCAAACATGTCCAATGTCTCGTATTTTTGCCATTTTTATGATAAACAATATAAAGATAAGGACTTGACACTCAGAATGATAAGTTCAAACGATTGAGTGTTCTTACTCTTTACTAACTGACATAATGGATGTAACTTGTTAAAAATCCATCAAGTCGGCACAATACCATTTGTTGATTGATATCATTACAAGATATTCAATATAAGCCCTTGATGAATAAATGTTTGATCTCAACGGTTGAGATTAAAACAAAGCAAGTAATGTCTGTTGAGAAATGCAGACATGGCCCTCTACGCATTTAATGAAGTACAGAGGACGTACCACGCCTATGCAGATGCAAAGACACGCATTCATATTCAATTGTATGTATGTTGTATCTATGTACATTTTGTCTTCTATATATATAGGATTTGGGCAAAAGACGAACACTTTTACCAATTCCGAAATTTCAAACTTGCATCAAAACAGCAAAATCTCTCAAGATTTATGCAAAACCCCCGCTGCAAACTCAACTTCTTGTGCTTAGTCTTCTGAAAAGATAGACTAATCTCGATTAATTGTGCAAAATTCATCTGAAAAACACTCACTCAAAACTCTATATAAGAGATGGCACCCAAGAAGATGACCACCAAGAACCCTAAGGCCGCATCATCTGCTCCTGCTGAAAAGCAAGGAGGAAAGGAACTTAAGGTGTTGAATAAACGCCTTCTGGGAAAGTTCAACCCATCTGACTGGAATCCAAACCACAAAATGAATTGGGGAGCTTTTCTAGTGAAGAGGTATGTACCAGCAGTTATACCTTCAAGACCAGAAAGGAAACTGATATTGGGGATGCTGAATAATTCCCATATCTACAAGCTTCTATCTCCTGCACCCAGTGGACTATCCACACTGGATCTACTGGAGTTCTATAACAACTCCAAAATCTTCACAAAGGTTGTGAATGATGAAGAAGAGAAATACATGCAGACTGAAGTCTAAGGACAAGAAATTGTTCTAGACTGAAAGACTTTCTGGAAGATATTCCGATTGAAAAATCGAGGAAGAATTGAAGACATCAACATCAAGGACGCTTCCATGATTTAAGGCATCAAAGAGCTATTTGAAGCAATCCAGTTAGAAAATGCAAAGGGTTGTCCAGGAGACTTTGTTCTAAAAGCCATCAGAACTAGTCATCTCCATAAACACTGGAGTACTTTAGCTCTTATTCTGGTCCGTTGCTTTGATGGCAACAAAGGTGGAGTAGACCAGATAAGCATGGAGAGATGGATGATGATGCATCTTCTGAACAAGAAGCATGAAGGGCAGGAAACCCACTTCAATTGGGGGAAGTACGCCTTCAACAAATTCCTTGGACATATTGAGGAATTTGAGCCCAAAATCATCAATGGCCTTGCTGAGCCAAAGGCCAATATGCACTTTGTTCTCAAAATCGGTTACATTCTGGAAACAATGGGAATCATCTCAGAGAGAAATAAGAAATCCCAGTCACCAACTCCCTTTTCAGACACGCCTTTGAAGAAAAAGAGAAACTTGCTGCTGAGAACGCACTCAGAAAGGCAGAAGAAGAAGAAACTGCACAGCAAGGTGAGGAGGTCTCTGAGCAAGCTCAAGCTAAACCTCCAGTTGCCAAGAGAAAGAGGACTCAAAGCAAAAGAGCCTCCAAGTCCCTAAGCATACAAGAGGCACAACCTTCTGGAGACAAGGTCTCAGAAGATGTTGGACGCCCAGAAAGGCAACTCCAGAATGCCCCAAGAATCCTGAACCAGACTGCTCCAGAACTCTTTAGAAATGATAGAAATATCATAGATGGGTCTGCACCAACACAGAATAGTGATTCTGAGGATGATGAAGTACTTGCAAAAGTACTCAAAAGATTCAAGTATGAGACCCATGGAGGAGCATCAAGCTCAGCTCTTCAGAGAGACAAGAGCCCCTCTGCCCAGCAGGAAGAAGAAGGCCTGGGTGAGGAAGATAGAATGCTGAAGATCCTGACATTGCTTCCACATTCACTATGCCAGCACAAAAGGTTGCTGAAGAAAACCCTGTTCTTAAACAGGTTCCTCAACCTTCTGAGAGAGCTCAACTCTCAGAAAGGGATCAGACTGAGATGGAGACTCAGAATGATACTCTAGAGGACAACAACAATGAGCAAAGAGAGGTTGTGCTGACTCCACTAGTCCAAGAGACCCAAGCTCAGCCTGACTCTATTCAGGTATCAAAGATGGTTTGTATTTAACTTGTGAACATAGGTATATGTTAACTAGTTATTCATAAGATTTGTTTGTTAGAGGCCAATTTAGAGGCAATCTTTCAGGGGGAAGAAAACATGTCCACCCCTTTGAAACAAGAAGAGGTTCCTCCAACCTCAGAACATCAAGAAGAGCCTGTCCCACAGGTAGTAAAGTTATCTCTGAACAATAAATAACTAACTAAAAATGCTCTTATAATATTCTTAATGTCTCTTCTTAGGCTCCAATTGAGGAAGTAGTGGTGGTGGAACTAACACCCCTAAACCAAGAGATTCCAGAGGTTGAAAATCTCTCTACGGAAGTATTTACTGAGCCTTCTGCTGAGAAGGTAAATAATCAGTAATAGTCTCCTTCAAGAATGCTCTGGAAAACCCACTACTAAATCTTTTATGTTTGTTCTTAAAGGCTCAGTCAGAAGAACAACTGGATGGAGAAACAGTAGTGTTATCTCTTCCAAAGGAAACCGAAATCAACAACAAGCGATTCTAGAAATGTGCGAAACCCCAAGGTTTCTGAGGAACATGCTACTGAGCTTCCTCACTTGGAAGTAAGTGAAGCCTCATAAAGCATATTTCTATATATCTTTCTCTGATAAACAAGTTTCTGAAACCATAATTGATTCTAATTCTCAGGTTCAAGCAGAAAGAAAGGTTGATGAGGATAAGACTTCTCCTCACAACAAGGTATCTGTGGTCTCTGAGACCAAGCAAGCAGAAGTACAGGATAATGAGCCTAGTGTTTCTACACAGGTATGCTCAGAAAGCTTACTTTTGCACATAGATACTAACTCAAGTGGTTTGAACAAAACTAACTTGATCCCTTTCTTTCAGGCTCAAAGTCTAGTGCCAGTTGATTTACTCAAGGCTTTCCAGAAGCACACTTTAAAGAAATATCTCAAGTGCTTCAGACAATGGCAGAAACTCAAAAAGGCTGACCTTTCTGAATTAGCCAGAGTAATCGACGTCCCAAAAAAGAGGGCAATCGCCTTCAATCTGGAAGATTATATCCATGCAGTGTTCCCAACAGAGTCCTACTCATTTGCCACTCTGATGCATGAAGACTTCATTCATGAAGTAGCACAAAGACTTATAGCAGATTTCAAGTCTGCGGATGCTCAAACCCAAGAGCAGATGGTTACCCATCCTGCCTTGCCCATCAAGCTCACTACTTATCCTGCTGAACAAGAAGAAGTCAATGGGAGGATGATTACATTCCCAAATGATTATCAAGAACCTCCCTCTGAGCATCCAAACCAAGAAGCAAAGAACAAGAGTGATGATGATGACGATCAGAATGATGATCCCCAACCTGGACAAGGCGGGATTCAGAAAGCTAGCAAAGGAAGTGGAGAAAAGGCTACTCCTTCAAATGCTCAGAGAGCCCCATCATCATCACCTCCCAATTCTCATCAAGATATCCAACAGGCTTAGCACAATGATGCCATAGAAGAAATTTCAGCCGCTGAGTTCAGGATGGAACAACTCAGAAAGGTGTTGGAAGAATAAAAGAGAATCAGCATTGAGTGTCAAGCTCTTGTTGATGAAAAGGAGGCCAAACTCAAAAAGCTCAAAGAAGCTAATGCCAAGGAATTGGCACTCCTAGATGAGCAAAGAAATCTGAAGAATGCCATTGTTGTCACAGCTGCTGAGATAGATGCCATGGATGACAATGATGATGAAGAGCATGATGCTGAGGCTGCATCAGAAAGACCTTCTACATCCTCTCAGAAGGCCAGCATACTCCAAGGCAAACAAAAGATGTTAGCCAGCTTGCAAACAATCCCAGAGAAGGATTATGAGAGTGATGCTGAAGAAGACCGCAACTTGATTACTGCAGAAGAAGATGAGAGACTTATCACTCAGCAAAAGAGAGCCCTACTTGCTCCTCATATCTTCTCTGCACCAGGTAGTTCAAGAAGTGAAGAGCACCGTGCAAGGAACAGTGTCTTTTTGGAACTCAGAGAGACACTAGTTGCCCAAGACACAGAAGTGCTAAAATCCGTCCCAGAAGAGATGAAGCCATTGGCTGCTGCTTTACTCAACAGAGCAACCAGCATAGCTCTCTCTCAGAAAGACCTAGGGTTGTTCAGGGATGAGGATTGTAACAATTCTAATGCAATATTGAATGAAGCCAGCCATGCTGTCCTGCAAGCCAACGCCATCCTAAGGCCGCTTGAAGAGCTCAACAGAAAGGAGCAGGAACTGGTTAGGCAGAACAAAGAGCTGAAGAAGGAACTTCAAGAATTAGTCAGGGTGCACAACAATCTCCAAAAGAACTTTGAGTCACTCTTTGAAGCTTATGCTATCATGAGTCAGTCATTCATGACTAAGGGGGAAGAGATGCCTCAGAAAGGCAGAGGAAGAAAAAGAAAACAATCAAATCCTCCCTCCTCAAGTCAACTTGTCATTAAGGACACCAATGGAGACACCCTTGATGAAGAAGTTGTTCCAGATCAACCAGCCAGAAGGCTGAGAAGTATGATAACTAGGGGAGCCAAGTCCCTTAGAATCTCAGAAGAGAAGAAGACTTCTGAAGAAGAAGAAAAGGAAGAAGGAGAAGTAAGAGGCCAAGAAAGCTGCAAGTCTCCAATTTTGGACTTCAATGATGATGAGGATGAATCTGATACAGATGAACATCCACTTCACATGAAAAGAAGACAAGCAACTACTTCACAACCTCCTCTGGCAGCAAGGCCTTTGGCAGCCAGAACTCCTTCTAGAAATACCAAGTCAATACAAGGAACATCCACCAAAGACAAATTCAAGGCAAGGGAAGAAAGGTTTAGCGGATCTCTGACGAAGGCCACCTAATGAAAAGCAAGAAGGATTCCGGTTTGGCAGAGTAAACAGAGAAACTCATCAAGAAAGGCCAACTGATGCCCACATTGAGTATGTGAAGACTAGTAATGAAGAGTCTTCATATAGGTGCATTCTGAACAAGAGAGGGTATTGGATTCTGGAACTACAACATCTACTTGTCAATGATAAGTTTCCAACTCCCATCCTCAACCAGATCCTGAAATGGAGAGAAGGCAAGCCAGAATTGCTAAAACCTGAGCACCTTCATGCCTGGCTAAACTTTGAAGTAGAAAAGAGGAATGAAGCCAGAAAGATGGATCTTTCTTTTGCCTGTCCTTACCCAAAGCCTGATGATGTACACAAGGTAAGAAAACTGGATGGTAGCTACAGCAGAAAGAACAAACTAGGTGTTTCAACCTATGAGTCATTCTATATGACATTGGATGAATACCTAGATGATATACACTATCTGGAAGAAATATACAAGTATTTCAACCTTTCTCAGCTGCAAGTAGACCATGCCTGGGTCTGGGGAAAGTACTTCTGGGTCAAACACTTTCTGCGGAAGAATCACAAGCTTGGCAAGAGTTACCATGAAATATGTGACTTATCCAGAAAGACAGAGCTCTCTGCCAGAAGGATTCTTTATGACTATGTCCAAGAATGCGAAAAATTGGATGATCATGTCAACTGATCCAGAAAGGATGCTGAAGTACTTGAGGTATCTGAACCCAAGTTGCATTTCTGAAGACTAGTAATATTAGAATACTCTCTTGGAGCTTGGATTCTCCTTTGTTCTAATTTACTTAGTATGCTTTGTTACTTTTTGTAATCTTGCTGATTGTTTCTGAATTTCTCTATATGTAAAAGTTGCATCTTATTCTGTAAATTGTACCTATCTGAAGATCGTACTCTCAGACATTCTAATAGATGACAACTTATCAGGAAAGATCACTTCTTGTGATTTGGTTGATGTTTACTTTCTGCACTTAATTCAACTAAAATTGAATATCATTTGAAATAATTAAGTGGTGGATTGTTTTCTCTTCCAGGGTTACAAATTTGTAATAGGACTTAAAAGATAGTCATGGATGACTGGTCAAAAAGGGGGAAATTTGTTAGGAATATCTGTTAGTATTTTGATCACTCATCACATGTTCTTATCTTAGCCAGAAAGGTGATTAAGTACCTTGGTTCACTTGAACATTGTAAAAGAGGAAATCACTGAGTATGATTAGTCTAGTAAATCTTATATTAGGATTATAGGTCTCTGAGTGTAATTTTTATTTCCAGAAGACCACGAAGATCAATCCTAGCAATGGAGCTTTTCTGAAGATTAGAAGACTGAAGATTGCACAAGATTTATGAAGATATCAAGGTTTAGTCTAACTCAGAAAGACTATGTCCTTAATCCTTTCTTAAATGTATTTACTTACTTTTGAAATATGATTCAGGACATATGACATCATGAGTATGGAGCATGCAAGCCATCAGAAAGGCTCATGTATCCGTTGAAGACTACAGGACAAGAAATAGTTCAAGTGCATTAATTGCATCGGCAGAAAAGCTGCTGAAGCACAGTCCTCTCTGAGACATGAGACAAGGAATTCTGAGTACTCATTTCAAGATAAGTATGGACTGAATTTGAATTGTGTCTAACGGATATCATTCCAACAACTCTCAAAATTCATCTATATATATCACACACTTAGATGCTGAGAAATACATACCTTAGAACGCTCTATCTTGCAAACTTATCATCAAGCAAAGTATTCTCTCAAGCACTCTACTACCCTTTCTGAAAGCTTTCTGTTGCTCGAAAAATCACTAGTAGTTCTAAGTTGTCCTGGACCTTAACAAGAGATTGTTATTCGTGAAAGAGTTGAACTATCAGATACCCTTTCTGAAGCTCATTCTCCAGAACGGACATCAATTACTTGGGTCAGTAAAGAGCAGACTGCCATCCACTGAACAAGTGTATTAAGTAGTCTTGTTCTATTAGGCTCTCTGAAAACATAACTGAAAAGTTATACGAGAAGCCTCTCTGACAAACCTTATAACCAACACCATCAAGGCGTGGAGTAGAGGAAGTACGTGATTTGGGAAATCAGGGAATAACTCCAAGGTTAGAGTAGAGGAAGTACTTAGCTCTAGGAGCTAGGGAATAACTCAGGGGGAACATTTGGTTGGGAACCATTTGTTTAGGAATCTTAGATAGGATTATTGTAAGGTGAACTCAATTATCTGTTCTAGTGAATTCTAGGTCTCAGAAAGACTGAAGTGGATTAGTTAGAGGATTACGCCACCTCCAGATACCACTATATTTTCTGTGTCATTTACCTTTCTGTATTTACATTTCAGCAAAGCACACACATACTTATTGTTTCTGCACTTACCTATCTTAAAGTCTTCCGCGCTCTGAATTTAAGTATCAGAAACCCTGTGTTTCGAAACTGTTTATCGACAAAAGTTTTAAAAGACTATTTACCCCCCCCCCCTCTAGTCTTTTACTTTACCGTTATCTGGACCAACAGTAAATTTTCACCGCGGCGAGCCTTTTGCTTTGCCCCGGCGAGCGTCTCTTCTTTTCCCCAGTTTTTGTTTCGTAAAAACTCGCCGCGGCGAGCACCTCTTCCCGCCGCGGCGATCTAGGTTAAATTTTAAATTTTTTTCTCTTCTTCTTCTTCCTCACCGACCCACTTCCCCCATTCTCATTACCGCCCAACTTCTTCTCTTCATTCCAATTTCACGTTCTCCCTCAATTCTTCACCAAATTCCCCCATTCTTGTTGCATTCTAACGGGTTTCCCCCCTCTCTTCGATTCTTGCTCCGTTTTTGTGCTTCATCCATCCAACTCTTCGAATTCACAAGGCACTATGTCTCGCAGAGCCACAGGAAGTAAACGCCATAGAGGCGAATCCAGTTTCGTGGTAGGTCAAAGCGGTCCAGTCGATGAGTTCTCCCATCTGTCCGCGGAGGCGAGGGCTTTTATGGAAACGAACTTTATGGAGCCCAGGAAGGCATGGACAGAGCGGGAATTGGCTCTTGATGAGCTGGAGGATGCCGTTTATGCCAGAGTCTTGGCCAGGATCAGATACTTAGGCTGGGGCATGCTCTTTGGCAAACAGTTGCCCTATGACCCGAAGCTGGTTCGGGAGTTCTACATCAGTCTCCACGACTTGGCTGATGGGGTGATGACAGTTCGTGGCATCAGGGTCCAGTTCTCACCTGGGAGTATCCAGGAATTCCTACAGTCTAGAGTGTTTCAGTACGACGACGACCGATACAGCCACTGGGGCGAAAACTTCCACAACCGGCAGTTTGATAGGGACTTAGCCGAGTTCGTCCTTCTATCTAGCACTGATCCGGAGGACCACAGGACCAAAACCACCATATCCACCCACTTCCTCCAGCCAGAGGTTCGCCTCTGGCAACATCTCATACAGTATAATGTGACCCCCAACTCACATTTTACTACCCTTACCCCTCCCACAGCCCGCCTCATTCGAGCGATCATGGAAGGGCAGTATGTTGGCACCCCAGATATCATTGTGGCGGAAGCTCAGTCTCGGATGGCTAAAGGCAGTCCACTCGGTTTTCCTTGCCTTATTACCAACATCTGCCGGTCCTTCAATGTTCTCGGTATTCAGGGCTCCGAGAAACCCAAAGGAGCTCTGAAATCCGCTAGCGCCAGAGTCATCCTCGACCGCCATCCCGCTCCTATCAGGGGCGACGATGATACTGCAGAGCAGCCCGTTCCACCTCCACCTAGTCCTTCTGACTTTCAGCGTTACTTCGACCAGATGCAGGCACAGTTTCAGGAGTGGGCAGGAACACAATATGCCCGGATCGAGGACCAGTACTCCCGCATTGAGGATCACTACCGGCGAAAGGAGGAGAGAGAGAGAGGAGTGCTGAGGCTAGGGATCAGCGGGAGCTTGAGCGCTTGGAGAGGCAAGAGGCACTATGGAAGGCGCAACAGGATTTCTGGGAGCAGCGCTTCGGTGGTGGCCCTTCTGGATCCGCTTGATCACCCCTGCCAAGACAACACTATGGTTGGTCATTCTATGCAGTCGTTCTTACACTATTCATTGCTAGATACTAGCACTTGTTTAGGTTTGGGGAGGTGGTCGACTGTATCCTTAGCTAAAGTTGTCTCAATTTGTACTCTATTGCGTACTCTGTTTTTTATTTTTTATTTTTGTATTCTGTCTAACTGGTATGTTAGCCACTTGTTTTTTTTTGTTATGTGACTGTGGTGGTAGGTTAGCCACCTTTACGTGTTAGTTATATATTTCCTTTCCAGTTGAGTCCAATATAGATGTTAGTTCTTTTATTTTATCTTGTGGTGAGTCTGAGTCAATTACCAAGTCGAACGTCTATTGTGAATGGTAAATTCTCTTGCTTCTTACGTTTTGTTTAATGTCTAGCTAGAAGTAGTGTAGTAGGCTTTTAATCCTGCAAGGTCGTTTCTCTTGTAAATAGCAAGTCTGGTTAGCCCTGAAGTCCAAAAGCCTGTGAGGAGCCTAGCCAAAGAAAAATTATTGTACCGGCACCTGTTATTGTGTGATCTCCTGGGATGTGTAAGTTTTTACGTATTACTTGCGCCTTTTCATACTTATGTTACTTAGTTTCGTTGGGGATGACGAACGACATGCTTTACTTTGCGGATATTATTTTCCCCCATTCTGTCGAACTGGTTTGGGGAGAGGATTGTTCACTATGATGTTATGAGCTGTTATAATTGTGCTGCGGAAATCTGTCTACTGTCCCCTTAACTTATGATATTTGAATCTTGGGGTGGATCTATGGTCTTTATTGATCACCCTTAGTCGTGTTAGGCGTGTTTCAAATACTACCTATATACCGGCGTGGCCTTTAAAAGCCATATGTCCGTGAGGGTTGATGGCACGTATACCAAACTGACACGCACAAAAGTGCGGACTTTCAGTAAAACAGACACCTGCAAAAAATTGAGATTTTAAGAGCCCAGGTCGCCACGCACTGAATTCAGTGAAGCATTATGAGATTTGATGTTGTTTTGAAATGGATGAAGGGAGCAATTCCAGTTTTTTCGAAATTTTTGGAGGAATGCATCATGTGCCAAAGTCCCTTTTGACTCAATGAGACGAGTACAATAGCATAAGAATTTAAGGCATCCTTGTGACGAAAGTCATCTTCCCAGTTTATTTTTTGAGCTATACCCTATATGGATACTTCCATGAGAGTGAGTGATACACTTTATACACCTGTGAGGGACTATTAGGTTAGGCTTAATTGTTATTTACTTGAGAAACGATCGTGTCTGATTACCTGCCTACTATTTCTACCAAGTTTAGGTTGAGAATAAAATTTTTCCATCTTGTGAATTTAATGTTTTCAATGGTAGATTCGGTCGCTTGGGATTTTGACTCTTTGTTTGTCTACATGGTTTAGAGTCTAGTGTGTTTAGGTTGTGTGTTTTCTCGGGGACGACCAAAGGTTCAATTTGGGAATTTTGATGAGACAATATTCTAACGTCTCATTTGGTCTTTTTTAGCGGTCTTTGCGAGTCATTGTCTTTAATTTTGTAGTCTTTTTAGTTCATTTTTACGCTTTGGCATTTTGTTTTTGTTTTGTAGAAATCTATGTCTTTTGAGCCGTTTGAAGACCAGCTGGTTAGCATGGCTCGCCGCGGCGAGATTTTATGAGCTTGGCATTGGCAGTTCCAGCATTGCTCGCTGCGGCGAGATTTTATGAGTGATGCTCCTGTTTGAAGATTGAAGCTCGCCGTGGCGAAGGAATTGGTCCGCCGAGTTACAACCAGCAACATACTAACATAAACAATTCTATGAAACTGTACAGATGATTTAAGATTCTTTCCACAAAGCTATTGGAGGGGGGGGGGGGGAAACGCACAAACGCACCAAACCTCCAATTTAAAATGAAGCTACACTCACGGTAACATTTATTCACTGCCCTTAAGTTAATCATCAGCCTGGGTCGAAGTACAAACATGCATGGCTCTATAATTCTCCATTATCATGCCATGAACCAGTCAATATTTTAGTTTGAATAAACTCTGAAGTTTAAAAACACACATATAAAGCAGTGACAAGCATAAACATACATGGTAAACTTCAATGAAAAACAATAAAGGCGTTAGAAGTTATGCAAAGTCATTGAATCTATACCTATAGTTATGCGTATAGAATAGATTTTCGAGACTTAAACTTAAATGAGACATCAATAAACAAACCCACCCAAGCTGATAAAATTTTGTTCTACTACAACTCCATAGTTTTCCCACATGCTAACTTGCACAATTATATGTAAATTCTTAGAAAATGCAATACTAAAGGCAATATTTTTACCTGTTCCTTATCAATCTAGCACGAATTATGATCAAGAATACATGAGTTAAAAAATTTACAGGTCCAAACAAACACCAAAGCTAGAAGAGAAAACAACAGCGTCCAATTAAAAATGAAAACAGAAGTATCCCCACTCCCACTGGCACTTATGTAAACATATTCAGCAATTATGTCTATCCTAAAAGGCATTTATCAATCAGTCAGGTAGCTGATTCAGCATACATTAAGTCATACAAAGCACATTAGCTATAGAAACAGACAGCACAGAAAATCAACACACATCGAAGTAAATGCACAAACCCTAATAATCTGGGACTTGAGGGGATGAGGTAACTTGTATCCAGCAAAGAGCACATTAGGATCCCTATGCAGCTGCCTGCATCAATTCAATTCATTTCACACAAAGTCAGAAATTTGGGCCAAACAAGCTTCATAACCATCACAATTGGTTAAAAAATCATACATGCAAACGATGTTTCCGATGGTGTGGTCCTCACGTTCTACGGTAAATGTGGCCGCATTGATGATTTTGGTATCCCTCTCGTACGAAACCTAAATCAACAATTTCAGCGCAAAATTATAGAAATTGCAATCGATATAAAATTGATGAAGAAAGAAGGAAGGAAGTACTTGGAGATGCCTTTGGGAACGATGAATCGCTCGTAACGATCTGGAGCATTCATTTTTGTTGCTTCTTCTTAGTGCTACTTCAGCTCAAACCTTCTTTGGTAGTACTAGTAGTTATGTTCTGAGTGAGTAATTAGGGCTTAGGGAGTTTCTAGAAAGGGCATTTCACCAGATAATAGTAATACATTACATTTCCATTTGGTGGTAGTATAAATAGTATTAGTATGACGGTCTCGCCCCCACACTACACGTATTTTTTTGTTTGTGAGTAGTAGGTGTATCATACACGACCTTAAGAAAATGTGTTTGGTGCAAGGTGAATGAAGGGGAGATAGACTTGAAATTTTAATGTTCGGAGAGAGGTACTATGTAACGCCCCGGAAATTTCACTAACTTTTAAAAAGACAAGGGTGTTAAACCAATAATAGGAAGACAATCTAAAAGCTTCCAAAAGCTTAAATTTGAACAGTTGACTTGCGAAATCACTATTTTTACCAGCAGCTAAAATTCTAACATAACACTTTCGAAGAATACTATTTCCAAAAAAAAAAAAAAAAACAGCGGATAAAAGTTACAAAACAAATCCCATTTATAATCCACTTTCACTCAAGTTGCTGAACGTCTACCCGACTCGGTCCTCCACTAGACTCCGAAATCTACAAGAAGGTAACAAATCAAGTGTGTGATAAAACTCAGTGAGATTATGTGCAAAGTTAACAACGAATTATGGAATAACGAAGTATGATTTTCAAAATCAAACAAAACAGAATATAAAAATAATCGAAGAAAAACATATAACGAAGCGAATAAATTATCGTTGGTGCAGTCAACCTTATAACCCCAATCCAAGCCCTTATCACTCTAGACAGGGTGCTACCACTGTCAAACGAAGACGAAGACCCTGCCATGGTACAGGGGTGGAACACTACTACTCCCAAAGACCTCGGCGACTTCTGCCTCGCGTCTAGGGATGGTAAGCTGTGGTACTTCATGAACAACTCGACAGACACAACTGCCCAAGTATGTCCACTCAGAAACCCCCACCACAATTGCGCACATATCGGTCGAAGCGAATCAATCAATCAAATCAAACGAAGATCATAATAAATCATATACATACATATCTTTTTAGAGCGGAAGCATGAGAAAAAGATTTGATGCAGTTTTCAGAACTTGATTTCATGAGTTTCACAATATTTGAGATGCAATAATATATATATAATATTAAAATAGCTTCTTGTAGTTTCACAAACTATACATATACTTTTGGGGAGAACACTCACCTCAGATGGCCTCGTAAACTTAGCAAATCCGCAAATCCTGATAAAAGGTAACACTACTTAACACTTACGCAAAAATAACTTAACGATACCCTTTAACCCCCACAAACGAGCATAAACGATCAGAATCAACTAGGCATATAATTACATAACAAATTAGCAATTTTATCAATGACAATTATATAAGTTTACGGTGTCACGAAAAATAACAGTAGCATAAAGTATAAACTAAAGCATAAAAACTTCCTCTTTAACAAAACTAACAATCCCAACCCACACAGTAGCATCATGTTAGCATGGACAACAAACTAGCACAGGTACCAAATTCAACTAATCAACACATGTATGCTATAATACTAGATAACAAGGTGACAATCCTCAGACACCAAACACACATATAAATATACTAATCCCAGCTAAAGTCTAATGAGACCATTTAGAAGTAAATAATCAGACAAGAGGACTACATCAAACTAGCACGGAAACAAATCAAGTACAGTACATGTAATATTAGTATATTATTGGCTGCCAAAACAAATAAGTGAAAGAGATAACAGAGATTTCCAACATCAACTCCTCAAATTACGATCTAAACACCCATATATCCACATACGTGTAGTTAACGGACATACACAGATTCATAACACCCCACGGAGTAGCAAAAACAAATCATAGGTATGAAGAGCAGGTGGAAACGACAAGGACAGACCAAATACAAGAACTACATAGCTCCAATAACAATCACACAGCAATCGATCAGACAATTACCAACACCCAGAACTAATCGAACAGCCTTGCACCAGATAGAGAAAAAGACCAGCTAAGTCACGTCACAGTTTGACAAACACACAACACATTTAATCAAACCACCACACAGCCTAAAACAAAACGAACACAACAACACGCACGCAGACTGAACAAGAGCCACAATCTGGCACGTCAATTATCAAGTCGAACACAGCAAAACGCAATTCAACACATCATATCAAACCTCGACTGCAAGTGTAATGAAAACAGAGCACGAAATGTACAGCAACGGCAACTCAAAGCAGATGGAAAGTGTTGATACGAAAATATGTCCAATCCGTTATAGGCGCCTCTGGAATGAATCCTAAGGCGTCCCGAGTTCTCTAAAGGATCCGAGACACAACGATCCTACCCATAGGTCCGACCAACCCGGTCCGACCCTCCCTAGAAAAGGGACAGAGTACTTAAAAGATACTGGGTCCGACCTATCTAGGTCCGATACGGATGATCATTCGGACCCAACATGACAATATCACAAGCAACCAAGTAGACTGGCACTAGAGAGTAGGGAGGTCCGAGTCATAAGGTCCGAATCGGAAGAGTTGGGCAAACCTAGGGAACTTCCCCATAGACAGCCCAATACGGTCCGGACCAAGCGTCCAGACCAACCTCTCCGGACCTTGAACCTCGACGGACTATGTCACACCCTCTAAAACTCTCTCAATAATGACTAAACTACCCCTAAAAGCCCAAAATGGTATGGGCTAAGTGTCATTATTGGGCCATGGGCCTAAACAAGCCTTGGTGGCTCGATCAAGGCCTTACACTTGGCACGATCCAGAGGAGTCCTCCCTCTTTGAGAAATTCCAATAAATATGGCATACTTCCCCATGTTAAGGTAAGTCATTTTTTACAAAACTAATCCCGAACATTATACAGAGCAGATCTTCGGTCTCTCTTGAGTAAAGTCTCTAACCGGTTTGACGCTTAGCAAACCGGGTCCTACCCCCCCCCCCCCCCCACCCCCCAAGTTACTTGTGCAGGTTCTTACCAAGCTTGAGGTCGCAGGCTCTCACACATTGGCTCTTACGCTGTACGGAGCTTCTTACCTTGGCTATTAATTGTGAAGTCGAATAATCTCTAAGTAGTTGGGGGATTTTACCCTCAACATTTTGGAGCCGTCTGTGGGAATCTTTACGAAATGTTCCGTTCTCTTCAGTAATGGCAAGAACAAGAAGGTCCGCAAGAACCAACGCTACTGCAATTGGCACGCCTACTCCAAGGCAAAGAGGTAGACCTCCCACTAGGAGAGGAAGGATGGCAGGAACTCCTCCAAGAGATACGATGGATTGTCCAAGCGATGGCCATACCGCCAGTCTCTCTTCAGATGAGGAAAGAGCCGCTGATCCGCCAATAAGGACCCAGGTGCTTGGGGTCGAAGGACAAGTTCCTCCGTCAGGAACACATGGTCCTCCTCCAGGAAGAAACTTTACCCTTCCAAATGGGCAGATCATTCATCCCAGCGAGTTCGGGATGAATGAGAATCAGTTTGGCCTCACCACTATTCAAGGATGCTTTGGATCAAACAACCTCCAGCCTCCTCAACGCACTCCTCCTTTGGCTATTCCAAGACAAGCTGAACCCGCACAATCAAGGAATGAGCACCGTCCTATCCAACAAAGGCTGGGGGAACAAGCTCAACCGGAAGATGTAAGGAATCTTCTCAACAGAAGGGCCGCTGCTTCTCACGAACAGCGAGGGAGAAGTCCAGTGATGCCACGAGTGGATGAAGCTGGAACTAGTCGGCGTGGAGCAAAACAACATGCACCAAGAGATCATGTGGCGGAGAGCATCTCAATAGTTCCTCTCAATGACCTTCCTCTAGATGTGGCCATCAACCCCAGGAATGGTGAGAAGCTAACATCTGAGCAGATTTACCTCCAAAAAAGGCCTTAGAAATGCAAATCGCCACTCTGAGCAAGATGGTGAAGGCACATGAGAAGGTGACACTTAGAGCTCCCAATCCTCTGTGTGACGAGATCAGGAAGGAAAGGAAACGCCCTGACTCCACTATTCCAAACCTTGAACACTATTATGGAGATACTTGTCCTGTGGGGCACCTTACTAGATACAAAAGTAAGATGGAGACCAACGGCCTGAATGACAACATGAAAGCCCTCAACTTCTCCACTACACTCTTTAGGGAAGCAATGGATTGGTGGACCTCACTGCCTAATGGTTCCATCAAGTCCAATGCGGATATTTCTTCCCTCTTCCTGAAAATATTTGAGAAAGAAAAGAAAAGAAAGTGGTCAGTTGAGTACCTGGCAGGAATAATCCAGAAAGAGCATGAGGACCTTAGAACCTTTCTTAACCGTTTCAATGCCGAAGTACGCCAGGTAGAACCTCATAGCATCAAAGAACGGGTCCCACACCTATATGTCAACACTTACAATGATTATCTCAGAAAAAAGCTTTCCAGCGAAGAAATCACAACTGAAAAGTACTTGGAAGATATCTGTGAAGGAGTCTTGTATGGAGAAGAGTATCGACGAAATGTTCCGATAAGAGCTGGAGCCAAAAAGGGAAAAGAGCAAGTACGACAGGAACCTCCTCCTCGTCAGGGAAAGTTTGAACAAAAAAGGGAACTTAGAGATAAGAGGGAATTCCGCAGAGAGAGAACTCCACCAAGGAGATACGCCGAGTATACTCGCCTCAACAGACCAAGATCCGACATCTTGGATTCTATCGTTGAGAAAAATTTGGATATACAATGGCCGAAACCTACGAGGAGCAACAAGAAGAACAAAGCTTCCAAGGACTACTGTAGGTTCCATAAGCAAAAAGGTCACTCAACAGAGGACTGTGTCCAGTTGAAGACAGAAATAGAGGGGATGATAAGGAGTGGAAAGCTGAAAGAACCTATATATGAGGAAGAACCTTCCAGACAGCAAAAGAATGAACAAAGAAGGGAGGAGCGTGGTTCGGAGCCTCCGACAGGATCCTTACCGCCACCTCCAGCAGAGGTCCCACCTCAGCATGCCCAAAGATACCGAGGGTACCACGATGATATGGAGATGGAAAACCTCCCCTATAGCGGAGTTATCAATGCCATTGCGGGAGGACCAACTGGGGGAGACAGTCGAAATGCAAGGGAAAGCACCGCGCAACACTTGAGAAACAACGATAGAGCCTATGCTCCTTCAGCCCTGAAGGGCACAAACGCCATCACCTTTGATGATAGCGAAATCCCCCCACCAAGATCTGGTGGAGGAGATCTCAAGGACCCCGACGTTCCTTTGGTTGTTTCTCTGGTTATCGCCACTTACAAGGTCAACAAAGTACTTGTCGACACAGGAAGTTCTTCCAATGTCATCTCCAAGAGGACCGTGGAGCAAATGCACCTCGGACGAATTCAATATGGGCGTGTATATACTTCTTTGGTGGGTTTTGGAGGATCTGTAGTACGTCCCATTGGAAGTATACCACTACAAGTCTCTATGGGCACCTTTCCGACAAGAGTGACTGAGACAATCCTCTTTGTGGTAGTCGATAGCACCTTTGACTATAACGTGATCTTGGGCCGTCCAGGACTTAATCAATTTAAGGAAATTGCGTCTCCTCTACACAACAGGGTAAAGTTTCCAACCCCAAATGACGTGGGTGAAGAAGTGGGAAATGTAAAAGAAGCTTGGGAATGTTATATCATGTCGACCAGGGCAGCTTCATTACCCGTTCTTTCGGTCACCAAAGGGCACGGGAGTCCCCCTGTGGCTCTTACCCTATCAAAGGAAGAAATTGGTGTTGGGTCACTTAAAGAAAAATTCCCGAAAACTGCCAGGATGGAGCCTCATGAAGCCTTGAAAGAAGTCTAGTTGATTGAAGGGAATTCAGAGAAGGTAACCCGAATTGGAACAGAGATGAGCACAGAAGTAGAAATGAAGCTCATCACATGCTTCCGAGAAAACCACGATGTCTTTTCCTGGAGCACATATGACCTTAAGGGGATAGACCCAAGGATTGCAGTTCACCGCCTGAACATGGATCCGACGGTAAAACATATCCGACAAAAGAGGAAGGATTTCGGGCCTGTTGAAGATGCTATCATAGCAGGAGAGGTGGATAAGTTGATGAAAGTAGGACATATCGAAGAAATCAGATACTCTGACTGGGTCTGTAACGTGGTCCTCGTCGAAAAGGCCCCGGGAAAGTGGAGAATGTGTAATGACTTCACTAGACTCAACAAGTTTTGTCCAAAGGATCCGTATCCATTACCTCGCATAGACCAGCTGGTTGATTCCACTGCAGGATGTGCGCTCCTAAGCTTCATGGACGCATATCAAGGCTTCTACCAAATCAGAATGGCCCAGGAAGACATCAAGAAGACGGCCTTCTTCGCGGCAGGAGGGGTCTACTGCTTCAAAGTCATGCCGTTTGGCCTCAAGAACGTAGGCGCTACATACCAACGACTGGTAAATAAGATGTTCAAAGAAGAGTTGGGTAAAACCATGGAAGTCTATGTGGATGACATGCTTGTAAAAAGCAAGACTGAAGAGGAGCATATCGAGCATCTCAACAATTGCTTTTCCATCCTTAGGAAATATGGAATGAAGTTGAACCCTGAAAAGTGTACGTTCGGAGTAAAGGGAGGAAAGTTTCTTGGCTACATGGTCACAGAGAGAGGTATCAGCGTGAACCCGGAGAAAATAAAGGCAATCCTGGACCTGCCACAGCCAAAAACAATCAATGAGATTCAGAAGCTTTTGGGAAGGGTGATGGCATGAAGCCATTTTATCTCGAAGTCCGCCGAGAAAAACTTACCCTTCTTCAAGATTCTAAGGAAATGAGACAAGTTTGAGTGGACAAAGGAGTGCGAAGAGGCCCTGGATAACTTGAAAAAGTATCTCCTCTCACCACACCTCTTGTCTAAACCAGTAGAGGGTGAACCTCTTTACCTTTATCTGGCCATTACTGATGAAGCGATGAGTTCTGTATTGGTGTGAATACAAGGCAACAACCATTTACCGATCTACTACTTGAGCAAGGCCCTTTTGGGCTCTGAGGCTAGGTATATCAAGATCGAGAAGCTCGCCTTCGCACTGGTTTACAATGCACGGCGACTAAAGCCTTACTTCAAATCTCATCGGATTGTGGTCCTCACCAATGAACCACTCAAACATGTCCTAGGTAAGCCAGACCAGTCAGGACGCTTGTCCAAGTGGGCGATTGAGTTAAGCGAATATGATATCGGGTATCAAGCTCCATCTGCCAAGAAGGCACAAGTTCTTGCCGACTTCCTGGTTGATTATCCGGAGGAAACAGAAGGAGGAACCAAAAGCCCATAGGAAAATTTGAGCCATGTCATGACACCCAAGTAAAAGATTCCATGGAGAAAGAAGAAGCAAAAGAGAACAGGCCTAAAGAGACACATGGGAATAGTTTCCAGCATTGGACTGAGTATCAGCAACCCATGGATGATTCATTAAAGGTGAGGCACATGTTTCTCTTAGACGAGGCACCCAACACTTCGACACCTGCATCTTCCGACAAGAAGTAGAAGGGCGAAAAGGCGCCTACTTTCGCTGCGGAAAGCAAATTGGGAAACAAGGATTGTTGGACGTTACAAGTAGATGGATCCTCTACTGGACGATTGGGAGGAATAGGAAGCTTTCTTGAAAGCCCTGAAGGAGCCAAGCTAGAATAAGCCATCACCCTCAACTTTAAAGTAACAAACAACGAGGCTGAGTATGAGGCACTCCTCACCGGCCTAAGGATGGCGAGAGCTCTTCAGGTGAAAAGAATTAAGGCTTACACAGATTCACAACTCATGCAGTCCCAGTTCTCCGGGTCCTTTACCTCCAAAGGACCTAACATGATCAAGTACTTGGAACTTCTCAAAAAAGAGGTTGAGCACTTTGAGGAATTCACACTTGACCAATTCCACAGGGAATGGAACGAAAATGTCGATGCCCTCTCCAAGTATGCCTCGGCCTTAGGAGCTCTGGACACGAGAAGTGTCATCTTGATGACCCGCACGGACTCCTCCTTGGCAAACTCCAATGGACAAGTCTTCATCTTGAGCACTGAAAGAAGCTGGATGACTGACATATTCCACTATCTCAAGGATGGCACTATACCTTCAGATCCTAGAGAAGCAAGGAAGATCCTATGCCGAGCCAACAGATACTTCATTATGGGAGAAGATCTTTACAAAAAATCCTTCACCGGCACCCACATGAGATGCCTGGATCCCCAGGAAGCGAAAACTGTGATGGAGGAAATCCATGCTGGAAGTTGTGGAAATCACTCCGGGGGAAGAACCTTGGCGCAGAAAATCATAAGACAAGGATACTATTGGCCTACCCTTGACGCTGATGTCGGCAACTTCGCTCGTGCCTACGAAGACTGCCAATATTATGCCAACATACCACATCGCCCGACCAACCCTATGATTCCGTCAATTATAGCATGTCCATTTGATCAATGGGGAATAGACATAGTTGGTCCCTTCCCACGTGGAACCCATCAGAAGAAGTTCTTGATCGTGGCAGTGGAGTATTTCACTAAGTGGGTTGAGGCGGAGGCAGTTTCAACCATCACTGAAAGCAGGGTACGGACATTCATCTGGAAGAACATCATCTACCGCTTCGGACTTCCAAGAGTCCTAGTGTCGGATAATGGGGCTCAGTTCTCTGGGGCAAGACTGAAGGAGTGGCTTCAATCCTTCAAAATAGAACAATGCTTCACCAAGCTAATGGTCAAGTAGAAGCCACCAACAAGACCATCATCAAAATTTTGGAGAAAAGGTTGAGGACCTCCCAAGACAGTTGGGCAGATGATCTCGACGCGGTCCTTTGGGCACATAGGACGACGACTCAGACTTCTACACAGGAGACGCCTTTTTCCCTTGTCTTTGGATCTGAGGCGGTCATTCCTTCAGAAGTAGCAGTGGAAACCCAGAGGATCCAGCAGTACAACCCGGCTGACAATGAAGTCGCAAGGATCTACGACCTTGAGCTCCTTGAAGACAAATGAAGTAAGGCACTAGCTAACATCCTTCGATACTAAGCCATGACTGCTTGAGCCTACAACAAGCATGTCTTCCCCAAAGATATACAAGTCGGAGACTTAGTCCTCAGAAGAGCCGATATTCTAAGCAATGTTGGGAAACTCAAGCCCAAATGGGAAGGACCTTACAAAGTTACTGGAGCCAGAGTCAATGGAAGCTTTGAGCTAGAAGACAACCAAGGGCGAGCCTTGAAGAGAACCTGGAATGCTAAGAATTTGCAAAAGTTTTATGCTTAGGATAACACTTTGAGATTAGACTACGACAGTTATCAAAGTTTTTTGTCATTTTCCTTATCCGGCCTCGAAGCCCAACAGTTGTACTTGAATTTCCGTCAAATCAATACAACTTTTTGCAAGGAAGTAAAAGCTACATTCACACAAACGGATTGCCTCGGACCGGTCAGAGAAGCCAATTGCTCAAACAAAATTAGCTTATACCAATTATTCGGATAAAGCATTATAACGAGTCAAAGAAAGAGAGCAAGAAGACCTTGTATTATTCAAAGGAGTACGCATTACAAGGTTGCACACTCCGAATACATACATCCGAGTCACGAAAAAATAAGGGAACTCTACATCGTTCTTTACATTACATAAGCAATTCTTGGTGATGTAACATCCGAAATGCGACGATATGACCGCTCCGAAACCCAGCGTCCGAGGCAAAACAGGAACAGCACGAACCAATGGATCTCCAAAGAATGATTCCCTACCGCACAAAAGGACAAGTTGAATCCGGGCCGGATAACTCCGGTACGGCAAGGCAGCTCCACGGTCTTCTCAAACGATCCTCATCTTCCACCACAACCACTTTCTAGTTCGCACCCTCGGGCACCTCTAGAAAATGGTGAATGGAGGAAGAAGCAAACCGCCCGAGAATTCGACTCTCCATGCCAACAAGTCTTCCAGTCCTTAGGGACAGCGAACTAATCCGCTTCCCCGGGGCTGAAGCTGACGATACACGTTACAGCCCCGCAGAAAGAAGATTAGCACGAGGACCCGAAGGAGCGTGAACGAGTGACTTGACTTCATCGTCCCCAGCATGGTCTGACTCAGAGGGACTTCCGAAGCACCGAAAAACCCTTCGAGGCAAGATCATGCATAGGAACGGTGAAATAAACCCACTCGTCAGACGTCCGGACCCAGGATCCGAACCACCTATTACTATAAAAGGGATGGAATGATCGAAGGGTATATATAGAAGTGAAGGACTAATCGGTAGTCGCCACGTGGCCCGTAACCGTCGGCGATGGGCTTGGGCCTGGACTTGGGCCTAACGCTTGGGCCGCTATTGGGCCAACCCAAAAATCCCTTCACATTTTCGGCCTTCTTGAGTGAATTACCCGTTCGGATGCGTCAGCTCGAGGCTGCCATGATGACCTCCGTACCGACTGTGACCCGTAGCAAGTCACTCAACTTTTCTACTGATTGTCTACTTTTTTACCAACTTCTCACACGATTCGGAACGGCACACCAAGTCCCTACGGATCGAGCAGGATAATGACATCCAAACTAGTCCTACTTGTTACAGCTTTGGGTAAACCAATTTTTTCTGTATGGTTAACATTTGAAGACACGACTCCGAATCATTCCTGTTTACTTAAGGCAATAAACATTTGGAGCTATGATTCGGACGAACACCGTGTCCGACCGACCCACGAGCCAACAAAGGGAGAATTTACTTAAGGCAATTAACGTTCGGGAAAATTTGGCCTCGAGGACTCGGACCCATTATCCGAACAAGCCGAGCCAACGAAAACTTCGAGTTACTGATCAGTTTTACAAATTCAACGCACAAGGAGAAGCATGCATTCGGAAGGGCAATAACACGAGCCAGTAATAGAAGTTGCTCCGAGCCATCAACGAGCCCGGACCAATAACACAGATACCGAGTCAAGTGTAACTTAGGTAAAGCAAGTTATACAAAACAACGACTAAGAAGGAAATAACATTGTCTCAAGGCCCGAAGGCTCACAATTACATAAATCCGGGGCATACCCCGTCTTCACTCTCACGCCGCTCGGATGAACCAGCCTGAGTTCCGGAGGGGCCTCCGACATCCTCCTCCGGAGGTGCTTGCTCCCGTTCTCTGGCTTCTTGGGCCAACCTCCTATCTCTCCGAGTCTGACACTCTTTCAGGAAGGCAGGGCATTGTTGCATCAAGTCCAAGTTCCGATCGAAACCTTGGACAGGCCCGGGCAAGGTCAACCAGTCTCGGTTGTGCTCTAAGTGGTCCTCCAAAGGAATGAAGACACTAGACATCAGCAACCGGGGCACGAACTGCGGGAGATACGGACCACCGTGGCTGAACTTCTTGTCTTCTGTCTCATCACAGACCAGCTCCACAAACTCTCATTGGAGCAAGTCTTCATCCGAGACACCCTCTAGAGCAAAGTCCGAGCCATCGGCCTCTTTGAAAGCAGAAACGCCTTCAGCCTCCAAGTCACAACCACTCGGAATCCAACCTTTCCTCCGGAACTGGCCCACAGCTGCATCGAACCCATCCTGCCGAGCCTCTTCATACTTGGATTCGAGCAAGAATTTGCAGGAGTCCGAACCCAAGAAATCCTGGACGGCCCTTGTCCGGACCTTTAGCAGCTCATTCAGCATCATGTCCTTGAAGCTCCGGGAGACACTAACGAACTCATCCAAGCTATCTTGGTGAACTTTCAAGTCCTTCTCCAGCGCTAGGATAGCACTTTTCATTTTGGCCGTCTCCGACTCGGCCTCCCTCTTGGCAGCAGTGGTCTTCTTCAACCGCTCGGACAAACTGTTCAACCGAGACGTCTCCACCGCCCGAGCAGCCTCAGCCTTGGCCAAATCCTCCTCTAGTGTGGCCCTCCGACCCGCCACCACGGAGCACGCCTGAACGGCAGCAGCAAGCTAACAAACAACCGACATTAAAAAGTTAGAGACACAGTTTCGAGCCAAAGAAAGTTGAAACAACAATCAGAAATTTAAATGAACAAACCTTGCACTGAGCAGCGGTCAACTCCGCAATCCGGTCCAATTCCGAGGCAGCAGCCAGCCGAGCCACCTCAGCATCCAACTCCAGCTCCGGCTCATCACTCATCTTTCCCTTGCCCTTCTTGGCCGGAGGGATTGGACCTTCGGACGAACACTTTTGCCCGGTCGCAGTGCTCAAGCCACTGGCAGGGGGATCCCGAGACACAGATCTCGGAGGTTTCTTGGCCCCCTTCGAACCAACTACCTTACCCTTGTCCGGGGTAGGTATTGTCTGGGCTTCCTCGCCCGCGGCGGCCCTCCGAGTCTCCTCCACTCGGAAAGCAGCAGCATTCCGAGGCTCCTTCATTGGCAGCATGGTGGAAGTCTTGATGATTTGGGTCCGAGTACCCTCCTCCATCTCCTTTTTCTGAGCAGCATTCTGCTTCCGCTTCAACTCTCGCATAGTGGACATGGTGTACTCGAACCAAAAATCTGCACATCCGAATGACATTAAGATGCGAGATAACAAAAATTTACAATTTATAACTACAAACAAAGCAAGTAACCACCGACTCGGATGACCAACTGCGTGCCCGGAGGAGGAAACACTTACTTAAGTCCTTCTTTCCATCGCAGAAACTTGGCTCCGAAAAGCCAGCCAAGTAAGGAAGAGGTTGGCATATCAACCCTCGGAAGAAGTATTTCTCCAGATCTTGATTCCGGTGGAGAGCTTGCATCCTTAAAGGAACGTTCCGAGCCGGAGGTTTCCAGTCCGGCAGCCTGCCTCAAAAAAATTTCTTCTCAAATTGCCACTTTGGCCTTTCCGCTTCGGATTGACCTTGTTTCAAAGCGGGCCGGACGAAGAAGTATCTCTTCCACCAGTTTATCCCCAACGAAGAGAGTGGATCGACAAAAAATGTATACGCTTGGCGACATACGAACGTATAAAACAAAGTATTTCTATTACTTACACTAACGTTGAATAACTTCCGGAAGTTATCAAACGTGACCGGGATGTCCTTATATTTACACATCACCCCGAAGCACATCAAGTTTCCGAGCGAGTTGGGGATGATTTGGTGCGGACTTAACCCCATGCTGCTCAAAATCTCCAAAAACTCGGACGATACAGGCAGCCGCCACCCGCAATGAAGACTTATTTCATGAACGCACATATACCCCGGAGGTGGATTGTAGAAAGCGTGCGACTCATCCGGAATGAGAATTTCCACACACTCCGGAATCTCATACTTCCTCCGAAGTTCCTCCACCTCCTCAGCCGTCACAATTGAAGGACATGTGGGCAATGTACCTTCCTCATTCATTTCACCCTCCGGATCAGGGTGAGTAACCTCGTCCCTTGTCCGAGGAAACTTCACCCGGAACACGTCTTCACCCCTCTTAAGACCCTCGGGCAATTCCTCTTCGGTCATCTGGTGGCTCGTACCCGCTTGACCAGCAGATTCCCTCCGAAAAACATGGGCAGACAACATTTCTTCTTCCTCCTCCTCCTCGGAACCAACATTCTCAGCCCGAACCTCTTCCTCCACTCTATCATCCTCAGACGACGAACCCAACTCTACCACCGTCCGAAGGGGAACAGCTACTTGGACCCGATCCTCAACACCTTCTTCGAACATACCTAACTCGGGAGGCGCCTCGGAGGTATCATGCACCTCCTCGATGTTAGGCTCCTGCGGATCCGGAACGAACAGAATTCGGTTAGGGTTACTCCTAAAATTATA
Organism: Plantago major; assembly: GCA_026545765.1. Taxonomy (NCBI): domain Eukaryota; kingdom Viridiplantae; phylum Streptophyta; class Magnoliopsida; order Lamiales; family Plantaginaceae; genus Plantago; species Plantago major. Next base: position 34,110,999 of record CM048839.1, read on the forward strand.
ACCTAGGTTGCGAATGAGGGATCGAATCTCTACCGGAAGTTCGGGCTCCTTCCCAGCATGGCCCGGACGGCGAGCTCCTATAGTCCGCGAGCTTGTCTCTTGAGCCGCACCAACACCCTGCACATTAGAGACTTGCAGGTAATCCCGATGCTTCGGAGACCCTAAACCCGGAATAACTAACCGAAGCAAGGAGCTTACCTCGGGCTCTTCCCGGCTCGGACGGGGAGATTGCTCCAGCTCTACTGACTCGTCATCACCAACAATGTCAATCTCCTCGGAGCTGCCGGATAAAGACGACGCGTCAGAGACATATCCCTCAGCCTCAGATCGGTTCTGACTATCACTCTCGGACATCCTAGGGAAAGGAGAAATCAATTTCGTAAGCCTTAAGATGGCAGTCCGAGAGGTCATTTATGTATATTAAAAAAAGGAAAAGGAACTTTAAAAATTCGGAGAAAAGGAAGCGAATCTACCGGACGAAGTTAGTTCAGAGTCAGTAAGATGTTCACTCGTTGTTAGTCAACATAGCCAAAACATTGGTTATTACTAACTAGCCTACGCATCATGGGCATGCATCCGAGCAGCTTAATGGAAAAGACAACAAACAAGGGAAATTGAATCACGCAACGAAAGAGGCAAACTTACTTGTATTCGGATGGTTGGATAGAAGGTAGCTGACTTCGCACGGAACCACGCACTACGAACCCCTTCTTGCCTGCTTCGATTTGATTGCAATTGCTTCGGACGTGCTCAAGTACAAAAATCTTCTCTCTAAAAGTGAGGAGACTGAAAGCGACTTAGCCCCTATTTATAGAGGGCTATATCTGGAACTCCAACCGTCACGATTTTTTGGGATTAAATCTCAATCGTAGATCAAAAATCATCCAACGGTGTAGTACAATAATACCAAGTGAAATGACGAATCGGTACAAAAAACTTACTTTGCGATAACAAAGACGTATACAACAAACTTCCCCACTTTCGGGCCGAAGACAACACTCAGGCCTCGGATGACTACCCATCGGACGCCTCGGAACTTTTCCAGGCAAAAATCACTTGCCCACAAATGGACCCTCGTCCACTCGGACATTTTCCTTCGGAACTTCTCTTTACAAAAGAGTTTGGTTCGGATAGGACACTCATCTACGGATTAACCCGTAACCTACCAAAGGTACAACGCCGACGTTCTCAGTCTACACTTAGTCTCGCTTACAAATACCCTTTTCTTTCTTAACTTTGTTGCACTCCGAACCCTTTCCCTCGGACAGCAACAAAGGTAAAAATGAAAAGGGGGGGAGAGAGACTAAGTTAAGGACCTTACGAAGCACGGATTACACCTTTTTTCTGCTTACGAGAGGCGGATTGGACCAAGAAACGACCCATCCTCATCGGTCTCAACCAATAGTTCCACAACTATCTTCTACTAAGATACTTGGAAACTAGGGGGACATATGTTGATACGAAAATATGTCCAATCCGTCATAGGCGCCTCTGGAATGAATCCTAAGGCGTCCCGAGTTGTCTAAAGGATCTGAGACACGATGATCCGACCCATAGGTCCGACCCTAGGCCCTCAGGTCCAACCCACCCGGGTCCGACCCTCCCTAGAAAAGGGACAGAGTACTTAAAAGATACTGGGTCCGACCCTAGGTCTGCAGGTCCGACCCATCTAGGTCCGATACGGATGATCATTCGGACCCAACATGACAATCTCACAAGCAACCAAGTAGACTGGCACTAGAGAGTAGGGAGGTCCGAGTCATAAGGTCTGAATCGGAAGAGTTGGGCAAACCTAGGGAACTTCCCCATAGACAGCCTAATACGGTCCGGACCAAGCGTCCGGACCAACCTCTCCGGACCTTGAACCTCGGCAGACTATGTCACACCCTCTAAAACTCTCTCAATAATGACTAAACTACACCCAAAAGCCCAAAATGGTATGGGCTAAGTGTCATTATTAGGCCATGGGCCTAAACAAGCCTTGGTGGCTCGATCAAGGACTTACACTTGGCACGATCCAGAGGAGTCCTCCCTCTTTGAGAAATTCCTATAAATATGGCACACTTCCCCATGTTAAGGTAAGTCATTTTTTACGTAACTAATCCCGAACATTATACAGAGCAGATCTTCAGTCTCTCTTGAGTAAAGTCTCTAACCGGTTTGACGCTTAGCAAACCGGGTCCTAACCCCCCCCCCCCTCAAGTCACTTGTGCAGGTTCTTACCAAGCTTGAGCTCGCAGGCTCTCACACATTGGCTCTTACGCTGTACGGAGCTTCTTACCTTGGCTATTACCTGTGAAGTCGAATAATCTCTAAGTAGTTGGGGGATTTTACCCTCAACAGAAAGTATAAATTCGATTACAAACAGGAAATAGAATCGACACAACAACAACAACAAACTGAACAGTACAGGAAACTAAGAAATAGTCTACCGAACTCGATACAGTAAAGGACATAGCAGGTCGAGCTTTAGCAGGAAAACAGAGCATGGGCGCAAGTGTAACCCAACAAATACAGTTCAATTTCTCAAGCCCATTTGAAATCAAGACTATACAGCAATAATCAAGCAATTCGACAGAACTAACCACGTAGAACAGGAATCAAAACGGGACAGAGCTTGACGAATTCAATAGACATGAAACAGAGCATAACGATATTCAAAGGGGAAGAGGAAATTCGATCTGAATTTAAGCAAGAAATGAATAAGAAACACAAACACCCATCCCAAACTAAAACACGAGAAGAACAATGCTTACCTAATGGCGAATAGAACCCGAGCTAGAACACGAACGAATCGAAGCTTTCTAAACCTTGTAATCGGTACTACGAAGAAGCCAAGAATCACGTTGTTGAGTTAGAACTGAGAATCGAAAACGAGGAAGAGGAATAGGAATCGATTGAGGAAACTTACCGAACGGATTCGAATCTCGGACGAATTGGTGAAGAGCGAAGGAGAGAGCGATGCTTGAGGACGAGTGATGTTCTCTTGGCTGAAAAATCGATCTGTGTTTGCGTGAGGCTGGGGAAGGGCGTAGGTATAGAAACAGAAAAGAGGGAAGAAGTCGAGATCAAAAGGGGAGCAGGAGGCGTAGAGGCGTAGTCTGATAGAAATAGGGCAAGGGTACAATTGGAAAAGGGTTAAAAACCTTTTCCAAAACAAACTTGGACTCTAATCAAAGGAATAAATAATTAATTATTTAATAATTAATTATTATTGATAATTAACTGAATATTAAACAATTGAATTAAAATAAGGACGAAAATCCGGGGTTTTACATACTAATGGAGGACAAGTCAACGAGCAACTTGTTTTGGGTTGGCCGGTTCAACCTCTTTTAAAGCATAGCTCAATACTATATGATGTCCGTTTGGAGAATTTTAAACATTATAGCTAGTCTTGGAAAACGGGTCGGTTGGGTTAGATTTGGGGTAGGTCAATTTGGATCGGGTTGTTCGTGTCTGTAATTAAGTTGGGATCGATTGTTGTTCGAATTCATATTTTATTCGGATTCGGGTCATTTTCGGATGATAACACTCATGACATTTCGGATGGGGTCGTTTCGGATTTGGATACGAAGACAATTTTGAAATACACATCTTTTTACAACCGTCTTACGATAAGTACATATTTTGAATTGATTCCAATCTTCTAATCCTCATCAAACTCACATTAATTAACCTTATAAGAATCATATTCGAACTTGTACAATTTTAATTCGGATAATTTTGGATTGGGTGATTTCAGATCATTTTAGATCGGATGATTTGGGTCAAAAATGATTCAAATGATTTTGAATCGGGTCTCGGGTCATGTTTGGATGGTTGACTATAGTATATTCATGTCAAATTTGGATTTGGGTCGGATTTTGAGTCTGGGTCAAATTTTGCGAGGACCAATTATAGCTGGCGTGTAGTTTTGGGTTAAAAAAAAATACTAGTATTGTATAAATGATAAAAGATGAAAAGGTCTTAGGTGTAATTTTAGTTGCAAATAGTGTAATTTGTATGTAAAGCTAAAACAAATTATTGTTCATAGGACGTGGATTACTTTTCTTTTAACAATCTATGAAGTTATGAGTGACGATGAAAAATGATAAATATATAAAAACATCTGTGACGGATCTATGATACTATATGGTAATTTCCTTTTTTTTTTATCCCGGGATTAACATAATTATTCTAGAGAGGACAAACTTAGATTTAACCGTGGCAATACAAATTTAACAAGTTTTTGTCGGGGTTTTCCGGGTTCCGAAATTTTTTCGGTTTTAAGGGTTTTCGGCCCTACAAGACCACCAAATACAAGTTAAACCGGGTCAGATTTCAAAACATAGATCATAAATCATAATCATCATATTGCACTACAAAAAACTGCAGTTTTGGCGACGGATAGGTAAGTCTTTAGCGACGGACTTGGCGACGGATAAAAAAGTCGTCGTCCCACGGGAAGCGGGACGACGGATAGGTTATCCGTTGCTAAATCGCGATGGATTTAGCGACGGATAAACCTTCGAATTTTTAGCGACGGATATTATCCGTCGCTAAGAAGCGAATTTTTCAGATTTAAAAAAAAAAGAAAATTCTGCTATTCTGGCGACGGATAAATTATCCGTCTCCAAAATAGTAGAATTTTCTTTTTTTTTTAAATCTGCTTTTTAGCGACGGATAAATTATCCGTCACCAAAAAAAGCAGAATATTAAATTTTTTTAAAAATAATTTGCAGCCTGTAATTTATAAATTACGAATTACCAATTTTTTCTACGAAATATCAATTTATATATATTCCCATCGAATTATACGAATTACCAGTTACCAATTTTTTTATACAAATTATAAATTACCAAATACTCAACCAAATCCAATACATACTTACAAACATTAAACTAAATCAAAATAAATATCATAAATAACATACATACTTACATACATACCATATATACTTACATACTTCATACTTACAAACATCAAACTAAACACCATACTTACAAACATTGTACTAACTAATCAATTTCACAATAAATCAATCAATTCATTAACCCACTACTTAATATGAGTTATACTATCTAGTATGAGTTTAGAAACATACAATTGATCGAAATTAGCAAAAGTCCGAAATTTACAAAAGTAGGTGTAAAACCCCTTCTTTTTAATATTGAGTCTTTATTTTTACTGTTACTTTTGTTTTATTTTTCTGGTAATTAAAAGTTAATTAGTTAATTACCTTAGTTAGAGTGTAATTAATTATTTAGCCTTGGTTTGGAGTTCTCGTTTTGTTGGGTTTCCTTTCTTCTTCTAACGGAATTCCGTTCTGGCTTCCCTTCTTTTTCGACTGGATATATACGCATCACAGCTCTTCGTTTTCGCTCATAACTCTCTTACGCCTTCTACCCTAAACCTAGTAGCCAACAAATCTTATTCGTTCTCAATTTTGGCCCGTTCTTCTTCGTTCTTCGACAAGTTCCTTCCGTTTCGATTCCGTTCGGTAAGTTCTCTACCTCAACTTCTGATTCCTTCGTCCCTATCGCTCTTTCTAACTCTAGAATCGGCATTCTTGCCTTCTGCGAAGGATCAATTTCAAAGGAGAGGGAATTTCGGTTCGTTTCATCCGCGTTCTAATTTGCTTTCGGTTCGACTGTTGGTAAGCATCGAATCCTCGTTTCCTTTCGTAACGTAGTTTTGGGGGAAGTTCTTTTCGTGTTCGTCTTGGTTTTTGCTTAAACGTATCCTGAAATTTGCTTATTTCTGCCTGCTGTTGTTCGGAAAACCAATGCTCTGTTTCACGTTACTACATGCTCTGTTTTCTGATTTCTGTTTTGATCTCTGAACTGTCAGCAAGTTGTTTAGCTGTGTATGCAAATTATGTCATTAAAGTACCTTGTCTCTGAGTGGTCTGTTGTAGGAGCTCCCTTGCCAAAGGTCTGGTGATCGAATCCCAGCCTATCCGTTATTTATTTTGCTACAGTTTGTTTTGTTTTTGTTCTCCCAGCTTGTTCAAACTAAACTAGTTAAATGGACCAACATTAATTACAATTTTCAATGATGATTAAAGTGAGCTAGGTGGATTTCTATGATCTGACTAGTAAAAGTATATTATTGGTAGTTAATTATTTTGTTTATGCATGTATTGAATCACTTGAGCAATTAATGTTTTAACGTTACTCTGTCACTAGCCGTGTAATGCTTTCTCAAGTTAATGGTAACTCTGAATGCATGTCCTTGTGTGATGCATGCATTATGTGTCTATAGTTTTGTCATTTAAAGTTTTATTTATAAAACTCTGTTAGTAATTGTTGTTGGTTAATGAAATTTGATGATGTGTTTCGCGTACGTATTCTTAAATGCTATTATGTGATTGTACCTGGTTTTAGACTCGAGAGTCGTGGGTTTAAAGGGGTAGTCTTTATAGTCGTAGTTTGGCTTCTTATCTGTTGGTGCCCTTTTACTCAGGAACTCCGTACCTGAGATTTGTGGAGAAACTTTCTACTGTGAGTGTTCTTAAACCGTTTGCGAAAACCAAGGAAGTACTTTCTTGTATATGTATATGTATTGCATCAAAGTTTCTGACTCATTCTTTTCAAACATTGCATCAAAATTGATTTGGCATCGCTTCCGCTCAAATAAAAATATGTATATATTGTATATGATATTGCTTCAATTGATTGATTGTTTTAGCCAAGTTTTCGGTTAGGGTATACTCATTGCATTTTTGGGCAGTGGTGACTATCGATATGTTTGTGGGTTGCTCTGGCTTACTTCTCTTTGACGCGAGGCAGGAGACGCTGAGGTCTTAGAGGTAGTAGTGTACCACCCCGTACCATGGCGGGTATTGATTGATTGAGTGGAGAGATAAGGGCTCGGATTGGGGTTATAAGGAGCGGCACCAATGAACGATTGATTGCATTGTTATTGCTTCGTTATATGATATGTTTATTATTTTTGGATGCTGTTATGAATTTCCTATTGATATGTTAATTGTCATTGACACACACGAACACCACTGAGATTTTTGTCTCACACTCTTTCGTTTTCCTTCCTTGTAGATTCCGGAGTTTAGTGGAGAAGCGAGTCGGGTAGACGTTCAGCAACTTGAGTGAGAGTTGGGATTTTACTTGGGATTTTTTTTTTTTTTTTTGAACTTTAGAATGCAAGATTTCGTAATTTTTTTAGCAGCTGCTTTTGAAAATAGTGTTATTCGCAAGTTTTCTGTTAGAAATTTAGCTTCTCAAAGTTTTAGATTGTTTTTCATTATTGATTTAACGCCCTTGTGCTTTAAAAATTAGTGTAATTTTCGGGGCGTTACAGTAGGGTTTTAGACCATTACCTTCAAATTGCGGGAAAAATAGTCGAAAATCGATGAAATTGAACGGACACCTGAGTTCCTTGTTGAAAGAGCTTTCAAAAGAGCCAAAGATTCGCCGGAGTGGTGGACGTTTGGTCGGAGAACCGGGAAGAAGAAAATTTCGAAGACGAGAGAAGAAGAAAGAAGTAGAGAAGAAATGGGGGAGAAGGAAGAAGTTGTTCCCGTTTATGTCTGGGAATCAGCGACGGATAGACAGATAGCTATCCGTCGCTATCCGTTAAAAAAGAATTTTAAAAAAAAAACCAGAAATTCTATCCGTTAAAAAAAGAATTAAAAAAAAACAGGTAGCGACGGATATCCGTCGCTACCTACGGATAGGTTATCCGTCGCTACCTGTTTTTTTTTTTTAAATTCTTTTTTAACGGATAGAATTTCTGGTTTTTTTTTTTTTAAAGTCAAACGACGGATAACTATCCGTCGTTACTTAACGACGGATAGAATTATCCGTTGCCATTTAGCGACGGATAAATATCCATCATAGAATTTCTTTTTTTTTTTTTAAGTCAAACGACGGAGTTAAGTAACGACGGATAATTCTATCCGTCGTTACTTAACAACGGATAGAATTATCCGCCATTTAGCGACGGATAAATATCCGTCGTAGAATTTCTTTTTTTTTTTTTTTAAGTCAAACGACTGATAACTATCCGTCGTTAAGTAACGACGTCGCATAGATCATGTGGCTAAACGTCGTGGTTGTGCAGCACAAGTAAGTTTCAGTAACTTAACTTTTTGCTTTTTCTGTTGAGTTTACCTTATTGCAAATGACAATCTTCATCCATTCAATTTCTAGGTTGCATCGGACAGAGGATATTTCTCAATCGTTGTCAACTTGCAAGTGAGCTTAAAAGGCGAGAATGAATATTGTAGTTCTTTAATCTTCAGGCTTGTCAATTGATTAGATTTTGTTAATGTAGATTCCTGGCTCTACACATTACAAGATGGTTTATTATTTCGTGACCAAGCAATTAGTACCAGGATCACTCTGGGAACGTTTTGTTGATGGAGACGACGACTTCCGTAATAGTAGACTGAAGCTTATTCCATCAGTACCACAGGTATAATTCTTCTTCCTGCTCCTCTTTGTAAAAAACGCAGTCTTATATGTCAGGTGAAAACTATATACTACTCTTGAGTATCAACTTCAACAAACATCTACTAGCTGGTATTTATTTGATAGGATTCCATCTCATTTCGAACTTATATAAATTTGTGGAATTTAGATATTTATAAATTCCATCTTATCCAAAATTTCAAACTTACGAACTTATGGAGGTGTAATTATATTTATTCTTCAATAGTCTTGAAGATCTTTCATTGGGCTAGGAAGAATCCAAACTTTTATACTAAACCCTCTCCCCTCTTTAAATTCATCTTGAACATCTGCTGTTAAATGAACTCTTATCATGTAGGAGTCATGGATTGTTCGTCAAAGCGTTGGAAGCACTCCTTGTGTCCTAGGGAAAGCAGTCGATTGCAACTACATCCGCGGTCCCAAGTACTTGGAAGTAAGGGCTTACAGTGTTTTTCAATTTTTTTACAGTGCTTTTAAATGAGCCGAGTCGACCAGCTGAGTATAACTCAGGCCTCTAGCCAAGTTTAATCGAATTGAACCTCAACTCGCTGCATTTTATATAAACAAGGCTGAAATTGAACTCAGTTGACCTCGAAATGAAGAGCCTCATCGGTCTGGACTGAGGTCGGCTCAATGGATAATCGAGTACTAAATAAAATTCCGACTCGATTTAGACGCACAAAAGAAATTATTTGATAAACAAAATGAAACATATCAGCATTCGGTTATTCCTACTTTCTGGTTTAAGACTTAGTTTGTTGATCTAGATAATGAGTGATGCAGACGCACAAAACAAAACTCAATTTAATCCTTTACTAGCCTAAGATAAGAGCCCTACTTTTTTTATTTAAGAATGTTTATGTGAACTAGATCACAATCTCTATTCGATATTTGTAGATTGACGTCGACATTGGTTCATCCACGGTGGCAAATGGAGTACTAGGACTTGTAATTGGTGTGATTACAACACTTGTAGTTGATATGGCTTTCCTTGTCCAGGTAGTATGATCATAGATTTCTGCTATGTCTCAACTCTTAAAGAACATCCGAAAGAACATGGCATAGTTCAACTTTGCTCATAGAACTTTCTGCAAATAATGTTGTGTCCATTTACTGATCAAGGTAACACGGCGGATGAGTTACCGGAGCGGCTGATTGGTGCCGTGAGAATTTCTCGTTTAGAATTTTCATTCGCCACTGAGATTATACGGGATGACGCGGATGCTTTGGACTCGGCTAAAACATGATAGACGGATGACCCTGATGCTCATGGACCATTCTGACAGCTAATTTGGAAATTTTGATAGCACCTCAAATGTTTCCATTAGAATCTTACTATTTCATTAGTTTTTATATATTCTCCATATATACAACATTTTGGCCTTCCACAAGTAGTACTAGCAAGTTCCAATCCATATACTTATATGTAATATATGGGATGTAGGATTTAGGAACTAGGAAGTACAAGAAGGAAGTATAGCTAGAAATGAAATGGGATATCTGGGCATAAAATAAGAATCCAACAGCATCAGATTTTCGTGTACAAAATTAAATCAGATGTGGTAGACATACATACAGAGCATGTAATAATTTTACAGGGACACTAGAAACAGCAGGATAAAAAGGAAAACATGGAGTAACTAAACTATATGGAGTAGTAGTACAACCCAAAGCTAACTGGTCATGCTGCATCATAGACCATACTCCCTCCGTCCCGGAGAACTTCATACATTAGGGTTAGCGCGCAGTTTTATGCTAATGATAGAATATAGAAAAGGTGGAAAAATGTGTACTTTTAATGGCAAAAGGTGTAATTTTAGTGTAAATTGTTTATTATTTGTTGGGTGTGGGGTGGCTTCTTTTTTGGTCATGTATGAAGTTCTGTGGGACGAATAAAAATGGCAAATGTATGAAGTTCTGCGGGACGGAGGGAGTAGTAGCTAGCTAATTCCGATCAGCATTAGCTCGAGAGATGTCCCGAGAGGTGGCTTCCGGTGACTTCTTGCTGTAGATAGTAAAATACCATATTCCTCTAAGCACCGCCAGGCCAGCCGCTGCCATGGTGTAGGGGCTGTAAGGCATGTTCCGCCGCAGGCCGCCACCAGCTGAAGGTGGCCGGTTCAAGTGTGATGATGACCCCTCCGTGTTCATGCTTTTAATTCTTTCGTTTTCTTCCTTTTCTGTTTTTCAAGTTCACTACACTAGTTAGTTGATCTATGTATTTTCCTCTGTTTAATTGTGATTATACATTTATATATGATGACTGCCTAGCTATCAAGTTCAAGCTGAGAGATGAAGTACTAGAAGGAACGGGAAGGGAGATTGTTGTAGTTCGCCACGTACGTTCATGCGGAGGTGGCGTATGCATACGTGGGCGTCACTAGCTTTGCTGTCTACACACGTGTTGCATTTGGCCAAGGAAACGAATCAGCTATGAAGTACTTACTCCGTCCCAAAACAAGTTTCACACTTTGACTTTTTGCGATCAAACTTTTTCAACTTTAACTACGAATTAATCTTAAACTGCAAATGTAAAATGTTCAATTTTTTTATAGGGAATTTTACGTCCAACAACCTTTTTAGATGTTACTTGAACGTTTGGGTCCCTATCGTTTTAAAATTTACATTGAGGTCCATTTTTCAGCCAAACTGTTGACTTTGTGTAGAATGTCCCATTTACCCCGAATAAAACATTTCATGTAAAATTGATATATTGAAAAAAGGAATAAAACATTTCTTTGAAAATGTGAGAAGAAATAAAAACTTCATCTTCTCCATCTTCATCTTCTTCTCTTTTCTTTTCTTTTCTGTTATTCTTCATCTTCTCTTCTCTTTTCTTTTCTTCTTCTTGTCTTCTAATAGTTCCGGAGTGAATTCTTTTCTATTGCTAATTTTTCTTACTGTAATGATCGTAAGTTGTTACTATAGATCTGCATTGTTAAATTTTCTATTGGAATTGATATTAAATTTCATTTTCGTCTGTATATTTTCTAGATCTGCTGTTGTGTTGATCTTCATTGTAAATTCACTATTGTGGTTTTTTATGAGTCATTCGTCAGTTCCAGTATATATGTGCAGATTGAAAACACAAACTTGTGCAGTAAGTCAATAAGTTGTTTAGGGTAGTGTCTAGGCTAGGCATTTGATTGATTTTGTACAGTGTGATTTTGGAATCTGGATATCTTTCATAAACAATTTATGGAAGCGTAATGATTATGTTTTTGTCATCTATCACTGGCTTATCGATTATGTTTTTGTCAATTACGGAATCTCGAATTATATGATACCTATTCCATTGCTTGCTGGGAAGCTAAATTAACTTAGACATTATCTTTAGTAATAAAAGAAAAGGCAGTAAAAATAGAATAGATTTCAGGGGCATTTTTGGCAAAGAAAATGATTTTTTCACTCTCTCCCATCAGCAAAGTTGACTTTTGGACTTCAATGTAAATAAAATTTTGATGCAATTCAATGTTTGTCCTTCTCCGTAAATTGTTAATCGTTAGGGACCCAAACGTTTATTCACTATCTAAAAAGGTGGTCAGGTGTAAATCTCCCTTTTTTTTATATAATGAAACTTTAAGAGCTTAATTTTTATTATATAAAAAAAATTGAACATTTTACATTTGCGGTTTAAGATTAATTCGTAGTCAAAGTTGAAAAGGTTTGACCGTAAAAATTCAAAGTGGGAAACTTGTTTCGGGACGAAGGAAGTAGTAGTTTACTTTATCATATTGTGATTATCAAGTTGATATAGATTTTGACATTTTAAGTACACCATAGAATTCCAATATCAACTTGTCCCACGGCTAATAAATATTTAAAAGCCACATAACATAAAATTACTTGCCATCACATTTTTATGTTTTACTTCCTCTCCGTCCCGAAAATAACACTTTTTACAGTCAAACTTTCTACCTTGACTACAAGTTATTTAAACAGCGAATGTAAAATATTCAATTTAATTATATAATGAAAATTTAATCTCTAAAATTCATTACATAAAATAATAAGCAGTTTACAATTGCATATTAAAATTAATTCGTAATTAAAGTAAGAAAAGTTTAACTACAAAATGTTAAAGTAGAAAGTTATTTCCAGAACGGAAAAATTAATATTTTTCAAGTTTTCACCTAACACTGAAGGACAATCTATGAAAATTTAAAGTTTATAATACTGCCTCAAAATTTTGCAAATTTAAAGTTTATACTATATATGCTGCCTCAAAATTTAAAGTTGTGGACTTCATTTCTTTCTCAAGTTTCCGCTAGCCTCCTTTTGTATGTTCCTAATCTTCATGAACTGGTTCTTTGAAAAGAAAAAAAAAATCACGAACTGGCTTTTCCAAAGAATTTCACGATAATGTTAAAAACTCCAATCAGTGACACCCCTAAGCAATTCTTAAATATCAAAGCTTTCACCACAGCAATGACACGATGCTTTCAGAAAATCCGAATCATTTAGACATCTTCCAAAACAGAAGTCCAAATTAACCACGTTCCCAGTCATCTGATGCAAACATATGGACCCCCACAAGTCCAAGATTAACATACAAAATCAAAATACATTTGGTACACAACAAATTACACTGTGCATTGCAACTTGCAGAATTCGAGGGGAAGGGGATAATTTGATGCATTGCCATATGCAAGAATTGAGAGGGAGCAGGTAACAGAGCTTGGATCAGCTAATACCACTACTATAAACACGGCCACCACCCAACTTGTAGCTTAATAATCTTGAGATTGCATCCCAGCATGCCTTGCCAACTCAGCCTACAAAAGAGTTGAACTATCTCAGTCAGAGCTTTCACTTTACTGTATGGCAAGCATATCTTGAACCAGCTAAAGATACAAATTCAAAGCGCAGTACAAAACTAACAGCTTGAACGCATTTTCTTTCAGTTCTACGCCAGTTGTGCAAGTTTCAGATATTGGAATTGTTAAAGTGTGGAAACCAATAGGTAAAGGCATACCTCAAATTCATTCTTTAGGTGATCAAGTTCCTTGTCTAGATCATTGATCGCCTGATTATAAGCTTGCATTGGCGAAGACTGGCTGGTAGTGTGAATCTGCAATTTTGGACAATAGAAAACATACAAACAGAAGGAAAGCATTAAGAAGAAGAAAAATATTTGGAACAAACAAAGAAATACCCCTCGATTTCTTTCTTTCCCTGATTCCCGACACTCTACACAGACTACAACCCAGTTATAAGAGTACCATCCAATGCATTCTTAGTATTATTCTTTTATAGTATGCAATAACTGTTGTTCCTCGTAGTTTTGGGCACTGGCACATATATACTTTGATTATAGCTTAACCTTTGTGTTGAAACCAAGAGTTACAAACAGCAACATACTAACATAAACAATTTTATGAGACTGTACAGATGATTTAAGATTCTTTCCACAAAGTTATTATGGGGGGGGGGGGGGAACGCACAAACGCACCAAACCTCCAATTTAAAATGAAACTACACTCACGGTAACATTTATTCACTGCCCTTAAGTTAATCATCAGCCTGGGTCGAAGTACAAAAACACACACATAAAGTTAATCATGGCTCTATAATTCTCCATTATCATGCGATGAACCAGTCAATATATTAGTTTGAATAAACTCTGAAGTTTGAAAACACACACATAAAGCAGTGACAAGCATAAACATACATGGTAAACTTCAATGAAAAACAATAAAGGCGTTAGAAGTTATGCAAAGTCATTGAATCTATACCTGTAGTTATGCGTATAGAATAGATGTTCGAGACTTAAAATTCTCTGATTGATGTTCGTAAACTTAAATGAGACATCAATAAACAAACCCACCCAAGCTGATAAAATTTTGTTCTACTACAACTCCATAGTTTTCCCACATGCTAACTTGCACAATTATATGTAAATTCTTAGAAAATGCAAAAAGCAATATTTTTACCTGTTCCTTATCAATCTAGCACGAATTATGATCAAGAATACATGAGTTAAAAAATTAACAGGTCCAAACAAACACCAAAGCTAGAAGAGAAAACAACAGCGTCCAATTAAAAATGAAAACAGAAGTATCCCCACTCCCACTGGCACTTATGTCAACATATTCAGCAATTATGTCTATCGTAAAAGGCATTTATCAATCAGTCAGGTAGTTGATTCAGCATAAAACAGTAAGTCATACAAAGCACATTAGCTAAAGAAACAGACAACATAGAAAATCAACACATGTCGAAGTAAATGCACAAACCCTGATAAGAATCTGGTACTTGAGGGGATGAGGTAACTTGTATCCAGCAAAGAGCACATTAGGATCCCTGTGCAGCTGCCTGCATCAATTCAATTCATTTCACACAAAGTCAGAAATTTGGGCCAAACAAGCTTCATAACCATCACAATTGGTTAAAAAATCATACATGCGAACGATGTTTCCGATGGTGTGGTCCTCACGCTCAACGGTAAACGTGGCCGCATTGATGATTTTGGTATCCCTCTCGTACGAAACCCTAAATCAACAATTTCAGCGCAAAATTAGAGAAATTGCAATCGATATAAAATTGATGAAGAAAGAAGGAAGGAAGTACTTGGAGACGCCTTCGGGAACGACGAATCGCTCGTAACGATCTGGAGCATTCATTTTTGCTGCTTCTTCTCAGTGCTAAAAACCTTCTTTGGTAGTACTAGTAGTTATGATCTGAGTGAGTCATTAAGGCTTAGGGAGTTTCTAGAAAGGGTTTTTCACCAGATAATAGTAATACATTACATTTCCATTTGGTGGTAGTATAAATAGTATTAGTATGACGGTCTCGCCCACACACTACACGTATTTTGTTATTTGTGAGTAGTAGGTGTATCATACACGACCTTAAAAAAATGTGGTTGATGCAAGGTGAATAAGGGGAGATAGGCTTGAAATTTTAATGTTCGGAGAGAGGTACTATGTAACGCCCCGAAAATTTCACTAACTTTTAAAAAGACAAGGGCGTTAAACCAATAATAGGAAGACAATCTAAAAGCTTCCAAAAGCTGAAATTTGAACAGTTGACTTGCGAAAACACTATTTTTACCAGCAGCTAAAATTCTAACATAACACTTTCGAAGAATACTATTTCCAAAAAAAAAAAAAAACAGCGGATAAAAGTTACAAAACAAATCCCATTTATAACCCACTTTCACTCAAGTTGCTGAACGTCCACCCGACTCGGTCCTCCACTAGACTCCGAAATCTACAAGAAGGTAACAAATCAAGTGTGTGATAAAAATCAGTGAGGTTCTGTGCTAAGTGAACAACGAATTATGGAATAACGAAGTATGATTTTCAAAATCAAACGAATCATAATATAAAAATAATCGAAGGAAAACATATAACGAAGCGAATAAATTATCGTTGGTGCAGTCAACCTTATAACCCCAATCCAAGCCCTTATCACTCCAGACAGGGTGCTACCACTGTCAAACGAAGACGAAGACGAAGACCCTGCCATGGTACAGGGGTGGAACACTACTACTCCCAAAGACCTCGGCGACTTCTGCCTCGCGTCTACATCACTGTAAACCATAGATTTCTTATCGCGTTTCATCGCCTCACTCTAGATCTCTGGATATTCCATTATCGTGATCCAGAAGTAAATCAATTCTTCTTAGATCTCTCGAAATTGGTCATTCCAGTAGCGTCCTTCGACGAATTTATCACTGCCGCATTCTTGTTTCCGTCGGAAAATGGAAATTCTTTGCAATTTTTGCAATTGGCCATGGAATTCTAGAATGTCTTCGTCAATCCACAAAATGTTATTTGCACGAATCCGAATTATAGAGTGTTATTATGTTTATGTATTTGGATAGTTAAGGTTACCACATCTTATTTCTTTGCAAAAATGGCACTAATTGGACGTTATTAGTTATTTCGATATTAATGTTCAGTTCTATTTTTGTGGCGCAATTTTTAGTATTCAATATAGACATTTTATTAATAACATTCATGATTTTATTAACAACATATATAAGTCAGTCTCTATATACATTATTTAATATAGTACCGCACTCTAAATTTTCAAATTAGCAACTCACTTTAGACTATATCGATTCAAGTACATTTTAAGGTGTAAATAACCATGTTTACCTTTTTTTTTTTCTTTTTGGAATGGGAAAGGTGATATTGACACTTGACAGAGAGTTATGATCATATGCATTAGGTTGAGACTTAAGATGGAATAGTGGTGCATGTATGACTATTATAATGGATGGAAAAAGCCTTATATATGTTTGGTAATTCATGGACATGGCTGCCTCTGCATGATGAGGTTCTCATCCATTCTCTCGGTAATATAGATTCTGACCGATCTAGTTCTTCTCCTACCAAATTGAAATAGACAATGGCAGATTTTGTGGGATTTGACTTCAGAGAATGGATTTTAAGGCAATGATGGAAGATTAACATAATTAATTGTAATCACATGAAATTACATATCAAAATCGATTTCTTACCTTCTATGTAATTATTTTGAATTTTTAATGCAAAAAATACAAATAATTGAAAGAAATTCTATCATTCAATCTTGGCAAATGTTCTTTCCAAAATTTTTAGAATAAAACCTGGTCTTTTAATAATATATAGATTAGCTTAACCTGTCTCCATGCCTACTAATGATGTAATAGTACTAACCCGTGACGATGTCACGGTATAGTTTACTTTTAATAATAAATAAAAATATGAGGATAAAATAAAATAATCGAGAAAATAAAATAGTTAAAATTCCTTGTAAACAACGTTGGTCGTGGTGTTAGTGTGTAGTCCTTCGTCAAATACTATATCATTGAGCCTTATAACTATAGAAAATGTAAAATACGACTCATCATGACATATATGCTTTGAAAGGGGTAGGACCCAACCCGAACCCGTTCGGGACTCGACGGGTTGATAACATATAGTATTTTATATCGGGTCCTCCCCATAGCTAATACGTTAATTAATAACTTATACTCCAATCCGAACCAAAATAAAATACAAAAGTGTATAATGCAGTTAACATGGTTGGTTTCCAACAACCCCTGAGGTGCCCCCTCCACCCCTCCCGAACCCGTGGCGATGCCACGGTATAGTTTGCTTTTAATAATAAATAAATTAATCGATAAAATAAGATAGTAAAAATTAAACAACGTTGGCCGTGGTGTTTGTGTTGAGTCCTTCATCCAATACTATATCATTGGATCTTTGTTTATGATAACTATAGAAAATGTAAAATACGACTCATCATGACGTACGTATATGCTTTGAAAGGGATATGATAGTTTTATATCGGGTCATCTACCTGTACCTAACACGTTAATTACTAACTTATACTCCAATCCGAACAAAAATAAAATACAAAAGTTTACAACGTAGTTAATGGGGTTGAACAACCCCTGAGGTGGTATGTGGTCCCCCATCACACACAAAATTTATTATTCTACAAACATAATTTAAATGTTACGATGGTTTTTTTTTTTTGCACCCACCCCTAACATACCCCCATACCTCGCGGAGACTTTTCACTAACTTAACCATATAATGTTGCGGTTTGTGTATTGTCACAAAGGTATATACGGGTTCGAGTCTAGACATCATTATTCCAAACGGGTTTGAATTCAGGTTAGATAGAACCCGGGAATACCAGTGTAGAGTGTTCCTCGCTCTTGTTAATTTTCATAACTTAGTAAACATGTATAGAAAAATGTATGCTCTGGATTCAAAATATTTTTCGAAATTTTGTATATAAATTTATACTGTATATGCAACCAATATACAAAAAAATAAACAGTGAATGATATACTGGCTGAAAATGTAACTAATTCCACAAAATTCCCGTGGCGATGCCATCAACTGGTAATCTATGTGCTAAAACGTTAGCCCCACGCTTAAACTGACAAAACTTAATGGAATAAAATTCTTTATCAGATACCTGAATTTCTTTGAAAAGTGAAACAAAGGGGTCAAAGTTAAAATTTGTCGATTTAAGAGATTTAATCACCAAAGAACAATATCTTTCAATTACAGCATGTCTCAAACAAATTTAGTTATAAATTTGGCTGGCCAACCTTCCGCATTTTCAACAACCATAAGACATAAAATTTTGTCACCAAGCAATAACCTTGCCCTCATGATCCCTAGTAACAACACTAATATGTCCCCCTATTTGGACTCTGCTCAACCGTATCAAAATTTCAAGTAGGATGGCTGGAATTTGAATGAATCTGGTGGGATTTAGCCCATCAACTTTATATATTATATGATATTATTATATAAGAACACCAATTGATAATCTAAGTGTTGATATGGATATATGTCCAATCCATTAAGGGCACCATAGAGCATGTCCAAGAGCGCATCAAGGTTAAAATAGCCAATTCAGTACTTATCCGATCTTGGCCAATCCGCCTAAAGGAAAGACTTCCGGATCAATCAGTACGCTCAAGTCAATACACCTCTTCAGTTGGTCTGACCTAGCTAGGTGCACGACTTCTGAACCTGACAAGAGGTCACATGGTCTCACCAAGTACCACGCACTGTCAGTCCTAGGATGCCAAACGGACCGGACGAGGAAATCGGACGCCACTCTAACAATAAGACCAACGTATACACTGCAACCTCCAAGAAACTTCCGAGCAGCTAGCATCTCGGACCGTCACTGAGCTACCTAGGAATAGACTAACTCAACAGAGCTCAGATCATTCTAAAAGGTCTCACACGGACCCATCAGCAGGAATAGTACTCTGAGGGGTAAAAGGACCAATCTACCCTCCCATGCCTATTTAATAGTGTTGGACTCCCACATTCTATTGGGCCATGGGCCAAGGGAGCATTGTTGTCCAAATCCTGAACATACACTTGGCATCATCTTATGAACCTTTTCATAAGTACATGATAACTATAAATATAGTACAAGGTCCAAGACCTTAAGGTAAGTCTTAAGCCATATTGAATCTTCCTCATAACTACCACATTGAGAGCATTCCTCTCTCTTTTGAGTAAAGTCTCATTCCGATTTGACAACTAGCAAACCAGGAACACTAAACACCCCCCCTCCCCCCGATTCGTCCCTAACCCGTTAGGGACGGATTTAGGGATGGATATTTTATCCGTCCCTAAATAAAGACGGATGTTATCCGTCTCTGATGGTCAAAGACCATTAGAGATGGATATTATCCGTCCCTAATGGTCAACATTAGGGACGGATAATATCTGTCTCTAAATTTAGAGCGGATAATCCGTCCCTAAACTGCATTTTTTTTTTTAAAAAATTACTTTTTTATTTTTTTCCTGTTTTTCACATTTCACCTGTTTTACACTCAATATAGTCGTAAATAATATACCCGAAAGTGATAAAATTGCATTAATTAAAATAGAGATTCGATAAAATATCCGAACAGAAGACTAAAATCCGAACAGAAGACTAAATATCCGAACAAGATGAGATAGTGTGAAAGTATGTAACTAGAACAACATAAGTACATGAGCATATAAGAACCGGGAGGAGGCGGTGGTAGTTGGTTCGCACCGAACATCTGCTGTGCCATCTCATCCATCCGACGAGTGATACGATCTTGATTCTCTAGCAGTTGATCGATCGTTTGCTTGAGAGGATTCATCAGCTCATTCACCTGCTCTTGTGTGTAGAAATTTCCACGTGATGAGGATGCCTGAGACACGGAGAAGCTACCACCCGTCAATGCAGGGCCCAAACTGCCGATCCCATACACTCGACCCTTAGCGTCCATCGGGTTAACTTGGAAGAATATCTGGTCTTGCTCTCGAATTGTGAGCTGATGACCATCTATCATCCTCTCCTCCATGATCCGCTCCACGTCAGTCTGCAATAGTGTAGTGCATACGAAATGAGATACAGTTTTAGGAAGATATGCTCGATATATAATATACACAAATTCAAATGTGAACCTTAACAAAGAAACGTACCCCAATTAGCTCGGCCCTAGGATCAGTCCAGATACCATTCTTCATTTTTGCCTTCTTCAAGTGGTGAAGAGCAGTAGTGGGCTCCCCGGCATGGAGCTGAAGAACATGCAAACAAGTAGTAAGTTGTTAGAAATGAAAGCAAAAAACATATGTACAAATCATATTCCAAGTCATAAATAACATATATACTAACCGATATCTGGCGGTCTGTAACAACAGCCCGCGAACCATAATGATGCCTGGAGCTACCCGTACCATCTCGCACTTGAGTCAACCGGTTCGCTCTGTTCTTCGCCGCCATGTCCCTGACAAAGGGATCCCTCCAGTACTCCTGCCAAAGTTCCCACTCATCATCCCCCATGAACTGTGGCTTTACCCCCAACGGTTTTCATGTTGTTAACCATCCTCTTATAGCACTCTGATCCAACAGTCTGGAAAACAGGCCACAGTTGGGGAATCAGGGCATTGGGAATGAAGTAGTACTTCTACAATATTTCCATAAGAAGTAGAAGTTACACAAGGTTAATGAAAGTAGGAATTTAAAGATAAACCCAAGTACAGTGGCTAACATATCACAAAATCAGCACAACAAGTTCAGTAATGGTGACTAACATATCACCCAAGTACATTGGCTAACATACCACTCAAATTGTCCTAAAATTTACTAACACAATGGTGACTAATATATCACCCAAGTACAGTTGCTAACATACCACGAAATCAACACAACAAGTTCAGTAATGGTGACTAACATATCACCCAAGTACAGTGACTAACATACTACTCAATCAGCACAACAAGTCAAAGAACAGTGACTAATATAGCACCCCAAGTACAGTGGCTAACATACCACTCAAATTGTCCTAAAATTTACTAACACAATGGTGACTAACATATCACCCAAGTACAATGGCTAACATACCACGAAATCAGCACAACAAGTTCAACTAACATATCACCCAAGTACAGTGGCTAACATACCACATGATAAAGCATTGTAACATTTAAGCTTACCTGCATCTCATCAAAGTAATGGTGCTTCATCCGGTCCGGGAGCGTAGACCACTTCTCGCCTCCTTCACCCGGCTTCTCCCTCTTGAGCCTTATAATCTTACCAAGATTTTTGCTAGCACCCTATGGCCAAAGCTTGTTATAAATGAGACAGACATGAAACAAACATTCTTAGTAAATTCATGTAACATTTACTAATTATCTGAAGTTATGTTCTACAAATGCATAATACTTACTTCTTCCCGTTCGTGAACAACACCGGCTTCCCATTCCAAGTAGCACCGGGTGTCAGAACGGTGAAGGGACACCCATCAGAGGATAAGTCACGAAACATGGGTGACGT
This sequence comes from Plantago major, assembly GCA_026545765.1. Classification (NCBI taxonomy): domain Eukaryota; kingdom Viridiplantae; phylum Streptophyta; class Magnoliopsida; order Lamiales; family Plantaginaceae; genus Plantago; species Plantago major. Next base: position 34,132,725 of record CM048839.1, read on the forward strand.
CCCCACGCTCGAGCCAGTGGGAGTCTCAGGAACCTGTGACTGGCTACTCCCGCCAATGTTATAGCCGCCCGAAGGGCTACCCACATCACTACCCGTACCAGGACCACCACTAGTAGCACTAGACACCGGAGGATGGTTTGTGGACCTCTTCTGCCGCGGCATCTGCAAAAGCATACAACAAGTGTTAGTAAGAAAGACGAGATGAATTGGCAGGTAAAACATATACAATAGACACGTAATAAAGCATATATAACAAATTTTCGTAAGAAAGATTAGATGAATTGGCAAGCATGTAAAACATATACATTTAACACATCAAGAAGACTAAAAAGTTGAGTTAATCAAGAACCACCAGTATACACATACCCTCGTCCTCCTCGCCCGTGGTTAAGTCTACATATTGGTCTTCGTGCAGCTCAATGTACTCATCAAGAGCATGTACAGCATTTCTCGCTGTTTCATCCACAACCTCTTCTTGGTACGAGTTGGTAATTGATTCGTCCTTTTGAACGTACTCTACTCTGGAGCAGGCCCGTATATGTATCGCAGCCAACCAGTCTGCCTTGTCACGTTTCAGGCTTGGATATTCAATGAATACCACTTGGCGTGCTTGAGTAGCCAAGATAAACAGTTCGTACTTACGGTACCTCCTCCTATGGTTAATGTCCACCATCTCATACTTCTCGTGCTTCCTCGTACCAGCTGGAATAGGATCATACCAGTCAACATCAAACAGAAAGGTTCTTTTCAAAGGCAAACCGGAATATTCAAGCCGCACGATTAAGCCGACTTCCGTAGAAATCATACAAATCAGATAGATCTTGCCCACTGACACACACCCCTGAATTGCTTGTGGCCATGCTCGTGTTAGACTCAACCGTGTGGAACCTAAGGCCATTGACTATGTACGATGAGAATGTGGAGACCTTTCTGTCTGGTCCCTCTGCTAGAGCTACTAAGTAAGGAGATGTGATGTTGTTGACAGGATCTCGAACATACTCCTTGAACCAAGGTGGAAATTCTGTTTCCAACTTCGCTTCAAGTTGTGACTCAATCTCATCATCTGCCAATATTGGATTCTTCTCCAGACAATGCTCTTTGAACTCCCTTTGGACACGATTGATATGCATGATTAGTTAACTAGTAGTTAGATATTCAAATTCATGAAGGCCTTAGTAAGAAAGCTATTCACCCAGCAAATTTCACCATAAATTCATCAACTTCAGTACAGCTCGAGAGGACATAAAACTAGGCTGCCAACATTTCCCTATCATCCAGCCATGATGTATTTTTCTTCCCCATAGGTCTCCCTGAGACCCTAAAAATAGAAATAGCATCATCATCATCCTCTTGAACTTCGAATGTGTCTGCGTTTCGAGACGGCCTAGATGCCTTTGTGGGAACGTGGTCTCCAAAGTAATAGGAGCAGAAGGTTGCAGCTTCCTCTCGCACGTATGCATTGGCCATCGATCCCTCAGGCCTACCTTTGTTGCTGACATACCTCTTCAATTTTCCCAAGTACCTGCAATGCATATATATTTGGGTAATATAATGTGACTTTAGAAAATTCAGACATTTGAAGTGAATGATTGTCTTTATATATTACACACCTCTCGAATGGATACATCCATCGATACTGAACCGGTCTAGCAAGCCTCGCTTCGTGTGGGAGGTGAACCGGCAAGTGCTCCATAGAATCAAAGAAGCTCGGTGGGAAGATACGCTCGAGCTTGCACAGAATCAATGGTATGTTGCTTTCAAGGTTTGCTAACACTTGATCGTCAACCACCCTTGTGCATAAATTCTTGAAAAATAAGCTCAGCTCGGTGAGAGCAATCCATACATGTTTAGATAGCAGTTCTCGAAATGCAACCGGAAGAAGCCGCTCCATAAACACATGACAATCATGGCTCTTCATCCCATACATCTTCGTCTTCTTCAAATCCACACACCGCCCCAACTTTGAGGCATAATTGTCGGGGAACCTCAATCCCCTAACCCAATCAAACAGTTTGTTCCTAGATTCAGTATCAATCGTGTAGCATGCCTTGGGCCATTGCCCCTTCTCATTCCACGTTGTCAACTCAGGCCTTTTACACCATGTATCCAACTCGGCTCTAGATTTAACGTGATCCTTTGTCTTTCCGGGAATGTTGCAAATCGTGTTGAAGCAGTTCTCGAACACATTCTTCTCAATGTGCATGAAATCCAACATGTGACGTATAAGAAGACTGATCCAATAAGGCAAGTCCCAGAAGATGCTTCTCTTCTTCCATCCACATTTTTTCTTGTTATGCTTCTCCCACCCAAGTTCAGTCACTTTCATAAGACCCAACCTATCAATCTCCGCAAGTATCTATGCACCAGTAAGTTGTCTCGGGGAGCCTTTATTCTCTACTTTGTTTTTCAAGAATTGAGTCTTGTTCTTCCTAAACGGATGGTTCCTTGGTAGAAACCTACGATGACAGTCAAACCAAGATTCTTTCCCGCTCTCCTTCAGTCTGAATGCATCAGTGTCCTCCAAACAATGTGGACAAGCATGAAAACCCGCAGTTTTCCTTCCAGATAGCATAGAGTACGCAGGAAAATCATTCACGATCCACAGTAGTGCTGCTCTCAAGGTAAAGTTCTTCGTTGACACATCATATGCAGGGATACCGTTTTCCCACAACTCAATTAGCTCCTTGATTAGGGGCTGCAAGAACACATCCAGCTTCTGTCCTGGATCAGCTGGCCCGGGCACCAATGCAGTCAAGAACATGAACGGTTCCTTCATGCACTCACCGGGGGGCAGGTTGTACGGTGTCAGCATGACTGGCCAACAAGAGTACTTCCGGTCACTTCCAAGCGGGTTAAAACTATCCGTACAAAGCCCCAAACGTACATTTCTAGACTCGGCTGCAAACTCCGCATATGTCTTGTCGAACTCTTTCCATGCCGGTGAGTCTGATGGGTGCTCCATTCTACCCACTGCATCCGCCTCCCTTACTCTCTCCTTGTGCCACCGCATTTTATCAGCACAAGCACTTGAAGCGTACAACCTCTTCAAATGAGGTGCTAGAGGGAAGTACCACATTTTCTTATGTGGGAGATTTTTCTTCTGGCATTTCTTTAAAGCCCCCTCCTTGTAACGCTTGTAGCGGTCCTTACCACAAAACTTGCACTTCAGTAGATCTACATCCTCCCCCAATAGATCATGCACATATCCGGACAACAGTCTATGGTTACAATAGGCAACCCCAACCCCCCGCATCTTTTTCTTCGCTTCGTAAAAGTTGGTGGGTACTAGGTTTGGTTCAGGGCAACACTCTGATAACAGTTGTACGGTGTTATTGAAGCTCACTTCAGATTGGCCACCCTCGGCCTTACAACTCATTAGCCGAGACAACAAAGACAACTCAGTCTGCTTCTGACACCCCGGCCAAATCGGCTTCTTTGATGATTCCAACAAGTCAAAGAACACCTGATCCTCGGGATTCGGTGGCTCCTCTACATCCCGATCGGTGTCCATGAACTCTGGACCCACAACATCATACACCATTTGCTCAATCCTCTCATGATCAGGATTAGCATCAGATGTAGACGTATTTTGAGTACTACCGATCACATTTTGCTTCCTTCTTTTACACTTAGGAATACTCCCATAGTCCATGAACGGTATTGATTCCTCTTGTGTGATGATATCATGAAAGAAAAGGAAAGAAACAAGAACTTAGATCAAGTGATTCCGAACTTGGAATACTATTACAGAGACACTTGTCCTGCGGGCCACTTGACAAGGTACAATAGTAAGATGGATTCCAATGGGATGAGTGATAATACAAAATCTCTCACTTTCTCATCCACTCTCTTCGGAACAGCCATGGATTGGTACACTGCATTGCCAAACAAGTCAATCAGATCCTATGCGGACCTCTCCTCCAAGTTCCTGAGACGATTTGGAAAATCGAAAAGAAGGAAACGAACTGTGGAGCACCTGGCAGAAGTTATAAAAAAAGAACAAGAGGATCTCAAGACTTTCTTAGATCGCTTCAATTCGGAGGTCCTCCGAGTTGAGCCTCACAGTATTAAGGAATGGGTCCGTCACCTGTATGCTAATACTTACAATGCGGAACTCCGCAGGAAACTTTCTCGCCAGGAAGTGAGAAGTGAAAAGCATTTGGATGACATTTGTGAAGAGGTAATGTACGGAGAGGAGTACCGACAGAGTGTTCCAGTGAGAGCTGGTTCCAAGAAAGGAAAGGAGCCAACAAAGCAAGAGCAACGCCATGGAAAGTTCGATCCAAAGAAGGATTACAAAGATAAGGGTTTTAACAGGGAAAGGAGTCCGCCAAGAAGATATGCGGACTATACCCGTCTCAATAGACTAAGATCCGACATCTTGGCAACCATTATTGAGAAGAAGTTGGATATTCAATGGCCAGAGCCATCACACAATAACCGGAAGAATAAGAATGCAAGAGGGTATTGCAAGTTTCACAAGAGCCGTGGCCATGAGACGGACGATTGAATTCAACTGAAAACTGAGGTTGAGCACTAAACAAGAGAGGGAAAGTTGAAGGAGTACGTCTATATGGACGAACCTTCTAGGTATGATAGGACGGAACGGAGAAGAGAAGACAGAACAGCAGAACCGCAACCATGTCTACTATCCTTGCCTCCTCCGCCAACCAATCATCCACCTCGGACAGATCACCACCAGTACAAGTATGATGATGATATTGAAATAGAGAATCTTCCATACAGTGGAGTGATCAACACCATAGCAGGAGGACCGACTGGGGGCAATAGCAGGAACGCAAGAGAACGGACGGCCCAGAATCTGCGGAACAATGACAGATCCTACGTTGCTCCGGTGATCCGTGGAACCAACACTATATCCTTTGATGACAGTGAGGTTCCTCCTACGGCAGGAGGTGAGGACATAGATGATTCGGATGTCCCATTGGTGGTTTCTTTAACCATAGCAACTTATCGGGTGAACAAGATCCTGGTAGATACAGGGAGTTCCTCGAACATCATTGCCAACAGAACAATAGATCAGATGAATCTGGGAAGAATCCGATATGAGAGATTGAATACCTCCATATTAGGGTTTGGAGGAGGGACCGTCCGCCCTCTAGGAAGCGTCATGCTTCATGTATCGTTAGGGACACATCCCACGAGAGTGACACAACTAGTCCGATTTGTAGTGATGGATCGAACTTTTGACTACAATGCCATCTTTGGTCGTCCGGGGCTCAATCAATTCCGAGCTATACCTTCCACCCTCCATAATAGAATGAAGTTTCCAACTCCCTGTGGAATTGGAGAAGAGTTGGGAAACATCCGAGAAGCTTGGGAGTGTTACATCATGTCTACCGGAAAAGCATCCGCTCCCGTGTTGGCAGTCTCTCTAACTTCTGATCCGCAGATTATTCTCCCACCAAGAAAGGAGAATCCCAACATTGGGATAGGGAGTCAGAAGGACAAGTTTCCCAAAACAGCGCGGATTGAGCCTCATGAGACTCTCAAGGATGTTGAACTTGTTGTTGGAAGCCCGAACAAGAATACTAGAATCGGAACGGAAATGAATACAAAAGTGGAAAAGCTCATCGCTTGTCTCCGAGACAACATGGATGTCTTTGCTTAGAGTACTGACGACCTCAAGGGGATAGATCCGAGGGTCGCCATTCACCGTCTGAACATGGACCCCCTCGATTAAATATATCCGCTAGAAGAGAAAAGATTTTGGTCCAATCAAGGATGCCATCATATCCGCGGAAGTTGACCGGCTCCTGAAGGCCGGACACATTGAAGAGGTCCGCTATTCTGATTCGGTCTGGAACGTGGTCCTAGTTGAGAAATCACCGGGTAAATGGTGGATGTACAATTATTTCACAAGGTTGAATAAGTTTTGTCCGAAGGATCCATACCCTTTGCCACAGATTGACCAGTTAGTTGATTCCACGGCCGGATGTGCATTACTGAGTTTTATGGACGCGTATCAAGGCTTTTACCAGATTTGGATTGCCAAGGAGGATATTAAGAAAACAACCTTCTTTGCTGCAGGAGGGGTGTATTGCTTTAAAATGATGCCCTTCAGACTGAAAAACACAGGAGCTACCTACCTACGGCTGGTAAATCAGATGTTCAAGGAGGAAATCGGCAAAACCATGGAGGTGTACGTGGATGACATGCTTGTTAAAAGCAAAACTGAGGAACAACATATAGAGCACTTGAACAGATGCTTTGCCATCCTTAGGAAGTACGGAATGAAACTCAATCCGGAGAAGTGCACCTTCGGAGTAAAGGGCGGAAAGTTCTTGGGCTACATGGTCACATAAAGGGGAATAAGTGCTATTCCTGAGAAGATAAAAGCTATCCTAGACCTGCCTCAACCGAAGAACATCAGTGAGGTACAACAGCTTATCGGACGTCTCATGTCCTTAAGTCATTTTATTTCGCGATCCGAGGAGAAGAATCTTCCATTCTTCAAAATCCTCCGGAAATGAGAGAACTTTGAGTGGACTGCAGAATGTTCCGAGGCTTTTGAAAACTTGAAAAAGTACCTCCATTCCCCTCCACTACTCTCCAAACTCGTAGAAGGAGAACTACTCTACCTCTACCTAGCCGTTACGGAAGAGGCAATGAGTTCCGTACTAGTACGGATCCAGGCTAATGATCACATGCCAATCTACTATCTTAGTAAAGCCCTTGATGGGGCTGAGACAAGATACGTAAAGATTGAGAAATTTGCATATGCTTTGGTTTACACCGCAAGGTGCTTAAAGCCCTATTTCAAATCTCATAAGATAGTGGTCCTAACTACGGAACCTTTGAAACAGGTCCTTGGAAAGCCCGACCAATCCGGACGACTCTCTAAGTGGGCAATTGAGCTGAGCGAATACGACATTAGCTATCAAGCTCTGACAGCCAAAAAAGCTCAAGTTATTGCTGACTTCCTGGCGGAGTATCCTGAAACGGAGGCAGAGAAAGTCTCGGATAAACAGGCATTTGAGTGCTTGATTACTAAGCAGATCGAACGAAAGTCGGTTCCGCCAACGATCAACCCGGATAACCTTGAAGACGCTCAATTCATCAACCAATCTCAGACTACGTCGTGGGGGAAAACTCGGGTTAACCACATGTTCCTCCTTGATGATATCTCAAATGAATCAAAAACTGATAACTCCGACCAGGATACTCAGAAGGAGGAGGAACAAGGGTTAAAAAATCGGGAGCTTATAGAAGATCCCCAAATCAAGGAACATCCCACCGATGTTTGGACGTTGGAAGTAGATGGTTCATCCACCGGAAGAGTGGGAGGCATTGAAATCTATCTTAAAAGCCCTGATGGAGCGGAACTCGACTATGCAATATCTTTGGACTTCAAAGTTACAAACAATGAGGCTGAATATGAAGCACTGTTGGTCGGACTACGTATAGCCAAGTCCCTACAAGTCCGGAGACTCAAAGCTTACACGGATTCAAAGTTGGTTGAAGCCCAGTTTTCTGGTGCTTTCGCCATAAAAGGCCCTTCGATGATCAAGTATCTTGAGCTACTGAAGCAAGAAGTGGGTCTCTTTGAAGAGTTTACCCTGGAAAAATTTGATAGGGAATGGAATGAAAGAACGGACACTCTGGCAAAGTATGCGTCTGCAACAGCTGCTTTGGATACAAGGAGAGTCATTCTACTCACAATTAGGAACTCATTTGTCATGAGTCCTACTCCAACCATTATGGTCACGGGAACAGGAAAAAATTGGATGACTGATATCTTTAGTTACCTCAAGGACGGATCATTACCTATTGATCCAAAGGAGTCAAGGAGTGTACAATGCCGAGCAAACAGGTATTTCATACTTGGGGAAGATTTGTATAAGAAATCCTTCGTCGGGACCCATATGAGGTGTTTAGATCCACAAGAAGCAAAGACGGTGCTTGAGGAAATTCACAGCGGAAGCTGCGGAAGCCATTCTGGTGGGCGGACTCTCGCTCAAAAGATCATCTGACAAGGTTACTATTGGCCTACCATTGACAAGGATTCCGCGAGCTTTGCTCGGAATTGTCCTGATTGTCAATACTATGCCAACATCCCCCATCATCCGACACACCCTATGATTCCGTCCGTCATAGCATGTCTGTTTGATCAATGGGGCATCGATATTGTTGGACCTTTCCCAAGAAGCACTAAACAGAAGAAATTCTTAATTGTAGCTATGGAATATTTCACCAAATGGGTAGAGGCGGAAGCAGTGGCCACCATCACGGAAAGCCGTGTGCGGACCTTCATTTGAAAGAACATCATTTGTTGCTTCGGCATACCGAGAATTCTTGTCTTGGATAATGGTGTTCAATTTTCGGGCAACAGACTCAAGGAATGGTTGGCCTCTTTTAAGATTGAGCAACGCTTCACATCTGTCAAATATACACAGGCAAATGGACAAGCTGAATCCACGAACAAGACAATTGTTAAGATCCTGGAAAAGCGACTGAGGACCTCTCAAGATAGTTGGGCGGATGACCTAGACGGTGTACTCTGGGCTCACCGAACCACAGCACGGACTGCAACTAGGGAGACCCCATTTACTCTGGTTTATGGCACGGAAGCAGTCATACCAGCGGTGATCGCACTCGAAACAATGAGGATCCAAGAATTCCATGATTCGGCCAATTAGGAAGCTCGGATCTATGACCTAGATATGCTAGAACAAAAGAGGACTGAGGCATTGGCTAATATCCATAGATATCAAGCAACTGCAGCCCGGGCCTACAACAAGAATATTCAATCTAAAGATTTACAGGTCGGAGACTTAGTGCTCCGCAGAGCTGATATCTTGAGCAACATTGGGAAGGTCAAACCTAAGTGGGAAGGACCCTACAAGATCGTTGATGCAAGAGTGAATGGAAGTTATGAATTCGAAGACGAGCACGGATACACACTCAAGCGTACTTGGAATGCCAAGAACCTACAAAAGTTCTATGCTTAGGGTTTGTTGCACGGAACTCCGTCAGTTGTTTCGACATTCCGGGTTTAAACCATCTATTACGAAAAACTCCGTCAGTTATGTTTTTGTTAACTCTTTTGTCATTGGCCATGCTGCCCACAAGTTGTAATTGAATTTACAGTAAATTAATACGACTTTCATCTTTCGATTCAAAATGAAATTTAATTATTTACATGGCAAAAGAGATTCTAACAACAATCCTGTCTGTACGAATAATCAAAGGTACACACAATCTCATTTGTACATGCTACAATCTGGTATATCTATATGGATCCATACAATATCTACACTACAACGGAAAAGCCTGTCCTATTCTCCGAAATATACCATGACTTCACGAAAGGATCCCTCAAGCAGAGGATCCATCAGCACACCAACAACATCAATCCTTCCATGAACAACGAGCAGTGGGATGTCCCTGTAACATGGACAAATCGAGAATCACTCTCCGGGCATCAAGATTCTTCAACACATCCATTCACTTGAATCTAAGACACGGGTCTGACACATTGATCATATCATGACCCACCCGCCAGCAGCTCCTCGGATAGGACAAAGCTCCTACCAGGCGGATCACGCATACGACCGATGGGGTTATCCATCAGCTTATTCAGATTAGAAAACTTTTCAAGATCTATGTTTCCTGACAACAGATCTCGAGTAATCCATCCCTCTAGACCCACGCCACTCTCAAACTCAGAACAATACATGCCAATTTGAGAGTGGACGGGAGTCTCGAGGGGGAGACTAGCCAAGAAATCGTATCCCTATTGAGACCACTAAGCTCAAACTGCAAAATCAGTCCGAGCTTGAGAAAGAAGAAAGAAATTTTCAACAAGACGAAAATTAGAATCAGATCAATGCGATCAATGCAGTGGGGAACTCGGGTATTTATAGATAGGACGCACCAATCAGCGTTCGCCACGTAAAAAGATTGACGTCGACGACGGGCTTGGGCCATCCGTAAGGGCCAAACGGTATTGGATCGTTTGGGCTTACCCACTTGGTCATATTGAGCCCATGTCTTTAATTTTCCTATAAAAGTATCCGAGTATTCACTTATCAACAAGTCCGACAAGCTTCATTTGCAAAAACACCCTAAGGTTAAGTCTATCAAGTAGTCCGAAGATCAGCAAGTTGATAGCTTGTTATCTTAGATCAAATGTCGTTCAAAGTGATCCTAGCTTGCAAGAGTTGTATATTTATGCAGACTACTAAGACTACGTATAACTTAACGGATCAAGAAAGCATGAAGACAAAATCATTGATATATCAAAAGATTACAGAATGAAAAATCATTGTACTTGGCAACAGATCCGTGCCATTAAATATTAAACATTCAGAAGTTACATTAATTTTACGGGGCATACACCGGACTTCTCATTGAGGAGGGGGCTGGCTTGGACCAGCTTCATTAATTCTGGCCGGATTGATGGAGGACGGATTGGCATTCGAGGCCCCCGCGCGTGACTCAACAATAGCATCAAAGGAAGCCTTGATGTTCTCGAAGAGGTTAAAGTCCGCGTCATGGCCAACGATCCAAGAAGGCATGAAGTACCAATTCTTCAGATAATTCATGTTATCATGGAAAGGCGTGAAGCATACCTTTCCTATGGCCTCCGGGACACATTTGGGAAGAAAAGGTCCGCCGTTGGTTATCTCAATTTCACCTTCCTCGGTGACCACCTCCGTGAACTCACACGCAGCTAACCGCTCATCCGGGACGACTTCTACCGGAATTTTAACTCCATCAGCGTCCGCGGACGGATCCAACCCTTCCACCTTCCAATCAAAGTTTGGAGGCACCAACTCCTTTGCTTGCAACTGGCCGATAGCGGATGAGAACCCCTCCAGACGAAGAGCGTCAACCTTGTCCGCCATAAAGAACTTGAAAGAGTCCTACTTCATAAAGCCTTTGATGGCTTCAAGCCGGGCAAATTGGAGATCTTCAAGGAGCGCATCCTTGGACTCCAGGAAAGCCTTCATTGATGTGTCAATGAAGTTCTCCTGCCACTCTACGTCCGACTTGGCTGACTCCAAGCTAGCCTTCAGCTTGGCAATGACAGTGTCCTTCTTCTTCAATTGGGCCTCCGCCCGCTTCACCTTCTCCGCCTCATCCGCCGATGTAGCCAATGCCTTATGCAAGTCTTCTTCAATCGTGGCCCGCTCACTGGCCTTCCACTGCATGGCCTTGATCATGCATCCGAGCTACAAGAAGTCCGCTCAGTTAGAAGTTATATTCCTAATATAAAAAGCTAAAACCAAGGAAAGGAAAACATGCGGGAGTCACTCACCCTTTGATGCATTTTTTGGGTCCCGCTTGTAGCAAATAGGGCCGCATTTTTTGGGTCCGCCATAGGCAAACCCGCGGACGTATTGATGATTTTGGCCCTTTGGCCAGTGGCAAGCTCAAGGGCTTGCTATTTCTTCTCTCGGAGGGTCGAGATGATGTAATCGATCTAGTAAGCTGTGGGAGGTACAAACGATGTCAGCTACGGATCTATAACACCAGAAATAGCGGACAACTATGGAAAAATCATGCCTGACATTAAAAAAAATCCTAAGTTAAGGATCCTTACAGAAATCGGTCTTCCCTCCGACCTCAACAACGCCGGTCAGTCTGCACAGATACGGCAACGGCTGACAGATCAATCCGTGGAACGGATAAGTTGGTGGATTATTTTTCTTGTGGATCTCCGTCACCCACGGAGCCACATTCTTGGGGAGAGGGCTCCAGTCCGGGATAATCTCCCTTAGAAACTTATTGGGCAACCCCCAATGTTCTCGCCTTCTCACGGACTCCCCAGGCTTTAAGGCCATCCGCACAAAGATGTACTTCTCCCACCATTTGGATCCAAGTGAGGCGATGGGATCAGAGGTGAAGTTGTATGATTTTCTATTTACAAAAGTGTAGAAGAGGGGATTCCCTGGACTAAAAGTTACATTAAAGAGCTGCCTGAAGTTTTCAAAATTCACAAACTGCCCCTTCTTCACACAGAAAACCGCGAAGCAAATCAGGTTTCCCAAGGATTTGGGGATCACCTGGCTCGGACCTATCCCGATGTGATTCAAGATATGCTTGAATTCGAAGGCGATAGGAATCTTTCACCCACAGGAGAAAGCTGCTTCATGCACGCACATATATCCAGCGGTCGGATTGTAGAAAGCGTACCCAGGCTCTGGAACCATAATTTCTACGTACTCGGGAATTTCCCACTTCCGCCTCCACTCCGGAATATCCTCAGGTTTTACCTTGGATGGACAGGTGGGAAGCAAACCATCCGCGTTCAATTCACCATAGGGGTCCGCGATAACGATAGCAGACGCAGGTCCAGGGAATTTAGACCGTGCCGCCTTCGCTTCGCGACCCACAACCAATGGCGGATTAGGTTGAGCAGGCATCCCTGGGTGTAAAACAATTCGGCGCCCAGAATGGCCCCGCGGACAAGCAGCTTAAGGGGCTTCCTCCTCCTCCTCCTCCTCCTCCTCCTCCTCCTCCTCCTCCTCCTCGTCATCATCTTCTTCTTCTTCTCCCTCTTCCTCCTCTTCTTCTCCACCTTCGGGACTCCCAGATGTACTTGGATTGGTCGGACCTGTTTCCGCCACAACACGGTCCTCCTCACCAGCCTCAAACATTTCTACATCATCTGCCTCACGACCAGTGTCGCCTTCCTACTCCATCCGAGGTACACTTCCACCAGCCGACATGCCACCACTGCCGATGGTCCGAGACTGGACTCGCACCCTTGTTCTCACATCTCTTTGGCTACTCACCGCATCATTCTGAACAGCGGTAGTGCCACGGACCCCATGCCCAGCATCTGAATCATCGGACGAGATGACCTCCACAACGTCTGCCTTGTTTACTTCCGCAAGAAGTCTGTTCTGCGGAATCTCCAACTCCAGATCATCTGACGCGGACGGTTACCGCACCAGACTCGGATCCTTGGTTTATTCCGTTATCATAATCCTGAACTTTGTGTTGATTTTGACTATCGCTCTCGGACATCCTAGGGTACAAGGAAACGGATTAGAAAATGATATGGTGGTCGTCCGAGAGTTTGTTTATGTATCTTATTAAGTCCCATGATCCGAAAAAAGCCTACTTTATTGTGGGTTCCTATGTGTCATTGTCTCTACCTATTGGCACCTACCTTGGCACACAAGGTCACACCACAGGGGAGTTCTATGTGCCAATTGGCACTACTGTCTGGGGGTCAAGGCGCAATAACAGAAAGTTCAACAAGCCTATTAGCGCTATATTCTACCATATATGGCACATTTACAGAGCAAATCTACGAGTCACATCTACAAATTGGTACTATATTTCAACCACGGAACGCATGCAATAGCTATCAAAACTCGACATACAACACTTGACTTGGCAAAAAAACACCCTATCTATACAACATACGAGCACGAGAATTCAACAAAGGAACAAAGCATGCATGTATCTGCAGAAGAAGAAAAAATACTCGAAATTAGAGAAGGCAGATTTACTTACTTGATAAAATAGTTGGAGGAAGATTGAAAGACGACAAGTCTTTGCTAGCTCACCGACAATGATATGCACGGACGCTTTGATTACTCACTGAAAACTTGGCTTGCTCCGAAGTTGGTTACTTGCTCGGATTGCTTAGGAAATTTTTAGATTCGATTTGGCTAAAGTGTGACAATGACAGACCTGGCGATCTATTTATAGATGGATAATTGTGGAAGACGAAACGCCACATCACTTAGCTTTTGAACCCAGCTGTTGATCATTTCAATCCAACGGTTGCGTCGGTTCATAGGTAGTGAAAATACATTGTACCCCATTAAATTGTTTCGGGATGCTCACTCATGGACTGGACAGACGACTTATTGGGCCCCTTGGATCACTATTCATTGGCCCAAGAGGACCATTTCACATATCCAGCTGAACGAATTACTTCCTACACATTCTTCCATAAGAGACTTTCTCAAATTCTAAAACCGTACTCGGATCTCGATATATCTCGGATACCTTTTCCTTCTACAGTCCGCGATTCCTCCTATCCCGGACTGTAGAATGAGAGGGGGGGGGGGGGGGCAGAGAGAGATATATTAATTTTCTGAAACACGGATACGGATTTTTAGCATGAAAAGAGGGGATTTTCTCCCTCACATTTACCGATTCGGACACGCTCCAAAACACACTTGTTCCTTTACTCATAGTTCCACAACTATCTTCCACTAAGATACTTGGAAATTAGGGGGGACATATGTTGATACGGATATATGTCCAATCCGTTAAGGGCACCATAGAGCGTGTCCTAGAGCGCATCAAAGCTAAATAGCCAATTCAGTACTTATCCGATCTTGGCCAGTCCACCTAAAGGAAAGCCTTCCGGGTTAATCAGTACGCTCAAGTCAATATACCTCTTCAGCTGGTCCGACCTAGCTAGGTACACGACTTCCGAACCTGACAAGAGGTCACATGGTCTCACCAAGTACCACGCACTGTCAATCCTAGGATGCCAAACGGACCGGACGAGATAAACTCGGACGCCACTCTAACAATAAGACCAAACGTATACACTGCAACCTCCAAGATAATTCCGAGCAGCTAGCATCTCGGACCATCACTGAGCTACCTAGGAACAGATCAACTCAACAGAGCTCGGATTATTCTAAAAGGTCTCACACGGACCCATCAGCGGGAATAGTACTCTGAGGGGTAAAAGGACCAATCTACCCTCCCAGGCCTATTTAATATATAGTGTTGGACTCTCACATTCTATTGGGCCATGGGCCAAGGGAGCATTGTTGTCCAAATCCTGAACATACACTTGGCGGCATCTTATGAACATTTTAATAAGTATATGATAACTATAAATGTAGCACAAGGTCCAAGACCTTAAGGTAAGTCTTAAACCATATTGAATCTTCCTCGTAACTACTACATTGAGAGCCTTCCTCTCTGTTTTAAGTAAAGTCTCTTTTCGGTTTGACAACTAGCAAACCGGGTTACCTATCTAACCCCCCTCCCCCCACTCAGTCTTTTCAGGTGTTCCGGCTCGGACCAAGTCACTAGGTCGGACTTCAAGTTGGAGGCGAACCTTAGATTAGGGACTTGTAGTAGTTTAGTTAGTGTTTGAGGCTCAACCTCTCAACACTAAGCACTAAAATATTAGCCTCATGTTTAACCTGACTAACCTTCATGGAACAAAGGTCTCGTCCCCTATTCGGACTCTGCTTTATTTTTAAAATTCTATTATTTTATTTTATCTTATTTAATAAATTTATATTTTATTTTAGCGAAAAAATATTTAATTAATTAATTAATAATAATAATAATAATAATAATAATAATAATAATAATCTAGATTGGTGTCTATGGATTCGTCTTGTCTATGTTCAAAATATTTTTCGGGGTTTTGTAGATAGGTTAATTATATGAGATTTAATAAAAATTATATATGCAGTCAACTTATAAAAATAAACAGTGAAAGATATACTGGTTGAAAATGCAACTAATTTCACAAATTCCACGTAGGATTGAATTAATTTAATAAATGCTCTATTTTTAAAATTTCATTATTTCATTTTTTCTTATCTAATAAATTTATATATTACTTTAATGAATAAAATGATTTATTTAATTAATAATAGTATGCAAGATTGGTGTCTTATGGATTCTTCATGTCGTGGTGAATTTAAATATATGTTCAAAATATTTTTCGGATTTTTGTAGATAAAGCAATTTGAGATTTAATAAAAACTATATACACAGTCAACACACAAAAAATATCAATGAAATATATACTGGCTAAAATACAACTAATTTTACAAAATTTCATGTAGGACTGAATGAATATGGTGTAATAGTATTCAAGATTGGTGTCTATGGATTCGTTTTGTCATGGCGAATTCAAATGTATGTTCAAAATATTTTTCGGATTTTTGTAGATAAAGTTATATGAGATTTAATAAAAACTATATATATAGTCAACATACCAAAAATAACAATGAAATATATACTGGCTAAAATACAACTAATTTTACAAAATTCCACATAGGACTGAATGAATCTAGTGAGGTTTAGCCCTTGTGCTTTACATAATATATGGATAGATGGATGGATTATACTATATAATAATAAAAATAATATATATATATATATATATATATATATATATATATATATATATATATATATATATATATATATATATATATATACACACACACACACTTTGATATACTGTAGTATATAATGAATGTTTTGTTTCAAGATTAATAAACGTTACATTTTGTTTCAATTTAACTTTTTCTATAAATTTATTCTTCTTCAAGAAGGGTACATTTTGTGTTTGACTTCCTGATAAAAACAAAACCATCTTCAATATTGCAAAGCAAATGGGACTTGCTTTTGGGTTTCAAACCCACAACCTCCAAATCAAACCGGAAACTAAAACTTCGAAACCAACTTTGAAAACCAGTTTCGTAATCCAGATTATGATTTTAGTTCAAAATTCAAGCCGAAAGCCAACTCAACCAAACGGAGCGTTAAGGATGATTAAAATTATTACATCCTAAATACAAAGTCTTATAAAAGTCCTATCATATTATGAGAGCCCAAAAAGTCCCCTTGATTTCTACATAAATTGTCTAGTTTTTAGTTTTGCCCATATTTCGCGGGTCAAAATTAACCGGATTTCGCGGGTCAAAATGCATTCGGGTCATACCGTTTTATAATGGATATAGTATAAATAGGTATTTTTCAGTTTTTTCCCCTTTTCTTCTCATTTTTCTTCTCATTTCTCTCCCGTTTCTTCAGTAAACCGTCCATTTTCTCTCAAATTTGGCGAAGAACCCTAATATGCTCATTTTCACTCGCGATCGTCAGGTTTGTTTCGTTTATCTTCGATTTTCAGTGTTTTAAAGTTGTTCTAGTTGTTGTTTATCTGTTTTTGAGCTTTTAAATTTCGATTTCGATTTTTGTGATTTCATCGCGATTTTGTGTTGCTTCGATTTTGAATCGGTCTGTGTTGCTGATTCCAGTATTTTGAATTCGATGTTCGTAGTTTTCGAAGATTGACGGCTGGTGGAGGGGAACGGGATCTGGATCTGAGTTGCCGATGTTCGCGAAGGATCTAGGATCAACATGGAACTGGAAAATCACCACCAGAACACAACCAAATAATGGCGGAATCATGCGTTCAATCTGTCCGATTACGATCTCTATTTCAACGTGAGAAACTGGAGGCTTGAAGGGTGAATCGACGGTAAATCTCCGACGAAGTGTCTAATTCTCACCGGAGCCAATAAAAATGCTTACGAGATGATGATTGCATCGGATCCATGTTTTCTCTTTAGTTTTTACTGTTTTCCCTACTGGATTGGTGAGAGATTGTTAAATGCATATACATGATGATCGATTGAAATTGAATTGTACTGAATCAGGTTTGAATTGTACTGAATCCTCAATTTAGGAAGTATAATTGGTTGCTATTTTAGCGTTTGGGGAAGTTTTTCTGCTGGTGAAATGATTTTTGTGCGTTATTTTCGTTTCGTGTTGTCTGTTATTTGGTACATTAGGATTGTTTTGTGTTGTCTGTCTAGTTGTTACATTATATTATCTAGTTTTTACATCATATTGTCTAGTTTATGCGATTGATGAGTTCTCTAGTTTTTACATTATATTGTCTAGGAATTCTCTAGGTTTTACATTTTCACCTTCAACTATCAAATTTACTAACTGATCTCAACATATTTGTCTAGTTTTTAGAGGATATTGTCTAGTTTTTACGAAATATTGTCTAGTTTTATTATCAAACATGAACATAATTATCTATATTGTCTAGTTTTTACACTATATTGTTTAGTTTATGAAAGGAATTATCTAGTTTTTACATGATATTAAATTTATTTTTTTCTTATATCGAGTGGCAATAAGTTTATTCAAGATATTTACTAATTGATCTCAACATATTTGTCTAGTTTTTAGTATATATTGTCTAGTTTTATTATCAAATATGAACATAATTGTCTATATTGTCTAGTTTTTACATTATATTGTTAGTTTATGAAAGAAATTCTCTAGTTTTTACATGATATTGAATTTACATTATATTGTTTAGTTTTTACATTATATTGTCTAGTTTATGCGAGAAATTTTCTAGTTTTTACATTATATCTAAGAATTCTCTAGTTTTTACATTTTCACCTTCACGTTCAAATCAAATTTACTAACTGAGCTCAACATATTTGTCTAGTTTTTACGAGATATTGTATAGTTTTTAGTGTATATTGTCTAGTTTTATGATCAAACATGAACATAATTGTCTAGTTTTTACACTATATTGTTTAGTTTAAGAGATGAATTCTCTAGTTTTTACTTTATATTGTCTAGTTTATGAGAGGAATTTTTTAGTTTTTGTATAAATGTTCAATGTTTTTTTTTTTTTTGTATAAATTGTGAAGCTTGATTGGATTTGGTAAACTTGGAACTTTTGACTGTGGTGTTTTTCTGATGAAGCATATGGAGCTGTTCCAAGGAACTCCTTTTCCTTTGAGACCTTATACTGATGATGATTTTTGAAGAGGGTGTATTGGATGATTTGAAGAAGAATGCTCTGAAGAAACTAAATCAATCGAAGAAAAATTAGTGTTTTAAATTGATGATGATATTGTCTAGTTTTGTAAATGAATTGTCTAGTTTTATTACTTATCCATAAATTTACTCAGTGAAACATAATTGTCTATTATCAGTTTTTTTACTTTGTTTAGTTTTACATTATATCAATTCGCTTTTAATGAATCCGGGTTAAAAGATTCGCGAAAAACCATAAAAAAATCAAGTCTAGAAAAAAAAGTATAATTGTCTAGTTTTAACATCTGAAGGGAATTTCGATAGTTTATGTATATGGTCTTTCCCAATACGGACTCATTATAGTGAACCCGTCCAACCATCCAAGGGTGCCTTGGACTCTTGGTCAATCTGAGGTTCTGGATTTTGAAACAGAGAAGAAAACCTAGCCATCGTTTTGTTTCTACTTCAGTGAGATGAGTGAGTAGCGTATCGTCTTCTACAAATCTTCTCCATCTTTCACCATCAGGTACGTCTATACATTTATCTAATAATCTCCTTCTCACGCTAGTATTTTGCTTTCTACCTCCGAGATTGATTTTGTCTTCTCAATGTGCAATTTAATGTTGAGTAGATCATGTATGTTAGGTTATCTGATAACATGTTGTAGAAGAATATAGCATATACTCTGATCCACAGTAAGCTTTCTTATAGCTGCAACCTGTTCGATTAAATGTCTCAGTGCTGAAGATTGTTCTGAATACATGGAACAATTATCTAATTCGTGTATATTAGCTTTTCTGAACAAACTATAAGTAATAAATTGATTCAATTTCACTTTACGACAAAGCGATTATCCTTTTCATGCGAACTAATTATACAGTACTATTTAACTAGGCTGTAAAGGAGAGATAACTTTAGAAAATTTCACGCCATCTAACAATACGCGGGCGTTACATTATTCTGAATTGGATAGGAACAGATCAAATCTGAGTCTTATGAGGAAAAGGATTCAGACTGTTGTTATGTTATCTATATACTCCTTGAACTGAGGCTGTTCTGGATCACCTGGTGTAAAGGAATAGCAATTCATATCTGCTTCAACTGAAGCTGTCTCCCATTGTTAGCAAATCAGGGACTTGTTGCAACCAATTTCATGGCCTAATTGAGATTGTCTTATCTGGTAAGTTGAGGAAATGTGGAATACTTATGAAAAGATTGGGCGGTTCGTGTAAATTCTTAAAGTCGCATAGGCAAACTCATAGTCCACAAGGAGTATGTCTTTTGAAAGAATTGTCTTTTTTCTAAAATTAGGAAAGACCACATCATATTAGTGCTATTTGGGGAAGTGGACTTTAACACTTGGGGTGTGTAGAGTCTTTCCTTATATTAGGAAAGATTAGTCTTTCACAAGTGACAAGACTTTACCTTCTGTCAGTTCCCAAAGGAGGTTGTCTCGTCTCCAAGTTTCAATTTTGACTTGAGACTTGCTTAATGAGTGGTTTCAAGCTTCTCAAATTCCACCTGCATGACATTTCATTTTCAGAAATTTCAAGAGGTAACTAATGCATATAGAAAAATAGGTGAACTTATATCTATCACCCCTTCCGCCCCACTTGATTCTTAACAACTTCCTTTTCCGGTTTGATTCTTGTCACTTTTATATTTGGAGAATGTTATTATGTTAATACTTAATATTACTTCCTCTATCCTGTAGACATAGAGAAGAACTTGAGTTAAATGGTCCAACACAGTGCACAAGTTAGGGGAGTGCACACACACTCGGGGTGGGGAGTGGTATGTTTATTCGTAATATAATTCTTCCTCCGTCTCGAGAATAGCTTCCCGTTCACTTTTTAGATGGAGAAGATAATGTATATATTACTTTTGGATAAAATAGTAATAGTGGGTCCCTCAAATTGATTTTAAAGTTGAAAGTTGGATAAAATAATGTTAGTGGGTTTACCTTTGTGTATGTTTAATGTTAATGTTGGGTGAGTGGTTGCCAAAAAGGAAATGAGAAATTTTGTTTGGGATATCCAAAATCAAATTGACAAAATGAGAAGCTATTTCCGGGACGGAGGAAGTAATAATATTAGGGGAATAAGCCACACTTGGGTGGGTGGTTGTGCGTATATATGATGTATGCATGTCAAACCGTTAGCTTGTCAATACAAGTTTTTACCCCAAACAATCCCAATTTCATCTAATTATAGATGTCGCTGCCTTCTTTCTGAGCCTGCTGCCTGAGCTTAATATTTTGAGTAAGCTAGTACTGTAACGGGTATTGAATACATTTCATTTTTAGGACAAAAACACAGACGTCCTCAGTCTCCCGGACAACAAGGTGTATTTTAAGAACAACATCCATAGAATCAACGAGGCGCTGAAATGTCTCATAAGTAATTTTTTTTCATTGTTTTTTTGGTCAAAATCCGAGCCAACCTTCAAATTTGGCCTGAGAAATTAACCGGAGTTCCTAAATTACAAGGATGGTTGATATTTAGTGTCTAAATCGGACGGTACCATTTTGCCGTACCTAAAATGGTAGTGTCTCATTCTACTGTATCTAAAATGAAATTTACTTATACAATGTCCTACCTGAACTGAACAAAGTTACACTTACCTATCCAAAGTATTTAAAATATTTCAATTACTTAGTTAGAAAATTTTGAGGAATTCATGGAAGATAAATATATAAAATTGTATCAATTATTTTTTAAGCAAATAACTAATGAGAAATCAATATTTTAGGAATGCAATAATCACCCAAAAATCACTGTTGTTAATCCTGGATCATGTCGCACCCAACAAAAAATCTAGGATTGCGGGATCGCGCTACCGGGATGAATGGGATACTGAAGTTATATGTATATGATAAAGAATATATTATAACATAAACATAAGAACTTATAAATAACTTAGCACATCAAGCTAAAAACTAAAGAAAAATGGCTTGAACTTTGGACATATGCTATGTATTAGGTTTTAATTTGGGGTAAATGACCTATGTACCCCCAAACATTAATATCCCACCAGGGATCCCGGATGCTATCGTGCAAAAACACACCGGGATAGTGGGATTGCGCGGGATCTTGCCGGGATTGACAACACTACCCAAAATAAATTGATTTGTTTATTTAGTTTAATAAGAAATGCATTATATACCCTATGCATTTATCTACGTTTTTATTTTTTGCCCATCCTAATCATTTCTTTAGGTTTCGTTTTTAAGCTACCTGTTGTAACGACTTTATGATTGGTACCATACTTGAAACATATAATACTAGAATTAAATACCAGGAATTTACTGCTAATCGAATATTACAATTTTTATCAAATCTTTATCGAATTTTACAAATTGCTAACTATTTTTCAGTATTTGATAATTGCAATTCTTTTTGGTAATTATTACACTTTTTAAACTAAATAAATATTTGTTCTTTAAATTTTTTGGTAATTATTGCATTTGATAAATAATTAATATTTCATTATTTCATTTGTTAAAAACAGTTCTAATTTTGTAGTATTATGTTTCTATACTTTTTATGAATATATTTACAGTTTCTTTTGTAATTATTGAAGCAAATAATCTCAAACTACTTATCAAATTGTAATATTTTGAATACTTGGGGTAGGAAAGTGTAAATTTTTTATATTGGGTAGGAAAGTGTGACTTGACTGATAGATCTCGTATGAGAATGGTTTAGTTTATGTATGGAATTATGACTTGGGTTATAGTTTATGTATGACAGTGGGTTTTCTTTCCCTTAACTTTTTAAGGGGCTGCAATTTATTTAACAAAAAAGAATATCTAACATGCTCTGCTAAATTACTTGCATTACACAAATGATAATAAATCATGCCTGCGGGAGGGAGTGTTATGTTTTACTCAATAAATTTGTTGTCCTTTGCACCTAGTTCATGACAGGTATTGTATGCTAGCTTGAGATTGGTATAGGAAACAATCAAATCAATTTTCTCTATTTTGTTTTCCATGTGGGTAATTTATTTTAGTTTCTTTTCTATGCTTTTTGTTCAACTAGGCCATAAAAATGTGGGTGAAAAGTACCTCGTTTGCTAAATATGGAAGACAGTTCAGTTTGAAGCAGATATGAATTGACTATGCCTTAACACCAGGTGATTAGCATTTTACATTTTTTTATAAATCCTTTTTTTCCTTCTTTTTTCCAGGCTGACTCAAAAAGTGGGTGTCGAGCTTCATCTTCATGGTATCTCTGTTTCAAAAATTTAAAGAGGTGACTAATCCATGTAGAGAATAGGGTTATTCTAATACTTCGCCCATCCCATAATGCAGCGCTAACTTTCTATTTTCAGGCATTCCCATTTTTTTACATTGATAATTGTGTTTCCATTTATAGTATTTTTCCAATCCCACAATACATAGAAAAAATAGCCCAGGTATTCAGTCTCTCTAATACTTTAACACCAACTTACAAGTTTATTTACTTTTTAATTTTTTTTTTTTTTATCTCCAACTCTCTAAAGTTACTCCAAAAACTGCAATATGGGACGGAGGTAGTATTATTTTATGGTTTTAACTTAATAAGTTTGTTATCCTTTGTGCCTAAGCTCATCTGAGGTATTGTAGATCCGAATAGGAAAAGGAAAGATAGCTTTCTTTCATTCTGTTCTTCAATCAGGCAATTAAAGTAGCTTTTTATAAGCTGTTTGTTTGTCCAATTAGGCTGTGAAAGTTCTTGCAAAAAGTTCCACGTTTGCTAAAAATGGAAGACAACTTCAGTTTGAAGCAGATATGAGTCGCCTATTCCTTTACACCTGGTGAGTTGCGTATTTCATATTTGATAACACTCATTTTTTGTGTTTTCACTGGAGAGTCTAGTAAAAGACCTGATTTTCCTATACAATAGGAAAGACCACATTAGCCTAGTGTAATCTATATGAGCATGCCAAACACTTGTATTGGAGGAATATGGTCTTTCCTAATATTTCGAAAAATCAGTCTTTTTTCAAGAACACAGAGTCTCATGAGAGTCGATCTCTAGATAACTTATCTAGAGACGATCTATGTTTTTAGAAAAATGATCTACAATATGTTATTAATCAAAATATCTATGTTGGTAACAAAATCCATTTCTTTTGTAATATGAAAAACACCAATGTTGATAACATAGATGTTTTGATTAATAACATCGATGATTTTGTTGATAATATAGGTCCGTCTCTAGATAAATTATCTAGAGACCGTCTCTCAGAAGACTTGCTGTTTCAAGAATCACACTTACATTTGTTTAGAGATATTATCATCAACTAAATTTGTTTGTTTGTATTGGGAATTTGTAAATAAAGTGCAATTGTTTGGAATGGTTGATAGATATTTGAATTTCTTACAAGTACTCCTACAGAACTTTTCAGTTTTAAGGATTAGGAAAGCAACTTGCATTGTTTCCAAATCATACTATCTTTCACTTGTGAGTAAAGGCTTAAAGAGTAGGGAGGAAATTAGTAGATAGGTCCTGGGATGGTCTCCGGAGTTGGATCAATATTTAGGATCAAGTCTTACTCATTTTGATCAATATAATACTAATTTAAGATACTTTTTTTTTTTTTTTTGCATCATTTGGTGACCTTACTGAGGCATTGCTTCATTTCTGGAGCATACTATTGTCTATATGTTTGCTTATTGATTGGTTGAAGATGATAGGGCCTACGTGTCATTCTTAAGATGGCTTGCATTCCTTAGAGACAAAGATTGAACGGATAAGAAACTTGATAATATGGACCTTTGCCTAGCAATATATGGACATGGCGCTATGAAATGTGTAGCTGATTGCAGTCCCACTTACAAGCTCCGGCAACAAGTGCTGAGCTGGAGTGGAGCTTAACTATGTGTGAATAGTAAAAAGTTGCCTACAGATATTTGGCACCATGTCAGCATTATCTGTGCTGAGAGAAGACTATTAAACAGGCACCTGGGCTAGGGAGAAATAATGTTCTTGTACTCTTAAGTTATCATATAAATGTTACTTCCATCTAGTCCCAAGTTTTCCATTTGACTTTTGGTCAACAAATTAAGGAAAAGTGGATGGTTGAATATTATTTAAATTATAAAATAAAAAGAATGAATATAAATTGGTAATGGGTTGATAAGGTGGAAATTGAGTATTAATTAACTGTTCTAAAAAAAAGTATTATTTAAATAAAGAATGAATAAGAAAGAGATAGTGCTTTGGTATAGTTGTAAATATGAGTATATTGGGTATTAGTAAGTAGGCTATAGAGTTTAATTGCTAAAAGTGGAGATGAGAAGTTGAGTGGTTAAACATATATATATAAATATGTAATGTTCTTCTTTATAAGATAATGTTTCTACTTTAGTGAAGATATATTAGTTCCTATTTGAACTCATTTGTTGTGTTTATATGATTAAACATATAAAAGAATTTATTTTTTTGCTTTGAAGTGATACTGAATGTGGATTGTTAAGGTTTCCATGGAGAGGGAAAAGAGCAGAATCTTTTGGAGGGTTTCTAACAGGGTAGCAAAACTGATGTGGCTAGAAGTGATAGGGCTAGGAAGGTCAAACTGTTGGATCTGGCCTAGAAAAATACTCCATCTGGCCCGATCTCAACTTCTCGTCACCTCCTCGAACAGTCTAAAGAATCATTTGTCATTCGTAAAATATAAAGTGCTTTACAAAAGTAAATTTAAATTCTCATTATTAAATTCATCCCCCCCCCCCATATAACAATTGTCATAAAATATTTTTGAAAAGTTCATCTATTTTTAATTAAATGTTATAATAGACCTTGTAATAGTGACCGTGAAGTTGAGATCGGGAAAGAGGGAGTAGTTCTTTTGAGTTATTAAGGAACCAATGGTACCTCTATTGTAATAGCTGACACTGTAGCAATCCGGTTATAGCTGTTTGCTTAAGTTTTCCAAACCCCAGATTTAATAAAACGAATTAAAGGGTATTAAAAAATGGCGGGTAGAATTCGTAAAATAAAGTTTAGCTCAAAACTTGTGTAAGAGCTAGCCCAATCCAAATCCCCCCCTTTTAAAAGTTTAAACCTTTTCGCTGAACATGTTAAAAATCGAAACCATCATCCCGTTCCAAAAATGATCAGCCGTTTTTCATCTTGGAAGAAGTTTAGTCAATCTCCATTGTATTCGTATTTCTTTAATTCCAGGCATGTTCCCATAAATGATTTCATGTAGATTGAATTAGGGAATTAGGCTTTCTTATGAATTTGAAAACATGAAAATAAGATTATAATTTTTGTTGTGGTAACCCTGATATTCTAATTTATTTCTATATGACATCCTTGAAGGGAACTTTCCTTACATTGAAGATATACAAGTATTATTGAGATTTGCTAAATGTTTTCCTCCAAGATTATAAACGTTTGCTAAATGAGGATTCTATTTTATGTATATTTAACTTTCTGGGAGAATAGAGTTTAAACTTTTGAAATGGGGAAAATTTGGGTTAGGGTCAGCTCTGACGAAAATCTTGGGCTAATTTACTAAAATTGATTTGGTGGAGGGATTGGGTCTAATATTATAATTCAGGAACTATTTCTCCTAATTCCAAACAAATTCTACCCAGACCTTAATTGCCTTTAATTCGTTTGATTAAAATCTGGGCTGTTAAATCTACGAATTACCTATATCACAGTCCTGGGATAAATCTGTCGCCTTCCGTTCATGAACTTGATTAATCTCAATTGTTCAAATATTATGCAATCGGGGCTTGGGGTTGTCACAATTTTAGCTAGACCAGGTTTTCTCACTAATTTTAGTATTGATGTTTAACTTCATCTGTCTCCCAGCACAAGTTACTTTAGATGCTAATATGTTTGAGTTTTAAAACATCCACTCCTTTTAGTGTGTTGTTTATCTCTCAAGTGGAGTTGTACGTTTGTTGTTAATCCACTCCTTTTGTGTGTTGTTTAATTCTTAATTAGAGTTCTTTGTCTGTGATAGTCTTACTCCTTTCTGTGTAATTTTTAAATCTCTAATAGACCTTTTCGTTTCTCATTATCCCACTCCTTCAGTGTGCAGGGGCTTTGTTAGTTGGGCATGGCTAACAATAGTATATTTGCATTGTACTAATGTTAGTACTATAATCTAAACCATTAGATCACTTTTAGATTTAATCTCAAACCTCCATTTTTTATTAGGGATAAATTCTCCAAAGCCCATATTATGGAACTAAATTACTCTGGGACCCAAACTAAAAATAGATATTAGTATTTATCAATTATACCCTAGAAACTAAATTAGTTAAATATTTATTATTAATATCATAATCTACTAAAATTCCGATATGGAACCATCATATTTGCATCAAAATTTAAATCAATTCACAAATCACGATATCCAAACATGGAACCAAAGTATTATGCAAACTATATATAGAATAAAAAAGCATTATATATATGGTACCACATCATTGTACAAAAAATAAAAACAATGTAACTTCTAAACAGGCCAATAAATATAAGGTACCATATCATTGTGCGAAAATTAAAAACATTGTACCATCTCAACACAACAATAAATATAAGGTACCACATAGTGGTACCGATACTAAATTTACTGCACCATGCTCTAGTTCATAAATGCTTATTAACATTGTAGTTTCTCCTGATGGTTCATAATTTTTTGGTTGTGTCACCTGATAGTACAATGTTAATATATACTGCACCATGCTTTGGTTCAGTAAATAATAACTCAAGGCACCAATATTAGGTACCATGAATGGCATAAGCTATTATAGAATGTACTAATGGTTTTTTTAGTTATACTTATTCGGTACCAGTTACTTGTTCATAAATTAAATAATCTATTTATTTGTGTCACTATGGTACCATGTTTGTGTTTAATGCACCATGCTATGGTGGAGAAGACTACTATGGTGGAGAAGACGTTATTTTACCTTTTTGATGAAATTTACTTAATTAGTTCCATTAAGGTAATTTTTCCCTAAAAATAGGATACTATAATTAGGGAGTTAGTTTCTATATCTTTTATTTAATTAAGTTATTAAAATATAAAAGGGCACAAATGTCAATATTTGGACTTGAGAGTAATACTTTTGGGTCTTATAATAAGTATGTTTTGAGAGTGGGTTTTGTAGCAATATTTGGTCTATGTAACTAGGCATTGTATAGTCGCATAATGGTCGCATTATATTTAATTATATTATAAAGGTGAATTACTTACACAACCCTTGTGTTTTAAAGTTACAATATATATTCAAAACAATCTAAAACCAACCCTACATTAATAAATAATTCACAAAACGCCCATTTAATCTTTTAAAAAAAATTGTAATGAAAAAATGACAACTCTGTTCGAGCTTCAAGATCTGGGGAGTTCGAAGCTTCCGTGGAAGCTTAAAAAAAGTTCACCGGAGCTCCGGTAACGGTGGTGGTGGTGGTGTAGCTGAAGAAGTGGGGGAGGAGGTGGTGTGGAGTTTTTTGGACACATTTTTGGTTTAAAATGTAAATGGGTTATATAGAATGCGTGGTTTATGTAAATTTATGTAATTTGTATTTTTAAAATTGTTTAAATTATTAAAATTATTAACTAATTAATTTTTAATTGTTAGATTATCATAATCTAACAATTTGTAATTTGTAAAATTGTTTAAATTACATAAATGTTGTCGATCGCGGCGCTATATATCGCGCGCAATCGCAAGGTGCCCGCTATAGGGCACCCTGTAGCGGGAACCTGTAGCATAGCGGGCTTTCGCGCCCGCGACAGCCTGCTATCGCGTCGTCGCGTCGCGGGCATCGCGCCCGCGATGTGTTTTTAGTTAAATTTTGTGGGTAAAATGCCAATTTTACCCCCACTTACAAAATATAGTGGTAAAAGAAGGAAAAAAAGGGGAAAAAGAGAGAAAAAAAGAGAAACAGAAGAAAAGAAGAAAGAACGGCTGCTGCCTGCCTTATTTCCGGCCACTATTCCGGCGTATTATGGCCGGCCTCACCTATTTTCCTTCACTTTGCTTGACTTTAGACTATTTATGGGTAATATTATGAGACTATGGGTAATATATGACTTGACATGTATCTATAAGTTCATTTTATTAATTTTGCATTTTTTTTTCTTTAGTTCACTATCCCGCCCGCGACGCGACCGCGATCCGCGATCCCGGTTTTTTGGGGCCTGGCGCGACGCGTCGCGATACGTGATTGACATGCCATTTGTCAAATTTTAATGTGTCATTTCTGATGAATATATTCTACTCAGCTACAACCGCTTGGGAAGGAATGCTGATGAATGTGATACTGATCAGATTATTGATATGGCTAGTAAAGCTTCTCTGGCGGAGCAGCAGAAGCTAGTTCAAGAAAATATCCATGCACAACTGAGTAGTTTCTGCACATGTATGGACGGGATTCTTCTCCCTGTTTCAAAGACATGTGATGATAAACTTAATTCACCTCCAGAAGGAAGAAAGGCTCCTCGAAGCAGTGGTCTGGGTCTTGCTGTTGGCAAGAGTGCTCCTTTACATGTTAAGCCCGGTGGGTAGCATTGGTAATTTTGATTAAGCACAGCTTTACTCTTGTGTGTTCACTTGACATGTTGCTTGTTGACTTGCATGAGTTTCTCCTTTTTCACGCTTTCTTCTCTTTGTATGAAATTTATGCGTATGCAAGGTGTATTTCATCATGCAGAAATTAGTGCTGACATATGGAGTGCTTCACTCATTTCTTTCTCATAGAACATTTGTGTTTCTGATCATCGAGTCGTTCCCATGACAATGAAAAAAGATCTTATTTCTAGAAGGTTAGAGTGTCTTATGTAAACGTCAGACTGAAGTGAGTTGATTATCCATATCCCATGCTTGGCATTTCCTTCTGCATTCTACGAATTAAAGTCAGTAATTCTTTCTAGCTTTATCCTTGGGAATTTATGACTTGTTTGCCAGTTGCAGCCATGGAAGACACAAAGCCATTAAAGCGTTTGGAAGTGTCACAAAAACTAAAAGATCAAATTGGCTACACCCTCGAGATTAAACCTTCTACAATTCAACACAAGGATGCTGGACAAGGTTTATATGTGGATGGTGAAGCTGATATTGGTGCAGTGATAGCTATATACCCTGGCATAACGTATTCACCGGCATATTACCCCTTTATTCCTGGATATCCCCGAGTTGATTTACACAATCCTTATTTAATCACTCGGTATGATGGAATTGTAATAAATGGTAAACCTTGGGGCTCTGGTGGTGATACTCGTGAAATGTGGGATGGATCATCTAAACATCCAGAATCTAATTTAAGTTCTGATGGTGGTGAAAGTGGTTCAGATAGAGTATGGAAACTGCTTAGTAAACCATTAGATAGCAGCCAAATGTGCTGGAAAGGAGACATCATCGAGAGGCGAAATCCTTTAGCATATGCCCATTTTGCAAATCATCCGGCAAAGGACACAGTTCCCAATGTGATGGTGTGTCCCTATGATTTTGTACTGAGTGAGAAGCATATGCGAGCTTATATACCTAATGTAGCATTTGGAAATGGAGATGAGGTGAGTATGAAGAAGTATGGTTCCTTTTGGTTCAAATCCTGGAGATCGGGCAGCACCATGTCGTCGGATGTTCCAATCCTCAAGAGTCTAGTACTTGTGGCAACCAGAGGAATTTGTAATGAAGAGGTGCTGCTGAACTACAGGTTGAGCAACTTAAAACGTCGCCCCTCATGGTATACTCCGGTTGATGTGGAAGAGGATGGACGGAGATGGAGTTAGAGTTTTTTCTTTGAGGATTATCTACATTATTATCACATCTTAATAAAGGTACAGTAGCCTTGTTCTGGTCGTTTTAATACTTACTTGAATGTCTTTTCAGTTCTGTGACATTGCAGTATTTGATTTCTCAGATAAATCCCCTAGACCAGACAAATTGTAAAATACTGAGAGGTGGACTTTCAACTGGGGCTAGAATGGGTTGGTTAATAACCATAACATGCAATAACCATTAGCATTTTCTGAATGGTTTTTAATTGTAACCGTCAGCAACCGGCCAATTGCAAACAACCAATCCAGGTTTCGATTACGGTAACCATTAGCATTTTCTGAATGGTTTTTAATTGTAACCGTCAGCAACCGGCCAATTGCAAACAACCAATCCAGGTTTCGATTACGGTTAATAAACCGTCTTTTTTGTTTTTTTACTTAACGAGTAAGTATAGTAAAAGGGAATATTTTCTTAATCTATAGGAAAATTCAGTTTTCACAATAAATAACCGGTCATAAATATTACAAGCAGGTCAGTAGATTTTATATAAATATTTTACATAAACAATAAATTATCTCATAAAATCTATACCACTCAAACATCTTTCTCTCTCTACAAATATCATCTTTCTTTCTCTACAAAAATCCAGTAAAAGAAAATACCCCTCTCAGATTCCACACTCGTACACCAATGACGCCCTAACCAACTCTACTGACCTCGCCACCTGCCACCGTGCTGCCAACGCAGATCATCCAAATACATGAGCTTGGTGTCGAGCAGCTTCAGAATGTCGTCGCAGATGCCAGAGAGCTCGTTCTCGATCTTAGATTTGTAGGATTTGATGGCGGAGATATGGCTGCGTTGCCACGGCTCTCCTACTTCTGCTCGATTGAGGAAATTATCCTCTTATAGGTGACAGAGAGAAGGTTACGCTCCTCGACGGAGAGCTCATCGTCGTCGATGGCTCCGACGACCTTCTCCATGAACTCGACCATCTCCTCATAGCGCTCGGCAAGCTTGGCCATGTAGATGTTTTCTTCACGAGCAATTGGTTTCAGATTTGATTTGGGCTAGGGATTTTGGTTCAGAGAAAAGGGGAAATGAAATGATTGATTGGGGAAGAAAATGTTTTCTTCACGAGCCATTTGTTTCAGATTTGATTTGGGCTAGGGATTTTGGTTCAGAGAAAAGGGGAAATGAAATGTTTGATTGGAGAAGAAAATGCACTCCGGATTTTCTATGCCATATCCTGTCCCACTCTCTGTCCCAGCAATAGAATTGTGCCATGTGGCAATTAATATTACCGAGAAGAACTCAAGATGGGCAGCAAATTATTCATGGCAATTTGCCCATTTACCTACATAACTTATTCCTTTTACAATTTCTATACATAGAAAAATCGCATGCATGTCATTATGTGAATTTGTTCTCCTTTGCATAAACAATGTCACTTTAGTGGAAAAAACTACTTCATTCGTCCTAAACCAAAATTCCCATGTTTAATTTTTACACTTAATAATTTGACTATATATAAATCTAAAATTATATAGTAAAAATAATATTTAAAAATTATTATGAAAGTATAATAATTATGCATATATAGCATAATTATTTTAATATTTCTTTATTATATATAATTTATGATTAATTTATAGGACCTTAATGCGGGAGGAAGTAAATGTTGAGGGGTGAATCCTCAACACCTAATAAGTGAATGGTAAGTCGTCCTCCTAACCCTACGATTTGCCCAAGTCCGCTGGTGGAATCTTCGAGCCATAGGATCTCGCGCTAATGACTTGCACAAGGTGGGGGGGTGGGGGGGGGGGGGGGTTAGAACGGTAAATCCGGTTTGCTTAATTAGGGTCAAATCGGATAAAGACTTTACTTGAGAGAGATTGAGTGTCTACTCTGTAAAGGTGTGATTGTGGGGAATAGTGACTTACTATAGCATGGGAATATGTACCATATTTATAGGTTTGTCTCTTCTAATGGAGGGACTTACAAGATTGTGCCAAGTGTAGGCTTCACAATGTGCCACCAATGTTTTATTGGGCCCAAGACCCATCAGGTAGGTTTAACCCATTCGCTACCCTGGGCCGTTGGGGGCATAATTGGTATTTCACCGTTGCGATCGGACCTTTCGACATAATTTAATTTAGGACGATGAAGTCGTTTTTCACTGATGTGACATTGTTTAAGCAAAGGAGAGCAAAATCACAGAATGAGCATACATGCGATTTTTGTATGTATTAAAATCGTAAAAGAACAAGTTATGTAGGTAAATGGGCAAATTACCATGAATAATCTGCTGCCCATCTTGAGTTCTTTTCAGTAATATTAATTGCCACATGGCACCATTCTATTGCTGGGACAGAGAGTGGGACAAAATATGGCACAGAAAATCCGAAATGCGACCAGTGGAAACATAACATAGTTAAAAGGAATATATGGGGTTTCAACTTCTTGCGTTATATATATAAAAAAAAAACACCTCAAAGAAGTCCCATGTCTTCATTTAAATGTCTTTGGGCGTTTAAATGCTTCGAGATAAAATCATGACAGTGAAAAGATGACGGAGGAAACTGGCAGACCCCTAGTGAGTTGCCACATTTATTCCACTAACTCCTCATTTTTTTTTAAATAAAGAGTCTAGACTCTCGGATTTTATAAATACTAAATCAAGGCGGCTTAAATGAGCCCGCAAACAAGTATTTCAACATAGATACATCCCAAAACCTTGCCAAAACATAATCCCTAGGCCTACTATACCTATCATGTACAAAATGTACTCCTCACTACATAGCTCTTAGCCGTGCCAATTGCTGTGCCAATGTCGACAAAATGGTGCCTTACTGCAATCCAACCAATGCGCCTTAAGTAACCCATACCTGGACTGCCCAGTGCCATTACCCGTGCCATACCTGGACTGCACTGTGCCATTACCCGTGCCTTCATGGAAATCTTTTGTGCCATCCTCTAGCTCTGTCTTGCCATAAACCAAGAACAACTACTCTGTACCCAACCAAACTGAACCAGTGCTGAAACGGGACTCTGAATCCATAACAGCTAGATTCAGATTTTTGCCAAAATCACTAAGGTAATAGGTACAAGAAACAAGCTTAAATGTAAGCTTAACAGTACCTATAACACCTCCAATTTCACCTAACACTATATCACTTACAAACACTACCTTTGTTGCAGACATTGATGATCTAAGATGCATTAACCAAATTTACAGCCCAATAATATATCATTAACCACCAAAGATACATGAACCATAAGTACAAAGAACCTATAGCCAACTGGTTTCTAATACAAACCATATACCAAACTGTAGTGTGCAATGCAGTCAATAAGATAAGTGAACCTATATGCCAAAAAATTAGAACTATGCATATGCTGAAAATGGTTAAATGAAGGACTAGTGCCAGGGGAGGGAAGGATACTCCCCTATAGACAGATGCCAACAACCAATATAGCTCAAACTCTATGCACCCTCCTAACCATGTATGCAGGAAGCATCCCTCCAAACATGCAGAAACCCTACAAAAGTGAATCTACCCTTCCCCAAACTTACTCCCAACACCATAACAAACAGCCTGTACCAACAAAATATAGCCCTTAAAGCTACAGAAAACCTACCTACTTCCCAGACCTGAGTAGTATTCTTTTTTTGCTCAGGAGGATTCTTAAATTCTATTTTTGAATCCTGACCTACCATTTTTTTACCCCAATACACTGTCCCTTTGGGATCTTTTACACTCTGGGAAGTTGCTACAGACCTTGTTCTGTTTATAGGTCTAATGCCAATATTCTTTTCAGGCTTTTTTGAATTATTAAACAAGGGGATTCTAACAAGAACACCACTACATTGCTCAGTAATAGAGATAAGAACAATGAGTAAAAGAGGACTGCAACACCTTCTCACAGTGATCATGCCCTTCTTCCACCAAGGTACTCTCACTAAGAAAAGACCAGGCTACCACCACACCCATCACTAACAATACTAACAATAAACCTGGCTCCCTTCCACCTCCTTACTGTACATGCTAAGAATAAAAGACTGGGGAGGGAAATATGACATATAACACCAGTATCCTTCCACACATAGTTCGTTCACATACACCCACCATACCACACTGACTGACATACTAACCCACAGAAAGAATTCAATCATCTAGAACTTTTTTTTAACTTTTCTCACATATGCCAAACCTCTTTTATCAGAATAAGCTAGTTGCCTCATCCTTATAAGCCTTTCTCCTGGATCATAAATCTTAGAACTGCCCTCTTTCAATGCAAAGTTAGCCAAATAGTCTGCCACACTATTCCCCTCCCTGTATACATGACAAAACTGCACATTCCTGTTTACACATAGAGATCTTATCTTGGCTAAAATGATAACCAATTGCCAGTTCCAGTTTTGCTTCTCTTGTACTATCAACATAAGAGCAGCTTTAGAGTCAGACTCTACTATCACATTGGTAACTCCCATACTCTTACTTATGTCTAAGCCTCTCCATATCCCAGTCAACTCTGCATACAGAATGGTAGAATCACCTAAGAAATCATGGAAGTTCTTCATAATTCTCCCTTCAAAATCTCTGATAACTCCACCAGAACCTGCTTTTCTAGTGGCTTGACAATAAGATCCATCTGTGTTGATTTTGTACCAATTTATAGGATGTTTTTTCCAGATGACTGAAATCACTCTTATGTTAGGCTCAGGACTGATGTTGATATTCCATGCATTAGCTACTAGCAGGTCTCCCCTCCAAAATTCTCTATCAAAAGGTTTAGCTGAGTGAAGTCTCATTATCAAGCTTAAAACTTGAAACTTAATACTGTCAGCTTTTATTTGTTTCCCTTCATGCTTGGATTTGTTCCTTGCAGTCCAGGCAAACCAACCTATAAGCATAGGTAATAATTTCCTAATGTGATTCTTCCCTATGCTATCTGAAGAGTTTACCCATCTTCTATATCTGCTCCAGACACTATCTTGACTAGACTGGGTAACTTGGAAACTGATTTCCAAACCATAACCATACTTTGTGTACTTCTATTGTGGCCAAAATCACATGTTCAATTGTTTCTATAGCCCTGCAGCACTGACATCTAGACACTATGACCATGCCTCTAGCTATAAGTTGAGCATCTACTGGAAGCCAATGATGTAGTACTTTCCACCAAAAGATAGCTATTGTGGTTGAGACCCTGGAACTCCAACAGCTAGCCAATATGACATTTGGGTTAGCTCTCATCCTGATAGCATTCCAAGCAGACTTGGTAGAAAATGTGCCATTTGGTGTGAGTTTCCAAACAGGTTTAGTTAGGTCTGACATATCTACTGGGATCAAAAATATCTGAGCTGCTACTTGAAGAGGCAAATTACAAGAAAGCTTAGCCCAGTTCCAATTTCCATCAACTATGTAATCTTGAACTAGCTCCTGACTATTGTACTCCTGAATTGCTAAATGAGATAAAATCCCATGCCCTGACCAATTATCATGCCAAAAGTCACAAATACCAGCTCCTATCTTCCAGAAACAGTACTCCTGAGCTTCTACATGTATCTTGTGCATCCTCTTCCAAATACCAGTATCAGAACTCTTTAAAATGTAATCCCCACTGAAACCTTGAGCATTATACCTAGCCTGCATAAACTGGGACCATAAAGAGTCCTGCTCTCTGAATTTAAACCATAATTTATGAGAGAAGGCTTTACACACATCTGCCATGTTTCTGACCCCTATACCTCCTTCCATGATGGGGATGCAGATCTTCTTCCATTTGGACCAGTGTATCTTCTTGCTAGTATCTGAGGAGCCCCAGAAAAACTTTGACATAATAGAGTCAATCCTGTTGTACACAGTCACTGGAGGGTCACAAACCTGAAGCAAGTAAATGGACATAGAAGATAGCACACTCCTCACTAATACCCATCTCCCACCTTGAGATAACAGACTCACACTCCATCCAGATAGTTTTGCTTTTATCTTATCTATGAGAGGGTTTAACAGCTCAATTTTCCTCCTACCTTTAGAAATTGGAGCCCCCAGGTAGAAGAAAGGTAACTCCCTTGCCACAAAACCAGTTATACCTTCTATCATAGTCACATTTGCATTCTTCCCTGGATAGATATTACTCTTGGATAGATTAATCCTCTGACCAGATACCCCTTCATAGTGTTTAAAGAAAGCCATCAACTTCTTCAAACCCTCTTTAGTACCTTTAGTGAACACTATCAGGTCATCTGCAAATGCCAGGTGAGACACTGACTTGGTTTTCTTTGTAGCATAGAACAAACTGGGATTCTTCTCATACATAGAGTTGAGACCCCTAAACATATATTCACTAGCCAAGATGAAAAGGGCTGGGGACAGAGGGTCCCCTTGCCTGAGACCATGACCTGATTTGATAAAACCTTTTGAGACACCATTAACTATGATACCAAAGTAGCAGTTAGTCACAGTGGCCATGATAAGGTTAATCCAGGTCTGAGAGAAGCCAAAAGCAGTCAATACTTTGCTAAGAAAATCCCAATTCAGCCTGTCATAGGCTTTCATCATGTCTATTTTCAGGGCAACATTGGAACCTCTAGTTTTGATGTCCAACGAAGAAATTAACTCTTGTGTGAGTAATATGTTGTCTGAAATAGCTCTGCCTTTTAAGAAGCCACTTTGGTCATCAGAAATCACATAAGGAAGAACAGTTGCTAATCTTTCATTCAATAGCTTAGAAATGATTTTGTGTGAAAAATTGCATAAGCTAATTGGTCTGAAGTCTGACCAATAGACAGGACAAGGAATTTTAGGGATCAAGGCTAAAGTAGCAGTGATACCTGCTGGCAGGAGGGCTCCCTGAAATACATCTGTTATGGCCTCCAAAAGATCAACTTTTATAATATCCCAACAAGCTTGATAGAAAGCTGCAGAGTAACCATAAGGGCCTGCAGAAGCATCTTTACTTTGGCTGAAAACTACTCTCTTGATCTCCTCCAAGTTAGGAGCCTCACACAAAGAGTTATTTATTTCATCATTCACATAAGCATCCAGGAGACTAAAATCAGGTAACTCAGTAAGTGGTATGTTGTCTGCTAACACTTGAGTGAAGTACTCTATTGCAGAGTTGTGAATTTCTGAGTTGCTGTTAAGTATTTGCCTTCAAACTCAATGTTAGTGATCTTGCTTTTCCTTCTTGACCTCTTAACCATGCTGTGGAATAGACTGGTATTCCTATCTCCTAATAACCATTTGCAATGAGCTTTTTGGCGCCAATAAGACTCCTCCATATCCAAAGCTGCTTGAAACTCAGATGCAGCTTTTCTGAATCTCCCGTGATTAACTAGAGTATCATTGTCATTATACTCCAACTCCAGCTTTATCATTTCCTCCTCCTTGATTTTGAGGTTCTTAAAACATCCCCAAAAATATGTTTGTTCCACCAATACAGATGTTGTTTTAGCCTCTTAAGCTTTTCCCAGAATTTCAAAATCCCAGTTTGCCTAGCTGGTAACTCCCAATGCTTTGCTATACTATCTATGTAGTTGGAATGCAACAACCACATATTCTGAAACCTGAAAGAAGAAACATGATGATAGATAGAAGCCTCTGCAGTGATAATCAAAGGTCTATGGTCAGACAATCTCCTCACTCCATGGCTCACCTTAGTTCCAGGAAGTATGTCAAGCCAACACTGGTTGAATAAGATTCTATCCAACCTTTGCTTTATATCCCTCCACATCCAAGTAAATTCCACTCCTTCAAAGCCAATATCCAAGAGATCACAGTCTAATATGCAGTTACAAAAGTCATTCATTACAGCTACATTGGGAGCTGCCCCTCCTACTCTCTCACTACTCTGAGTAATAATGTTGAAATCACCTCCCACACTCCATGGGGCATTCAACACTTTAAAAGATCTGATTTGGTCCCACAGGTCCACTCTCTCAGCTTTTGTACATTTTGCATACACAAAGCTCATGTAAATAGGTTCTGGTAGAAGAGTAGAAGAAACTCTACAATGCAATACCTGAACATGATCAACTAGTACCTCCACCTGATAATCCTCATCAAACATAACCCAAATCTTGTTACTACAATTAGCTATCACCTTCTGCACTTTGTATTTGGTGCACATAAAAAATTGATCTAACTGAATTAAAGGCTCTAATAACACTAACAAATTAAGCTTCAACTTTTGTTTCAAATACCACACTTGCTGCTGAGACTCCTTGCCTCTATACCTCTAATGTTCCAGATCAGACTCTTCATATATGGTTATGAGAGTTACCCTTTCTACCACCTTTCTTCTTACCACTAGATGTTTTACCTCTGCCTCCACCTATCTTCAATGAGCTTCTAGTGTTTCTTTTTGGAAGAGAGGAGTTATCTACAATACTCTTACCTGTACCCTTTATACCTGCTAATATGAAATCCTCATCTTCACTAGAAATATCTTCATCTTCTGAACATTCTCCTTCTGATCTAGTCTCATGCAAACTCCTTATAGCTTTGTTAGCTAATTCTGCAGCTGACAGATACTCCTTCCCTATGCTCTCCAAAGATTTGTTACCTGTTGAGTTCCTTCTATTATCTTCCACTTGTACTGGTTCAAACTCAGGTAAACTTCCTTCCTGATTGTCTACCTCCATACCAAAGTTAGGACTCATCTCTCTTTTATCCATATGAGTAGTATACTCATCAGCTTCATCCTCTTTCTCTGAATCTTTTATGACAGTAGATGCTTCTACCTGATCCACCATTACTTCATCACTATCCACTGCTTCCTTATCCCAACCTTCTACTTCCCCTTCCTCATGATCTGAGAGCCTATCAAATGTGTTATTCACCTCTACTGTACCCTGGTCCACCTCTTTAATTGCACCTGTATTCTTGTCTGGTAGCAGGACCATACTGAATACCTCTCCCACCCCTACCATTCAATTGGTTAGGCATTCTACCTCCTCTACCATTCATAGCACCCCTTCCACCTCTTCTAGTTACTACCTCCCAAAGGTTACATTGCCTACTCCTCCCCCTAGCAGCATGCCTGCTCCTACTTCTGGAAATATGCCTGGATTGATGATTAAAAACCTCCTTCTGCCTTATATGATCAG
The DNA here is from genome assembly GCA_026545765.1 of Plantago major. Classification (NCBI taxonomy): domain Eukaryota; kingdom Viridiplantae; phylum Streptophyta; class Magnoliopsida; order Lamiales; family Plantaginaceae; genus Plantago; species Plantago major. The sequence goes on from CM048839.1 coordinate 34,172,129, forward strand.
TATTCACCCCTACTGTCTCTACAGCCTTACAAACTTTATCCAAGTGACCCAACTTTTTGCAGCATAAGCAATAATGAAGCACCTTGCTGTAAAATACCCTTATAGCAACTCCCTTATCTTGTACCTTGATCCATATATGATTAGGCAAAGACTTTGATACATCCAATTCTATACACACAGTAGCTTGGTGCAGTTTACTCTTGTTCAGCGTGTAACCATCCAACTTGATTGGCTTACCCAGTAATCGACCTATTTCATATAAAGCTTCTTTGTGAAACAAAAAGACAGGAAGATTCTCAAAAGTTACCCAAACTGGCACTACTGGAGATTCATCTTCAAAAGAAAATTGAGGAGACCATTTAAAATATCTCATAGGCATTCCAGCAACTACCGAGGAATCTACCAACCAAAGCTGTTCATAATCTTCTTCTCTAAACAGCTTAATGATAACATGGTATTTATCCATAAAGCTTACCGTAAAGCCAGCTCTTAGCTTCTGTTCCTTTAGCATTTGAGTCACTTCAAAGATTTTAGGGACACCGTATGAGAACTTTCCCACCAATGACAGCTCAAAGGGAATGGCTAGCTTATCCACTTCGTCTTTGGTGAAAGCTATAGCAGGCATTCCATTGAATTCCTCCAAAACTTTAGACTTAACTATCTGCCTCTCTGAATCCATATTACCAAACGTGTATTGATGCACTGGAGTAGCCGCTATAGGGTCTGAAGGATGAGAAACCCGTTGCGGAGAAGACGGCTTAGAGTTTACCACCGCTGCATAATCCAATTTATCCACCCCCGACGTCTGACCAGGGTCAGGAGGAATCGAATCTGCCATGTTAACAAGGTGTTAACAATGGCAAACGTACAAACAAGCTGCCGGAAGCAGCCCTAGCAGGACGGAAAGACGATGACTGGAAAAGGATAGGGTTTACTGTAGCTACAGAGCAAACTAGGTTAAAATAAGTCTTCAAAAAGTTTAAAATCGAGGATCGACCTAAGGCTCTGTTCTTTTCAACTGAAAACTCATTCGATTCCTGATTCGATTCGCCTTCAAATTTCTTAAGTTCATTAAATTATTATTATTATTATTATTAATATTTTATCATTTATTTACACAACCATCTTTTGTACGAGGAAAATAAGAAAATTTATCCAATTGAGATATTTTCAACCTTTTTCTTTCTTTCTTTTTAACACGACTTTTAGTAGATCAATGAAATAAAAAGTATAGTTACGATTCGAATTACCCTTCTTTTCTACCGTAAAAGTTGAGTTAAGATAAGAAACTACGAACTCGAGAAGATTCATTCAAACCTGGTTCACATACTTCAGACGCACATCTCTAACAAAAAATCGATACGTCTTTTATTGGAAGATATTAAACAATAAGAACTCGTAAGATACGTTGAGCTTTTTTTCAAACTTAATAAATAAAAACAAGTTATACCAAACTAAAATAAACCAAACTCTACAAATTACGCACAAAAAAGTATAAAACAAAGTTATGTTAATAAATATACTTAATTTATTTTTATAATATAATTTTATTATATTCTTTTGTCGTGTAATTTATGAAGTATCTGATAACGCCCGTAAAAAGTCTCCTTAATTTATTAATTAATGGATGTAGTATTCATTATTATTAAAAAATGGGACAAATGTAATTTCTTGATTCGCTTGATTTGATTTGATTCGATTCGATTCCATTCGATTCCATTCAGATTCGATTCGATTCGGCCAAGAATTTCAATTTGAAAAGAATGGCTAACTCCTCATTGTGAAATAAGAGCCCCAAAGAACCACATTCGGACTTCTATGAATAATATATAACGCCGTAGACTGTTCAAATATTTTCATAGAGAGTCGCACTTCGTACGTGATTCAACATGAGCCTCATGTAGTACATGTTTTCTTGGTTCTAGTCTGGACCCAACTCGGACCCATCTAGTAATCAAGACTCATAGTTTGGATATGGGATTGATAAAGATAGAGCATAGGTCTAGTTCCCTTTAGGCTTAGTATTTTATATATGGGTGAACCCGACCCATAACCGCAGACCCCCAGTTGGGTACAAACCTATCTGATTATTGGAGGTTAATCTATGTGATCCCTCACCGTTAAAAGGCCCTACGACCCCGATCTAGTACATGATTACTAAGAAGAAAAATACGTATTTTGAGATGATTTCAAAGTAATTATATTATTTCAAGTGGGCACCTGATATTACTCCATTCGTCCCACAAAACTTTATACATTGTCATCATTTTTAGTCGCCCGTTGTCCCACATAACTTCGTACATTACTAAAAATGAAGTTACCCCACACCCAATCATTTCTTTAAAAAAATCTTACATCACACATAATATTGATACACTTTCCACATAAATGATACATTTCCACAAACTCATAGTCACTGATATTCTTACATAGTTTCTATCCAAAAAAATTTACTTACTGTTGATACGAAACAATGTCCAATCCGTTTAAGAAGTCCTAAAGGCGAATCCTAAGCCGAATTAGTACCTCGAAGGCTATATTCACCAAAAGGCTCGACCAAGTGGTCCGACACCATTGGTCCGATACTACGATCTCGTAAGTCCGAGCCTTACTCACTAGAGCATCAGGACACTAGTTCAAAGTAGGAATAGGTCTGGACCCCTGGTCCGACCTACCTCACCACTTGTCCCTCTCTCATAGTGAATGTGCAAATAGAGGATTGACTAACTTATGATCGTAAGACCTACGGGTCGGACATCACACCACCAAAGACCAAGTGTACTAAGTTGAGCATGCAGCACAGTCCTGTCTAGACCAAAAGTATGTTGAAAGGTCTGATCGCAACGCTGACATATCAATTATGCCCCAATGGCCCAGGGAAGCGAATGGGTTAAACCTACCTGATGGGCCTTGGGCCCAATAAAGCATTGGTGGCACATTGTGAAGCCTACACTTGGCAAAACCTATAAATATGGCACAAATTCCCATACTATAGTAAGTCATTATTCCCCATAATCACACCTTTACAGAGTAGACACTCAATCACTCTCAAGTAAAGTCTTTATCCGGTTTGACCCTAAGAAAACCGGATTTACCGTTCTAACCCCCCCCCCCCCACTAGCCTGTGTGCAGGTCCTTAGCGAGATCCGATCACTCGAAGGTTCCACCAGGCGGACTTGGGCGAATTGTATGGTTAGGAGGACGACTTAGCAATCACTTAGTAGGTGTTGAGGATTCACCCTCAACATTTTGGCGCCGTCTATGGAAAACTTACAAAAAGTCCTAGCTCATCCGAATTATAGCAAGAACAAGAAGAACCGCCCGAACAACGACAACTAGAGTAGAAACTCCGGCTCCGCGGCCTCGAGGGCGACCTCCAACCAGAGGAAGAAATGTGCCTCGGACAAGAGGACATGGAGGAAGGCAAAAATCAAGAAGCGAGGAACGGTACTTGAGCGAAAGCCACACCGCAAGCGCATCATCCGGGGAAAGAAGAGTGGTTCGGACACAAGCTACAAGAGTCGATCCTCAAGAATGGGGTAACTTGGTACCTTCACCAGGAGGCCAAGGCCTCTCAGTAGCTGGTCCGAGGGATGGGAACCAAGTTCCTCCGACAGGAACTCATAGTCCTCCCCCAGGCTAGAATTTTACTCTCCCAAATAGTCAGATTATCCGACCCGCTGATTTTGGAATGAATGGAAATCAGTTCGGTCTATTGCTCACTACCATTCAAGGATATTTCGGATCCAGCAATGTCCAACCTCCTCAAGCTACTCCACCAATTTTGGTCCCGAGATAAGCTGAGCCTGCACAATCATGGAAAGAGCAACGTCCTGTCTTGGACAGAATAGGAAATCCGGATCAACCTGAGGATCTCCGACATCTTCTCGATAGGAGAGCAGTTGCATCACAAGGACGACCAGAAAGGAGTCCGGATGGGCTTAGAGTCAACGAAGCTGGACCAAGCCGTCCGCTGGCTGCACAACCAAGAGTCCGAGATCACATGGCTAAAAGTATCCCAGCGATCAATCTGGAGAGTCTCCCATCGGATGTTGCAGTTAATCCAAGAACCGAGGAGAAGCTTAGCCCAGAGGAAATTTACGTCCAGCAGAAGGCTTTGGAAACTCAAATTGCCACTCTGAGCAAGATGGTAAAAGCACATGAGAAGGTGAATGAAAGGAACCCGAGCCCTCTCTCAGAAGAGATAAGAAGGGAGGTCAAGAAGCCCGATTCCAACATGCCAATTCTAGAGCATTACTACGGACAGACTTGTCCATTGGGGCATTGAACTCGGTACGAAAGTAGGATGGATGCCAACTATTTTTGTCCTGTAGTCTCAACGGATAGGTGCAAGGTATTTGAGCCTTGACACACTCCTTTCCCAGTAACCTTTACTCCTCAAATATCTATTAAGAAACTTGTTTATAGAAAAACACATATTTCTTTAAGGTATCTGTCAAGAGGTTTCTGAGGAGACATTTCTCCTTAGTCTTCAACAATCTTGTGTAGTTTCTTGATCTTCAAAAACTGAGTTCTTCTGCTGGATGCTTCCTTCTTGGTCTTTTTCAAAGATATAAAAATTACATTCTGAGACCTAACATCCTATACAAGATTTGCTAGACTAACATACTCAGTAAGCTTCATCTTTTACAATGTTCAAGTAAACTGAGTTCTAGTTACCTTTCTGAGCTAAGATAAGTCATTGGTTCCTGATCAAAATCTAAACAAATATTCCTAACAAATTTACCCTTTTTGATCAGTCAACCATGACTATCTGAAAACCTATCATGACATGGATATGGAAACAATTCAACACTTAAACATTTCTTATGATCTTTTCAATACATGTATTTAAGTGCAGAAAGTAAACATCAACCAAATCACAAGGTGTGATCTTTGCTGACAAGTTATCTTTTATAGATTGATATATGAGAGTAGGTTCATCAGATAAAATACAATTAAGAGCAGAGATAACTTTTACAAAATAAACAGTAGATTTCAGTCAGCAAGATATAAAATACTTTGTTAAAGAGAAAAACTGGAGTAACCAAGCTCTAAGTAAACATTCTAATTAACAAGTCTTCAAGTCTTCAGCAGGCAAGTTGATCAATCTGCAAATTTCCTATCTCCAAATCTTCTTATGTCATCTGAGTAGTCATAGAGCAAAGTCCTAACTATCATCTAGTGTCTCTTACAATGTTGTAGACTTCTATGTATGATTTGGTAGGATTCTATTGACAAAGTGTCTGATCCACAAATACTTCTCCCATTTCCAGGCATGCTCAATTTTGATATCTGAGAGTTTGAAATATTCTTATATGATCGTCAAATATTTGATGTCACCCTTGTATTGTTCTTCAGTCATGTAGAATGACTCATAGGGTTCCACAGCAAGCCTTTGCCTTGTGCCTGTCCTAGTTTGGTTTGGGATCCTGTGCACATCATCAGGTTTACCATAAGGACATTCTTCAGCCAGTTCTTTTCTCATTGCCTTTTGTCTGGTTATGACTTCAAAATCTAACAAATTTTTTGACATGATCATGATTGATCAAGATAGGCTTGTCCTTTCTCCATGCTTGTAGTTGCAGAAGGATTGGTATTGGAAGTCCACCATCATTTACCAGTAGATTCTTGAGTTCCAATATCCAGTATCCATTCCTCTGATGAATGCATCTGTAGACATGAGGATCATCATCAAGTTTCACATACTCAATTCTGGATTCTTCTGGCCTGAGTTGTGGTTGACTTCTTCTCTTTTTAGCTCTCAGTCTGTTCCTCCTTTGTCTTAAATTTTCCCTTGGGGGGTTGCTGCTTGAAGAACCTTTCTGGATAGACCTGGTGTTTTCAGAAGGTGTTTTAGCTGTCAATGGAACTGCAGCTATAGGCTCAGATGGGCTATCATCCCTTCTTCTCTTTACGTGAGCTTCATCATCATCATCATTCTCCTCCTCCTCATCATCATCATCCTCAATCTTTGTGGGAGATTTTCAGCAATCTTCATTGCCTAAGGGTTTGATGATCTTTCCTCCTTCTTCTTCTTCTTCTTCTTCCTCTTCATCATCATCATCATCATCATCATCATCATCATCATCATCATCATCATCATCATCATCATCATCATCATCATCATCATCATCATCATCATCATTCCCTCTGTATTGTCTTCTCCTTGGGGGCATTGGTTCCCCTTGGAGGTTTCAGAGATCTGGCCCTTGTGACTACTCCTTGTGCCGGAGGTTGCTGAGTAGTGGGCACAATCTGCATGTTCTGACTTTGACTAGGGGCTTATTTATTCTGAGTGGTGGCTCAGTTCTCTTTCTTTTGTTGTTGTTTCCTCTTCCTCTTTGAGAACCTTCCCTCCTTAGTCATCTTTAACTAATCAAGAAGTTTTACAAAATATTCTGAAAGAGATTTAAAATTCTTTTGTAGTGCATTGTATGCAGCTACCAATTGCTGCACTTCAGCTCTTAGCCCCTGATTTTGTTTGAGAATAGGAAATCTCTGAAAAGGGACAAAGCTCACTGCAGTACTATTTTCAGATATCAATAGTTTGAATTTCAAAGAAGCCTAACAGATACTATTCAAACCTCTTGGAAATCAACAATATATATATCACCACATCGAATGCTTGAAGACACACCTTGAACTTCACTGAACATAACTCATACTCAAGCATACAAGCCTTCAACCTACTTACTCTCTAGCTTACTGTTGCGACTAAAGCTCTTGAATTCTAAGTAGCACGAAAGTTCTAAGTGTCCTAATCCTTAACAAGCATTGTTCACTGTGAAAGAGTCGAATCAAAAGATTAAGTTGCGAATGATATCTGAGATTCACTCTCTTGAAAATACAACAAAGACTTGGGTTAGTAAAGAACAACTTCCCATACACTGTGAAGAGTATTAAGGAAGATTGATTCTAAGAGCTCTCCGAAACATAACTGAACAAGTTATAAAGAAAGCTCACCTAACAAACTACCTTAACTAACACCAACAAGGTGTTGAGCATAGGAAGTACTTAGTTTGGGAAACTAAAGACCAACTCAAAGGTTACTGAGTAGAGGAAGTACTTGGCTCAGATAGCTGGGGAACAACTCAGAGGGAACACTTGGTTGGGAACCTTGTGTAAAAGGGATCAAGAGATAGGATTCTGTAAGGGGAACTCATTATCTTATCTTAGTGGATTCAAGTCCTGAGAAAGGGCGAGTGGATTAGTTGGGGGATTACGTTAACCTAAAATACCACTATAAAGCATTGTGTCATTTCCTTAATGCACTTTACTTATTGCTTTATTTACTTGCTGAGTACTTACACACTTATATAGCTTGCGGAGCACGTGCACTTATCACAAAAGTCTTCTGCTTTCTTATTATAAGTATCGGATACCTTCACAGATATCTGTGAAACCGTTTTGTCGACAAAAGTTTAAAAAGACTATTCACCCCCCTCCCTCAAGTCATTTACTTTGCCGTTATCAGGACCAACAATGGCGGGAGGGCTCATCCTTGTGCACGTATTCCTTGAGTTTTCCGCTCCTTACCAAATGCTCCACCTCTGTCTTCAGCTGTATGCATTCTTCGGTCGGATGGCATGCATATGCTTTTGTGGAACTTGCAATATTCCTTGGAATCCCTATTCCTTCTGTTATTGTGGATTGGCTTAGGCCATTGCACATCCAACTTCTCTTCAAAAGAGGTCAAGATGTCGGATCTTGGTTTATTGAGGTTGGTATACTCACCATACCTTCTGGGTGGGGTCCTATCCTTGCAATATTTCCTTCTGGTGTCGTATTCTCTCCTTTGATCGGACTTCTTCTGTTTTTGGGAAGTATCGGGTCTCACAGATTCCTTGCCTTTCTTGATACTAACTCGGACTGGGATATTTCTTCTGAAAGTCCTCTTCGTACAAGAACTCAGAGAATATCCAGAGCCTTCTCATTTGGGATTTCTCTTTTGGAGAGCTTTTTCCTGAAATGGAAATTCAGAGTATTGGCATACAGGTGTCGGACCCGTTCTTTTATGCTATGCAGCTCTACAGTTGTTACTTCTTTATTTAAGCGCTCCAAGAACTTCCTCAGGTCCTCTCCTTCTTCTTGCACTATACCAGCAAGGTGCTCAACGGACCGCTTCTTTTTCTTAGACTTTAAGAATTCTTTTGCAAAAGCTGTGGTGATGTTGGAGCAGGATTTCATGCATCCGCTTGGTAAAGCCACCCATTGTGAGCTCAGCAATGCTCCACTAGTGGCATCTGCTTTTCCTGAGTCATAACTTGCTTCTGTGCCAGATTATTGTCATCTTCCCTGACCATGCCTAGGTCTCTCTGAGCAATGACTAGGCTGGTTGTTCTCTGAGTGAGTAGCTCTATGAACTTTTTCAGTTCCTCAGGGACAAAAGCAATTACTTTTTGATTCTGGTGTTTCAACTCCTTACAGAGTTCTACCAAGTAGTCAGTGGAGTGAACATTTGGCATGTTACAACAATTAGCTTTCTTTTAATGTGTGAAACCACCATGTGCTCATCTGGGTGGTCTGCCAACTTGGTGGTTTCTGAGTCATCAGACCCATTACTCCAGTTATCTTCATCCTCCTGGGCTTCTTTTTCAACATCTACAAGCCCAGCAACCATCTTTGAGATGGGCTTCTTTCCTTTCAGTGAGGAGGAGGATGGCATAGATTTTAGTAATGCAGCCTCAGCATCATGCTTGTCTTCATATACTTGTACAACATCTATTTACTCAGCAATTGCTTGGATAGCAAGCTAGAGTTTCTTTTGCTCAGCAAGGGCTTTTTCCTCCTTGCGCGTAAGTTCTTCAATCTTTTTAAGATTGGCTTGTGACTCAGCTATCTTGGCTTCCATCTCAAGATTAAGCTGGGCTTCTTCCTCCAACAATTGTCTGAGTTGTGTAACTCTGGCTTGTGCATCTAATGTCTTCTGAGTGTTGTCCTCAGAGTGCTCAACTACTTGTACAGTAGTGGCTTCTTGTTGGGGAGAGGGATGGGAAGATCTATGAGGAGATGGAGGAGGAGAGTTACTTGTGTTCCTCTCAGTGTGCTTTTCAGCGGCTGAGGCATTATTTCCTTGTTGAACTCCTCCTGTCCCTGGTGCGGGGGCATCATCATCATTCTTCTTATCATCTTCATCCTTGTTGTGGCCAAGAGGAGACTTAAGTTCTTCGTAATCATTTTCATCTGTCTCCTTGTCTTCTTCATCATCAGAAACGAAATTGATGACTTCTGTTATAGTGACCATTTGACCATTTACTTCCTCTTGCTCAAAGGGAGCAATCTGTAAGGTCTTTAGAAGAGTAGGCTTTACAGCCATTTAGAATCTAGTCTGGCCATCAGCCTTATCAAAAGCTTGAAGAAGCTTGTGTGCTAACAAAATTTTTATTCATCAACGTGGCATAAGAGTGTTGCTCAGTTGGGAACATTGCATGCACATATGTCTCAAGGTCAAATGCTCTTGTCTTCTTGTAGGGTTGTCAGTAACCCTTGTGATCTCAGATAGATCAGAGCATCTGAGCTTCTGCCACTTCTTCAAGCACTTAAGGTGCTTTGGCAGAGTGTGTTCCTTGAAGAAAGCAAGGAGGTCCTGGTATAAGTCTTCAGGTACCTTTATAGTACTTCTTTGAGCCTGAAAGAAAATGGAAGGGTTTTAATTAAGTATCAAAACTTGAGTAGATATCTGAGATACAATGCTGTCAGGTATCTAAGTTACCTGTGTCTCAACAACAGGCTCAGATGTTTGAACTTTTGAGGTGGAAGGACCCTCAGATATCTTGTGGGAGGGGGAGACTTGGGAGTCTTGTCCTCATCAACTTCCATATCTTTCTGAACTTGATAAGTAAAAGTAACATTACACTTAGAAATTTTGAGAGAAAAAGTTAGAAACATAAGGTATCTGAGATGCCAAATACCTCCACTATAAGAGGCTCAGGTACATGTCCCTCAGAAACTTGTGCAGTTTCTGGTACTCTTTCAGGTGATGCAGGATTGGGAGCCTCATCAATTTCCATTGCTTGAGGGGACTTGGGTGTCTCTTCCTCAGCAACTTCTACTTATCTTTGAATCTGTGAGTAGAAAGTGTTAAGTACTTAGAAAAATGATCAGATAACATTTAATGAATATAGATATCTGAGATTTATACCTTCTCAATGGAAGGCTCAGATGCATGTTCTTCAGAGACCTGGTGAGTCTCTGGTTGTCTCTTTGATGATTCTGGCTTCTCAGCCTCATCATTTTTCTTATCAGTTGGAGCCTTTAAGAAAAAAACATTTAGTTAGTTAAGTGTGTAAAACAGATATCAAAAAAGTGTATGCCTTTAGAAAACCAATTTCACCTGTAGTACGGGCTCAGTTTCCTTGGATACTAAGGTTGTGGGAACCTCCTTCTCAGTCTCTGAGGCAAGCTTTGTAGCTTCCTCTTGTTCTTGTGTTTCTTTTTCAGCCTGTAACAAAGAAAGTTTATAAGTAACAAGATTTAAATACATAGAAAGTCACAAGTAAAGATTTAAACCACTCAGTGACCTAATCATTATCTGGCTGATTGGTATCTGTAACTCGTGGAGATTCCATGTGTTGGTCTTGTTATCCCATGACCTCTTCTCTGTTTGAAGTTTCAGGTACATCAGACCTTTCCTGAGTATTAGGCTTAGTTGCCTCCCCTATTTGATCATTCTGAGTCGCAACCTCAGTCTGATCCCTCTCAGTAGGGAGTTGGGGAACCTGCTTACTTGCAGGATTCTCATTAGCAGTAAAAGATGCTGGTATCTCATCAAATCTTTGTAGCTCAAGTAACATTTCAACAGCATCCACTTCTGTTTGGGGCTGTTGTGGTGATCTTGATCCAGAAAGTGAAGGTGTAGCTGTGTGAGGTCTGTCTAGATCTTCTTGAGATATATTTTCGAGTATTGAGGCAGTGGCAATGTCCTCAAGTACTAAGTCATCACTCATTCAGAGTGTCCTCCAATCTCTTGAGGGTTACTTGCTATGATGATGTTGCTTCTCCAGCAACCTTGAAAATAGTTGCTTCTTCAGCAACTTTTGAACCAATTGCTTCCTCAGCAACCTTAGAACCAGTTGCTTCCTCAGGAACCTTAGGGTTTATAGTTTCCCCCTCAACTTCAGAGTCCTCATCCATATTTGGGACTGAATTATCAACAATCCCTCCTGCTTCAACATAGAGTGTGAGTGGTCTCTCACCACTTTCTCCCATGTGTGTTAAGGAAGCATTGACATTGGTGTCCTCATCAGCACTGGGGATAGACATCTGAGAGTCTACCACTACGATGGGAGTTTCCTTGATGAGTCGATATTTTAACGACTCATTTAGTCATTTTTAACCGTATTTTGTTATGTCCTTTAGCCTTTTTTATAGTGTTTTAGTGCATTTTCACATTTGGGTATTTTGTGTCTTTTTGTACTTTTCCAGGTGTTTTAGTGTAAAAGGCAAGGATTTGGAGGAGCATATGCAAAATCGAAGCTTATCCAAGCTTCTAGAAACACACCAAGGCCAAGTAGTGAGCCACTACATTAAGGAGGTGACAAGGAGGTCGATAAAAGGGAGAAAAAATAGGAAGAAGTGGAAAAAATGGGAGTTTCCCCAGATGGGAGGCTCACCGCGATCTAGAGGAGCAAAGTAGAAAGCAAACAGTCTCGCAGAGGAGCAGACCGCGGCGAGCCAGGCACCATGCAGAGGCTCACCGCAATGAGTGCTGACCAAGTCTAGTTCAACCACGATTTATGGCAGTTTTTTTCCCCACGATTTCAAATTTCTACTTCCTTGGTTCTATAAATAGGTCAATTGTATTCAGTCTAAAATATATCTTCAAACCTTCTTAATCCATTTTCTTTAAATTCAAGCATTGTAAACACACTAGAGATTCAATCTCTCGTGCAATGGAATTATATTTCCTTTCAGACGACCTCTTGTCACTGACGTATCCAGGTATCAATCGTGCAAATTGTTGTTTAAGTTCGTACGTGACAGGTTGTTACTTTGATACTGAATCTTGGTGTATCGGTGTGAACTTGGAAGTGTATTAATCATTAATTAGGCTATATCCATATGATTGCATAGCTCGTGACAGGCTCTTTGTAGTGATTACGTACTTATAGCCCGTATTTGGTTGAACTAACAATAGCAAGGTGATGAACTGCGATTAATTGGTCATCTTCGTATCAGCACACTTGATGAAAGGATTTATTTGCTTCATTGTTTGTAGAATTGCACGATCTAGGTTTTACCTTGTCTTGTGCACGTTAGATTATATTCTAGGGTTGAAGTATCACTATCCACACTATTTGTTTACAACCAACACAAGCGAGTCTATTCTATAGAACTAGCTTAATCAATACCCCTGAGAGAACGACCCTGTGGTTAAAAGGTTTGTCTGTCTATAACAATCGCCTTTTCTACTTGTGTTAATATAAGTAGTAATTTTTGAGCGCATCAGAAATTTGGCGCCGCTGCCGGGGAATTGATTCCTACGTTCTTTTAGAGTATGTATGAACAATTGTGTTCCTTGCGTTTGTTTTTTTATTTTTCTTATATTTAAGAAAAACAAAAGAAAAAGTCAAAAAATTTCAAAAAAATCCAAAAATAGTTGTATTGCATCGTTAGAATTGAAACTTCTAATTTAACTTACTGGAACTGGTTATGCTTTTGAGTTCAGTTGTTGTTTTCATTTCAGGTTTATGCAAGGGAGACGATCATTGAAATAACCATTGACTGCGCGTAATGACGAGGTCGAAAGGCTAATCCGGGAATGAAGAAGAAACTTAACGAAAGTTAATATGGAGAAAGAAGGCACAAGCGACAATGCAACCATTGATGCAAATGCGGTGGCCAACGCACTTGCCGATACTGTTGCGAGCGCCGGTGCACCAAGGAGGGAGTTCGGGGAGCACATGCAACCCGCGGTGCAAGTTTTCGGATCTCCGATTGAGCTTTCTACAGCTGCGAGGAACCTGGAGATCAAGAACCATCACTTCCACGATATGCCCAAGTGCTACGGGCTTGCCAACGAGAATGTGATGAAGTTTCTCAAGGAGTTCGAGGCATTAGTGGGGAGATTACAGAGACGGTAGCAAGGAAAATTCCCGAGCACAACAGATAAGGCCCGGGCAGTCGATGTGGCTAAAGAGTGAAGAAGAAGAAATGTCGATGCTAACGACTATAACAAAAGCATGATTTACCGCTTTGCACTTAGACTATAGGATGCATGTAGGTAAAAGTCGTTTTTTCAATTAATTGCATTGCATTTTGAACAATTTACTGCTTTTGTAATTTAGTTATTTATTTTTGATTTAGATTCACTTAGTTAAATTTTCATCATATATAAAAAAAAAAATTCAAAATTTTTTTTTCTGGAAAGAAGGGCCCACCACGGTGAGCTGGGGAAGAAAACGAACTCAGGTCGGTTCGGAAAGACATAATGTAATTCCATCTTTCTAGACCGCGGTGAGAACATCTTCTCTTGACCCTCACCGTGGCAAGCTCTGCCGAGTAGAAAATCTGGAGACTCCTTTTTATTCACTTTTCAAACTTGGACACAAAGGCGACTGAGCGCCTAGCGCAAGTGGAGCAGATGTGCAAAGCTCAGATGGATGATTGGCAGTAGCGGTATGGAGGAAGATCGTCTTCCGTATCCCAAGGTCCGCCCTATTTCCATTGATCATGCCGACCGAGGCATACTACGGGCTGTAACTCTACAACTTACTCTTTTTATTTATTCTTTATGCTAGGGTCTAGCTATTGAATAGGTTTGGGGAGGGATGTTGTATGTTCTTTTGATTAAATGCCTCGGTATGAACTTTTTACGCTGCATTGTATAAATGTATATATGTGTTCTTTGTTTTTTCTATATTTAGTTTGGTGGTGTTGAGTGGTATGTTAGCTACTTTTGCGTAGTCTTGTGTGAGTCGTCTTTTGGCCTAATTTTTTGGCCCATTTCAAAATTTTTTGTGTGTTGAGTTTGAGTTCTTCTGACAAGTCGGTTATCTATAGCGAAAGATAAGCATTTTACTGATGTGAACTTTGACGGCCTTCAACTAGTATTAAGGAATTTTCAAAAATCACTTTAGTCCGTTTCACTTGTAAATAGAAAGTCTTCCTATTCTAGTAGTCAAAAAGCCGGTGAGAAGCCTTATTGAGCCGATGAAAAAATATTGTACCGGCAAATGTGTGATTCTAGTAGGATGAGCAAGGGCAATCCTTGCGCCACTTCATTTACATGTGCACTTTTTTTTAAAAAAAACGGGTATGACGAACGACATTTTTGACTTGTTATCTCGATTCCCAACCCCGTTCCAAGGAACGGGTTTGGGGAGAAGGGTACTTTTTACTTCATACTCAGGCACACTACACTCTATATTTTGAGCATTTGGTCGAATTTGAAAATTGTTTTTTATTGCTTGCTGCCGTTCTAAAAAAAAAAAAGAAAGAAAAAAATCTCGAAGTGTTTTTCCAGGATCACTTGTGATTGTTTGAGATCGTGTTGGGCATTCCCAAATACTACCTATAAACCAACGCGGGGCTGATTGTGCGTATGATGTGACGGTTGATGATTATGTTCTCAAATTGCATGCCAAATACTACCTATAAACTAGCGCGTGGGCGGTTCTCGTATGTTGTGAGGGTTGATGGGGTGTACTCCAAACCGACACGCACAAAAGTGCGGAACTTGAGAAACTTATTGGGATACACTTGCAACATTGAGATAAAAAAATGAAAAAAATATAAAAATCTGTGCAAAAAGAGCTATGCACAAGTAAAAAAAAGAGAGAAATAATACGTGCAAAAAGAGTAAAGCATGAGAACGACAGCTATTTCTATTCTATGTACTGATTTTGACCCTTTCACTAAAAAGTCCTTTATGATTCGTTTGAATTGAGTGAAAAACATGTAATATTAGCGGCAGCTTTGTGACATTTGTTGTCACCTTCCTAAGTTAGGTCTTGAGCGATTATCCTTATTTATTGGACACTTCCAGAAGAGAGACTTGAGTTGCAATAATATTATCCTTTGTGAGGGACTGCTAGGGTAAGTCGATTTTTTATTTACTTGTGAAACGGAAGATTGTGATCTTTGCTAAGGTACTTGCCAACGTTAGAGGGGATACAAGTTTACATCAGTTTTGGGCTTGACTTTTGTAATAGTTGTTCCGGTAGCTTGTGAATTGAACTCTTCTGTGTTGTGTTGTGTCTTTGCGTTTTTTCTTTTCTAGGACGTTTTAGAGTTTTGTTTGCTCGAGGACGAGCAAAGGTTCGTTTTGGGGAGTTTGATGAGTCGATATTTTAACGACTCATTTAGTCTTTTTGAACCGTATTTTGTTATTTCCTTTAGCCTTTTTTGTAGTATTTTAGTGCATTTTCACGTTTGGGTATTTTTGTTCTTTTTCAGGTGTTTTAGTGTAAAAGGCAAGGATTTGGAGGAGCATATGCAAAATCGAAGCTTATCCAAGCTTCTGGAAGCACACCAAGGCCAAGTAGTGGGCCACTACTCCAAGGAGGTGACAAGGAGGTTGAGAAAAGGGAGTAAAAACAGGAAGAAGTGGGAAAATTGGGAGTTTCCCCATATGGGAGGCTCACCACAGTGAGCTCCAGCAACACGGAGGCACACCGCAGTCCAGAAGAGCAAAGCAAAAAGCAAACAGTCTCACAGAGGAGTAGACCGCAGCGAGCCAGGCACCTTCCAGAGGCTCATCGCAGCGAGTGTAGACAAAGACTAGTTCAACCACGATTTATGGCAGTTTTTTCCCATGATTTCAAATTTCTACTTCCTTATTTCTATAAATAGGTCACTTGTATTCAGTCTAAAATATATCTTCAAACCTTCTTAATCCATTTTCTTTAAATTCAAGCATTGTAAACACACTAGAGATTCAATCTCTCGTGCAATGGAAGTATATTTCCTTACAGATGATCTCTTGTCACTGACGTATCCAAGTATCAATCGTGCAAATTGTTGTTTAAGTTCGTACGTGATAGGTTGTTACTTTGATACTGAATCTTGGTCTATCGGTGTGAACTTGGTAGTGTATTAATCATTAATTAGGCTATATCCATATGATTGCATAGCTCGTGACAGGCTCTTTGTAGTGATTACGTACTTATAGCCCGTATTTGGTTGAACTAACAATAGCAAGGTGATGAACTGCGATTAGTGTATCCTTAATTGGTCATCTTCGTATCAGCACACTTGATGAAAGGATTTATTTGCTTCATTGTTTGTAGAATTGCACGATCTAGGTTTTACCTTGTCTTGTGCACATTAGATTATATTCTAGGGTTGAAGTATCACTATCCACGCTATTTGTTTACAACCAACACAAGCGAGTCTATTCTATAGAACTAGCTTAATCAATTCCTCGAGAGAACGACTCTGTGGTTAAAAGGCTTGTCTGTCTATAACAATTGCCTTTTCTACTTGTGTTAATATAAGTAGTAATTTCTGAGCGCATCAGAAATTTGGCGCCGCTACCAGAGAATTGATTCCTACGTTCTTTTAGAGTAGGAACAATTGTGTTCGTTGTGTTTGTTTTTTTATTTTTCTTATATTTAAAATGAACTAAAGAAAATGTTAAAAAATTTCAAAAAATCCAAAAATAGTTGTATTGCCTCATTAGAATTGAAACTTCTAATTTAACTTACGGGAACTGGTTCTACTTTTGAGTTCAGTTGTTGTTTCCATTTCAGGTTTATGCAAGGGAGACGATCGTTGAAATCACCATTGACTGCGTGTAATGACGAGGTGGAAAGGCTAATCCGGGAACGAAGAAGAAACTTAACGAAAGTTAATATGGAGAAAGAATGGCACAAGCGCCAATGCAACCATTGATGCAAATGCGGTGGCGAACGCTCTTCCGATACTGTTGCGACCGCCGGTGCACCTAGGAGGGAGTTCGGGGAGCACATGCAACCCGCGGTGCAAGTTTTCGGATCTCCGATTGAGCTTTCTACAGCTGCGAGGAACCTGGAGATCAAGAACCATCACTTCCACGAGATGCCCAAGTTCTACGAGCATGCCAACGAGAATGTGATGAAGTTTCACAAGGAGTTCGAGGCGTTAGTGGGGAGATCACAGAGACGGGAGCAAGGAAAATTCCCGAGCACAACAGATAAGGCCCGGGCAGTCGAGTTGGCTAAAGAGTGAAGAAGAAGAAAAGTCGACGCTAACGACTATAACAAAAGCATGATTTACCGCTTTGCACTTAGACTATAGGATGCATGTAGGTAAAAGTCATTTTTTCAATTAATTGCATTGCATTTTGAACAGTTTACTGCTTTTGTAATTTAGTTATTTATTTTTGATTTAGATTCACTTAGTTAAATTTTCATCATATATAAAAAAAAAATTTCAAAAAATATTTTTCTGGAAAGAAGGGCCCACCACGGTGAGCTGGGGAAGAAAACGAGCTCACCGCGGTTCGGAAAGACATATGTAATTCCATCTTTCTAGACCGCGGTCAAAACATCTTCTCTTGACCCTCACCGTGGCAAGCTCTGCCGAGTAGAAAATCTGGAGACTCCTTTTTCTTCACTTTTCAAACTTGGACACAAAGGCGACTGAGCGCCTAGCGCGAGTGGAGCAGATGTGCAAAGCTCAGATGGATGATTGACAGCAGCGATATGGAGGAGGATCGTCTTCTGTATCCCAAGGTCCGCCCTATTTCCATTGATCATGCCGACCGAGGCATACTACGGGCGGTAACTCTACAACTTACTCTTTTTATTTATTCTTTATGCTAGGGTCTAGCTATTGAATAGGTTTGGGGAGGGATGTTGTATGTTCTTTTGATTAAATGCCTCGGTAAGAACTTTTTACGCTGCATTGTATATATGTATATATGTGTTCTTTGTTTTTTCTATATTTAGTTTGGTGGTGTTGAGTGGTATGTTAGCTACTTTTGCGTAGTCTTGTGTGAGTCGTCTTTTGGCCTAATTTTTTGGCCTATTTCAAAATTTTTTGTGTGTTGAGTTTGAGTTCTTTTGACAAGTTGGTTATCTATTGTGAAAGATAAGCATTTTACTGATGTGAACTTTGATGGCCTTCAACTATTATGAAGGAATTTTCAAAAATTACTTTAGTCCGTTTCACTTGTAAATAGAAAGTCTTCCTATTCTAGTAGTCAAAAAGCCGGTGAGAAGCCTTATTGAGCCGATGAATAAATATTGTACCGGCAAATGTGTGATTCTAGTAGGATGAGCAAGGGCAATCCTTGCCCCACTTCATATACATGTGCATTGTTTTTTAAAACGGGTATGACGAACGACATTTTTGACATGTTATCTCGATTCCCAAACCCATTCCAAGGAACAGGTTTAGGGAGAAGGATACTTGTTACTTCATACTCAGGCTCACTACACTCTATATTTTGAGCATTTGGTCGATTTTGAAAATTATTTTTTATTGCTTGCTGCCGTTCTAAAAAAAAAAATGAAAGAAAAAAATCTCGAAGTGTTTTTCCAGGATCACTTGTGATTGTTTGAGATCGTGTTGGGCATTCCCAAATACTACCTATAAACCAACGCGGGACTGATTGTGCGTATGCTGTGACGGTTGATGATTATGTTCACAAATTGCATGCCAAATACTACCTATAAACCAGCGCGAGGGCGGTTCTCGTATGTTGTGAGGGTTGATGGGGTGTACTCCAAACCGACACGCACAAAAGTGCGGATCTTGAGCAACCTATTGGGATACACTTGCAACATTGAGATAAAAAAATAAAAATATATAAAAATCTGTGCAAAAAGAGCAATGCACAAGAAAAACAGAGAGAAATAATACGTGCAAAAAGAGTAAAGCACGAGAACGACAGCTATTTCTATTCTATGTATTGATTTTGACCCTTTCACTAAAAAGTCCTTTATGATTCGTTTGAATTGAGTGAAAAACATGTAATGTTAGCGGCAGCTTTGTGACGTTTGTTGTCACCTTCCTAAGTTAGGTCTTGAGCAATTATCCTTATTTATTGGACACTTCCAGAAGAGAGACTTGAGTTGCAATTATATTATCCTTTGTGAGAGTCTGCTAGGGTAAGTCGAAGTTTTATTTACTTGTGAAACGGAAGATTGTGATCTTTGCTAAGGTACTTGCCAACGTTAGAGGGGATACAAGTTTACATCAGTTTTGGGCTTGACTCTTGTAATAGTTGTTCCGGTAGCTTGTGAATTGAACTCTTCTATGTTGTGTTGTGTCTTTGTGTTTTTTCTTTTCTAGTACGTTTTAGAGTTTTGTTTGCTTGAGGACGAGCAAAGGTTCGGTTTGGGGAGTTTGATGAGTCGATATTTTAACGACTCATTTAGTCTTTTTTAACCGTATTTTGTTATGTCCTTTAGCCTTTTTTTGGGTATTTTGTGTATTTTTGTACTTTTTCAGGTGTTTTAGTGTAAAAGGCAAGGATTTGGAGGAGCATATGCAAAATCGAAGCTTATCCAAGCTTCTAGAAGCACACCAAGGCCATGTAGTGGGCCACTACTCCAAGGAGGTGACAAGGAGGTTGAGAAAAGGGAGTAAATATAGGAAGAAGTGGGAAAAATGGGAGTTTCCCCATATGGGAGGCTCACCGCAGTGAGCTCCAGCAACACGGAGGCTCACCACGGTCCAGAGGAGCAAAGAAGAAAGGAAACAATCTCGCAGAGGAGTAGACCGCGGCGAGCCTGGCACCTTCCAGAGGCTCACCACAGCGAGTGCTGACAAAGACTAGTTCAACCACGATTTATGGCAGTTTTTTCCCATGATTTCATATGTTTACTTCCTTGGTTCTATAAATAGGTCACTTGTATTCAGTATAAAATATATCTTCAAACCTTCATAGTCTAT
The DNA here is from genome assembly GCA_026545765.1 of Plantago major. Taxonomy (NCBI): domain Eukaryota; kingdom Viridiplantae; phylum Streptophyta; class Magnoliopsida; order Lamiales; family Plantaginaceae; genus Plantago; species Plantago major. Next base: position 34,191,953 of record CM048839.1, read on the forward strand.
ATTCTTTCAATTCAAGCATTGTAAACACTCTAGAGATTCAATCTCTCTTGCGATAGAAGTATATTTCCCTTCAGACGAGCTCTTGTCACTCACGTATCTAGGTATTAATAGTGCAAATTGTTGTTGAAGTTTGTACGTGACAGGTTTTTACTCTGATACTGAATCTTGGTGTATCGGTGTGAACTTGTTAGTGTCTTAATCATTAATTAGGATATATCCGTATGATTGCATAGCTCGTGACAGGCACTTTGTAGTTATTACGTACTTATAGCCCGTATTTGGTTGAACTAACAATAGCAAGGTGATGAACTACAATTAGTGTATCGTTAATTGGTCATCTTCGTATCAGCCACTTCATGAAAGGATTTATTTGCTTCATTGTTTGTAGAATTGCATGATCTAGGTTTTACCGTGTCTTGTGCACGTTAGATTATATTCTGGGGTTGAAGTATCCACACTATCTGTTTACAACCAACACAAGCGAGGCTATTCTATAGAACTAGATTAATCAATTCCTCGAGAGAACGAGCCTGTGGTTAAAAGCCTTGTTTGTCTATAACAATCGCCTTTTCTAGTTGTGTTAATATAAGTAGTAATTTCTGAGCGCATCATTCATCCTTCTTGGCAGTTGTCTTCGTTTTGGAAGATCTGGTTTTCTTGGTCGCAACTGACCCCTCAGATACATCCTCACTCTTTCTTTTCCTTGAACCTTTCTTGGTCTCTTGAGGCTCAGCAACCTTCTTCACCTGATTAGTGTAATCAAACTTGAGGAGTAGGTTGCTATTGGCTACTTCAGCCGGCTCTCTGAGTACCACGCCAAGCTTCTCCAGTAAGTAGCAAATCTTGAGTCCAAAGCTTACTGTGGCTTTAGATTCAGCAAGTCCCTTGACAACTGTGGGTTCAAAGTTTTGAACCTTGTCAACTAGTTTCATAAAGGCGTACCTTCCCGAGTTGAAGGGGTTTTCCAGCCTATCATCATGCTTGTGAGAATGACCATCATCATCTATCTCTCCAAGCTGGTCTGGTCAGATCCTCCTTGAATGGAATCAAAGCATCTGTGGAGTATGTGAGCCATCATATTCCAGTGCTCCACCAGATGTCTCCTTCTAATCGGAGCAAGTTTGAACTCAGTGGGAGCTCCATCAACCTCAAGATCACATACATCACTGTATAGTGTCATGGCTACTTCAAAGAGGACTTCATTATTTGTGTCACTTTCGAAGTCATCACCTTGGGTGGGTAACCCAAAGACTTCACTGAAATACACATAATCCAGGAAATCTGTTTTCCTTGGACTTTTGTCTTGATGAACACTCTTTCAGCGCCATCAATCACACTTGTAACAATTTTGGAGTTGTTGTAAATCTCCAAAACATCTACAACAAATACACCAATGGGAAGAGCCGAGAAAAATTCCTTGATTTTTGCCTTTTCAAGCATATTAAGGGTTAGTTGTACATTAGTTGGGTTCTTTGCAGCACCCACCATTTATCTATCTATCAGAGCGCCTCCCCAAACCATTCTATTGTTGGAAGACCAGTCCTGTGGGTTAAAGTCTCCAACCAATCTATTGTTGATGATAATCAACACTGGTGCTTGCTTTGCAGCAGTGCCGGAAGTAGAGACTTCGGATTTCTGAGCAGTTGTGCGCTTTGGTGCCATCTCTTAAATAGTAGAAGAGTGTTTGAAAAAAGAGAAGGGTTTGTAGAAATTGGTTAGTGATTCTTTGCAGAAAAACTAAGCAAGGAACAGTGAATTAGCTGAAAATTTGTAGAAAACTTAGAGAGGTTTTTGATATTTTTGTGCTAGATCGAATGTGGGATTAGGCAAAAGTGTTTGTCTTTGCCAAAATCCTCTTTATATAGCAATGTAATCTCAATAGACAATTACACACAAATTGAATATGTATCTGTGTACTTGCATTGAGGCATGGGTGAAAAGCAGGATTTGCATTAAATGCTAATGGGCCATGTTCTGTTCTTACAGTCCACTAACTTACCGAGATGCATCGTTGCTGTTAAATTCGGAACGCCATATTTTTCAAGGGCTTGGATTACTTTCTCAGCAATGATCACAATCAACACATGTAATTGTGCCCAATTAATGAAATTTGGCGAGTAGCTATCTGAGTCATATCTTATTTGTGTTACTAAGGGACAATTCGATATCTGAGCTTATTGAGTTAGGCAATTGATCTGTTTGTAATTTTCACAAAAATGGAAAAATATAAAACACAAGAGAGTAGTTGACTTCTGACAGTTGTACTACATTTCTCTTTTGTGTTCGTCCTTACTATATGATTCTCTTGATATCTGAGTTCCCGTCTCAGATTTCTGAGATAGCCTTTTTACCCTTTGCCTTGGTTTCTGAGTACCCATCTCAGATACCTCTTTGCTCAATTTTTCACTTTAGCCTTAATATCTGAGTACCTGTCTGAGATATCTTTTTCCCTCTTAAAGTACCTTTCTTTTCAGAAAGCCTTTTTCCTTCTCTTTTGGCTTACTTAGTTCCCATCTTAGTGACCAGTTTTGCACCTTGGCAATTCCCTTAATCCAAGGCTGTGTCTTAAAGTTAGGAATCTGCTCTCTTACAGAGGTTTTGTGAAGAAATCTGCAAGTTGGTCTTTTGTACCAATCTTGAGTATCTCAATACTACCTTTTTCAACATGATCTCTGATGAAGTGGTGTCTAACATCAATGTGCTTTGTTCTGACATGGAACTTAGGATTCTGATTTATAGCAATAGCACTTGTGTTGTCACAGAAAATGGGAGTTTTCTCTTCATTGATCTCATAGTCTCTGAGTTGTTGTTGTATCCACAAAATCTGTGAAGCACAACACCCAGCAGCAATATACACTGCTTCCGTGGTTGATGTGGCAAATGACTTTTGCTTCTTGCTGAACCATGATATAAGTATAGTACCAAGGAATTGCATGTTCCTGAGGTACTTTTTCTATCAAGCATTGATCCAGCTTAGTCAGCATCTGTGTTTGGAAATATCTGTTTAGTTTTGATCAGTACACCATAATGACTTACCTAAGTTCAGAAAGGTATCTAGTACTCTTGGTTCACTTGAACATTGTAAAAGAGGAAGTATACTTAGTATGATTAGTCTAGTAAATCTTGTATAGGATGTTAGGTCTCTGAATGTAATCTTATATTTTTGAGCAGAAGAAGGCATCCAGCAGAAAGAGCTCAACTATCCGAAGATATGAAGTCTGCACAAGATTATAGAAGACTAAGGAATTGTGCCTCAGAAACCATATGCAAAACGATAACTTATTGAAAACTATGTTTTTGGAAGAAATGATGTTTTCTTTAGTTTTTGAAAGGCTTGAAGTTTTTGATAGAAGTTATTAATCTACCAATCTGATAAACTCTTTTTAACCAACACCAAAAAAGGCGTGGAGTAGAGGAAGTACTTAGTTTGGCAAACTAAGGAATAACTCCAAGGTTAAAGGTTCTGAGTAGAGGAAGTACTTGCCTGGGAAAGCCGGGGAAGAACTCAGGGGGAGCACTTGGTTGGGAACATAGTGTATTTAGGAATCGAGATAAGATATTTGTAAGGTGAACTCAATTATCTGTCTTAGTGGATTCTAGGTCTGAGAAAGGCTGAAGTGGATTAGTTGAAGGATTACGCCACCTTCAGATACCACTATAAAGCTACTGTGTTATTTACTTTCTGCCTTTACTTACTTGCAAAGTAATTTACACACTTTACTAGCTTGATGAGCACGTGCACTTATCAGAAAGACTTCTGCTATTCTGATTATAAGTATCAGAAAGTAACCCAACTTTCTGAGAAACTGTTTTATCGATAAAATTTTTAAAATACTATTCACCCCCCACACTAGTCTTTTACTTTGTCGTTATCTGGACCAACAAGTGGTATCAGAGTAGGAGGTTCCCAAGCTTTCTGCACTGAACCTAGATCCTAGATAAGTGCTCACTTTTTGCTTAACCCCTGCACTTGATCTGTTTGTTAAGTATTGTTTTGCAGGATGTCTTTAGGCGACGCTCCAGTGCTCAATACAGAGAACTATGAAAAATGGAGGAACAATATGATGCTCCATCTGGAAGCCATCAGTGATGAAATGATCAAAGTTATAAAGAATGTCCCTATAGCATTCAGCAAGCAAAGATAGTCACTGATGTCTCTGATGGAAGAGATGAAGATTTTGCTAGAAGAAACTCCACTTCAGAAATTTCTACAAGTGGGAGAGCTACTGGTCAGATAGATTTGGAAGAAAAACCCAGATATCTCTGGATGTCGGAAGATTTCAAGAGAAATAGACTGGATGGTGAAGCTCGAAACATCATCACTCGTTCTACTCCAGACCACATACAGTGCAAACTGTGGTGTGCAAAAATGGCGAAAGAGGCCTGGCAACTAGTTGAACAAATTTGTGCCGGCTCTCAGAAAATCAAGGAAAATAAGTTCGAAGTTTTGAAAATAAAATTCCAGAATTTTAAACAAGGGCCTGCAAAAACCCTTGAACAACTTGATTTTCGGTTTACAACGTTGATAAGTGAAATGGTTGCACTAGGTGAAAGTGAAAGATATTCTAATGCCGAAAAGGTGAAGACTATCGTAAGGAGCTTAAATCACAATTGGTAACATACTAAGTACTTTTATTTCAACCAAGGAATGCCAAACATCACTCCAACGAAATTATTCTCTCATCTAGCCACTGTCAACTATGAAACCTCTCAGAGAGAACAATTAGCTGATCAACAAGCTCACAGTGTTGCTCTAGTAACATAAGGTACTTCTGAAAAGAAGATTACCAAAGAATCCACTGACGAAGAAGCTCTTGCTGTAAAGCAAGTGACAAAATACGTTAGACAGGAGATTGAGAGAAGAAAAGCCAAAGAGAAGCTGAAAAAGCATGTAGGTCCTAACTATCAACAGTACAAGAATATGCAATTGACCAACTCTCTGAATAAACCTGGTCAGAAAGCATCTAGTACTGAGGTTGCAGAAATTGGAAACGATATCTGTTTCTGTTGTCAGAAACCTGGTCACTTCAAATGGGACTGTCCTGTTCAGAACAAGCTCAATACAGGTGACTAAAAAGGATAGGATAAACATCAAGAGAAACCAGAGAGCTATGCTTTCTGAAGAAAGAAAGAAGATCAAAATCCAACTGGATGCACTTGATCTTGATTCAGATTCCGACAACGACGATTCTGATGAGTCGAAGCTACCATCACCAGAATTATGTGCCTACACTTATGAAGTATTTGACTTTGGTCAACAGAAGAATGAAATGTGTGGATTTGCTGAGGAAATCTACCCAGATTACTCTAACGTTGAGCCATGTCTTATGGCTGATGATGAGGTAACCAACATTTCACGATTCATTAATTATGATAGTGATGAGGAAGGAATCAAGAGTCTAGAACATCTTAGAAGGGAGCTAGATCTTTATGAGAGAGAATTCTTAGTTGCTCGATCTAGAACCAAAATTCTTGAAACAGAAAAAGAATCTCTTGAAAGCGAGTGTTCACATTTACAACGACTTTCTGACACCAAGGATGTAGAAAATGCATTCCTAAAGGATCAGATAGATGAGACTAGAAGTGTGAAAACCTTCTTTCTGAGAATGAGGAACTAAAGAAGAAAGAATTATCTTTCCAATCTTATGCCAAAGCGAGTGACACTCTCACTGAAGTACATTCTTACCTAAGAGATCCTTCAGAAAAGGGAGGACTTGGGCTTGACACACAAACAATCAGTTCTACTCCTCTTAAAAAGAGTAATGAAAGGTTGACGTTTGTTGGTGGTCAACAAAGTGATTCTCAAACAACCTATAGCATTGGTCAGAAAGCTAAGGTTGTTGACAAAGGTAAAGCTGTTGCGACCAAACCTTTGAGGGAAAAACAAGTCCCAAAGAAAACTGTAGAAAAGGTTTCTGAAAAGAAACCATGCACTAAAAAGTGCAATCACCCACAGTGCTATGTCTTTAGGAAAGGAACAATTGTAGGAGCTGGTGATTTTCCCAATGTACCATTTTTCGGAGGAAATAATGATACAGAGACTAGTGAAGCTGCTGAGAGAAGATCTCAGAAAGCAAAAGGTTCTCGAAATGGCATTGGCTACAAAGCCATTGGAAAGATACTTACTCAGCAATATAAACAAGAGGAAGAACGATGGATGAATGCCAGGATTGCGCATAGCAATCGTCAGAAGTGGAAGAAAGAACAGGCTACGACCACTCTGAATGCCAGGGCTAGAAGGAATCTGAGAAGGAAAGCCGAGTTCGCTAAAAAGTTGACTCAGTAACCTGACATGTATTTGAACGCACCAAAAGGAGCACCAAGGAACACTCCAAGAAGGAAAATAGTTTTAAATGATAGTGACACTGGTCATTTACCTAAAATTCCTCCTTATGTTTCAGTAAGACAAAAGAATGCCCCAAGGAAGTTCATTCGGAAATGGGTTCCTACAGGGAGATTCTTTAGTTCAGAAGGTTCCATTGTTGGAATGAGAGCCTAACTCCATGTTTCCTGTTTTGTGCAGAACTCTTTGAGGAAGAACCCGAAGTGGCATTTTGATAGTGGATGTGGGAAGCACATGACAAGAGACAAAGAAAATCTGGTTAACTACAGAGTATGTGATAAAGGACAAATTATTAGATTTGCTGGAGGAGATTAAAATCCAACCATAGGTTTTGGCGATTTGAAACTTGGAGCTCTTACAATCACTGAAGTACTACATGTAGAGGGATTGAAACATAATCTCCTAAGCATGAGTCAATTGGCAGACCAAGGGTACCTAGTAAAGATCAAATCAAACCTATGCAAATTGGTTGACAATGATTCAAGGAAAGTAATCATGATTGCAAAGCAGGAAGGAAATCACTATGTAATTGATGAAGAACCTGCCACACCATGAGACTTTCTATTGATAAGTCAAACAAAGGCTCCAAGGGGGTTAATTGGTTTATGAGACGGGATCTCATGTAACCAGGAAAAGAGTCTACAAGTTTCTGAGAGATACATAAGAAAAGGAATAAACTACTGAGACAGGAACTCAGTTGTCAGAAACTTTGATAATTTGCTATTTCAGAAAGATAATTGAAACGGGTATTCAAATATCTAAGGCAATTGTTGAAAAAGGCAATTAGAAGAGGTCTCTGAAACGGGTATTCAGAAACCATGAGACATCTATGTCAGGGGGAACACAAAAAGAATAGTTTGACCAAGAAGACAATTCCTATAAGAAGTCAAATATTTCTTTTGTGTTGAAAATTTCCTTTCTAGTGAAATATTTCAAGCAAGTACTGGACGATCAATTAATGATCTGAATCCAGTTTTGTCCACTAGTTACAGGTTTCTGAGAAGTTGAAAGACACTTAGGCGAGTTGTGACAAATTACATTAATGGGCACAATTACATGTGTTGATTGATATCTTTGATCTGAGACTCAATCTCAACCCTTCAGTAGAAACGCTTGTAATTCAACGACCAAGATGCGTCCACAATAGCCCACCTGCAAAGAACCATGTAATCAATTCACTTGCATTAAATGCAATAACGCTTTTCACCACGCCTGCGTAATCATGAGTAATATACATACAGAATTCATCTGTATCGCATGTAATTGCATTGCTATATAAAGGCGGATTTGGCAAAGAAAAACACTTTTGCCTAATCCCACAATTCACTTGCACGAAAATAGCAAAAACATTCCTAATCTTATTTGCAAAAACTCTCTAATCCATCTAAATCTCTGCTAAGAATTTCTGCAAAGAAATCCTTGTCGATTCCGACTACGATTCTCATCTCTCTATTCCCTATTTCTACATAAATAATAAAGAGATGGCACCCAAAAGAGCAGCATCAAAATCCCAAGTCTCATCTTCTGGTACTACTGCAAAGCATACCCTTACCATCAGGGAAAAGAAGGTAACTGGATTTTTAAATCCAAGTATGTGGAATACAAGACCAAAGGTACTCTGGGGAGGCGTACTAGTTAATGAATACCTGCTTGGAGCTTCACTCAACCAAGCAGAAGCGAGGAGAGGGCTTGAACTACTTAAAAAGTAGGAATCAAGCAGTTCTGTTTTGTGAAACCCTCTTTCACATCCTATATGGATGTTTTGGAATTCTGCAATAATCCCGCAGTGAAAAATCGAGATTGGCTCCGAAAGGGTGTTAATTACTTTGAAGGTTCAAGACATAGAGATTTGTCTTGACGAAGAAACCTTTTGTCAACTGTTTGGACTTCCAAAATCTGGTGGTGAACATCAGATAGACGTGTCCAAGGAGGCCATTGACGATTTCAATTTAAATAACATGGCTCCAGAAAATGAGGACAACGTGGATGTTCCCGAAACATTCGACTTTGTGAACATGCGCAGACAACATGTCACTGAACCATGGGGGCTTGCCCCGATCTTGCCTGAGATGTTTGAGCAAAGGAGAGGAGCGACAAGGTGTGAGCAAAGAAAGGGAGGGCGACAAGGTGTCTCTGGAGATATGGGGTACTCTTGCCCATATGTACACCTTGAGCGAAAGGACAACTCCCTTCAACTGGGGGAGGTATATCTGGAAAAGTTCACCGAAAACATCAAGTCCTTTGAAGCCACAATCATCCGTGGTCATGTTGAACCTCTGATGACAATCTTCTTCGGTCTGAAGATCTGTTACATTCTGGAGCACATTAGTGTAGTGCTCAAAGAAAAAGTGCAAGTTGCATACTGTGATTTTGTGTGTAGACTTAATTTCGATAACAGACAAAAGAAAAGGGCATCAGAAGGAGTCTCTAAATTACCATTAGTGCCCTCGAAGAGACGTAGAACTGGAGGCAAAAAGAAGACTAACGCCTCAAAGAGCAGTGAACAAACAATTCTCTGTGAACATGTTGCTGAAGAAACCTCAGTCCCTACACAGACCACATCTCCTGCTGATGGAGATAACACTCTTACTGACAAGAGGGTCGATGAAACCAAGGAGGCCCTTGCTACGGAACTAGCAGACCTACAGATGGGCTCCTCCTCGGAAGAGGATGTGATTGCTGGAGATACTCCTGCATCAATGGTTGATGAAATAGCAACCAGATGCGGAGAAAATACTATACAAGGACCAAGCTCTCTGAAAAACATTTCTGAAGGTCCTTTAGTGGATGTTGATGCTACTATAGCAAAGGTTGTTGGGGATATACAACTTAATAATCCTGATGATGCATCCCCATCAAAATCTAGATCTCCACAAGAACAACAACTGCAACGACCACAAAGCTCTACATTTCTGGAAGAAGAAATTGTAGTAAGAGCTGTAGAGATGCGTTAGAAAGATGACGTTGCAGAACACAACACTGTAGTGGAAGAAGTATTCCAAGAACATCAAGGGATAGTTCACTTAATGGAAAGGCTCGAAGTGCCTGAAACTTTTCTTGAAGATATAGTCATGGAACAACTCGACCAACTCACAGACCCACCACATGTTCCAGAAACCACTCAGTCTGACATTGCTCAGGTATATGAATGGTTTAATTCTCTACATGTGAAAAATTTTCTGTATATGTTTTCTTGAAACCAAATGACGCTTATCTTCATTACAGGCCATTCAAGAAACAAGAATCCCAGAGGTGGCAGAAAAGCTTACCTCAAAAACTGAGAAGGAGGTTGCTTCAACCTCTAAGCCAATGGAAACCGAGCCTGTCTCACAGGTGAAATGGTTTTCTGAAGCTAACTTTTCAAATTATGATTCTTAACATAGCACTCACTATCTATGCTTGTTTCTTATAGGCTCAAATTGAGAAAAGAGATGGTGAAAAGCCAAATTCACCAAAGGAGAACGAAGAGTCTATTAAAGACTCTGACAAACTTGAACATGAGCCCTCTTATGAGAAGGTAGTCATCAGAAAGATCTATAACATGTTCAATTCTCTGAAAAACATCTCTTCAAAAGTATTTAACAAACTCTACTTTCAGGCTCATGAAGAAGTAGAAGTTGCTGAGGCTGGGATATCAAAGTCCCCTCAAGTAAAGAAAGTTGATGAGGCTTCAAAGCCATCATAAGAAAAGATGCTAGAGAGTCCCAAAGTCTCTGAGAAGAAAGTGCTAGAGCCTCTTTCTGCAGAGGTACTTAACACTCATTCTCAGTATATTAAGAAGCATCTTTCTTTCAAAACTTTCTAAGTTAAATATCTTTTCTAATTCTCAGGCTTAGAAAGACAAAGAAGAAAAGGAGGCCTCCAAGGCTCGTTCTAAAGTTAAAGAATCTGAGGATACTGATGCCTCAAAGATTTAGAAAGATGACGCTGTTGTTGCGACACAGGTAACTCAGAAACTTGAATCTTCTAAAAACTCAGATTCTTAACTGTTGGTCCAGATAACGGCAAAGTAAAAGACTAGAGGGGAGGGGGTGAATAGTCTTTTAAAACTTTTGTCGATAAACACAGTTTCTCAGATATCTTGTGAAGATATCTGATACTTAATTTCAGAGAGTGGAAGACTTTTCTGTGATAAGTGCACGTGCTCAGCAAGATAAGTGTAAGTACTTTGCAAGATAAGTAAAGCAAGTAATAAACTGCAGAAAGTAAATAACACACGTCTTTTTATAGTGGTATCTGAAGGTGGCGTAATCCTTCAACTAATCCATTTCGGCCTTTCTCAGACCTAGAATCCACTAAGACAGATAAATGATGTAACCTTACAAATATCTTCTCTTGATTCCTAAATACACTAGGTTCCCAACCAAGTTTCCCCCCTGAGTTTTTCCCCGGCTTCCACAGCCAAGTACTTCCTGTACTCAGAAACCTTTTTGAGCTATTCCTTAGTTTCCCAAACTAAGTACTTCCTGTGCTCAGTAACCTTGGAGTTATTCCTTAGTTTCCCAAACTAAGTACTTCCTGTACTCCACGCCGATTAAGGTGTTGGCTAAGGTAAATTGTCAGGTGAGCTTCTTTAATAACTTCTTCAGTTATTCAGATAGCTCTGTGAATCAAGTATACTTAATACACTTTGCAATGTATGGTATCTTGTTCTTTACTGAACCAAGTCTATGATAAGTGTTTAAGAGAATGAAGCTCAGATATGAAATCTTAGTTCAACTCTTTCACAAATAATAATGCTTGTTAAGGATCAGGACACTTAGAACTTTTGTGCTACTTAGAATCAAGAGCTTTGGCCGCAACAGAAAGCTTGAAGGTAAGTAGTATGCTTGAGAGAGCTTGTGTGAGATTGTAAGTTCTGCGTTGTTGTGTTCAGTGTATTCTAAGGTGTATTCTCAAGCAGTCTAAGTGTTGATATTTATAGATGAATTTGAGTGCCGTTTGAATAGTATCCGTTAGGCTTAACTCAATTTCAAACTATTGATATATGAGTATAGTACTGTAGCAGGTTTGTCTTCTTTTTCAGAAGCTACCATTTTTGTTCAGACATTTCTGTCCGCGCATTTAATGCATTGTACTATACTTTGTCCTGTAGTGCTAACGGAACTATGCACGCTTTCTGAGGCTTTACACGTCCTTTTCCAGAGGTTATCACAACTTCAGATACCATTTGTTGAAACAACTTTGTTATAATATATTTCTTTTCAGAAACATAGTTTATGTCCAAGGTATCTGAGTGTAGATATCTGTGGGCACTTTCCTCGTCTCAGAAACCTTTTAGTTCTCAGATATCTCTTGTAACAATGTTTATTTAAAAACGCTTGTGTTTTCAAGATATCTGGTCATAGGTATCTGAAAAACCTTTGTCTTCAGCAATCTTGTGCAGTCTTCAAGTCTTCAAAAATTATTGAACTTTTCCTGCTGGATGCCTTCTTCTTGGTCTTCTTCAGAAAATAAAAATTACATTTCGAGACCTAACATCCTATACGAGATTTGGTAGACTATCATACTTAGTGAGTTTCCTCTTTTACAGTGTTCAAGTGAACCAAGAGTACTAATCACCTTTCTGAGCTAAGATAAGTCATTAGGTTGCTGATCAAAATCTAAACATATATTCCTAACAAATTTCCCCCATTTTGATCAGTCAACGATGACAATTTGACCTATTACAAATTTGGATGAGGAAACAATCCACTACTTAATCATTTCTTATGATCTTTCAATTCATATAATTAAGTGCAGAAAGTAAACATCAACCAAATCACAAGGTGTGATCTTTGCTGACAAGTTATCTTTTATAGAAAGATATCTGAGAGTAGGTTCATCAGATATGTTACGAAGAAAGTTTACAAATAACTTTAGTACATAATACAATTCAGCTCAGGCAGCAATGTTGATACGGACATGTGTCCAATCTGTTAAGGGCGCCATGAGCGTGTCCTAAAGCGCATCAAGGCTGAGATAGCCTATTCATTGCTAGTCCGACCTTCGAGTGGTCCGACATAAAGGAAACCATCTTAGGTCAACTAGTATCTACAAGTCAGCATGCCATTTCAGCTAGGTCCGACCAAGCTAGATGGATGACTTCCGAACCTGACAAAAGGTCACATGGTCATTCCAAGTACCACAAACTGTCAGTCCTAAGATGCTAAACAGACAGGACGAGAGAATCTCGGACGCCATCATCACAGTAAGACCAAACGTATATAATAGAACCAATGAGATACTTCCATGGAACTCTAGGTCCGGACACCTTGAGTTGCCTAAGGACAGATCAACCAAGCATACAGATCTGTCCGAGGAACTTACACGGACCCAACATGCGAATAAGATTTTAGAGGGAAAGGTCCAAACTACCCTCCCAGGCCCATTAATTAGTATGGGATTACTATCCACTAATGGGCCATGGGCCAAAGGTAGCATTGGTGTCCAAATCTGAAGCATACACTTGGCATCATCTTGTGAGCAATCTCATAAGATACGATAACTATAAGTATAGCACAAGGTCCAAGACCTTAAGGAAGGTCACAATTCCCAAGTGATAAGCAATATCAAAGTGAGGATCCCTAAGTGATAAACACTCTTGATTTCATAACCTTCCTCATAACTGTTGGGAAATTTGTTGGGAAATTTCTTGAGAAATTTGTTAGGAATTTTTGTTAGATATTTTGTAAAGAATATCTGTTTAGTTTTGATCAGCAACATGATGACTTATCTTAGTCTCAGAAAGGTGATTAGTACTCTTGGTTCACTTGAACATTGTAAAAGAGGAAACCCACTAAGTATGATAGTCTAGCTAATCTTGTATAGGATGTTAGGTCTCAAAATGTAATTTTTATTTTATGAAGAGAAGACCAAGAAGAAGACATCCAGGCAGAAAACTCAACGACATTGAAGACTTGAAGAAAACTGCACAAGATTACTGAATCTGTTGTTCAGATATCTTAGCCAGATATCTTGAAGACACGAATAGCTTCAAACAAACTGTGTCACAAGAGATATCTGAGAAATAAGAGACATATCTGAAAACAAGGAAAGTGTCCACAGATATCTATTCTCAGATACCTTGAGCTTTAACCACATTTCTGAAAAAGAAATATATATTGCAAACAAAGTTGTTTCAATAAATACATGTGGTATCTGAAGATTGAAGATAAGGACGTGCAAAGAATCAGATAACACTAGTCTCTGATACAAAGCATAGTTCCGTTGACACTACAGGACAAAGTATAGTACAATGCATTTAATGCACGGACAGAGATGTCTGAATAAAAGCAACGACAGCTTCTGAGAAGAAGACAAAACCTGCTACAGTACTATACACAGATATCGATAGTTCGAATTTGAGCCTAACGGATACTATTCAAACGGCACTCAAATTCATCTATAAATATCAACACTTAGACTGCTTGAGAAGACACACAGAACCTTAGACACACGACATAACTTGAAAACGCTGAACGTCTTACTCTCTCAAAGCAACTTACTTACTCACAAAGCTTTCTGTTGCGACCAAAGCTTTTGATCTTGAGTAAACACTGAAGTTCTAAGTGTCCTGATCCTAAACAAGCAAAGCTATATGTGAAGGAGTTGAATCAAAAGATCAACTATCTGGGATTCATTCTCTTGAACAGATATCATAAGACTTTGGTCAGTAAAATCGAACAAGATACCATACGCTGTAAAGTGTATTAAGTAACTTGGTTCACAGAGCTATCTGATTAACTGAAAAGTTATTAAGAAGCTCATCTGACAACTCAAACCAAAACCAACACCATAACTGGCGTGGAGTACAGGAAGTACTTAGTTTGAAAAATCAGGGAATAACTCCAAGGTTACCGGAGTATAGGAAGTACTTGATTTGGGAAACTAAGGAATAACTCCAAGGTTATTGAGTATAGGAAGTACTTAGCTTGGGAAGCTAGGGAATAACTCAAAGGTTTCTGAGTATAGGAAGTACTTGGCTGTGAAAGCCGGGGAACAACTCAGGGGGAACATTTGGTTGGGAACCAATTGTTTAAGAATCTTAGAATAGGATTATTGTAAGGAGAACTCAATTATCTGTTCTAGTGAATTCTAGGTCTCGATAGACCAAGTGGATTAGTTGGAGGATTACGCCACCTCCAGATGCCACTATACTTGCTGTGTTATTTACGTTTCTGTATTTACATTTCAGCAACACACACACACATATTAACTATTTCTGCACTTATCTTTATTAAGTCTTCCAGACTGATTCTAAGTATCGACATATCTATTCAGATATATCGAGAAATAGTTGTTATCGACAAAAGTTTTAAAAGACTATTCACCCCCCTCTAGTCTTTTACTTTGCGTTATCCTGACCAACAAGTGGTATCAGAGCGGGAGGTTCACCATTTCCAGACCTGAACCTAGATCCCCAGATAGGTGAAGGAACTTTGTCCACTATTGAGGACTATTTAAGTTGTGTGTTAAGTGTGCAGGTATGTCTCTGAGTGATGCACCCGTTCTCAAACCAGAGAACTACGAGAAATGGAAAAATAACATGATGCTCCACCTCGAAGCCATAAGTGACGAGATGATCGAAGTAATAAAGAATGGCCCAATAGTCATTCAACAACTTAAGCAAGTCATGGAGGTTTCAAGTGGAAGAGACAGAGATCAAAGCGAAGGATCTTCACAAACAGATGCGTCAACTAGTGGAAGATCTACTGGTCAAGTTATTTACGAACCAAAGCCCAGAGAACTCTGGACATCGGAAGATGCCAAGAGGAATCGTCTGGATGGTCAAGCTCGTAACATCATCATCAGATCGACACTGAGCACATACAATGTAAACTGGGGTGCTAAACGAAAGTCAGCTCGCAAATTGATTGAAGAAATATGTGCCGGAACTGTGAAAACCAAGGAAAACAAGTTCGAAGTTCTAAAGTTAAATTTCAAAATTTCAAACAAGGTCCCACTGAAACTCTGGAAGAACTTGATTTCAGGTTTACCACTCTCATGAGTGATATGGCAGCACTTGGGGAAAGCAATAGATACTCTCAGTCAGAGAAGATTAAGACTATTGTCAGAAGTCTTAACCACAACTGGGAGCATACTAAATTCTTTTATTTTAAACAAGGTATGCCAAATATCACTCCAGTGGAACTTTTCTCTCATCTTGCTACTGTTGACTATGAGACAACTCAGAGAGAACAAACAACTGAAAAGTTGCAGAATGTTGCTCTAGTTACACAAGAAACTTCTGAAAAAGAAGAAAAGCAAGGAGGAGACTGAGGATGCTCTTGCTGCAAAGAAAATGAGCAAATTTGTCGGAGAAATTGAGAGAAGAAAAGCCAAAGAGAAGTTGAAAAGCATCTAGTTCAAACTATCTCCAAAGACAAAATATGCAAAGCTCATTTGAACAAGCCATTTCGAGAAAGCATCATGTCTTGAGGAAGTAGAAATTGGAAACGATATCATTTCTATTGTCGAAACCTGGCCACTTAAGAAGGATTGTCGCCTCAACAAACTAAGGACAAAGCGACAAGAAAGATAGAAGAATCTTGTAAGAAGCCGTAAAGCTTCGTTAATCAAGAAAGAAAGAAAATCCAAATTCAACTGGATGCTCTAGACGTTGAGAGATTCAAGATGACAATTCAGATGACTCAACCTTACCATCACCGTAATTATGTGGAGTTACTCATGATATAATCGATTTCGCCTCAAGAAGAATGAAATGTGGAGTTCTTTGAAATTGACGGATCAGACATCTCCAACATAAAAAACTGTCTTATGGCTGATGAGGTAACACATACTTCTTGCTACACTTATGAAAGTGATGAAGAGGAAATAAAAAATTTAGAAAATCTCAGGAAAGAACTTGACATCTATGAAAGAGAATTTCTAATGATCCGAGCTAGAGCTGAAAACCTTGAAGAAGAAAAGAATTCTCTTGAAAAGGAAAATTCTCAATTAGTTAAAGAATCTGAGAGAAAGGATGCTGAAAATGCATCTCTCAAAGCTCAGATATCTGAGACTGAAAAGTCACATGTTGAAGCAATGGCTGAGTTACGAAAGAATTATGAAGATCTTCTTTCTGAAAACAAGGAACTCAAGAAGAAAGAATTATCTTTTCAATCTTATGCCAAAGCTAGTGACACTCTTACTGAAGTACAATCTTATTTAAGAGACCCTTCAGAAAAGAAAGTACTTATTTGAATGAATACAGATTGTTCTATCACTCTGAATAAGAGTAAGGAGAAAAGAACATTTGTAAGTACTCAGCAAGACGGTTCCCATGCAATCTATAGTATCGGTGAAAAGACAAAGATTGTTGACAAAGGAAAGGCAGTTGCGACTAAACCTTTGTGGGAAAAACAAGTCAAAAACAAAGCATTGGTATGCGTCTCGAAAAGAAACACAACACGAAAAGTGTAAACACCCACGGTGCTATGTCTCTCAAAAGGTAGAATTGCAGGTAGCAAATTCTCCCATGTCACTTTTTCTCGAAAGAAATTGGATCAACCGTAGACTAGCAAAGCCGAGAAAAGATCTCGAGATAGCTTCAAGTGCTCAAACGGTATTGCTACAAAGGCATCGGAAAACAACTTGCTCATGAGTACAAGGTGAGCAAGAACGATGGTCGAAAGCTAGAATTGCTCAAGTAATTATCAAGTGGAAGTTAAATCAAGCCACGAAAATCAATGCTGGCTAGAAGAAATCTGGCAACGAAGGCTAAGTTTGTTGAAAAGCAAACTCAGAAACCTGACAGGTATCTGAAAGCATCATATGGAGCACCTAGGAACACACCAAGGAAGAAAATAATTCTTACTAATGATAACATTCATTCAAAAAGAATTCCTCCTTACGTTCCTGTCAAACAAAATCATATTTCAAAGAAATTCATTCAAAAATGGATTCCTGCTGGAAGAACTTTTAACTCTGACGGTTCCATCAAAGATATGAGAACCTAATCTCCTGTTTCCTGTTGTGTGCAGAATGCCTCTTGGACCAAAGCACAATGGCTATTTGATAGTGGATGCGGAAAGCACATGACAGGAGGCAAAGCAAATCTGGTTGATTACAAAGCTTCCAACACAGGACCAGATATCAGATTTGCTGGAGGAGAATTAAATCCCTCTCTGGGATTTGGCAACGTCAAATTGGGGACTTTAACAATCACTGACGTATTACATGTTAAGGATTTGAAATATGATCTATTTAGCATGAGCCAGTTTGCAGACAAGGGTTTTACTATAAAATTCAAAGCTAAATACTGCAAACTAATTGACAATGAGTCAAAGCAGACAGTCTTAGTTGGTCGGCGGAAAGGCAGTCTTTATGTTGCCGATTGGGCATCTGCCACAACTGAAGAATGTCTCATGGTGAGTCAATCTGGTCACTGTAAGAGCACTTGGTTATGGCACAAAAGAATGAGTCACTTGAACTTCAAAACTCTGAATAGACTTGCCAAGAAAGAGTTAGTGGTTGGTCTTCCCAGAACATCTTTCAGAAAGGATGGTATCTGTTCTGCCTGTCAGATGGGGAAACAATCTAAGATCTCTTTCAAGTCCAAAATCAGACCACTGCAACTTTTACACATGGATCTATTTGAATCATCTGTAACTAGTTATGCAGGAAAGAAGTATGGTCTGGTTGTTGTAGATGACTTCTCAAGATTCACTTGGGGTCTTTCTGAAACACAAATCTAATGCCAGGGTGGAGATACCAAACTTGCTGAAAAAGCTTGAAGTCATGAAAAATGACAAGGTATCTGCAATCGATTGCACCATGGTAATCGAGTTTGTCAACCAAGATAGAGGAGTTTTGTACTGCAAAGGTATACAACACCAACTTTCCTCTCAGAAGAACACCTCAACAAAATGGTGTTGCGAAAGGAAAACAGAACCCTTAAAGAAGCCGCAAGGACAATGCTAATGACATCGAAATAAGTGAAATTTATTGGGTTGAAGTCGTAAACACGACTGCTACACTTCGTAATGTATGTTTGATAAACAAACACCATGACAAGACCCCCTATGAAATCTTGGTTGGTAGACCCCCTAATATCAAACATCTGAGAGTATTTGGTTGTAGATGTTTTGTTCTAAACAATGGGAAAGATTATCTGAGAACATTTCAACCAAAGGCAGATGAAGGTGTTTTTCTTGGCTATTCCACAAACAGCAAAGCTTACAGAGTTTACAACAAAAGAACAAAGAAAATTGAAGAATCAGTTCATGTTGTATTCTATGAAGGAAATAAGAAAACACCTGCTATTGATGAACTCTCAGAAAGGTTCAAAGAACTATTACTGAGGGATTCTAAAGAAGAATCCTCAGAAAGGAGAAACATCATTATGGAAAGTGAGGATGACTCTGACGTAGAAAAGCCTAGTAACAACAAGATGACTCACATACATGATGAGGAATTTCCTATGAGTTTTCCAGAAATGGAACAGGTTACTGAGAACCTTCATCATGAAGAGGTATCTGAAATTAAGAATGCTGAAATGCATGTTTCAGATATCTCTAACACTGAAAAAGTGTCAGATATCAATGACATTTCCCATGTGTCAGATATCTTAGATACTGAAAAGGTATCAAATCAAAATCTTAGTGATTCACATTCAGATCACTTGGATATTGATCCTACTAGCACTAAACCTATGATGAGATGGATCAAAGATCATCCTACAAAGGATATAATTGGACCAATTAATCAGGGTGTTAGGACTAGGAGAGCAGTAGCTGAAAATGCTAAATCTCTCTTTGGATGTTTCATCTCGAATATTGAACCTAAAAATATAGAAGAAGTATTAGGAGACCAAGACTGGATCTCTGCAATGCAAGAAGAGTTGGATCAATTTGAGAGAAACAAAGTCTGGAAACTAGTTCCATTTATAGAAGGAATATATGTGATTGGAACTAAATGGGTTTTCAGAAACAAGATGAATGAATCTGGTGAAATAACCAGAAACAAAGCAAGATTGGTTGCCAAGGATTTACCTGCATCAAGGCTTAGATTTTGACGAGTCATATGCACCAGTTGCCAGATTGGATGCAATTAGACTCTTTCTAGCCTTTGCAGCTCATAAAGATTTCAAAGTTTATCAGATGGATGTCAAAAGTGCATTCTTAAACGGAGAACTTGCAGAAGAAGTTTATGTTGAGCAACCACCTGGCTTTGAAGTTTCCTTAGAAAGTAGAATGGTCTATAAACCATGTAAAGCTCAGATGGATCAAACAGGCTCCAAGAGCATGGTATGACACTTTGGCCAAATACCTTCTGGAAAGTGGTTTCAAGAAAGGTGAAGTCGATAAAACTTTATTTACCTTAAATCATGATGGGAAACTACTCTTAGTTCAAGTATATGTTGATGACATCATATTTGGATCTAAGGACAAGCAACTTTGTAATGACTTTGTAAATCTCATGAAAAGCAAGTTTGAGATGAGCATGATGGGAGAAATGAATTATTTCCTAGGATTGCAAGTCAAGCAACTCAATGATGGAATATTCATTAGTCAAACAAAGTATGCAAAAGATATGCTCACAAAATTCAATCTTAAGCCTTCTGAAAAGAATGCTAAGATACCTATGAGCATTGGAACCAAAATGACCTATACTGAATTAGATAAGAGTGTTGAAGAACATAAGTATAGGAAATTGATAGGTTCACTACTTTACCTCACTGCAAGTAGACCTGATATTCAATATGCCGTTGGAGTATGTGCTAGATTTCAGACAAATCCAATGCAAACACACTACAACATTGCTATGAAAATATTAAGGTATGTAAAGGGTACAGTAGATGTAGGATTGTGGTATCCTAAAGAAAGTGGATTGAGTTTAATGGGTACTCGAGGCGATTATCTTTGGATCAACGCTTGATAGGAAAAGCACCTCAGAACTTGTCGGTTCGGGTACTAGACTTATCTCATGGTTTAGCAAGAAGCAAAACTCAATTGCAACTTCTACCACAGAGGTGAATATATTTATTTGGTTGTTGCATAACACAAATTCTGTGGATACAACAATTAAAGACTATGGACCCGATGAGAAGAAAACTCCCATTTTTTGTGACAACACAAGTGCTATTGCGATTACACAGAATCCTAAATTTCATGCCAGAACAAAGCACATTGATGTTAGACATCACTTCATCAGAGACCATGTTGAAAAGGGCAATATAGAGATACTCAAGATTGGCATCAAGACCAACTTGCGATATCTTCACTAAGCCACTACAAGAAAGTAGATTCTTAGCCTTAAGACATAGTCTTGGACTAATGGAACTACCAATGAACCGAAGAGTTCGTATCCGAACGGGCATCCAGAGAAGAGGCATCTGGAACGGGTATCCAGAAAAGAGAAAAGAGAAATCTGGAACGGGTATCCAGAAGTCAAAAAGGCTAAAGAGCAAAAGGATAGCTTAAGATCTCTGAGACGGAAACTCAGATATCTGAATCACTCTATAAACGGGGAACACAAAAGAGAATAGTATAACTATCTGCAGTCAACTACTCTCTTGAAACTCGCATTATTTCTATCTTGATGAAAAACATGAAAAATCCTAAGTATAAGACAGATTAAGATGCGAACAGTGTCCTTGGTCATACAGAATTGTGTTTCAGATAGCAAGTCGCCAAAATTCATTAAATGGGCACAATTACACTTGTTGATTGTGATCATTGCTGAAGAAGCAATGGTGACCCTTGATGAAGTTAAGCGATTGATCTGTACGGTGGAAATTAATTCAAAGTAAATAGTGGACTGTTGAAATTCAGACATGGCCCACTAAGCATTTAATGCCGAACTAGCTTTTGCTCACGCCTGTTTGCAATTCACAGATACGTACACACAAAATCAATTTGTATGTATTTATGCATGGGATTCAATTGCTATATATATAGGATTTTGGCAAATGAAATCACTTTTGCCTAATCCGAAATTTCATCTTGCACAAAAATAGCAAATCCTTCTCTTGATTCTCTGCAAACCCTCTACAATCTCTGCAAATCAAGATTAAGTTTTTCTGCAAAGAATTACTGAATCAAATCTCTTTCAAACACCAATTTCAATTCCCTACACTATATAAAGAGATGGCCTCCAAGAACACTTCATCACAGAAATCCCAAACCTCCACTGGTACTGCTGAAAAGCAAGCACCAGAGTTGGTTATTGTGAACAACCGACTGGTAGGAAATTTTAATCCTGACCATTGGACTTCAAGTCACAGAATGATTTGGGGTGGTGCCATGGTTGAGGAATACCTCTCTGCTGCAATAGAGAACCAAACCGACAGAAAATTGATTCTTGACATGCTTGAAAAGGCAAAAATCAAGGGTTTTCTATCTGCTCGCCCAAGTGGAATTTCATCACTCGATGTGTTGGAATTTTACAACAACCTGTGGATAATTTCTGTGTTCAAGGCACTGAAATAGTGTCTATCAAAACCTCAGTCCAAGGAAAGGAAATCCTTCTGGACTTAACAACTTTCTGTAAGTTGTTTGAGGTTCAAAATCTTGTAAAGGATTTTGAAATAAACACCAAGGATGATGAACTCCTTGAAGGTGTTAAAGAACTTTACAGTGATGTGTGTGATCTTGAAAAATCAGATACACCCACTGAGTTCAAACTTGCTGACATCCGAACCAGACATCTGTTGGTTCACTGGGATGTACTGGCTTGCATTCTTCACAGATGCTTTGATGGTCTACAAGGAGGTGCTGACTAGATAAGCCAAGAACGATGGATCATGATGTTCTTGCTGAATCAACAAGACAAAAGGCCTTTTAACTGGGGAAAGTACGCCTTCATGAAATTCGTGAAGAAGATTCAAGGCTTCGAGCCTAAAATTGTCAAAGGACTAGCTGAGCCAAAGGCCACAGTAGGTTATGGTCTGAAGATATGCTACTTGCTGGAAAAGCTTGGCATTGAGCTCAGAGAGACGGCTGAAATAGCCAACAGTAACTTACTCTATAAATATGAGTATACAAATTTGATGAAAAAGGTTACTGGGTCTCAGAAAGGTCCTAAGAAGCGAAAATCTGAAAAGATATCTGAAGAAAAGGTTATACCAAGAAGCCCAGAACTTCAAGAAAGAAGTCTGCTGGCAAATCAGAAGACACACCCAAAGAGGTTGTCAATTCTCAGATATCTGCAGGCATTGCCGATGAACTGATAATGGCAGATGAACTCATAAATGCTGCAAAAGAGTTATCAACTACTGAACAAGTAGACTCAGCAAGAGAAAGTGCTTTCAGAAATGTTGCGACTAATGCAGAAAGCCTTGCTAATGAACTCATAAATGCTGCCAAGAGTGGTGAAAAACACCGAGCCCCATCTGCAGAAACCGCAGGAATAATGGACCATTCAGTTCCCAATGCTGATGAGAGCTCTGACGATGAATATGATGAACTAGTCATCTCTCAATTCCTAGAAAGAACAAAGAGGGCTAAGGTTACTGAAACAGTAACTGGTGGTAAGGTATCTGAAGAAGAACCTACACCACAGGTTGCTGAAACTATAGCAAAGGTTGTTGGTGCAAACACATCATCAGGGAATGTCTCTCTTGCACAACTTCAAAAAGCCCTGATGAGTGGTATTTTAGTGCTGGCAGATGCTGATGGAAATGCCACATCTAAAAATCTGGAAGAACATTCTACTGATCAATCTTCTGCTTCCAGACAACCACAAACACAACAACCACAACAGCCACAAGTGGTTGATGAAATGGTAAATGAACTCCATTTCGAATTACCAGCAATACAGTATGCTGAAGAAAATCCTGTAAATGAGCAGGTTCCCCAACTCAATGAGAGGGATCAAACTGAGACATCTACTCAGAATGATCAACCAGGGGAGGCAACTGAGTTGCATACTCAGGAAAGGTGTGAAGTACCAGAAACTTCAAACAAAGAAACCGACCGACAAGACGACCAATGTATAGAAAGGTCACAAGTTCCAGAGACCAATCAGCCTGAAACTGCTCAGGTAAATGACTGGTTTAACTCTTACCTTATGAAAATTTTTATACTTATAAATCTTGTTACCTCATAAGAATTTCTTTGTTACAGGCTGAGTTAGAAACGCAGAAACAAGAGGAAGCTGAGAAGCTTGCCTCAGATACTGAAAAAGAGGTCCCTTCAACCTCAACTCTTGAGAAATCTGAGCCTGTGCCACAGGTAAATGATTCTTAAAGAGAACTAATTTTTCAGTAAAAAATGTTTATGTGCTTATTCATGATTAAATGTTTCTAACAGGCTCCAACTGAGATGGAAGAATATAAGGCAGAAATGCCAGAGACAAATCCAGAGACCAACAAGGTTTCTGAAGAATACATCACTGAGCCTTCAAACATGAAGGTATATGACAATCAAGTGACAAGTATTCTTCATCTTGGGTTATCTTTTATCTCTTCTAATATTCAATACTTTCTACTTACAGGCTATTTCAGAAGTAGAAATGCAAGGGGATAAAGTTGCGACATCCCCTGCATCAATGGAAATTGATGAAGCCCCCAATGCAGCATCACTCGAAAGAACACCAGAAACTGCACAAGTTTTTGAGAAAAATGAATCTGAGCTTCCTTTTGAGGAAGTAAGTAGCTCAAATCAGAATTCATTAAAAGCATATTTATGCATAGATTCTTTCAAACTATTTCCTAAGTATTGTATTTCTCTCAGGTTCAAGAAAGAAAGGTTGATGAGGACCAGACTTCAAAGTCTCCACCTCACAACAAGATATCTGAGACACCAATTGTCTCAGTAGAACAAGTATCTGAGCCTGATGTTTATACTCAGGTAACTCAGAAACTAAAACTACACTTATACTCAGATATCTACAAAAGTTTTGAAACTCACTCAAAACTCCTTCTTTCAGGCTCAAAAAGATGCAAAGCAGGTTCCCATTAAAGAAACAAGGGACCTACTTCACTTCTTCAAAGCTCACACCCTGCCAAAGCATATTCAATGCTTCAAGAAATGGCAGAAGTTAAGGTGCTCTGATCTCTCTGAAATATTGAGAATCACTGATCAACCAACCAGACGAGCACGAGCTCTTGACCTGGAAACATATGTCCAAGCAATGTTCCCTACAGAACAATACACAGTTGCGACTCTACTACAGAAGGACTTTTCCAGAGAAGTGGCACAGTCACTACTGATGTGCCTTTGAAGGCAGATGGTCGACAAGATTACAGATGGTATTCAAGCCACCCGCCAGACTCTGCAATTTATACCTTCTGAACAAGAAGAAGTTAATGGGCAGAAGATCACTATCCCGGAAGTGATCAATCTTGTATCTGAAGATGATGAGGAGGAAGAAATGAATGAAAATTACTTTGATGAACCTCCCACTGACCATTACCAAAAGGATGATAATGACAAAAAGGATGATGATGATGCCCCTGCACCAGGGACCGGAGGAGTTTCACAGAGAAACAATGCCTCAGCTGCTGAAAAGCAAACTGAGAAGACTTCACAGAAATCTCCGTCTTCATCACCTCAAAAATCTACACATCCATCTTCTAACCAACACGCAGTTACTACTGAACAAGTAGTTGAGCTTTCTGAAGAAACTAATCAGAAAATCTTAAACACTCAAACCAGAAGTGCTCAACTCAGACAACTGTTGGAAGAAGAACAACAGCTCCATCTTCAACTGGAAGATCAAATAGCTAAATCCAGAGATAAGATTGATCAACTACAAGATCTATACTTAGAAGAAATGATTGCTTACTCTGAGGTTAAAGAGCTACGGGATCTTGTCAGAAGATCACCAAAGAACTCGACATCAAGAAGTATCTGAAGTCAAGCATGATGCTAAGGCTGCATCATCTTCGAAAGAAGTACCATCCTCCTCCCAGAAAGGAAAGAAACCAATCTCTGAGATGGTTGCTGGACTCGATACGATCGATGAAAATGTCCAAGAGGATGAAGATCACTGGGCTAATCACTCAGATGATGAAGAAGACAAGACTTTGGCAGAGCACCGCCATGAACATTTAGCGGTTTCTCACTTGAAAAGGAAGTTGATTGCTCCTACAATATTCAACAAACTGCCAAACGTCCACTCACATGAATATATGAACAGATACCAAGTACTAGCTCATCTGAACAAGGAGATGTCTTCACAGAACAAGGACGTAATTGCCTCAGTCCCCTCTGTAATGAGAAAGTTCACTGAGCTCATCACTCAGAGAACAACTAGCATAGTCATTGCTCAGAAAGATCTGGGAATGATAAGGGACGATGATGCGTCTTTAGCTGAAAAAGCTTTTCAAGAGGCAAGTTACACTGCTGGAAAAGCAGATGCCATCCTAGGCCCATTGGCAGAGCTCACTGATAAGGACAATGGACTTATCAAGCAAAATCAGGAGCTCAAAGCCGAACTTCAGAAGTTGGTTAGTGCCTATAATTATCTACAAGGGCACTTCAACTCTCTCTCAGATTCCTTTATGAGACTGAGTCAGCCAACAATGACTAAGGGGGAAAGAAAGTACAAATCTGGACCTCAAAGTCAGGGGGAATGGGAAGAAGGAGATGAAAACAAGAAGAAATCTGGAGCTGGTGCGGCTCAGAAAGGAAGAAGAAAAACTTCCCAGCCACCACTCAGAATCAATGAACCCTCCTCAAGCCAAGCCGCTGTGCAAATAGTAGCTGCTTCCCAGAAACCCACTGAAGGAACCGAAATGGTAACAAGGGCCATGGCACAGAAACCTCCAAGGAGTACCAAGGCTCCAAGGAGAAGACAAGTTAGGGGATTGATGAATCTTCTGAAGAAGAAGAAGAAGGTCAAATCAAGTCCCTGGGCAATGAAGAAGGCTGTAAAAATCTCACAAGATTCAATCTTGATGATGATGAGTAATCTGATGAAGATGAAGCTCCTCTTCACAAGAAAAGGAAAATTGAAAGCCTAACTGAGCCCATAGCTGCAAAGCCACTAGCAGCTAAAACACCCTCTGGAAATACCAAGTCTATCCAGGGTGGTGGTTCTTCAAGCAACAACCCCAAAGAGAATTCAAGACAGAGAAGGAATAGACTGAGAGGTGAGCAAAGACAAAGTCAACTTCCACTCAGGCCAGAAGAAGCCAAAATAGAGTATGTGAAGTATGACAATGATTCCTCTGTCTACAGGTGCATCAATCAGAAAAATGGCTATTGGATTCTGGAACTTAAGCATCTATTGGTAAATTCAAGATTTCCAGAACCAATCCATAAACAACTTATGGCATGGAGAAAGGACAAACCTACCTTGATCAACACCAATCACATCAAAGCATGGTTGGATTTTGAAGTTGTCAAGAGAACTGAAGCCATGGAGAAGGACCTCTCTGATGATTGTCCATATGGAAAGCCAGATGATGTGCACAAAATTCTGAATATCACAGGAACATGCACAAGACCAAGACTTGCTGTGGAACCCTATGAGTCGTTCTATCTGACAGAAGATCAATACAAGGGTGACATCAGATATCTGAAGATTATCTACGAATACTTCAAGCTTTCAGATATCAGAATAGAGCATGCCTGGAAGTGGGGAAAGTACCTATGGGTCAAACATTTTGTCAAGAAAAATCCTACCAAAACCTATAAAGAGGTCTGTGGATTTGCCAGAGACACAGAGATGCTTGTCAGAACTCTCCTCTATGACTATTCTGATGACATCAAAAGGTTTGGAGATAGGAAATTTGCAGACTGATCCATAGAAATACTGTTGAAGACTTGAAGATTGAAGACTTGAAGACTAGTCTATTAGGATGTTTACTTGGAGCTTGGTTACTCTGTTGTCCTAATTTACTATGTAGTTTTGTATTTTTGCCGATCGAGATTAATCAGTATCATGTATTGAAGTTATCTGTAATCTTTATTTGTAACTTATCTGAAGAACTTACTCTCAGATAGTATTCTATAAAAGATAACTTGTCAGCAAAGATCACACCTTGTGATTTGGTTGATGTTTACTTTCTGCACTTAATTATATGAATTGAAAGATCATAAGAAATGATTAAGTGGTGGATTGTTTCCTCATCAGTTGTAATAGGAAAGATAGTCATCGTTGGTGATCAAAAGGGGAATTTGTTGGGAAATTTCTTGAAATTTGTTAGGAATTTTGTTAGATATTTTGTTAAGAATATCTATTTAGTTTTGATCAGCAACATGATGACTTATCTTAGTCTCAGAAAGGTGATTAGTACTCTTGGTTCACTTGAACATTGTAAAAGAGGAAACCCACTAAGTATGATAGTCTAGCTAATCTTGTATAGGATGTTAGGTCTCAAAATGTAATTTTTATTTTATGAAGAGAAGACCAAGAAGAAGACATCCAGGCAGAAAGCTCAACGACATTGAAGACTTGAAGAAAACTGCACAAGATTACTGAATCTGTTGTTCAGATATCTTAGCCAGATATCTTGAAGACACGAATAGCTTCAAACAAACTGTGTCACAAGAGATATCTGAGAAATAAGAGACATATCTGAAAACAAGGAAAGTGTCCACAGATATCTATTCTCAGATACCTTGAGCTTTAACCACATTTCTGAAAAAGAAATATATATTGCAAACAAAGTTGTTTCAATAAATACAAGTGGTATCTGAAGATTGAAGATAAGGACGTGCAAAGAATCAGATAACACTAGTCTCTGATACAAAGCATAGTTCCGTTGACACTACAGGACAAAAGTATAGTACAATGCATTTAATGCACGGACAGAAATGTCTGAATAAAAGCAACGGCGACCGAGAAGAAGACAAAACACCTACTGATTACTATACACAGATATCGATAGTTCAAATTTGAGCCTAACGGATACTATTCAAACGGCACTCAAATTCATCTATATATATCAACACTTAGACTGCTTGAGAAGACACACGGAACCTTAGACACGCGACATAACTTGAAAACGCTGAACGTCTTACTCTCTCAAAGCAACTTACTTACTCACAAAGCTTTCTGTTGCGACCAAAGCTTTTGATCTTGAGTAAACACTGAAGTTCTAAGTGTCCTGATCCTAAACAAGCAAAGCTATCTGTGAAGGAGTTGAATCAAAAGATCAACTATCTGAGATTCATTCTCTTGAACAGATATCATAAGACTTGGGTCAGTAAAATCGAACAAGATACCATACGCTGTAAAGTGTATTAAGTAACTTGGTTCACAGAGCTATCTGATTAACTGAAAAGTTATTAAGAAGCTCATCTGACAACTCAAACCAAAACCAACACCATAACTGGCGTGAGTATGTGAAGTACTTAGTTTGAAAAATCGGGGAATAACTCCAAGGTTACCGAGTATAGGAGTACTTGATTTGGGAAACTAAGGAATAACTCAAGGTTATTGAGTATAGGAAGTACTTAGCTTGGGAAGCTAGGGAATAACTCAAAGGTTTCTGAGTATAGGAAGTACTTGGCTGAAGAAGCTAGGGAACAACTCAGGGGGAACATTTGGTTGGGAACCAATTGTTTAAGAATCTTAGAATAGGATTATTGTAAGGAGAACTCAATTATCTGTTCTAGTGAATTCTAGGTCTCTGATAGACCGAAGTGGATTAGTTGGAGGATTACGCCACCTCCAGATACCACTATACTTGCTGTATTATTTACGTTTCTGTATTTACATTTCAGCAACACACACACACACACATATTAACTGTTTCTGCACTTATCTTTATTAAGTCTTCCGCACTCTGATTCTAAGTATCAGATATCTATTCAGATATCTGAGAAATAGTTGTTATCGACAAAAGTTTTAAAAGACTATTCACCCCCCTCTAGTCTTTTCCTTTGCCGTTATCTGGACCAACAATAACTATTACATTGAGAGCTTCCAACTCTCTCTTGAGTAAAGTCTCTTACCGGATTGACATATGCAATCCGGGTAACCCATTCTAACCCCCCCCCCCCTCCACTTAGTCCTTTCAGGTACTCTAGGTCGGACCAGTCTTGCTTCGGACTTCAAGTAGGAGGCGGATCCTAGATTAGGTTACTTGTAATAGTTTAGTTAGTGTTTGAGGTTTTACCCCTCAACATTTTGGCGTCGTCTGTGGGAATCTTTACAAAAAGTTTTCGTGTTTGAGTTAAGTTGATGGAAAGAATAAGACGGACAGCACGGACTAGTGCTGTAGGCATAGGAACACCACCACCATGCCCACGGGGACGTCCGCCCACCCGTGGACGAAGAGCCACTGTGGCCGGAGGGAACGCTGGAAGGAGATATCCGAGCGATGGGCGCACAGCCAGCACATTCTCAGATGAAGGAAGAGACGCTCCGCACAGGGGAGTCCGAAGTGTTCCTGAGAATGTTGTGCCTATGGACCATAGAGAAGGGGTCGCACGAGCTTCTCCGGCAGAAGCTCAAGGCCCCATTACAGGTCAACAGTTCACTATGCCCGATGGTTGCGTTGTCCGCACTAGTGACCTCGGACTAAGTGAGACCCAGTTTGATAGATTACTCACGATCATCCAAGGATGCCTGGGATCTAAAAATGCCCATCCTCAGCAAGCCACTCCGCTAGTGGCTACTCCCGCTCAAGCAGAGCCTGCATTATCAAGAAACAGGCAACGTCCGATCCAACAGAGGTTAGGAAATCAGCCACCTCAAGAGGATTTACGAAACCTTCTAGACCGGCGGGCATCTGCCTCTCAAGCTCGAGGTGAAGGAAGCCCAAACGGAAGGAGAGAGTATCAAGAAGGGGATAATAGGCATCCAGGAGTTCCGCAACAAGCACCTCCGAGAGACAGAGATCAAGTTGCAGAAACTGTTCCAGTGGTCTAGATAGATGAACTCCCCGCGGATGTAGCTGTTCATCCGAGGAAAGGAGAGATCATGACTGCTTACGAGATCTACGCTAAGCAGAAGGCTTTGGAGGCCCAGATTCTGAATCTCGGACGCCTGGTAAAAGACTACGAGCAGATAACTACTAGTGCAACAAATCCCTTGTACGATGACATCATGAGAGAGAAGGAAAGAAACAGAAACTCGGATCAGGTAATTCCGAGCTTGGAATACTACTATGGGGATACTTGTCCCGTTGGTCACCTGACAAGGTACAACAGCAAGATGGATTCCAAGGGAATGAGCGATAATACAAAATATTTCACGTTCTCATCCACTCTCTTCAGAACGGCTATGGATTGGTACACCGCTTTGCCGAACAAGTCGATAAGGTCATATGCAGACCTTTCTTCCAAGTTCTTGGCACGATTTGGAAAATCAAAAAGGAGAAAGCGTACCGTAGAGCACCTGGCAGAAGTTATACATCGGGAGCAAGAGGATCTAAGGACCTTCCTAGATCGCTTTCACGCGGAAGTTCTTCGAGTTGAGCCACACAGTATTAAGGAACGGGTCCGTCACCTATATGCTAATACTTTCAACTCAGAGCTCCGCAGAAAACTCTCTAGTTAGGAAGTGAGGAGTGAAAAGCATTTAGATAACATCTGTGAAGAAGTGATGTACGGAGAGGAGTACCGAAGGAATGTTCCAGTAAGAGCTGGTTCCAAGAAAGGAAGGGAGCCGATGAAACAAGAGCAACGCCAGGGGAAGTTTGACCCAAAGAAGGATCACAGAGATAAAGGCTTCCACAGAGAAAGGAGTCCGCCGAGGAGATACGCGGATTATACCCGTCTCAATAGAACCAAGATCCGACATCTTGGCGACTATCATTGAGAAGAAGTTGGATGTCCAATGGCCAAAGCCCTCTCACAACAACCGGAAGAATAAGAATGCAAAGGGGTGCTGCAAGTTCCACAAGTTCTGTGGTCACGAGACCGATGACTGTATCCAATTGAAAACAGAGGTTGAACACCTGGTGAGAGAGGGCAAGCTAAAGGAGCACATCTATGCGGATGAGCCCTCCAGGCACGATAGAACGGAGCGAAGGAGGGAGGATAATGCTACAGAACCACCACCCCATCCGCTATCTTTGCCACCTCCACCAGCTAACTATCCGCCTCGCACGGATGGACATCCGTACAGATATAGCGATGACATTGATATGGAGAACCCTCCGTACAACGAAGTGATTAACACCATCGTAGGAGGACCATCCGGAGGTGATAGTAGGAACGCGAGAGAGCGGACTGCTCAAAATCTTCGGAACAACGATAGAGCGTATGCTGCTCCAGCGATTCGGGGTACAAACGCTATATCCTTCGATGATAGCGAGATTCCTCTTCCTACGGCAGGAGGCGAGGACATTGATAATCCAGATGTTCCGCTGGTGGTTTCGTTAACAATCGCGACTTATCGAGTGAACAAAATTTTAGTGGACACAGGGAGTTCCTCGAATATCATTTCCAAAAGAACATTAGACCAGATGGAGCTGGGGAGAATCCGATATGAGAGAGTCCAGACCTCCATACTAGGGTTTGGAGGGCGAACTATTAAACCCCTAGGAAGTGTTATGTTGGACGTCTCACTTGGGACTTTCCCGGCAAGAGTGGCACAGTTGGTCCGATTTGTAGTGGTGGACCGGACTTTCGACTACAATGCAATCTTTGGGCGTCCGGGACTCAATCAATTCCAGGCTATTTCCTCCACTCTCAATAACAGAATGAAGTTTCCAACTCCCTTCGGAGTTGGAGAAGAGGTGGGAAACGTCCGTGAAGCTTGGGAATGTTACATTATGTCCACAAGAAGCGTCGCCCCGTCTTGTGATCACTTTGACCTCTGACCCGTCGGTTGTTCTTCCGGCCAAAAAGGAGAATCCGCAGATTGGAGTAGGGAGCCAGAAGGAGAAGTTTCCTAGAACTGTGCGAATCGAGCCTCATGAAACTCTCAAGGAAATTGAGATTGTTGTTAGAAGCCCGGACAAGAAGACAAGAATCGGAACAGAGATGAACGTAGAGGCGGAAATGAAGCTCATTGCTTCTCTCCGAGACAACAGTGATGTGTTTGCCTGGAGCACCGATGACCTGAAGGGAATAGATCCGAGGAATACTGTTCACCGTCTGAACATGGATCCCTCAATTAAGTACATTCGACAAAAGAGGAAAGATTTTGGTCCGGTCAAGGATGCCATCATATCCGCTGAAGTTGATCGACTCCTGAAAGCAGGGCATATCGAAGAAGTCCGTTACTCTGATTGGGTTTGCAACATGGTTCTGGTAGAGAAATCACCAGGCAAATGGCGAATGTGCAATGACTTCACTAGGTTGAACAAGTTCTGCCCAAAGGACCCGTACCCTTTACAACGAATAGATCAGTTGGTTGACTCCACATCCGGATGTGCGTTACTGAGTTTTATGGACGCATACCAAGTTTTTTACCAAATTCGGATGGCCAAGGAGGACATCAAGAAAACAGCCTTCTTCGCTGCAGGGGGGTATACTGCTTCAAGGTGATGCCCTTCGGATTGAAAAATGCGGGAGCCACTTACCAACGTCTGGTGAACCAGATGTTCAAGGAAGAAATTGGGAAAACCATGGAAGTGTACGTGGATGACATGCTCGTCAAGAGCAAAACTGAAGAGCAACATGTGCATCATTTGAACAAGTGCTTCGCTATCCTTAGGAAGTATGGAATCTAACTGAATCCAAAAAAGTGCACGTTCGGAGTGAAAGGAGGAAAATTCCTCGGATACATGGTCACAGAGAGGGGGATTAGCGCAAACCCCGAGAAGATTAAGGCAATCCTAGATCTGCCGCATCCGAAGAACCTCAATGAGGTACAACAACTCGTAGGACGTCTCATGTCCTTAAGTCGTTTTATTTCACGCTCTGCGGAGAAGAATCTTCCGTTCTTCAAAATCCTCCGGAAAGGAGAGAGCTTTGAGTGGACCGCGGAATGTTCTGAGGCTTTCGAGAAACTGAAAAAGTACCTCCATTCCCCTCCACTGCTCTCCAAACCCGTCGAAGGAGAACCACTCTACCTCTACCTAGTAATCACGGAAGAGGCAATGAGTTCCGTATTAGTACGGATTCAAGCTAATGATCACTTGCCAATCTACTATCTTAGTAAAGCCCTTGCTGGGGCGGAGTCAAGATACGTGAAGATTGAGAAATTTGCATATGCTTTGGTTTACACCGCAAGGCGGTTAAAGCCATACTTCAAGTCTCACAAAATAGTGGTACTAACTACGGAACCTTTGAAACAGGTCCTGGGGAAGCCCGATCAATCTGGACGACTCTCTAAGTGGGCGATCGAGCTGAGTGAATACGACATTTGCTATCAGGCTCCGTCAACCAAGAAGGCTCAAGTCCTCGCCGACTTCTTAGCGGAATATCCTGAGGCGGATTCAGAGAAAGTCCCTGACAAACAGGCATTTGAATGCCTAATCACCAAGTAGATTATCCGGAAGCCAGTTCCGCCGAAGTTCAACCCAGAAAACCTCGAGGATGCTCAATTCATCAATCGGTCCCTGCCTGCATCATATGAGGAAACTCGGGTCAACCAAATGTTCCTTCTTGACGATGCCACAAGCAGATCCGGTATTAACAACTCCGGACTAAAAATCAAAGAAAAAGAGGAACAAAGGTTGGAACCTCAGGAGCTTACAAAAGATCTCCAAACCGAAAAACATCCTTTTGATGTCTGGACATTGGAAGTGGATAGTTCCTCCACTGGAAGAGTGGGAGGGATTGGAATCTTTCTTAAGAGCCCTGATGGCGCGGAACTCGACTACGCGATATCCCTGGAGTTCAAAATCACCAATAATGAGGCTGAGTATGAAGCATTGTTAGTCGGGCTACGACTGGCTAAATCCCTGCAAGTCCGGAAGCTCAAAGCTTACACGGACTCACAGCTAGTTGAAGCCCAATTTTCAGGAACTTTTTTCACAAAATGTCCTTCGATGATCAAGTATCTTGAACTACTCAGGCAGGAAGTCAGCCACTTTGAGGAATTTACCCTGGAAAAGTTTGACAGAGCCTGGAATGAAAGAGCGGACGCTCTGGCAAAATACGCATCCGCAACAGCGGCTCTAGACACGAGGAGAGTAATCCTACTCACTGTTATTGACTCATCCGTCATGAGTCTTAATTCAGCTGTCATGATAACTGACACAGGAAGAAACTGGATGACTGACATCTTTAACTATCTCAAGGACGGTTCTCTACTAGCTGATCCGAAGGAATCAAGGAGCGTGCAGTGCCGAGCGAACAGATACTTTATACTTGGAGAAGATTTGTACAAGAGATCTTTTGCCGGGACTCACTTGAGGTGTTTGAGCCCGCAAGAAGCAAAGACTGTGCTGGAAGAGATACACAACGGAAGCCGCGGAAGTCATTCCGGGGGAAGAACTTTTTCCCAGAAAATCATACGACAAGGCTATTACTGGCCTAACATTGATAAAGATTCCGCCGACCACGCTCGGAGATGCCCTGATTGTCAATATTATGCGAACATTCCACATCGTCCGACACATCTTATGATTCCGTCAATCATAGCATGTCCGTTTGATCAATGGGGCATCGATATTGTCGAACCGTTTCCGAAGGGCACTCAACAAAAGAAATTCCTAATCGTGGCCGTGGAATACTTCACCAAATGGGTAGAAGCAGAAGCTATGGCAACCATTACGGAAAGTCGAGTGCGGACCTTCATCTGGAAAAACATCATTTGCCGCTTTGGCCTACCCAAAGTTCTTGTCTCGGATAACGGTGCTCAATTTTCAGGCAATAGGCTCAAGGAATGGCTGGCTCCTTCAAGATTGAACAACGTTTCACATATGTTGGATATCCGCAAGCTAATGGACAAGCCGAGTCCACAAACAAGACAATAGTCAAGATCCTGGAAAAGCGGTTGAGAACTTCCCAAGAAAGCTGGGCGGACGACCTAGATGGCGTACTATGGGCTTATCTCACCACTGCACGGACCGCGACCAAAGAGACTCCATTCGCCTTGGTATATGGCTCGGAAGCAGTTATACCAGCAGAAATTGCTGTCGAGACTATGAGGGTCCAAGAGTTCGAAGATTCCGCCAATCGTGAAGCTCGGATATTCGATCTAGACATATTGGAACAGAAAAGAACTGAAGCACTGGCTAATATCCATAGATATCAAGCAACTGCTACAACAGGAATGTTCGAGCAAAAAACTTGCAGGTCGGGGAACTGGTGCTTCGCCGGGCTGACATTTTGAGCAATGTTGGAAAACTCAAGCTTAAATGGGAAGGACCTTACAAGATTGTTGGAGCAATAGTGAATGGGAGTTACGAATTGGCAGATGAGCGCGGACACCCACTCAAGCGTACATGGAATGCTAGAAACCTTCAAAAGTTTTACGCATAAGGATGGTTACGCGAATCTCCGCCAGGTCGTTTGGTTATTTTAGATTCCAACTATCTATTGTGCGGGACTCCGTCAGTTCTATTTTTGTTAACCCTTTTGTCATTGGCCATGTTGCCCGCGAGTTGTAATTGAATTTCCGGCAAATCAATACAACTTCTATCTTACAATTCGTGCATCTGAGATTTAACGTTCAAGTGACAAGAAAAGGCAAGCGATGAGTTTTATTCATAGATGAAATGAATTATACATAACGATGTCTTTACAGTCTACAATCTCGGATCTTTATCCGGATCTACAGACGCAATACATAAACTATAGAGAAAGTCTCCGGAGATACGTCATCTCCCGTCGAGACTATTCCCTCGTCAGGAAAAGCTTTTTCCATATCAATCGGAAAGTATAGTTTCCGTGGAGACCAGGAACTTGATCTACCTGCACACGGAAAGATGGTTAGACATGACAGAATCTTTCATGGTATCACCGTACCATGGTGATGTAGATCCAGTGTCTGGGGAGAACAAAGTACCAACAGACAATGGTATATACAAGTCGAAACGACTGAGATCTCTGCAACTCTCTTGAAATCAGGAGATGTTGGTCCAGATAACGGCAAAGTAAAAGACCAGGGGGGGGGGGGGTGAATAGTCTTTTAAAAACTTTTGTCGATAAGCACAGTTTCTCAGATATCTGTAAAGATGAGAGCGGAAGACTTCTGAGATAAGTGAACGTGTTCAGCAAGATAAGTGTAAGTAATTTGCAATATAAGTAAAACAAGTAATAAACTGCAGAAAGTAAATAACACATCTTTTTATAGTGGTATCTGAAGGTGGCGTAATCCTTCAACTAATCCACTTCGGTCTTTCTCAGACCTAGAATCCACTAAGATAAATGAGGTAACCTTACAGATATCTTTTCTTAGATTCCTAAAAGCACTAGGTTCCCAACCAAGTGTTCCCCCTGAGTTATTCCCCGGCTTCCACAGCCAAGTACTTCCTGTACTCGGAAACCTTTTTGAGCTATTCCTTAGCTTCCCAAGCTAAGTACTTCCTGTGCTCAGCAACCTTGGAGTTATTCCTTAGTTTCTCAAACTAAGTACTTCCTGTACTCCACGCCGTATATGGTGTTGGTTTTAGGTTTGTTTGTCAAGTGAGCTTCTTTAATAACTTGTTCAGTTATTCAGATAGCTCTGTGAATCAAGTATACTTAATACACTTTGCAATGTATGGTATATTGTTCTCTACTGACCCAAGTCTATGGTAAGTGTTCAAGAGAATGAAACTTAGATATCAAATCTTAGTTCAACTCTTTCACAGATAACAATGCTCGTTAAGGATCAGGACACTTAGAACTTTTGTGCTACTTAGAATCAAGAGCTTTGGTCGCAACAGAAAGCTTGAAGGTAAGTAGTTTGCTTGAGAGCGCTTGTGTGAGTATTCTTGAAGTTCAGTGTATTCTAAGGTGTGTTCTCAAGAAGTCTAAGTGTTGATATTTATAGATGAATTTGAGTGCCGTTTGAATAGTATCCGTTAGGATTAAATCAAATTCAAAATATTGATATCTGAATATAGTATTGTAGCAGGTTTGTCTTCTTCTTCTTCAGAAGCTACCATTTTTGTTCAGACATTTCTGTCTGTGCATTTAATGCACTGTACTATATTTTGTCCTGTAGTGCCAACGGAACTATGCATGGTATCAGAGATCTTTATACAATTAGAGTTTTCTGAAACTTTGCATGTTCTTTTCCAAAGATCATCATAGCTCCAGATACCACTTGTTTAAGCAACTTGTTACAATATGTTTCTTTCTCAGAAGCATATTTTATGTCCAAGGTATCTGAGTGTAGATATCTGTGGGCACTTTCCTCGTCTCCGAAACCTTTTATGCTCAAATATCTTTTGCACCTTGTGTGTTTCGAAACACTTGTTTCTTCAAGATATCTGGACATAGGTATCTGAAAAACCCTTGTCTTCAGCAATCTTGTGCAGTCTTCAAATCTTCAAATTCGTTGAACTTTTCCTGCTGGATACCTACTACTTGGTATTCTTCAGAAAATAAAAATTACATTTCGAGACCTAACATCCTATACAAGATTTGCTAGACTAACATACTTAGTGAGTTTCCTCTTTTACAGTGTTCAAGTGAACTAAGAGTACTATTCACCCTTCTGAGCTAAGATAAGTCATTAGGTTTCTGATCAAAATCTAAACAGATATTCCTAACAAATTTCCCCCATTTTGATTAGTCAACGATGACTATCTGACCTATTACAAATCTGGATGAGGAAAAAATCCACCACTTAATCATTTCTTATGATCTTTTAATTCATATAATTAAGTGCAGAAAATAAACATCAACCAAATCACAAGGTGTGATCTTTGCTGACAAGTTATCTTTTATATAAGAATGATATTTGAGAGTAAGTTCATCAGATATGATACAGAGAAAGCTTACAGATAACTTTTTCAAGATTTAACAGATAAGATCAATCAGCAAAATCACAGAAAACTACTTAGTCAAATAGAACAACAGGATTTACGAAGCTCCAAGTGAACATTCTAAATGACAAGTCTTCAAGTCTTCAAAAATTCTTCAAGTTTTCAAAACAGTTCCATGGATCAGTCTGCAAATTTCCTATCACCAAACCTTTTTATGTCATCAGAGTAGTCATAGAGAAGAGTTCTGATAATCATCTCTATGTCTCTTGCAAATCCACAGAATTCCTTGTAGGTTTTGGTGGGATTTCTCTTGACAAAATGCTTGACCCACAGATACTTTCCCCATTTCCAGGCATACTCGATTCTGATATCTGACAGCTTGAAGTATTCATAAATGATCTTCAGATATCTGATGTCACCCTTGTATTGATCTTCAGTTAAGTAGAAGGACTCATAGGATTCCACAGCAAGTCTTACTCTTGTGCCTGTTCCAGTAAGGTTGGGAATTCTGTGCACATCATCTGGCTTTCCATAAGGACATTCATCAGAGA
Organism: Plantago major; assembly: GCA_026545765.1. NCBI lineage: Eukaryota > Viridiplantae > Streptophyta > Magnoliopsida > Lamiales > Plantaginaceae > Plantago > Plantago major. The sequence continues at coordinate 34,230,486 of CM048839.1, forward strand.
GGTACTTCTTCATGGCTTCAGTTCTCTTGATTACTTCAAAATCCAACCATGCTTTGATGTGGTTGGTGTTAATCAAGATTGGCTTATCTTTTCTCCATGCCATGAGCTGTTTATGGATTGGTTCTGGAAACCTTGAATTTACCAGTAAGTGCTTGAGTTCCAGAATCCAGTAGCCATTCTTCTGATTAATGCACCTGTAGACAAAGGAATTGTTGTCATTCTTCACATACTCAATTTTGGCTTCTTCTGGCCTGAGTGGAAGTAGACTTTTTCTTTGTTCAGCTCTCAGCCTGTTCCTTCTTTGTCTAGAATTCTCCTTTGGGGGATTGCTTGAAGAACCACTCTGGATTGACTTGGTATTTCCAGAGGGTGTTTTAGCTGCTAAAGGCTTTGCAGCTGTGGGCTCAGTTAGGCTATCAATTTTCCTTTTTCTGTGAAGAGGAGCTTCCTCTTCATCAGTTTCTTCATCATCATCAAGATTAATTCTTGTGTGACTTTTGCAGCCTTCTTCATTGCCTTGGGATTTGATTTGACCTTCTTCTTCTTCTTCAGAAGATTCATCAATCCCTCTTACTTGTCTTCTCCTTGGAGCCTTGGTACTCCTTGGAGGTCTTTTTTCCATGGCCCTTGTTACCATTGTAGTTTCTCCAGTTGGCTGCTGGGAAGTAGCTACTATTTGCAAAGCAGCTTGATTTGGTGAGGGTTCATTTATTCTGAGTGGTGGCTGGGAAGTTTTCTTGTTTCCTCTTCCTTTCTGAGCGGCACCAACTCTAGATTTCTTCTTTCCTTTCCCTTGATCAGATCCAAATTCTTCCCCCTTAGTCATTGTTGACTGACTAAGTACTACAAAAGAATCTGAGAGGGACTCAAAATTCTTTTGCAATTAGTTGTAGGCAGTGACCAACTTCTGAAGTTCAGCCTTGAGCTCCTGATTTTGTTTGATAAGTCCATTTTCCTTATCAGTGAGCTCTGCCAATGGGCCTAGTATGGCATCTGCTTTTTCAGCAGTGTAACTTGCCTCATGAAAAGCTTTTTCAGCTAATGAAACATCATCGTCCCTTACCATTCCCAGATCCTTCTGAGCAATGATCATACTGGTTGTTCTCTGAGTGATGAGCTCAGTGAATTTTTGCATATCTGAGGGGACGGAGGCAATTACTTCTTTGTTTTGTAAAGACATCTCCCTTTTAAGATGAGCCAAACCTTGATATCTATTCATATATTCATGGGAGTGGACATTTGGCAGTTTGTTGAAAACTTCAGGAGCAATTAGCTTCCTTTTCAGATGAGAAACCGCCAAGTGTTCATTGCGGTGTTCTGCCAACGTCTTGTCTTCTTCATCATCTGAGTCCTCAGCCCAGTGATCTTCATCCTCTTGGACATTTTCAAGATTCTCCAGTCCAGCAACCATCTCAGAGATGGGCTTCTTTCCTTTCTGAGAGGAGGATGGTATGTCTTTTGCTGATGATGCAGCCTTAGCATCATGCTTTTCTTTAGATACTTCTTCAGTATCTAGCTCCTTAGCAATAGCATTTACAACATCCTGGAGCTCTTTAACCTCAGAGTAAGCTACTGTCTCTTGTAAGTATTGATCTTGTAGTTGATTAAGCTTATCTCTGGATTTAACTAGCTCTTCTTCAAGTTGAAGATGGAGCTGTTGCTCTTCTTCCAACAGTTGTTTGAGTTGAGCAGTTCTGGCTTGAGTATTTAATATCTTATAAGTTGTTTCCTCAGAGTGCTCAACTACTTGTTCAGTAGTGTCTTTTTGTTGTTGGGAAGATGGATGGGTAGATTTCTGAGGTGATGGAGGAGGGGATTGCTGTGATGTCCTCTCAGTGTGCTTTTCAGCAGCTGAGGCAATGTTTCCTTGTGGAATTCCTCTTGTCCCTGGTGCAGGGGCATCATCATCATCCTTTTTATCATCCTCATCACTGTGATGGTCAGAAGGAAAATCTCCATAGTCATTTTCGTCAGTTTCCTTCTCTTCTTCATCTTCAGAGACCAGATTGATCACTTCTGGAATAGTGATCATTTGCCCATTTACTTCTTCTTGTTCAGAAGGAATAAATTGTAGTGTCTGGGGCAGGACTGGCTTGAATGCCATCTGCAATCTGGTCTGACCATCTGCCTATTTGAAGGCTTGCACCAATTTGTGTGCCACTTCCTTGGAAAAATCCTTACGCATTAAGGTCGCAACTTTGTATTGTTCAGTAGGGAACATTGCGTGGATGTAGTTTTCCAGATCAAGAGCTCGTGCTCGTCTTGTTGATTGATCTGTGATTCTCAGTATTTCAGAGAGATCAGAGCACCTTAACCTTTGCCATTTCTTGATGCATTGAATATGCTTTGGCGAGGTATAAGTCTTGAAGAAGGGAAGAAGGTTTTCATAGTCATCATTTGACTCCTTCTTGGCACTACTTTGAACCTGAAAGAGAGAGTTTTGAATTAGTTTCAAAACTTGTGTAGATGTCTGAGTTTTTAGAGTAGTCAAGTATTTGTGTTACCTGTGCAACAACAACAGGTTCAGAAGGTTGGACTACTGAGGTTCCAGGTGCCTCAGATATCTGGATATGAGGAGGAGACTTGGAAGTCTGATCCTCAACATCCTCTCTTTCTTTTTGAACCTGAAATAAGAAACATAACACTTAGGAAATTTTATCAAGAAAAAGTTCTATTTTCAGAATCAGATATCTGAGAGGTCAATTACCTCCACTATTGGAGGCTCAGATACTTGTTGCTCAGAGACTTGTGCAGTCTCTGGAAATTTTTCTTGTGATGAAGGTTTTGATGCCTCATCAATTTCCATTTGTTGTGGGGATTGAGCGGGCAATTCCCTAACAACTTCTACTTCTTTTTGAACCTGTTTAAGTAGAAAGTGTTAGTTTGAGAAAAATGATTAGAGACTTGTCCTTTGAAGAATATAGATATCTGAATGAAATACCTTCTCTGCAGAAGGTTCAGATACTTATTCCTCAGAGACCTTGGAAGTCTCTGGATTCTTCTCTGAAGAGATAGACTTTTCAGTCTCTTCATTTTTCTTCTCAGTTGGAGCCTATTAGAAACAAACACTTAATAGTATTAGTCAAGTGTATAAAGCACACATCTGAGATGTTATATCTTAAGGAACTGTCTTCTACCTGTGAGACAGGCTCCTGTTCCTTAAGTGGTGAGGCTATGGAAGCCTCCTTCTCAGATTCTGAGGCAAGCTTTGCAGCTTCCTCTTGTTCTTTTGTTTGTAATTCAGCCTGTAACAAAGAAGTTTTATTAGTTTAACAAGACAAAAAACACAAAAAATTCACAAGTGCAAACCATTCAGCTACCTGAGCAATGTCAAGCTGAGTGGTCTCTGGAACTTGTGACCCTTCCATGAGTTGGTCTCGTTGTTCCAGTGTTGCTTCTTTGTTGGAAGTTTGAGGTACTTCAACCTTTTCCTGAGTAGCTAACTCAGTTGCCTCCCCTGGTTGATCATTCTGAGTAGGTGTCTCAGTTTGATCCCTCTCTTGGAGTTGGGGAACCTGCTCATTTGCAGGATTTTCTTCAGCATGTTGCATTGCTGGCATGTCGAAATGGAGTTCATTTACCATTCCATCAACCACTTGTGGCTGTTGTAGTTGTGGTTGTTGTGGTTGTCTGGAAGCAGAAGTTTGAGCAGTTGAGAGTTCTTCCAGATTTTTAAGTGTGGTGTTGACATCAGTCTACCAACACTAGGTCACCACTCATCAGGGCTTCTTGAAGTTGTTTATATGTGACTTTCCATGATGGTGTGTTGGCACTAACAACCTTTGCTATAGGTGCTTGTTCAGCAACCTGTGAGCTGGTTGCTTTCTCAGCAACCTTGGACCTTTTGTTCTTCCCCTTTGCCTTGGTTACTTTTTCAGCAACCTTGGGGGATGGGATCTTCTCCTCGTCCGATTCGTCATCGAAATCTGGAACAGAGTTATCAACAATCCCTGCTGCTTATGCATTTATGAGTTCATCAACAAGGCTTTCGGCAATAGTCTTGACATTTCTGAAAGCACTTTCTCTTGCTGAGTCTACTTGTTCAGTAGCTGATGCCTCTTTTGCAGCATTGATGAGTTCATCTACAGCGACGTCAGGTATCTGGGAATCGACAACCTCAATGGGTGTGCCTTCTGATTTGCTAGTAGACTTCTTCCGTGAAGTTCTGGGCTTCTTGGTCGCAACTTTTCCCTCAGATACCTCTTCAGTCTTTCGTTTCTTGGAACCTTTCTGAGATCCAATAACCTTTTTCATCAAGTTTGTATACTCATATTTTTAGAGTAGGTTACTGTTGGCAATATCTGCCGTCTCTCTGAGCTCAATGCCAAGACATTCCAGTAAGTAGCAAATATTCAGTCCATAGCTTACTGTGGCTTTTGGCTCAGCAAGGCCCTTAACGATTTTAGGCTCAAAGCCTTGTATCTTCACAAATTTCATGAAGGCGTACTTCCCCCAATTAAAAGGGTTTTCCAGCCTTTTGTCTTGTTGGCTCAACAAGAACATCATCATCCAACATTCTTGGCTTATCTGGTCAGCACCTCCTTGTAGACCATCAAAGCCTCTGTGAAGAATACATGCCAACACATCCCAGTGGACCAAAAGATGTCTAGTCCTTATGTCAGCAAGCTTAAAGTCGATGGGTGTGTCTGGTTTGTCAAGATCACACATTCTTGTCTGATTGCTTCACACCTTCAAGGAGATCTTCATCCTTGGTGTCAATCTCAAAATCCTTTCCAAGATTTTGAAGTTCAAACAGCTCACAGAAAGCTGTTCCGTCCAACAAGATTTCTTGTTCTTGGACTTTGGTCTTGATAGACACTATCTCAGTGCCTTCAGAGATCTTGGAAATAATTGTGGAGTTGTTGTAAAACTCCAGAACATCCAGTGAAGAAACTCCACTAGGAAGAGCAGATAGAAAACCCTTGATTTTGCCTTTTCAAGCATATCAAGTACTAACTTCCTGTCAGTTTGGTTTTCTATTGCGGCTACCAGGTATTCCTCAATCATGGCACCACCCCAAATCATCCTGTGATTTGAAGTCCAATGATCAGGGTCGAATTCTCCGATCAACCGATTGTTAGTAATAACTAGCCGGTGCTTGCTTTTCATGATGCAGTAGTAGTTGCTTGGGATTTCTGAGTAGAAGCACGTTTGGGAGCCATCTCTTTAAATAGTGAGGTTTTTTTTGAAAAACGAGAAAGAGATTTGGGTGAGAGATTAGTGATTCTTTGCAGAAAAACTAACAGGGATTTGCAGAGGTTGAAGAAGAGTTTTTGCTATTCTTGTGCAAGTTTGTATGTTGGATTAGGCGAAAGTAATTTCTTTTGCCAAAATCCCATATATATAGCAATGTATTCTCCACAAACATATACATACAAATTAATTTTGTGTGTAAGTATCTGTGAATTGCAGGTAGGCGTGAGTAAAAGCTTGTTCGGCATTAAATGCATAGTGGGCCCTGTCAGAATTTTAACAGTCCACTATTTACTGAGAGTTAATCTCTGCCGTAAAGATCAATCGCCCAATTCATCAAGGGTCACCATTGCTTCTTCAACAATGATCACAATCAACAAATGTAATTGTGCCCATTTAACGAATTTTGGCTATTAGCTTTCTGAATCACGTTTCTGTATGACCAAGAACACTGTTTGCATCTGAATTTATCTCACACTTAGTATTTGTCCAAGTTTTACACAAAGATAGCAATAATGCAAATTTCAAGAGAGTAATTGACTGCAGACAGTTGTACTATTCTCTTTTGTGTTCCCCCTCACTGAGTGATCTAGATATCTGAGTACCCATCTCAGAAATCTTTGAACAACCGTTTTACCTTGTAGCCTTTAGTTTCTGAATACCCGTTCCAGATTCCTCTTCTCTGGATACCTGTTCCAGATTCCTCTTCTCTGGATACCCGTTCCAGATTCCTCTTCTCTTTTCTTTGATATCTTCTTCTGATATCTCTTTTTTGAACTTTTTCAGTTCTTTGGTAGCTCCATTAGTCCAAGACTGTGTCTTAAAGCTAAGAATCTACTTTCTTGTAGTGGCTTAGTGAACATATCTGCAAGTTGGTCTTCAGTGCAAATCTTGAGTATCTCTATATTGCCTTTTTCAACATGGTCTCTGATGAAGTGGTGTCTAACATCAATGTGCTTTGTTCTTGCATGAAACTTAGGATTCTGAGTTATGGCAATGGCACTTGTGTTGTCACAGAAAATGGGAGTTTTCTCTTCATTGAGTCCATAGTCTTTGAGTTGTTGTTGTATCCAGAATATCTGCGAAGCACAACATCCAGCAGCAATATATTCAGCCTCTGTGGTAGATGTGGCAATTGAATTTTGTTTCTTGCTGAACCATGATATTAATCTAGCACCAAGAAATTGACAAGTTCCTGAAGTGCTTTTTCTATCAAGCAATGATCCAGCATAGTCGGCATCTGAATAGCCAACCAAACTCAATCCACTCTCTTTTGGATACCACAATCCAACTTCTACAGTACCTTTTACATACCTTAATATTTTCATAGCAATGTTGTAGTGTGACTGCATTGGATTTGTTCAAATTTAGCTTTACACTCCAACTGCATATTGAATATCAGGTCTACTTGCAGTGAGGTATAGTAGAGACCCAATCAATTTCCTATACTTGTGTTCTTCAACAATCTTGTCAGATTCAGTATAGGTCATTTTGGTTCCAATGCTCACTGGTGTCTTAGCATTCTTTTCAGAAGGCTTTAGATTGAACTTATTGAGCATATCCTTTGCATACTTTGTTTGACTAATGAATATTCCATCATTGAGTTGCTTGACTTGCAGCCCTAGGAAGTAATTCAATTCTCCCATCATGCTCATCTCAAATTTACATTTCATGAGTTCAGCAAAATCTTCACAAAGTTGCTTGTCTTTAGATCCAAATATAATGTCATCAACATATACTTGAACTAAAAGTAGTTTTCCATCATGGTTCAATGTGAAGAGTGTTTTATCAACATCTCCTTTCTTGGAACCACTTTCCAGTAGGTATTTGGCCAACGTATCATACCATGCTCTTGGAGCTTGTTTCATTATCTGAGCTTTACGAAGCTTATAGACCATCCTACTTTCTGAGGAAACTTCAAAACCTGGTGGTTGCTCAACATAGACTTCCTCAGCCAGTTCACCATTTAGAAATGCACTCTTGACATCCATCTGATAAACTGTAAAGTCATTATGAGCTGCAAAGGCTAGAAAGAGTCTTATTGCATCCAATCTTGCAACTGGTGCATAAGATTCAGCAAAATCTAGTCCTTTAGTCTGGGTAAATCCCTTGGCAACCAACCTAGCAATGTTTCTGGTTATTTCACCAGACTCATTCATTTTGTTTCTGAAAACGCACTTGGTTCCTATTACAGATATTCCGTCAGCAAATGGAACCAGTTTCCAGACTTTATTTCTCTCAAATTGATCTAACTCTTCTTACATTGCAGAGATCCATTCTTGATCTTTTAATGCTTCTTCTATAGTCTTTGGTTCAATTTTTGAGATGAAACATCCATAGAGACAACCTGCATTTTCAGCGATTGCTCTTCTAGTTCTAACTCCTTGGTCTATGGGACCAATCACATCTTTTGAAGGATGATTTCTTATCCATTTCATAATGGGTTTTGAACTAGTAGGATCAATATCAATTTGATTTGAATGTGAATCAATATGATCTTGATGAGATACTTGTGCAGTATCTGAGATATCCGACACATGGGTAATGTCATGGATATCTGACACTTTTTCAGTGTTAGAGATATCTGGATCTTGCATTTCAGCAATCTCATTCTCAGATACCTTTTCATGATGAAGGTTCTCAGTAGCCTGTTCTATTTCTGGAATTCTCATAGGAAATTCCGCATCATGTCTTAGAGTCATCTGGTTGTTACTAAGCATAGGTTGCTTTTCATCGTCAGACTCATCCTCTATTTGAATGATGGAATTGTTTCCTTCTGAGGATCCTTTTTCAGAATCTTTAATCATTAGTTCTTTGAACCTATCTGAGAGATCATCATTTAAGAGTACTTTCTTGTTTCCTTCATAGAATACTACATGAATAGATTCTTCGATCTTTTGCGTTCTTTTTGATGTAGATCCTGTAGGCTTTGCTATTCAGAGAATAACCAAGAAATACTCCTTCATCTGCCTTTGGTTGAAATGTTCTCAAGTATTCTTTTCCATTGTTAAGAACGAAACATCTGCAACCAAACACTCTTAGATGTTTGATACTAGGAGGCCTTCCAATGAAAATCTCGTACGGAGTTTTGTCATGGTGTTTGTTAATCAGACATCTATTTTGAGTGTAGCATACTGTGTTTACAGCTTCAACCCAATAGATTTCACTTATTTCAATGTCGACAAGCATTGTTCTTGCTGCTTCTTTCAGGGTCCTATTCTTTCTTTCAGCAACACCATTTTGTTGTGTTGTCCTTACAGAAGATAGTTGATGTTGTATACCTTTGCAAGTATAAAACTCTTTGATGTACTGGTTCACAAACTCAGTACCATGGTCTGTTCTGATTACATATACCTTGTCATTTTTCATGACTTCGAGCTTATTCAACAAGTTAGGTATCTCAACCCTCGCATCAGATTTGTGTTTGAGAAAGACAACCCAAGTGAATCTTGAGTAATCATCAACAACAACCAGACCATACTTCTTTCCTGCATAACTAGTTACTGAGGATTCAAACAGATCCATATGTAACATTTGCAGTGGCCTTTCACTGGAATGTCTAGTTTTAGACTTGAAAGATGTTCTGGATTGTTTTCCCATTTGGCAAGCTGAGCATACACCTTCTTTTCTATATGCCATTTTGGGTAAACCAACCACCAACTCTTTCTTGGCTAGTTTATTCAGAGTTTTGAAATTCAAGTGACTCATTCTTTTATGCCATAGCCAATTTTCTTCAGTGTGGCCAGATTGACTCACCATGATACATTCTTCGGTTGTGACGGATGCCCAATCAGCAACATAAAGATTTCCTTTACGCCTTGCAACCAAGGTATGCCTTTGACTCATTGTCAATCACTTTACATAGTTTTGACTTGATCTTGACAGTGTACCCTTTGTCTACTAGTTGACTCATGCTTAGGAGATTATATTTCAATCCCTTTACATGAAGTACTTCAGAGATTGTGAGGGCGCCGAACTTCAAATTGCCAAAACCTATGGTTGGATTTTCATCTCCTCCAACAAACCTGATAATTGGTCCATCATTGCAAGTTTTGTAGTTAATCAGATTTGCTTTGTCTCCTGTCATGTGCTTCCCACATCCACTATCAAAATGCCACTTTGAGTTAGTCTTTAGAGTGTTCTGCACAAAACAGGAAACAGGAGATTAGGTTCTCATACCAACAATGGAACCATCTGGATTAAAGAATCTTCCAGTAGGAATCCATTTTTGAATGAATTTCCTAGGAACATTCTTTTGTCTAACAGGAACATACGGAGGAATCTTAGTTAAATGATTAGTATCATTGTTGTTAAGAACTATTTTCTTCCTTGGTGTGTTCCTAGGTGCTCCATTTGGTGCTTTCAGATACGTGTCAGTTTTCTGAGTCTGCTTTTCAGCAAACTTAGCTTTTCTCGCCAGATTTCTTCTAGCCTTGGCATTCAGATTTTCAGTGGCTTGATTTATCTTTCACTTCTGATAATTGCTGTGAGCAATTCTAGCTTTTAACCATCGTTGTTGCTCTTGTTTGTATTTGCGAGCAAGTTGTTTCCCGATGGGTTTATAGCCAATACCATTTTGAGCACCTGATGCTGTCTGAGATCTCTTCTCAGCAGCTTTGCTAGTCTCTGGATGATCAATTTTCTTTCCAGAAAACGTGACATAAGAAAATTTGCCAGCTCCTGCAATTTTTCCTTTTTGAAAGACATAGCACTGTGGGTGATTGCACTTCTCAGTGTTATCTTTCTTTTCAGAGACATTTCCCACATTTTTCTTTTGGACTTGTTTTTCCCTCAAAGGCTTGGTCGCAACTGCCTTTCCTTTGTCAACAATCTTAGCTTTCTGACCGATACTGTAGATTGTTTGGGAATCACCTTGCTGAGCACTGACGAATGTTAGTCCTTCATTACTCTTATTCAGAGTGGTGGAACTATCTGTGTGTGTGTCCAGCCCAAGTCCTCTCTTTTCTGAAGGATCTCTTAAATAAGATTGTACTTCAGTAAGAGTGTCACTAGCTTTGGCATAAGATTGAAAGGATAGTTCTTTCTTTTTGAGTTCCTTATTTTCAGAAAGAAGACCTTCACATTTCTTTTGAAGATTTGCCATTGCTTCTTTATGTGACTTTTCGGTCTCAGATATCTGAGCCTTGAGAAATGCATTTTCAAAGATCCTTTTCTCGATATCTTGATTAATATAGAATTTTCCTTTGCAAGAGAATTCTTTTCTTCTTCGAAATTTTCGGCTCTAGCTCGGAACGTTAGAAATTCTCTTTTGTAAAGATCAATTTATTTTCTGAGATTTTCCAGTTCTTTGATTCCTTCGTCATCACTTTCATAAGTATAACAAGAAGTATGTGTTACCTCATCAGCCATTAGACAAGGTTCAATGTTGGAGATATCTGGGAAGATTTCTTCAGCCATTCCACACACTTCTTTCTTCTTTTGACCAAAGTCAATTACTTCTTGAGAAACACGGCATATTTCTGGAGAAGGCAGTGTGGAATCATCTGAATCCTCATCCTCAGAATCGGACTCAATATCTAGAGCATCCAGTTGGAGTTGAATCTTTTTCCTTTCTTCAGTGAGCATAGCTCTTTGACTTCTTTTGAAGATTCTTTTATCTTTCTTGTCATCATCTTAAATTTGTTGAAGCGGGACAATCCTTCTTGAAATGACCAGGTTTACGACAATAGAAAGCAGATATCATTTCAATTTACCTTCCTCAGTACTTGATGCTTTCTGAGCCGGCTTGTTCAGCGAGCTTTGCATATTTTTGTACTGGTGATAGTTTGAGCCTAGATGCTTTTCCAGCTTCTCTTTGTCTTTTCTTCTCTCAATTTCTCGACTGACATATTTTCCCATTTGCTTTACAGCAAGAGCATCCTCAGTCGCATCCTTCCCTTTCTTCTTTTCAGAAGTTCCTTGAGCAACTAGAGCAACACTCTACAACTTCTCAGTTGTTTGTTCCCTTTGAGTTGTCTCATAGTCAACAGTGGCAAGGTGAGAGAAAAGTTCCACATGAGTGATATCTGGCATTCCTTGGTTAAAGTAGAAAAACTTTGTGTGTTCCCAGTCATGATTTAGACTTCTCACAATAGTTTTAATCTTTTCTGACTGGGTATATATATTACTTTCACCAAGTGCAGCCATGTCACTCATGAGTGTTGTAAACTGGAAATCTAGTTCTTCAAGAGTCTCTGTGGGACCTTGTTTGAAATTTTGGAATTTTAGCTTCAAAACTTCGAACTTATTTTCCTTTGTTTTTTTCAGTGCCTGCCCATCCAATCTATTTCTCTTGACATCTTCCGATGTCCAGAGTTCTCTGGGCTTTGGTTCGTAAATAACTTGTTGGCGTGTCTCCTTTGGTTGATGCATCATGCGTGAAGACCTATCACTTTGTTCTCTGTCTCTACCATTAGAAACCTCTATGACTTGCTTGAGTTGTTGAATGACTATTGGGCCATTCTTTATTACTTCAATCATTTCGTCACTGATGGCTTCTAGGTGGAGCATCATGTTGTTCTTCCATTTCTCATAATTCTCTAGCTTGAGAATTGAGGCGTCACTTAAAGACATCCTGCAGCAAACACACTAAACAAACGAATCAAGTGTAGGTGAAAAGCAGTTAGTGGGCACTTATCTAGGATCTAGGTTCATTGTAGAAAGCTTGGGAACCTCCTGCTCTGATACCACTTGTTGGTCCAGATAACGGCAAAGTAAAAGACTAGGGGGGGGGGGGTGAATAGTCTTTTAAAAACTTTTGTCGATAAGCACAGTTTCTCAGATATCTGTAAAGATATCTGATACTTAATTTCAGAGAGCGGAAGACTTCTGAGATAAGTGCACGTGTTCAGCAAGATAAGTGTAAGTACTTTGCAATATAAGTAAAACAAGTAATAAACTGCAGAAAGTAAATAACACGTCTTTTTATAGTGGTATCTGAAGGTGGCGTAATCCTTCAACTAATCCACTTCGGTCTTTCTCAGACCTAGAATCCACTAAGATAAATGAGGTAACCTTACAGATATCTTTTCTTAGATTCCTAAAAGCACTAGGTTCCCAACCAAGTGTTCCCCCTGAGTTATTCCCCGGCTTCCACAGCCAAGTACTTCCTGTACTCAGAAACCTTTTTGAGCTATTCCTTAGCTTCCCAAGCTAAGTACTTCCTGTGCTCAGCAACCTTGGAGTTATTCCTTAGTTTCTCAAACTAAGTACTTCATGTACTCCATGCCGTATATGGTGTTGGTTTTAGGTTTGTTTGTCAGGTGAGCTTCTTTAATAACTTGTTCAATTATTCAGATAGCTCTGTGAATCAAGTATATTTAATACACTTTGCAATGTATGGTATCTTGTTCTCTACTGACCCAAGTCTATGGTAAGTGTTCAAGAGAATAAAACTTAGATATCAAATCTTAGTTCAACTCTTTGACAGATAACAATGCTCGTTAAGGATCAGGACACTTAGAACTTTTGTGCTACTTAGAATCAAGAGCTTTGGTCGCAACAGAAAGCTGTAGGTAAGTAGTTTGCTTGAGAGCGCTTGTGTGAGTATTCTTGAAGTTCAGTGTGTTCTAAGGTGTGTTCTCAAGCAGTCTAAGTGTTGATATTTATAGATGAATTTGAGTGTCGTTTGAATAGTATCCGTTATGATTAAATCAAATTCAAACTATTGATATTTGAATATAATCTATGTGAGTTTGTCTTCTTCTTCAGAAGCTACCGTTTTTGTTCAGACATTTCTGTCTGTGCATTTAATGCACGGTACTATATTTTGTCCTGTAGTGCCAACGGAACTATGCATGGTATCAGAGATGTTTATACAATTAGAGTTTTCTGAAACTTTGCATGTTCTTTTCCAGAGATCATCATAGCTCCAAATACCACTTGTTTAAGCAACTTGTCATAATATGTTTCGTTCTCAGAAGCATATTTTATGTCCAAGGTATCTGAGTGTAGATATCTGTGGGCACTTTCCTCGTCTCAGAAACCTTTTATGCTCAGATATCTTTTGCACCTTGTGTGTTTCGAAACACTTGTTTCTTCAAGATATCTAGACATAGGTATCTGAAAAACCCTTGTCTTCAGCAATCTTGTGCAGTCTTCAAATCTTCAAATTCGTTGAACTTTTCCTGCTGGAAACCTACTTCTTGGACTTCTTCAGAAAATAAAAATTACATTTCGAGACCTAACATCCTATACAAGATTTGCTAGACTAACATACTTAGTGAGTTTCCTCTTTTACAGTGTTCAAGTGAACTAAGAGTACTATTCACATTTCTGAGCTAAGATAAGTCATTAGGTTGCTGATCAAAATCTAAACAGATATTCCTAACAGGAGACCATTACCAAATCAAGAAAGATTCGAGCCACTAAAGTAGGATTGGAAGAAAAGAGAAGAGGTCCGGCTTTAATGGTTTACTTCGAGAATCCAAGATCACCTTCCCTAGAAAAGAGACAGGAGCCCTGGAGGGCAGACAAGCCAAAACAATAGAGATAGATAAAGAAGAATTTGGGATCAGTTTATACGGTTTTGGTACTTGGGTCGTGTCTTTTTATAGAACATTCCAACCAACCAGCGTCCGCCACGCCGACAGATTGACGTCAGCAATGTGCTTGAGTCACCCGTTTGGGTTGAACAGTGTTGGGTCAGAGGAGCTTATCCAACCAAGCCTAAACAAGCCCATCACCCACGTCCGAGTTTGTATTTGTTGGTCATCTTACAAGGATATGTGCGTCAATATAATCCGACGAAGTATGAATAAGAAAAAGGTGGCGATTTCATCTGATGAAAGTAATCCGAATTTTATAAACAAAATTATCCGAGCATATACACACGAAAAGTACAATCTGTAAAGGTCCGAGGACCATACATACTTCTACGAGGCATACCCAGCCTTGTCCCTTCAACGGATTCCGGAAGTTGAGCCTTGGGACTCCGAGCCACCGCATTGAGCCTGACGAGCTTGCTGCTGCATCCGGATCCTCTTACGGATCATCTTCAGCGTCCGCTCCCTTTCTTCCTCAACAAACCTCCTGGCTATCCCCGGACATAGAGGGGGATCGCCTTCAAAATCAAGAATGATCGGGTCATCCGCGATCCCTTTACCCGGGTAAAACGGCGGATGCATGTTCCCGCAAGCACAATTTACCCAATGTTGATATTCTTCCCCATCGGATTCTGACATCCTGAAGAAATCTGCCTCTGTTGAAAATTGAGTGTGCTAAACAAGGAGAGATTGGTGAAAAGTACAGCAGTAAGAAATGAGCAGTTACCATAGTCTTATTTATAGTAGCGATGGATCATTACGATCACACCACTTGTCTATCATCCGACGGCTAGGAAGATGAAAAGACGCAGTAATAATGACTATTTCACTGTTTCACCTTCCTCCTTCTAGAAGAATTACGCATCCCAAAGAGCAGTGCGAGGATCGGAAAGATGATGGTTTGATTTCTACATCAGACGCCATCAACAGCGATCCGTGTTCTGAAAAGATGTGTATTTTATGAACAACGAATAAGAAGGAAGCAAAGAAGAGAGCAAGTAATGATTCAAAAGTATGGGAAGCATAGCTTCATGGATAATTACTACAACTGAGAAGGAATAAAAGCATTGTACATGGCGACATTCCGCGCCATCAAAAGATAACAAATTCAACAGGCAAATTCAACAAGCACAGAATTTTCACGGGGCATACCCCGGACTTCTCACTGGGGGCCAGCTTGGCTCGGGCCCGCTTCATCGGTTTGAGGCAGATTGACGGAAGGTGTGTTGGCGGCGACTTGCACGGCAAGGGATTCAGCGGTCTCGAACAAGTTGAAATCCGCATCGAGACCAACGACCCGAGAAGGCAAGTAGTACCAGTCCTTCAGGAAAGCCCGGTAGTTCTCAAAAGGTACAAAGCATACCTTTCAGAGGGCGTCCGGGACACACCTCGGGAGAAAGGGTCCGCCGTTCTTGATCTCGATCTCACCCTCCTCAGTGACTAGTTCCGCAAACTCGCACGTGGACAACCGTTCGTCCGAGACATTGTCCAAAGGGAACTCCACGCCATTAGCATCCGCAGAAGGGATCAACCCTTCCGCCTTCCCTTGGACTGCAACTGGCCGATAGCGGATGAAAACCCATCTAGGCGGGAGGCATCGGACTTGTCCGCCATGAAAAACTTGAAGGAATCCGAGTTCATAAAGTCACGACCAGCCTCAAGGCGGGCATATTGGAGGCCCCCGAGCAGGATATCCTTGGAGTCCAGGAAGGCCTTCATCGACCTACTGATAAAACTCTCCTGCCAGTCAAAGTCCGACTTGACGTCTTCCCAACTTGTCTTCAGCTTGTGGAACATTACTACTTTTTCTTTTAGCTGCATTTCCAACCGCTTCACCTTCTCCGCCTCATCCGCAGAAGTGGCTATGGCCTTGTGCAGATCATCCTCAATAGTAGCCTGCTCACCCGCCTTCCACTGCATAGCCCTGACGAAACATCCGAGCTGCAAGAAGTCCGCATGGATATAAGTTGTATGTTTATTATACGAACATAGCAAGAAAACCATGAGAAAATCACGTACCCGCTGATATAATTCATCGATCCCACCAACCCGCTCAACCTCAGGCAGTCCGCGGGCCTGCTCATACTCCTTATCGAGAGCAGCTTGGTGGTGGCGGAGATGAGACGATTCTTGCCTCTTGGCAGCAAGGGAAGCCTCCGAGGTTGCTCCCCTCTTTCGCCCCGAGGTTATGGCGTCCCGCATCAATACCTCCCGCTGGGGCGCGGAGGCAGCGGAAGCTGGGGGTTGGAGACAGTGCCGCTCCGAGTAGCAGGGCCTTTGCCCTTGTCGGGCACCACCAAGGCCTGTGGATCTTCTCCGGCTTTGTTCCGCCTTTCCTTCTCTACAGCAAACACTGCCGCATTTTTTGGATCCGCCATAGGGAGACCCGCGGATGTGTTGATGATTTTGGTCCTCTGACCAGCGGCGACTTCCAGGGCATGCTGTTCCCTCTGCAATCTCTTCTTTTCACGAAGCGTCGACATGATATACTCAAACCAGTGAGCTGCGCAATACGATAAAGGCGTCAGATACGGACATATAAAGGAAGAATTACCAGAATTGCGGAAATGCATGATCAAGACAGAGCACTCCAAAGACAGAAAAGCACAAATCCTCAAATTAAAAATCCTAACTGAAGTCCGTCTTCCCTCTAAGGGGGAGATTGAAAGTGCAATTTATATTGCACTTGTTTTGTTAATTCGGCCTTTCTTCGTTTATTAACCGGTTCAACGTTTGTAGTTGTTTTTCTATGAATATTTTGTAGGATAAATCAAGTTGGGCCTCAACATTCTTAATGGATCACGATTGGTTACTGTAGCAGTCACTGTACCAAAGCGTTACTGTAGCAAAACGGGCACTGTAGCAAAAAGGAAAATAAGAAGCATAATGCAAGAAGGAAGCTGCCATATTGTTCAAGGAAGAATTTGATGCTATAAGGAAAGTGAGATTTAAAAGAAATTGATATCTAGAAGACTCCTTATACCATTAATACATAAAAGGAAGTTTCCTTACCATAGAATCCAAGTTTGTTAAGACTTGGGCCTGCCTGCTGTCGACTTGTTCTTCCTGGACATGAGTTATCGCAATTATATATATAGTGGAAGAACGAGGCGTTGCAAGCTGCCGATGCGAAGAACAAAAGAAGAGAACATTATATTGTTTTAGGCGTCTTGCTTTACTAGACCTTTACCTCGGTGTTTACTTGTGAGTGTTCTCTAAAGATTGAGAATTACTCTAGTATCATTGAACTAGAATAGGTTTTTCTTATCTGTTCTAGGTCTAGTTTTTTGTAAGTTTAATCAATCGTTTGTGATTGAATTAAACTTCTTGTTGTAATTCTACTTTTCAATTTTAGTAGAAGTTTTGCTTCGGCACCGTCGGTATCTTTTTATACCGGCTTGAGAAATCTCGTGTTCAGTTTTATTCATTGCACTTTACTGAGTTACATCCAATCGATTTACTATTGTCGTAGTCTTGTCGATCACTGTTCACTATTGAGAAACGGTGTTGACTCAACATCAATAGTCAACATCGTTCGAAACTGTCCAAAAGTACCAATCCCGGTCCTACAGTTCTAACAAGTGGCATCAGAGCCAGCCACCTAATTACTTGGTGTCTGGATTTGTTACTAAGACAATGGACGTTGTCAATTCAACTGTCAACAAGCCACTTGTGCTAGATGGGTCGAACTACCACTACTGGAAAATATGGATCAGAACGTATATCAAATCCATTGAAGGACGTGCATGGAAATCGTTTTTTGAAGGATATGCTTTGCCTACCATAGGACCAGAGGCTGATGGAGATGTCATTCTAAAACCCGAAGCACAATGGTCAGGTGATGATTTTCTTGCTAGTTCTTACAATGAAAAAGCCTTGAATGCAATTTATTCTCATGTTGATTCTCATATGTTTAAACTCATACAAAATTGCACTACTGCTAAACAAGCTTGGGATTTACTCCAAAATCATTGTGAAGATGATAACAGTATTAAACAAACGAAACTGCAACTGCTTTGGTCTAAATTTGAAAATTTGAGAATGGCAGAAGACGAAACAATTGATTCTATTTTTGACAAACTGCTCACTATTTCTAATGATATTCAACTTCTTGGAGATTCCATGTCCAATAAACAATTGATTTCAAAAGCCGTTCGATCTGTTTCTTCAAAGTTTGACATAAAAAGAACGATTTTGGAAGATATTCAAAACTTGGCAGCTATGGATTTTCATACCTTGATGAACAATTTAAAGAATTTTGAAATTCAACAAAATGAGCGCAATGGTACGAAAATTATTAGTATGTCTATGCACTCCAAATCAAAAATCCCTGAGTCTAATAGCAGTAGTGATGAATCTGATGAGATGACTGAAGAAGATTTCGATAAAGCCCTTGATAGGTTGCGTAGAAAGTTCAACAAAACCAGCTTTAGAAAGAATTCTAACAAAGGCTCTTCAAGCAATTCAAAAGGCACAAACAAGTTTAAAAATACTGTAGATTCCCCTAGTTTAAGTCCTGCTCAACTTAGCAAAGTTAGATGTTTTGAATGTCAAGGATGGGGACATTAGCAGAATGAATGTGCTAACTCTCTTCGTAAGAAGAAAAAGACTTTGTTTGCTTGTCTCAGTGATGTTTCAGGTGATGAATAGGAATCTGATGCTTCAGAAGGTCGTGTTGCAGCTCTGTCCTCTGTTCTGGACGATGTTGGAAATCGATGTTTAGTCAACAATGAAAACTCAACATCGTCTCAGATCCTCTTCTTTGATTATGATGACTCACAGACGTGCGAAGAAATATTCAGGGAAAAAGTTTCTGACTCTGAAAACTCAATGTCTACCGATGTCTACTCTTTGCATGGTTCTGTTGATTTGTCTGCAGATCATTCTATTGAAGAAGAACTTACTAACGAACAAATTGTGGCAAGAGATGATGAAGCTGTGACTTAGCACAAGAAACTTGGCCATGTAAACTACAGGAACATGGAAAGGCTCATCAAACTGGATGCGGTTAGAGGATTACCGAAGCTGAACAATGCCGGGAAGCAAGTGTGCGGTGACTGCCTAAAAGGTAAACAAACGGTCATGCATACATCCTGCAATCGAAGGATGTAAAAGGTACATCCAGTTGCTTTGAACTCTTACATATGGACTTGATGGGACCAATCGAGGTAGAAAGTCTAGGTTGTAAGAGGTACATCTATGTCATAGTAGATGATTTTTCTCCATTTACCTGGGTAAGCTTTTTAAAAGAAAAATATGAAACTTTTGATTCCTTCAAGAAAATGCATGCTAGGTTTAGTAATCAATATGCTACTGTTGTTCAACGCATTAGGTCGGATCATGGTAGGGAATTTGAGAATCAAATCTTTGCTGAGTTTTGTGAAAAGAAAGGAATTTTTCATGAGTTTTCTGCACCCAAAACTCCACAGAAGAATGGAGTGGCTGAGAGAAAGAATTGGACCCTACAAGAAATGGCAAGGGTTATGTTAAGTTCCATGAACCTGTTAAAAAGATTGTGGGCTGAAGCTGTAAATACAGCATGCCACATAATAAATAGAGTCTACCTTAGACCAGGAACTTCAACCACTCCCTATGAGATTCTTAATGGCAAGAAACCTAATCTTAGGTACTTTCATGTGTTTGGTTGTGCTTGCTATATTCTCAATGATAGAGAACATTTAGGCAAGTTTGATGCAAAAAGTGATAAAGGCATTTTTGTTGGTTACTCTCTTAATAGCCATGCATACAGGGTGTATAATCTAAGGACAAAAACTGTTCAAGAATCTATTAACATTACTTTTGATGACTCAGTGCCCTTTGAAAAACAACAAGTTGAGACAGGTACTTCACCAGAAACAGGTACTAAATCAGATGCAGGTTCTATACCAGATTCCCCAGTCCCAGTTACTGTCAGAGAAGATGGAGTCAATGTTGATCACAATGTTGAGTCAACATCGCATCCAACATTGCAGGGGGAGAGCTCATCAGATGAATCTGTCTCTGAAAGTGAAGATGAACCTGTTCTGGAACCGAGTGTGCCAATGGATTCCATCAGACGTGATCCACCCCCAAGGATTCGCAAAGATCATCTAAGTTCTCAAGTCATCGGAAGCACCAGTGGGAGAATGACCTTAAGAGGAAACACTCGGAAAAACTACAAGGACACGGTAAGATATGCAACAATCTGCCAATCTGTAAGTTCCTCTTGTTTTGTCTCTCCTAAAGTGTCTGGTCCAAAATCTGTTCCTTTGGGTGCTCCTGTTAAGCAGAATGAAAAATCTAATGTTGAGCACTCTGTTGAGTCAACATCGACATCGACATTGTCTGTTTCCAGAAAGTTTGTTTCTAAAACTGCTTCTTCTGTTGTCACTGTCCAGAATGGTAAACCTACTGGAACTGGGAAAAACTCTAGAGAAAAGTATAAGAGAGTTTGGGCTCCTAGGGAAAAGATTGTCTGTAATATTGCTTTTTCTGTGGCTACCTCTCCTAACAATGCAGGTAGATGGTACTTTGATAGCAGATGTTCAAGACATATGACAGGAACCTTGAGTTATCTTTCTAACTTTGTCTCTCAAAAGACTGGAATGGTAACTTATGGAGGAGGATACAAGAGTAATGTACTTGGGAAGGGGGTGTTAACTCTTGATGGTTTTCCAACCTTGAAAAATGTACTGTTTGTTGAAGGTTTAACTGCTAACCTTATTAGTGTCTATCATGTGTGTGATGATAATTTGAAGGTCAAATTTAACAAACACACTTGTAAAGTACATACTTGCAAGGAGAAATGTTTTGACATGACAGGTACCAGGTCTCCTAACAACTGCTACGTGGTGGCTGATCCCCACAATTGCAATCGTGCAAAAGAAGATTATATTGTGCTTAACTTGACTAATCTTTCCATAGTACACCAGTTTGTGCAAACTATGATAGGTACCTTTGAGATGAATATGATTGGTGAACTCAGCTTTTTTCGTGTTCGGGAGAACTCTAAATCATGCAGTACACTTATGGGTACCTCTCTGAAGCTGAGCAGAGTCGATGTTGGCGCGGATGTTGACCCAACATTGTACAGATCAATGATTGAAAGCCTTATGTATCTGTCTACCAGTAGACATGATATCATGCTCTCTGTGTGTGTGCGCGCCAGGTATCAGTCCAACCCTAAAAGCCCCCATTTAACTATCGTTAAAAGAATCCTTGGATATATATCAGGAACTGTTAATTTTGGATTATGGTTTGCATGTGATACAAACACTAATCTGGTGGGATTTAATGATTCTGATTGGGCTGGTGATCTAGATGATAGAAAATCCACTAGTGGAGGTTGCTTTTATCTTGGTCCAAATTTGGTGTCTTGGTATAGCAAGAAACAGAACTGTGTGTCACTTTCAACTGCTGAATCTGAATATGTAGCAGCTGGGAGTTGTGTGTCTCAACTAGTCTGGTTGAAAAATATGCTGCATGACTATGGTCTACAAAGTGCTAACCTTTTGATGTTCTGTGACAACCTTAGTGCCATACATATCTCTAAGAACCCTGTTCAGCACTCTCACACTAAGCATATAGATATTAGGCATCATTTCCTTAGGGACTTGGTCAATAAGCAAGTGATTGACATAGAACACATAGACACAACAAATCAACCTGCAGATATTTTTACCAAACCCTTAGATAGTGAGAGATTCTTCAGTCTTCGAAGATCTCTCGGTCCGTGCTCTCTGTGATTGTCATTGTTGAGTACCAATGTTGACTCAACATCACGGTCAACATTGGAAAATTAGAATCAGTGATGCTGTTTTCTTTTATGCTTTCTAGTTCTATTTTGTGTTTCTGTGCTCCTGTGCTTCTGTACTGGTCTCTGGTTGTTCTTGGTTTGTAGCTTACAGTGGTGATGCTTAGGGTTTGAAAGGCTGTTTGAAACCAAGGTTGAAAGGTATCGAGTCTCCTGTGTGTTTGCTTTATGTAAAACCCACTTTTGCTGCTTTTTGGCTATTTTTACTCGTACCTGGACTCGCACTTGATGTTGCCTCCTGTCCTTTATGCTTAATAAATCTAATGAATTGTGTTAAAAAAAGGGCTCGAAGTGTTTCCGTCGAGGATCGTGTTGGGCAGGTTTCAAATACTATCCAGATATCGACGTGGCCAATGTGTCATATGTCGTGAGGGTTGATGGCCTGTACTGGAAACCGACACGCACAAAAGTGTCGATTCTCGTAATGCTGCTGGTTCACTTTCTGAGTACCAAATTACCCAATATAGTCAAATGAGTGATCTTTATGCCATGAGACGTGTGTTTGCCTAACTCCGCATAGGCTTCGGGTTTGGAGTGGATTCATACGTGTTCCAATTATTTGACATGGTTCACGGTCTCATGGTCACCCCCACTCAAACTTATGCTAAATGTTCAATTTTTTTTTGAGGCAATGTTGGGTGTGTTTCTTTGGTATTCCTTTCTCTTTTTGTTTTGCCTGCAGCACCAGTGGTGTTAATCGAATCTGCACATTTTGAGACTTGGTTTCCTGGCTGACTTACATTAAAAGTGGTCTGATTTCCCGATGTTGTCATCAATGTTAAGTCAACATTCAGTTCAACATTGATTGTGCATGAAGTACTGTTTGCTTAATTACTGTGTTTTCTCTTATTTTTGTGTTTTTCATTCTGTGTTTTTGGGTTTGAGGGGGAGTAGGTCTAAGGTGTTTTCTTGGGGTTTTGGGTTTCTGCATTCCTGTACTTGCATTTCAAGTCATTTTCTTGAAGATCAAGATTTTTGGTCAACCTCCCTAGGGTTTATCTGTTTATCTGATTACGTTAACTTGACGGATAACTGTTTTACTTGCAACTTTAATCTTTAATTAACAGTTGTGCATAGTTTTTCATTGCTTTGATATATATCTGCAGGAATCTACCTTGAAGCAAACCCAACAACACCCATCATGACTTATCTTGTAAGCTGTGTACTTGACCTTCCGCTCTCTTCACATCACTGCCCTCCAGCTGACCATCCACTCTATTCCTGATTACTGCCCTTCAGGTGATCCGTCCTATAGTCCTGCTTTTGCTACCTTCTTTGCCAGTGTTGACTACAATGTTGAGTCAACATCGTTTATCTGCATTGGTACTTTGTCTGCAGGTCCTTAACAGATTACCAAGATGGTGAAGTTTTTTTAAAAATAACTTTGTTTTCTTTCCTTCCTCACAAAAAAGGGGGAGAATGTTTGTACTCTTGGTTGTTTTGTATTAAGGGGGAGTTCTTGGAGCAAGGGGGAGTTGCTTGATATTGTCTTGAATTTTCCTACTAACTACTTTCAGGTTTTTGTGAAGAAAGGCAAGAATTAAGGGGGAGATTGAAAGTGCAATTTATATTGCACTTGTTTTGTTAATTCGGCCTTTCTTCGTTTATTAACCGGTTCAACGTTTGTAGTTGTTTTTCTATGAATATTTTGTAAGATAAATCAAGTTGGGCCTCAACATGCTTAATGGATCACGATTGATTCATCTTTGTATCAAAGCGCCTTCAGAAAGCTTCTTGTAGCAAAAAGGAAAATAAGAAGCGTAATGCAAGAAGGAAGCTGCCATATTGTTCAAGGAAGAATTTGATGCTATAAGGAAAGTGAGATTTAAAAGAGATTGATATCTAGAAGACTCCTTATACCATTAATACATAAAAGGAAGTTTCCTTACCATAGAATCCAAGTTTGTTAAGACTTGGGCCTGCCTGCTGCCGACTTGTTCTTCCTGGACATGAGTTATCGCAATTATATATATATAGTGGAAGAAGGAGGCGTTGCAAGCTGCCGATGCGAAGAACAAAAGAAGAGAACATTATATTGTTTTAGGCGTCTTGCTTTACTAGACCTTTACCTCGGTGTTTACTTGTGAGTGTTCTCTAAAGATTGAGAATTACTCTAGTATCATTGAACTAGAATAGGTTTTTCTTATCTGTTCTAGGTCTAGTTTTCTGTAAGTTTAATCAATCGTTTGTGATTGAATTAAACTTCTTTTTGTAATTCTACTTTTCAATTTTAGTAGAAGTTTTGCTTCGGCACCGTCGGTATCTTTTTATACCGGCTTGAGAAATCTCGTGTTCAGTTTTATTCCGCTACACTTTACAGAGTTCTGTCAATCACAGTTTACTATTGTTGTAGTCTTGTCGATCACTGTTCACTGTTGAGAAACGGTGTTGACTCAACATCAATAGTCAACATCGTTCGAAACTGTCCAGAAGTACCAATCCCGGTCCTACAGTTCTAACAATTAGTATGGGATTACTATCCTTTAATGGGCCATGGGCCAAAGGTAGCATTGGTGTCCAAATCTGAAATATACACTTGGCATCATCTTGTGAGCAATCTCATAAGATACGATAACTATAAGTATAGCACAAGGTCCAAGACCTTAAGGAAGGTCACAATTCCCAAGTGATAAGCAATATCAAAGTGAGGATCCCTAAGTGATAAACAATCTTGATTTCATAACCTTCCTCATAACTATTACATTGAGAGCTTCCAACTCTCTCTTGAGTAAAGTCTCTTACCGGATTGACATATGCAATCCGGGTAACCCATTCTAAACCCCCCCCCCCACTTAGTCCTTTCAGGTACTCTAGCTCGGACCAGTCTTGCTTCGGACTTCAAGTAGGAGGCAGATCCTAGATTAGGGTACTTGTAATAGTTTAGTTAGTGTTCGAGGTTTTACCCCTCAACAAGCAAGATACAAAAATACCTAGTAAATTAGGACAACAGGAGTAGCCAAGCTCCAAGTAGACATCCTAACAAACTAGTCTTCAAGTCTTCAAAAGCAGTTCCATGGATCAATCTGCAAATTTCCTATCTCCAAACCTTTTGATATCATCAGAGTAGTCATAGAGAAGATTTCTGAGAATCATCTCTGTGTCTCTGGCAAATCCACAGACTTCTTTGTAGGTTTTGGTAGGATTTTTCTTGACAAAATGCTTGATCCACAGATACTTTCCCCATTTCCAGGCATGCTCGATTCTGATATCTGATAGCTTGAAGTATTCATAAATGATCTTCAGATATCTGATGTCACCCTTGTATTGATCTTCAGTCAAGTAGAAGGACTCATAGGGTTCCACAGCAAGTCTTGCTTTTGTGCCTGTTCTAGTGATGTTGGGAATCTTGTGCACATCATCTGGCTTTCCATAAGGACAAACATCAGAGAGGTCCTTCTTCATGGCTTCTATTCTCTTGATTACTTCAAAATCCAACCAGGCTTTGATGTGGTTGGTGTTACTCAAGATTGGCTTGTCTTTTCTCCATGCCATGAGCTGTTTATGGATTGGTTCTGGAAATTTTGAGTTTACCAGTAGATGCTTTAGTTCCAGAATCCAGTAGCCATTTTTCTTATTAATGCACCTGTAGACAGATGAGTCACTGTTGGTCTTCACATACTCAATCTTGGCTTCTTCAGGCCTGAGTGGTAGTTGAAGTTGTCTTTGTTCAGCTCTCAGTCTGTTCCTCCTTTGTCTTGAATTCTCCTTTGGGGTAATGCTTGAAGAACCACCCTGGATAGACTTGGTATTTCCAGAGGGTGTTTTAGCTGCTATAGGCTTTGCAGCTCTAGGCTCAGTAAGGCTATCAATTTTCCTTTTTCTATGAAGAGGAGCTTCATCTTCATCAGTCTCTTCATCATCATCAATATTAATTATTGTGAGACTTTTGCAGCCTTCTTCATTGCCCAGGGATTTGATTTGGCCTTCTTCTTCTTCTTCTTCTTCTTCTTCTTCTTCTTCTTCTTCTTCTTCTTCTTCTTCAGAAGATTCATCAATCCCTCTTACTTGTCTTCTCCTTGGAGCCTTGGTACTCCTTGGAGGTTTCTGTGCTCTGGCCCTTGTTGTCATTCCTATTTCAGGAAGTTGAGTGGTGGCCACTATCTGTAGAGCAGTCTGACTGGAGGAGGGCTCATTTATTCTGAAAGGTGTTTGTTCAGATTTTCTTTTGTTTCCTCTCCCTCTTCCTCTTCCTCTCTGAGCATCTTGATATTCTTCCCCCTTAGTCATTGTTGACTGACTAAGAATCACAAATGATTCTGAAAGAGAGTTAAAGTTGCCTTTCAGATAGTTGTAAGCAGCAACCAACTATTCCAAAGTGGCCTTGAGCTCCAGGTTTTGTTTGATAAGTCCAGTATCCTTAGCAGTGAGCTCTGCCAGTGGGCCTTGAATAGCATCTGCTTTTCCAGTAGCATAGCTAGCCTCTTCAAAGGCTTTTGCAGCCAAGTTTTGGTCATCATCCCTAACCATGCCTAGATCTTTTTGAGCAACGACCAGACTGGTTGTTCTCTGAGTGATGAGCTCAGTGAATGTCTTCATTTCTACAGGGACTGATGCAATGGCAGCTTTATCTTGAGAAGATAACTCCTTTTTCAATTTAGCCAGTACTTGATATATGTTCAAGTATTCATTGGAGTTGACATTTGGCAGCTTGCTGAATATTTCAGGAGCAATCAGCTTCCGTTTCAAATGAGAAACCGCTAAATGTTCATTGCGGTGTTCTGCCAATGTCTTGTCTTCTTCATCATCTGAGTCATCAGCCCAGTGATCTTCATCCTCGTGGACATTTTCATCAATGTTTTCTAGTCCAGCAACCATCTCAGAGATGGGCTTCTTTCCTTTCAGTGAGGAGGATGGTACATCTTTTGGAAATGCAGCCTTAGCATCATGCTTGTCACTAGATACTTGCTCAGTATCTAATTCCTCGGCAATTGCCTGAACAACAAGCTGGAGTTCTTTCATTTAAGCATAAGCTTCCATTTCCTTGATTGTTTGATCTTCAATCTTCTGGAGCTTTGCTCTGGATTCAACTATCTTTTCTTCCAGTTGAAGATGTAGTTGTTCTTCTTCCAACAGTTGTTTGAGTTGAGCAACTATGGCTTGTGCATCTGATATTTTCTGAGTTGTTCCCTCAGAGTGCTCAACTACTTGTTCAGTAGTATCTTTGTGTTGGGGAGTTGGATGATTAGATTTCTGAGGAGATGGAGGAGGGGATTGTTGTGATGTCCTCTCAGTGTGCTTTTCAGCAGCTGAGGCAATGTGTCCTTGTGAAATCCCTCCCGTCCCTGGTGCAGGGGCATCATCATCATCCTTCTTATCTTCATCCTTGTGATGGTCAGAATGAGGATCTTCAGAATTGTTTTCATCAGTTTCCTTCTCTTCCTCATCTTCAGAGACTAGGTTGATCACTTCTGGAATAGTGATCCTTTGCCCATTTACTTCCTCTTGCTCAGAGGGTATGTGCTGTAGAGTCTGGGGCAAATCAGGCTTGAATGCCATCTGCATTCTGGTCTGACCATCTGCTTGATTGAAAGCTTGTATCAGCTTTCTGGCCACTTCCTTGTAGAAACTCTTATCCATCAATGTTCCAAAGGAGTATTGTTCTGTGGGGAACATTGCATGGACGTAGTTTTCCAGATCAAGGTCTCGTGCTCTCCTTGTGTGGTGATCAGTCACCTTTAAAATCTCAGAAAGATCGGAGCATCGGAGCTTTTGCCATTTCTTAAAGCATTTCAGATGCTTTGGCAAAGTGTGTTCCTTGAAGAAAGGAAGCAGGTCCTTTTTCTCATCATCAGGGACCTTAGTGGCACTTGTTTGAGCATGAATGAGTAAATCAGGCTCAGAGTCTTGTACTACTGATACAGGGGTTGCCTAAGATATCTTGTTGTGAGGTGGAGACTTGGAAGTCTGGTCCTCATCAACCTTTCTTTCTGCTTGAACCTGAGAATTAAAAACATAACACTTAGGAGATTTTTTCAAGAAAATTTTTATTGACAAATCAGATATCTGAGATGTCAATTACCTCTATTGGAGGATCAAATATTTGTCTCTCAGAAACTTGTGCAGTTTCCGGAATCTTTTCTTGTGATGTAGGCCATGATGCCTCATCAATTTCCATATGTTGTGAGGATTGAGTGGGCAACTCCTCAACAACTTCTACTTCTTTTTGAACCTGTTAAGTAGAATGTGTTAGTCTAAGAAAAATGGTCAGAGATTGTTCTTGGAAGAGTATAAATATCTGAATGAAATACCTTCTATATAGAAGGTTCAGATACTTGTTCCTCAGAGGCCTTGGAAGCCTCTGGATTCCTCTTTGAAGAGATAGACTTTTCAGTCTCTTCATTTTTCTTCTCAGTTCGAGCCTATTAGAAATAAACACTTATTAGTCAAGTGTATTAACAAATATCTGAAAAATTATATCTTAAGGAACTCTCTGTCACCTGTAGCATAGGCTCAGATTCCTTAAGTTGTGAGGGTGTGGAAACCTCCTTCTCAGTCTCTGAGGCAAGCTTCTCAGCTTCCTCTTCTTCTCGTGTTTCTAATTCAACCTGTAACAAAGAAATTTTATTAAATAACAAGATTATATGGCACAAAATATCACAAGTAGAGAGTTAAACCATTCAGATACCTGAGCAATGTCAGGCTGATTGGTCTCTGGAACTTGTGACCCTTCCATGCGTTGGTCTTGTTGTTCCATTTCATCTTCTTTGTTTGAAGTTTCAGGTACTTCAGACCTTGCCTGAGTATGCAACTCAGTTGCCTCCCCTAGTTGATCATTCTGAGGAGATGTCTCAGTTTGATCCCTCTCATTGAGTTGGGGAACCTGCTCTTTTGCAGGATTTTCTTCAGCAATGAAAGATCTTTGGTATCTCTGACTCAAGTACCATTTCAGCAGTATCCTTATCTGGCTGTTGTGGTTGTTGTGCTTGAGATAGACTGTTGAGTGTTGAGGCAATGGTAGTATCCTCTAACACTAAGTTATCACTCATCAGAGCATCTTCAATATGCTTTAGTCTTTCTTGCTCTGATGGTGTAATTTGTCCAGTTACGTTGGACAAAGTTGCTTCTTCAACAACCTTTGAAACAGGTGCTTGTTCAGCAACCTGTGGTGTAGGTTCTTCTTCAGATACCTCTACACCAGTTACTTTTTCAGTAACCTTAGCCCTTTTTGATTTTTCCAGGACTTGAGAGATGACTAATTCATCATCTTCATCATCAGAGCTCTCATCAGCATTAGGAACTGATTGGTCCATAATTCCTGCGGTTTCTGCAGATAGGGCTTGGTATGTATCACTACTTTCTTTAGCAGCATTGATGAGTTCATTAGCAAGGCTTTCGGCAATAGTCTTAACATTTCTGAAAGCACTTTCTCTTGCTGAGTCTACTTGTTCAGTCGTCGATACCTCTTTTGCAGCATTGATGAGTTCATCTGCATTAATGAGTTCATCAGTAGTGGCTGCAGGTATCTGGGAATCGACAACCTCAATGGATGTGCCTTCTGATTTGCCAGCAGACTTCTTTCGTGAAGTTCTGGGCTTCTTGGTCGCAACCTTTCCCTTAGATACCTCTTTAGTCTTTCGCTTCTTGGAACCTTTCTGAGATCCAGCAACCTTTTTCATCATGTTTGTATACTCATATTTGTAGAGTAGGTTACTGTTGGCTATGTCAGCCTTCTCTCTGAGCTCAATGCCAAGCTTTTACAGCAAGTAGTATATCTTTAGACCATAGTTTACTGTGGTCTTTGGCTCAGCAAGTCCCTTACCGATTTTAGGCTCAAAGCCTTGAATCTTGTTCACAAATTTCATGAAGGCGTACTTTCCACAATCGAAACGGTTTTCCAGCCTTTTGTCTTGTTGTTGCAACAAGAACATCATCATCCAGCGTTCTTGGCTTATCTGTTCAGCACCTCCTTGTAGACCATCAAAGCAACTGTGAAGAATGCATGCCAACACATCCTAGTGAACCATCAGATGTCTGGTTCTGATGTCAGCAAGCTTGAAATCAGTGGGTGTATCTGATTTTTCAAGATCACACACATCACTGTACAGTTGTTTTACACCTTCAAGGAGATCTTCATCCTTGGTGTCTATTTCAAAATCCTTTCCAACATTTTGAAGATCTTCATCCTTGTTGCAGAAAGTTGTTAAGTCCAGAAGGATTTCCTTTCCTTGGACTGAAGTTTTTACAGACACTATTGCAGTGCCTTCTGTAACACAAGATATAATCCTGGAGTTGTTGTAAAATTCCAGTACGTCTAGTGAAGAAACTCCACTGGGAACAACAGATAGAAAAACTTTGATTTGTGCTTTTTCAAGCATGTCAAGGATTAACTTCCTATCGGCTTGACTTTCAATAGCAGCCGTGAGGTATTCCTCAACCATGGCACCACCCCAAATCATCCTGTGATTTGAGGACCAATGGCTAGGATCAAAGTCTCCTACCAATTGATTGTTTATGATAACCAACTCTGGTGCTTGCTTTTCAGCAGTGCCAGAGGTAGAAGATTTGGTTTTTCTGGGTAGTTGATCGTTTGGGGGCCATCTCTTTATATAACGTGAGTTTTTCAAAGGTCTAAAAGAGATTGAGGTGAAGGATTAGTGATTCTTTGCAGAAAAACTAATTTGGGAGCAGAGATTTGCAGAAAAAATAGAAGAGTGAAATTTGCTATTCTTGTACAAGTTTGAATGTTGGATTAGGCGAAAGTGAATTCTTTTGCCAAAATCCTATATATATAGCAATGTAATCTCAACAGTCACATACATACAAATTAATTTTGTGTGTAGTTATCTGTGTATTGCAGACAGGCGTGGGTAAAAGCTTGTTCGGCATTAAATGCATAGTGGGCCCTGTCTGAATTTCAACAGTCCACTATTTACTGAGAGTTAATCTCTGCCGTAAAGATCAATCGCCTATTTCATCAAGCGTCACCATTGCTTCTTCAGCAATGATCACAATCAACAAATGCAATTGTGCCCATTTAATGAATTTTGGCTATTAGCTATCTGAATCACGTTTCTGTGTGAATGAGAACACTGTTATATTTGATTCTATCTTATACTTGTTGTCTTTTCAAAGTTTTTCACAAAGATAGAAATAATTCAAATTTCAAGATAGTAGTTAACTGTAGACAGTTGTACTATTTTCTTTTGTGTTCCCCCTCACTGTGTTACCCTTTAGCCTTTGGTTTATGGATACCCGTTCCACATTCCTCTTCTCTGGATACCCGTTCCAGATTCCTTTTCTCTCTCCTTTGATATGTTCTTCAGATATCTGAACTTATTTAGTTCTTTGGTAGCTCCGTTAGTCCAAGACTGTATCTTAAGGCTAAGAATCTACTTTCTTGTAGTGGCTTAGTGAAGATATCTGCAAGTTGGTCTTCAGTGCCAATCTTGAGTATCTCTATATTGCCTTTTTCAATATGGTCTCTGATGAAGTGGTGTCTAACATCAATGTGCTTTGTTCTAGCATGAAACTTAGGATTCTGAGTTATGGCAATAGCACTTGTGTTGTCACAGAAAATGGGAGTTTTCTCTTCATTGAGTCCAGTCTCTGAGTTGTTGTTGTATCCACAATATCTGTGAAGCACAACACCCAGCAGCAATATATTCAGCCTATGTGGTGGATGTGGCAATTGAATTTTGTTTCTTGCTGAACCATGATATCAATCTAGCACCAAGAAATTGACAAGTTCCTGAAGTGCTTTTTCTATCAAGCAATGATCCAGCGTAGTCGGCATCTGAATAGCCAACCAAACTCAATCCACTATCTTTTGGATACCACAATCCAACTTCTACAGTTCCTTTTATATACCTCAATATTTTCATAGCAATGTTGTAGTGTGATTGCATTGGATTTGTCTGAAATCTAGCACACACTCCAACTGCATATTGAATATCAGGCCTACTTGCAATGAGGTATAGTAGAGACCAACTAATTTCCTATACTTGTGTTCTTCAACACTCTTGTCAGATTTAGTATAGGTCATTTTGGTTCCAATGCTCATAGGTGTCTTAGCATTCTTTTCAGAAGGCTTTAGATTAAACTTGTTGAGCATGTCTTTTGCATACTTTGTTTGACTAATGAATATTCCATCATTGAGTTGCTTGACTTGCAGCCCTAGGAAATAATTCAATTCTCCCATCATGCTCATCTCAAATTTACCTTTCATGAGTTCAGCAAAGTCTTCACAAAGTTGCTTGTCTTTAGATCCAAATATAATGTCATCAACATATACTTGAACAAAAAGTAGTTTCCCATCATGGTTCAATGTGAAGAGTGTTTTATCAACATCTCGTTTCTTGAAACCGCTTTTTAGTAGGTATTTGGCCAATGTATCATACCATGCTCTTGGAGCTTGTTTCAGCCCATATAGAGCTTTCTGAAGCTTATAGACCATCCTACTTTCTGAGGAAACTTCAAAACCTGGTGGTTGCTCAACATAGACTTCTCAGCAAGTTCACCATTTAGGAATGCACTTTTGACATCCATTTGATAAACTGTAAAGTCATTATGAGCTGCAAAGGCTAGAAAGAGTCTTATAGCATCCAATCTTGCAACTGGTGCATAAGATTCATCAAAATCTAGTCCTTCAGTCTGGGTGAATCCCTTGGCAACCAACCTTGCTTTGTTTCTGGTTATTTCACTAGACTCATTCATTTTTTTTCGGAAAACCCACTTGGTTCCGATTACAGATATTCCGCCAACAAATGGAACCAGTTTCCAGACTTTGTTTCTCTCAAATTGATCCAACTCTTCTTGCATTGCAGAGATCCAATCTTGATCCTTTAATGCTTGTTTATAGTCTTTGGTTCAATGTTTGAGATGAAACATCCATAGAGACAATTTGCATTTTCAGCGATTTCTCTTCTAGTTCTAACTCATTGGTCTATGGAACCAATCACATCCTTTGCAGGATGATTTCTTATCCATTTCATAATGGGTTTTAAACTAGTAGGATCAATATCA
The DNA here is from genome assembly GCA_026545765.1 of Plantago major. NCBI lineage: Eukaryota > Viridiplantae > Streptophyta > Magnoliopsida > Lamiales > Plantaginaceae > Plantago > Plantago major. The sequence continues at coordinate 34,262,976 of CM048839.1, forward strand.
TTTTGATTTGAATGTGAATCAATATGATCTTGATGAGATACTTGTGCAGTATCTGGGATATCTGACACATGGGAAATTCCATGGATATTTGACACTTTTTCAGTGTTAGAGATATCTGGAGCTTGCATTTCAGCAGTCTCATTTTCATATACCTCTTCATGATGAAGGTTCTCAGTAACCTGTTCCATTTCTGGAGTTCTCATAGGAAATTCTTCATCATGTCTTAGAGTCATCTGGTTGTTACTAAGCATAGGTTGCTTTTCATCATCAGACTCATCCTCTATCTGAATGATAGAATTGTTTCCTTTTGAGGATCCTTTTTCAGAATCTTTAATCAATAGTTCTTTGAACCTATCTGAGAGATCATCATTCAAGAGTAGTTTCTTGTTTCCTTCATAGAATACTACATGAACAGATTCTTCGATCTTTTGCGTTCTTTTGTTGTAGGCTTTGCTATTTAGAGAATAGACAAGAAATAATCCTTCATCTGCCTTTGGTTGAAATGTTCTCAAGTATTCTTTTCCATTGTTAAGAACGAAACATCTGCAACCAAACACCCTTAGATGTTTGATACTAGGGGGTCTACCAATGAAAAGCTCGTAAGGAGTTTTGTCATGGTGTTTGTTAATCAGACATCTATTTTGAGTGTAGCATGTTGTGTTTCTGACTTCACCAAAGAGATTTCACTTATTTCAGTGTCAGCAAGCATTGTTCTTGCTGCTTCTTTCAGGGTCCTATTCTTTCTTTCAGCAACACCATTTTGTTGTGGTGTCCTTACAGAAGATAGTTGATGTTGTATACCTTTGCAGGTACAAAACTCTTTGATGTACTGGTTCACAAATTCAGTACCATGGTGCATTACGATTCTGAGATACCTTGTCATTTTTCATGACTTCGAGCTTATTCAGCAAGTTAGGTATCTCAACCCTTGCATCAGATTTGTGTTTGAGAAAGACAACCCAAGTGAATCTTGAGTAATCATCAACAACAACCAGACATACTTCTTTCCTGCATAACTAGTTACAGAGGATTCAAAAAGATCCATATGTAACATTTGCAGTGGCCTTTCACTGGAATGTCTAGTTTTAGACTTGAAAGATGTTTTGGATTGTTTTCCCATTTAGCAAGCTGAGCATACACCTTCTTTTCTATATGCCATTTTGGGTAAACTAACCACCAACTCTTTCTTGGCTAGCTTGTTCAGAGTTTTGAAATTCAAGTGACTCATTCTTTTATGCCATAGTCAATTTTCTTCAGTGTGGCCAGATTGACTCACCATGAGACATTCTTCGGTTGTGGCAAATGCCCAATCAGCAACATAAAGATTTCCTTTACGCCTTGCAACCAAGACTGTCTGCTTTGACTCATTGTCAATCACTTTACATAGTTTTGACTTGATCTTGACAGTGTACCCTTTGTCTACTAGTTGACTCATGCTTAGGAGATTATATTTCAATCCCTTTACATGAAGTACTTCATAAATTGTAAGGCTCCAAACTTCAAATTGCCAAAACCTATGGTTGGATTTTCATCTCCTCCAGCAAACCTGATAATTGGTCCATCATTGCACTTTCTGTAGTCAATCAGATTTGCTTTGTATCCTGTCATGTGCTTCCCACATCCACTATCAAAATGCCACTTTGAATTAGTCTTTAGAGTGTTCTGCACAAAACAGGAAACAGGAGATTAGGTTCTCATACCAACAATGGAACCATTTGGACTAAAGAATCTTCCAGTAGGAATCCATTTTTGAATGAATTTCTTAGGAACATTATTTTGTCTAATAGGAACATAAGGAGGTATTTTAGTTAAATGATTAGTATCATTGTCATTAAGAACTATTTTCTTCCTTGGTGTGTTCCTTGGTGCTCCATTTTGTGCTTTCAGATATCTGTCAGGTTTCTGAGTCTGCTTCTTAGCAAACTTAGCTTTCCTAGCCAGATTTCTTCTAGCCCTGGTGAAAGTGCAATACGCACTTGTATTTTGATAATCTTGTCTTTCAATAATCAGTTCCAAGTTTGTGTTTGTTGTTGTTGTTTGTGAAGCTGCAGGACTACCAGTGTTGTATAACATTGTGACAGGATAGAATTCAATGCTGGAATAATATTGAAGATATAACATTGCAGTCGACATCAAGAACAAAGCACATTGGACAGGAAACTTGGACTGGAAGTATTTACAAATCTAACAAGAGATGATTTAAGGAAAAAGAACAACTTGTGGTGAAAGCAAGAAGGAATATATTTTATGAAGAATCAAAATATGGAAAATTCCTTCTATGCGTATATTGAAGAAAACAAGACAAAGGAAATTGCCTTTGCTGAGATCCTATTGCCTTTCGACTTGGATGGAAGCTGTCGATATCTCAACTATATATACAAGGATTCAGCCGAGCAATGGGGAAGCCTTTCTTGGTGATCAATCAAGATTTTGTTAAAGAGTTTAGGCTTCTTGTTTTCTGCTAGCTTTAGAATTTGTCTAAGAGTATTCATTGTTGAAATAACTCTTTCAAACATCGACCTAGAATAGCTTTTACTGTTAGTTCTTCTAGGGCTAGTTTTGGTTGTTTAATCAATCATCTGTGATTGTATTAAACCTAGTTGATTAGATCTACTTTTCCTGCCAGTAGATATTTTGCCTAAAGGCGTGGCCAACATATTTATATATTGTTGGCTTGGTAATAGAAGTTTTATTCTTATTCATCCGCTGCCTATTGTTTATAGTGTTGAAGACATTGTTGAACAACATTGTTGTCAACATTGTCTATTGATCTTGTTTTAAGTACCAATCCGGGATCCTACGTTCTAACAAGTGGCATCAGAGCCAGCCACCTAACTACTGGTGTCTGGATTTGGTACTTCTGCAATGGATGCAAACTACAATAGACCTCCTGTGCTTGATGGGTCCAACTACCATTACTGGCAAATCCGGATGAGGACTTACATCAAGTCCCTTGATGGTCGTGCTTGGAGATCCATTCTGGAAGGTTACACCTGGCCAACTGAAGGACCTGATGCTGATGGTGACATTGTCCCCATTCCTGAAGAACGCTTCACTGCAGGTGACATACTTCTTAGCTCTTACAATGAAAAAGCCTTAAATGCTATTTTTGGTCATGTAGATGCTCATGTTTAAAATTATTCAAAACTGCACTACTGCAAAACAAGCTTGGGATTTGCTTCAGAGTCATTGTGAAGGGGATGCTAGTGTCAAACAAACTAAACTTAGAATGCTTTGGTCTTAATTTGAAAATCTAAGAATGGCGGAGGAAGAAACAATTGACTCTTATTTTGAAAAACTTTTAACTCTCTCCAATGAAGTCCAAAGACTGGGAGAAGCTATTTCTAATAGGCAACTTGTTTCCAAAGCTGTTCGATCTCTTTCCTCAAGATTTAATACCAAAGTCACTATTTTGGAAGATACACATAACTTGGCAACTATGGATTTTCACACCCTGTTGAACAATTTAAAATTTTTTGGCAACTAAATGAAAATGAGAGACAAGGTATGAAAACTTATAGTATCTCCCTTCACTCTAAATATAAAGCTAAATCTTCAGAGCCTGATAGTAGTAGTGATGAGTCTGACAATATGACTGAGGAAGCTTTCAACAATCTTGTGAGGAAGTTCAACAAACTTAAATTCAGAAAAAACTTTGGTCAAGGATCTTCAAGTGGAACCAAAAATTTCAAAAAGAAAACCAATACTTTCAAAACAGGTTCTGCTTCCAAGACTAGCTCTGAATTTGAGTTTGATCGCACTCCTCTTAGTAAGATTAGATGTTTTGAATGCCAAGGGTGGGGTCATTATCAAAATGAATGTGCTAACAATCTCAGAAAAGAGAAAAAGAATCTTCTTGCTTGTCTCAGTGATGTTTCAGATGAAGAACATGAAGATGAAGAAAAAGAAGATGATTCAACTACCAATGCCAGAGCTCTCCGTTCATCCACTTACAATGTTGATGACCAATGCTGGGACAACATCGGCAAGACAACATCAGGAGTAGAAATCTTCTTTGACTATGATGACTCTGAGAACTGTGAAATTTTGGCACTAACCAAATCTGAGAAATCAGGAATCTCTGATGTTTTATGTCTACATGGTTCTGTGGATTTTGATACAGATAATCCTTTAGAAGAGGAAGTCAGTGCGGAACAAATGGTGAAGGATCTGCAACAGATGTATGAGAAACTCTTCAGTGAATGGAAGACTCTCAGAAAACTCCTCAAGAAAACTGAGAAGGAGAACTACAATCTGAAAGACACCATTGTAAAACTGGAAGCTGAACTGACAAAGAAGGACACTGAACTGTTCAAGGTAATCACTGAACTATCTAATGAAAAGAAGGTAATTGCAAAGTGGAACTCCTCTACTTCTAGACTTAATAATATGCTTGATATGGATAATGATGGGACTACTGGTCTAGGGTACACTGGTAGTTATGATGCTTCTTTTGATAAGAAACTTGGGTGAAACATGAACTGCACTGTTAACCCTAATACCCCAGAAGTTGTCAAACCTCTTTCTGAGCTCATAAAAGGTCCTGTGTTTGTCAAAGAAAAAGAATTTTTTGTGTGCACTTACTGTCACAAACTTAGTCACAAAAAACCATACTGTTTCAAGTACCAAAAGGACTTAAAAAGGGAACATGTTGAGTCCTCCAACCTCAGTGACCACTCCAAGAATCCCTTCCTTCTTGCTTTTAGCAAACAAAACAGTGATTCTGATGTTAGCTGCGATGTTGTGACAACATCCACTTCAACAGAGACTGAAAGATGTAATCCTAAGTCTCTGAAGTCTATCCCTGGTTCTCCTAAACGAGGTAAACCTCCAGGACAGATAAGAAAACACAAGAATGTTTCGAACCATATTTGGGTAGCTAAAGAAAAACATACTTGCAATGTTGCTTTTTCTGTTGCTACTTCTCCTAACAATGCAGGAAAATGGTACTTCGACAGTGGTTGCTCTAGGCACATGACCGGTAACCCGTCAAATTTTGTCGCTCAAAAGACAGGTACAGTGACATATGGAGGAGGATACCAAAGAAAAATCCTTGGAAAGGGAACACTGTGCCTTAAAGGATATCCTAAAATTTCAAATGTTCTTCTTGTTGAGGGTTTAACGGCTAATCTTGTCAGTATAAGCCACTTGTGTGATGATGATCTGAAAGTCAAGTTTGATAAACGTTCTTGCAAAGTTTATACTTGTGTGGACAAATTAACTGTGATGACAGGTGTTAGATCTCAGGACAACTGCTATGTGATGGACCTTCCTCTCAAGTGCAATGTTGCTCAACATGATGATGCAACATTGTGGCACAAGAAACTGGGACATGTCAATTACAGGAATCTGGAGAAGGTCATTAAAAACAATGTGGTTACAGGTGTGCCGAAGCTTACCAATGCAGGGAAGCATGTGTGTGGTGACTGTCTTCTGGGAAAACAAACCAAGGCAGTACACAAGCCACTCCAGGTTGAAGGACAAAAAAGAGGTACTTTTAACTGCTTTGAACTCTTGCATATGGATCTCATGGGTCCTGTAGAAGCTAAAAGTTTGGGAGGAGCCTGGTATATCTATGTTATAGTTGATGATTTCTCTAGATACACTTGGGTCAATTTTTTGAAAGAAAAATCTGAAACTTTTGAATCCTTCAAAAACTGGCATGCAAAATGTTGTAATCAGTACTCTACTATGGTCCAAAGAATTCGATCTGACCATGGTAAAGAATTTGAGAATCAATTTTTTGATAAGTACTGTGAAAAGAAAGGGATCATGCATGAATACTCAGCTCCTAAGACACCACAACAAAATGGTGTTGCTGAAAGGAAAAACAGGACTCTTCAAGAAATGGCCAGAGTGATGTTGAGCTCAATGAACCTGTCAAAAAGGTTGTGGGCTGAAGCTGTGAACACTGCTTGTCACATAATCAATCGTGTCTATCTTCGTCCAGGTACTCTGACCACTCCCTATGAGATTTTGAAAGGTAGAAAACCCAATCTTAAGTACTTTCATGTCTTTGGATGTGTGTGTTACATACTCAATGATAGGGAACATCTAGGGAAGTTTGATGCTAAAAGTGACAAAGGAATCTTTGTAGGGTACTCACAAAATAGTCATGCGTATAGAATATACAATCCTAGATTGCAAACTATACAAGAATCTGTGAATGTTTCCTTTGATGACTCTGAGCCCTATGCCCAGAAGAAGATCTCTGCAGGTGCTGAACAGGTTATTGACACAACCCCTGACTCTTCTACACATGGGAACGTTCCAGAAACTATGACTCCTGCTGCTGATCAAAGTGAAAAAACCCATGATGTGAGCAATGTTGTGCCAACATCCCCCCTGTGCAATGTTGACTCAACATTCAGTTCAACATCCCAGATTTCCACTCCTGTTGATGAAGAACAAGCTGATCCCCACAGTGAGACTGAGGCTGAATCTGATAATGCCTCTGGCATTAATGCTGCACCTACGCACCCTGACTCACGTAAGGATCCTCCTCCTAGAATTCGCAAAGATCATCCCAGTTCCCAAGTAATTGGAAATCCAGGAGGGAGGACATTGAGGGGAAACACGCGCAAAAACTACAAGGAGACACTCAGACTTGCTGAAATCTGTCACTCTGTAAGTTCCTCGTGCTTTGTTTCTTTAATTGAACCTAAAAATGTGAAAGAAGCCCTTACTGATGATTTTTGGATAGAAGCAATGCAAGATGAGCTTCGTCAATTCCAAACAAATGAAGTCTGGACACTTGTTCCCCGCCCCCATAACATAAATGTCATAGGAACCAAGTGGATTTTCAAAAATAAGAGTGATGAGAAAGGGGTAGTTGTAAAAAACAAAGCCAGATTGGTTGCTCAAGGTTACACTCAAGTAGAAGGCATTGATTTTGATGAAACCTTCGCTCCTGTTGCTAGACTAGAATCCATTCGCTTGCTCCTAGCCATAGCATGTTGTCTTAAAATAAAACTCAACCAAATGGATGTTAAAGGAGCTTTCTTGAATGGCTACATTGACAAAGAAGTATATATTGAACAACCTGGAGGGTTTGAAGATCCTCTTTACCCTGACCATGTTTTTAAACTAAGAAAAGCATTGTATGGTTTGAAACAAGCCCCTCGTGCTTGGTATGCTAGGTATCGAATTCCTAGTTGGATTAGGGTTTAAGAGGGGTGAGGGAGATCAAACTCTGTTTATCCTCAGGAAAGGAAAGGACATTTGCATTGCTCAAATCTATGTTGATGATATTGTCTTTGGTGCTACTAACCCCTCTTTGCTAGAAAAGTTTGTTCAAGCCATGACAGGAACCTTTGAGATGAGTATGATTGGTGAACTCAGTTTCTTCTTGGGGCTCCAGATATAACAGAAACAGGATGGCCTCTTTATCTCTCAAGAGAAATATGCCAAGAAACTTATCACAAAATTTGGTCTGGAAAATGCCAAACCTTGCAGCACTCCCATGGCTACTGCTCTGAAACTTAGCAAAACTGATGTTGGGGACGATGTTGACCCAACATTGTATAGATCAATGATTGGAAGTCTCCTGTATCTCTCGGACACGACATCATGTTCTCTGTTTGTGTATGTGCCAGGTATCAATCCAAACCCGAAACATCTCATTTAACTGCTGTCAAAAGAATCATTAGATATATATCAGGAACTGTTAATCTTGGATTATGGTATGCATGTGATTCAAACACTAATCTGTTAGGATTTAGTGATTCTGATTGGGCTGGTGACTTAGATGATCGAAAATCAACTAGTGGAGGTTGTTTTTATCTTGGACCAAATCTTGTGTCATGGTATAGTAAGAAACAAAATTGTGTGTCTCTATCAACTTCTGAATCTGAATATGTAGCTGCTGGGAGTTGTGTGTCTCAACTAATTTGGCTGAACAATATGTTGCATGAATATGGGTTCCAAAGTGACACTCTTTTGATGTTTTGTGATAACTTAAGTGCCATTCACATTTCCAAGAATCCAGTTCAACACTCATGCACCAAGCATATAGACATTCGACATCATTTTCTTAGAGACTTGGTCACCAAACAAATTATTGACATACAACACATTGATACCACAAATCAGTTAGCTGACATTTTCACAAAGCCTCTTGATAAGGAGAGATTCTTCAGTTTGAGAAGGTCTCTTGGTCTATGCACTATTTGATGTGATTTGTTGCAAGCAATGTTGACATAACATCACGGTCAACATTGACTTCTGTGTTTATCTAGTGATGTCCTTTTGTTGTTTAGTTTTATATTTTTTGTGTTTCTGTGCTCCTGTGCTTCTGTACTGGTCTGTGGCTGTTTCTGTTTTGTAGCTTACAAGGGTGATGCTTAGGGTTTGTAAGGCTATTTGAAACCAAGGTTGAAAGGGATCGAGTCTCCTATGTGTTTGTTTTTGTAAAACCCATTTTTGCTGCTTTTTGGCTATTTTTACTCGTACCTTGACTCGCACTTGATGTTTGCCTCTTGTCCTTTTTGCTTAATAAATCTAATGAATTATGATAAAAAGGGCTCGAAGTGTTTCCGTCGAGGATCGTGTTGGGCAGGTTTCAAATACTATCCAGATATCGACGTGGCCAATGTGTCATATGTCGTGAGGGTTGATGGCCTATACTGAAAACCGACACGCACAAAAGTGTCGATTCTCGTAATGCTGCTGGTTCACTTTCTGAGCACCAAATTACCCAATGTGGTCAAATGAGTGATTTTATGCCATGAGACGTGTGTTTGCCTAACTCCGCATAGGCTTCGGCTTTGGAGCGGATTCATACGTGTTCCAATTATTTGACATGGTTCACGGTCTCATGGTCACCCCCACTCAAACTTATGCTAATTGTTCAAATTTTTTTTTTGAGGCATTGTTGAGTGTGTTTCTTTGGTATTCTCTTCTCTTTCTGTCTTTGCCTGCAGCATCAGTGGTGTTAATCGAATCTGCACATCTTGAGACTTGGTTTCCTGGCTGACTTACATTAAGAGTGGTCTGATTTCCCGATGTTGTCATCAATGTTGAACCAACATTCAGGACAACATTGACTGTGCTTGAAGGACTTCTTGCTCTTTTGCTGTGTTTTTTTGTGTGCTCACTATTTTTTTTAAAATGTGTTTTTGGGTTGGGTTTTAGGGGGAGTACTTGTCTACTTGTCTCTTACATCTGTTTTTTTTTGGGAATCTGTTAGGTGTCTTACTCATACTTGATCTTGATTTGTTTCCTAAACCAAAAATGTACCTCCCTAAGTTGAGTATTGAGAATCTTTTTCATGATTGACCTAATTGATACGGTTTTCATTTGCTTTCCTTAATCTCATATTAACAGTTGTGTACAGATCTTGGTTTGTGCTTTGATATATATGTTTATGATTCATGAAGCAAACCAAACCAAAAACACAATCCTCCAACCATATTAACCTTTTTACTCCCTCTCATTAGCCCACTTCTCCACCACTCATTAAAACTGCCGCCCACCTAAACCACAATCATTACATTTAAAAAAAATAATATATATATATATATATATATATATATATATATATATATATATATTATATATATATATATATATGTATATATATATATATATAAATATTTATATATATATATATATATATATATATATATATATATATATATATATATATATATTACTCCCAAGCCGCAGTTAAAACAAAAACTCCTCACCTTCCACACACTATTCACCTGTCACTTCTCTCCCGCTCATCCTCCTTCATCTCTGCACTCACTAATCTGGACAATGTCTTCTCCAACAAAACCCGTTTTGCCCGGATTTTCGTTGCAAACACCTGAGGGGGAGCAAGCATACCCTCTCCCCATCCGTGCGGAACCGGCCGATTTCGAGATTCCTGTCTACGAGCTAAGTGAGGGATCAGAAGAGGGTGTTGAAAAATCCCCATCTCCAGTACCAAAACCACCATCTCCATCTCCAACATCACCTACTCAACCTGAAAAACCCCAAACCGAGTCTTCACCATCAAACCCTTCTCAATTTGCTGCAGAAACCCTTGTTAATTTAGGAAATGCGCCGGTCGACCTGCCAAAGGATCTGAGGGATGATGATGAAAGCCCAATGGGGGTAAAGAAAGATACTCCCATGGAGGATGCTGGGAAAGATGTTGAACATACTGAAGTTCAACATGCAAATCTGGGAAAAAATCCTCAAAACCCTTCATCTGTGGAGAAGGATGATGTGCAACAAGCTGACAAAACAGGGGAAAAGGCTACTGATGGCCTGAATGGTGATGAGAATCAAACAAGCATGCACTCTGAGCATGTTGAGAAACCCGCAAATGAGCCTACTACTGAATCAGTTGTTGTGGAAGATTGGAAGTCAGATGACTCTGAGAAAACAAAAAGCGACCCTATGAATATAGATGAGGATGTTGTTTCAACATCGGCTGCTCATGATAATAACAATGAAGTGAATGATGAAAGCTCTGATGATCTGGAGGATTATGAGCCAGAAATGGAAGATGACTCTAAGGATGAGTCAATGATTGATGAAGAAGATCTGGGTAATGCCGATGAAAGCTCAGATGACTCTGAAGACTATGAGGCTGAAGCAGAGGAAGAATCTGAAGATGAATCACTTGATGATGAGGATGTCATTCTTGGAGAAGATCAGATTGAAGATCCTGAGGTAAATGATCTACCCTCTGAACCTGTTTTTGTAGATGGTTCTGATTGGGATGAAGATGCAGTCTCTCATTTATTCTATGCTAACAAGAACTTAGAAAAATATGAGAAAATCAAAAATAATGCAATGGATGTTGAGAAGGTAATCAAAGAGGAATCATTTGAAGAGTATAACTTAGTTGCTTACCTGAAGAAAAGGAACCTCTATCATGCTGTTACCCAATATGCTGTCTTTGTTCCTGAAATCATCAGAGAATTCTATGCACATTTATCTGAGAATTTTGGTATTGAAGGGCATGGTAAACATCACTGTGTGTATCTTAGGGGTGATGTATTTTTCTTGAATTCTAAGGATATCAATACTGTGCTGCATAGAAATAGGGATGAGGTTGAGACCCCTGTGGAGGTGACTATGGATGAGATTGCTAGGGAGCTAACTGCAGGAAAACTACAATCTTGGCCTAGTGGGACTCTAGACTTGAAATATTGTTGTTCTCTAGTCTCTGTTCTTGCCAGGATCTGCTTGTACAACTGGCTGCCATCTTCCAACAACAACAAGCTCAGTCAAGAGGCAGCCATGTTGCTCTACAGGATCAAAATGGGATACAATGTCAATCTGGGAGAAAGGATTCTCAAGCACCTAGAGAATTCCAAGAATAGAGGGATCAGAGGCCATTTGGTTCTCCCATCCACCATCTTTGCAGTCCTTCAGTTGCAAGGTATTGAGGTCAAAGCCAATGATGTCTATCATTCCAACTTCAAATCCATCACAGTCACCAAGCAACTGCTGGAAACACATGACAGGAACTGTGATCTTCCATGGGTGGATCCTGAAGTTCCTGTGAACATGGATGTGGAGGAGAATATTCTTCTTCCTACAGGCAATGCTGATGCACCAGAAAGTTCTGTGGCTGCTGCTCAACGCTCCAATGTTGGCCTACATGTTGGTTCAACATTGATCTCTAGCATTGAAACTCTTTCTGCAGGTATCCTAACTGAATAGGACAAGCTGATTCTGGAACAAATCAAAGGACTTGATGAGCAGATCTCTAACAATCTGAAGTTTAGAAGCACTCTAGTATCCTTTCTTTCCTCACAAAGGGGGAGAATAGATACATAAAATTTTTAAATTTGTTTCAATACTGAACAATTTTTATCTATTCATTTTGGGTCTGTAATATGTTAATACTCTAGAACTTAACTTAGCTATCTGATTAAGGGGGAGATTAGCTCTTAAGTTGTTCTTAGTTATGTTTCTACTAAACCCTTGTTTTGTTTTGTGATGAAAGACTAAGATTAAGGGGGAGATTGAAAGTGCAGTACGCACTTGTATTTTGATAATCTTGTCTTTCAATAATCAGTTCCAAGTTTTTGTTTGTTGTTGTTTGTGAAGCTGCAGGACTACCAATGTTGTATAACATTGTGACAGGATAGAATTCAATGCTGGCATAACATTGAAGATATAACATTGCAGTCGACATCAAGAACAAAGCACATTGGACAGGAAACTTGGACTGGAAGTATTTACAAATCGAACACGAGATGATTTAAGGAAAAAGAACAACTTGTGGTGAAAGCAAGAAGGAATATATTTTATGAAGAATCAAAATATGGAAAATTCCTTCTATGCGTATATTGAAGAAAACAAGACAAAGGAAATTGCCTTTGCTGAGATCCTATTGCCTTTCGACTTGGATGGAAGCTGTCGATATCTCAAGTATATATACAAGGATTCAGCCGAGCAATGGGGAAGCCTTTCTTGGTGATCAATCAAGATTTTGTTAAAGAGTTTAGGCTTCTTGTTTTCTGCTAGCTTTAGAGTTTGTCTAAGAGTATTCATTGTTGAAATAACTCTTTCAAACATCGACCTAGAATAGCTTTTACTGTTAGTTCTTCTAGGGCTAGTTTTGGTTGTTTAATCAATCATCTGTGACTGTATTAAACCTAGTTGATTAGATCTACTTTTCCTATCAGTAGATATTTTGCCTAAAGGCGTGGCCAACATATTTATATATTGTTGGCTTGGTAATAGAAGTTTTATTCTTATTCATCCGCTGCCTATTGTTTATAGTGTTGAAGACATTGTTGAACAACATTGTTGTCAACATTGTCTATTGATCTTGTTCTAAGTACCAATCCGGGATCCTACGTTCTAACACCTGGCATTCAGATTTTCAGTGGCTTGATTCATCTTCCACTTCTGATAATTGTTGTGAGCAATTCTAGCCTTTAACCATCGTTCTTGCTCTTGTTTGTACTCACGAGCAAGTTGTTTCCCGATGGCTTTATAGACAATACCATTCCGAGCACCTGGTGCTATCTGAGATCTCTTCTTAGCAGCTTTGCTAGTCTCTGGATAATCTATTTTCTTTCCAGAAAACGTGACATAGGAGAATTTGCCAGCTCCTGTAATTTTTCCTTTTTGAGAGACATAGCACTGTGGGTGATTACACTTTTCAGTGTTGTGTTTCTTTCCAGAGACATTCCCTACAGTTTTCCTTTGGACTTATTTTCCCACAAAGGCTTGGTCGCAACTGCCTTTCCTTTGTCAACAATCTTAGCTTTCTGACCGATACTGTAGATTGTTTGGGAATTACCTTGCTGAGCACTGACAAATGTTCGTCCTTCATCACTCTTATTCAGAGTGGTGGAACTGTCTGTATGTGTGTCCAGCCCAAGTCCTCTCTTTTCTGAAGGATCTCTTAAATATAAGAGTGTCACTAGCTTTGGCATAAGATTGAAAAGATAGTTCTTTCTTTTTGAGTTCCTTATTTTCAGAAAGAAGATCTTCACATTTCTTTTGAAGATTGGCCAATGCTTCTTTGTGTGACTTTTCGATCTCAGATATCTGAGCTTTGAGAAATGCATTTTCAGCATCCTTTTTCTCAGATATCTTGAGTATTTGTGAATTTTCCTTTACAAGAGAATTCTTTTCTTCTTCAAGAATTTCGGCTCTAGCTCGGACCATTAGAAATTCTCTTTCGTAGAGATCAAGTTCTCTTCTGAGATTTTCCAGATCTTTGATTCCTTCTTCATCACTTTCATAAGTATAACAAGAAGTATGTGTTACCTCATCAGCCATTAGACAAGGTTCAATGTTGGAGATATCTGGAAAGATTTCTTCAGCCATTCCACACACTTCTTTCTTCTTTTGACCAAAGTCAATTACTTCATGAGAAACACCGCACATTCTGGGGAAGGCAGTGTGGAATCATCTGAATCCTCATCCTCAGAATCAGACTCAATATCTAGAGCATCTAGTTGGATTTGAATCTTTTTCATTTCTTTAGTGAGCATAGCTCTCTGACTTCTTTTGAAGATTCTTCTGTCTTTCTTGTCAACTGTCTTTAGTTTGTTGAAGGCAGGGAAATCCTTCTTGAAATGACCAAGTTTCTGACAATAGAAACAGATATCGTTTCCGATTTCGCCTCAAGATTGATGCTTTACGAGCTTGTTCAACGGACTTTGCAGATTTTTGTACTAGTGATAGTTTGAGCCTAGATGCTTTTTCAGCTTCTCTTTGGCTTTTCTATTCTCAATTTCTCGACTGACATATTTTCCCATTTGCTTTACAGCAAGAGCATTCTCAGTCACCTCCTTGCCTTTCTTCTTTTCAGAAGTTCCTTGAGCAACTAGAGCAACATTCTGCAACTTTTCAGTTGTTTGTTCTATTTGAGTTGTTTAATAGTCAACAGTGGCAAGGTGAGAGAAAAGTTCCACTGGAGTGATATCTGGCATTCCTTGGTTAAAGTAGAAAAACTTTGTGTGCTGCCAGTTATGATTTAGACTTCTTACAATAGTCTTAATCTTTTCTGACTGGGTATATCTATTTACTTTCACCAAGTGCAGCCATGTCACTTATAAGTGTTGTAAAATGGAAATCTAGTTCTTCAAGAGTCTCTGTGGGACCTTGTTTAAAGTTTTGAAATTTGAGCTTCAAAACTTCGAACTTATTTTCCTTTGTTTTCTCAGTGCCGGCACAAATTTCTTCAATCAGTTGCCAGGCCACTTTCGCCGTTTTTGCACCCCATAGTTTACACTGTATGTGCACTGGAGTAGAACGTATGATGATATTACGAGCCTGACCATCCAGTCGATTTCTCTTGGCATCTTCCGATATCCACAGCTCTCTGGGCTTTGGTTCGTAAATAACTTGACTGGCAGGTCTCCCACTGGTTGACGCATCTGTCTGTGAAGACCCATCGCTTTGTTCTCTGTCTCTACCATTTGAAACCTCTATAACTTTCTTGAGTTGTTGAATGACTATTGGGCCATTCTTTATTACTTCAATCATTTCGTCACTGATGGCTTCTAGGTGGAGCATCATGTTGTTCTTCCATTCTTCATAATTCTCTGGCTTGAGAATTGGAGTGTCACTTAAAGACATCCTGCAGCAAACACACTAAACAAACAAATCAAGTGTAGGTGAAAAGTAGTTAGTGGGCACTTATCTGGGATCTAGATTCAGTGCAGAAGGCTTGGGAACCTCCCGCTCTGATACAACTTGTTGGTCTAGATAACGGCAAAGTAAAAGACTAGAGGGGGGGGGGGTGAATAGTCTTTTAAAACTTTTGTCGATAAACATAGTTTCTCAGATATCTTGTGAAGATATCTGATACTTAAATTCAGAGAGCGGAAGACTTTTCTGTGATAAGTGCACGTGCTCAGCAAGATAAGTGTAAGTACTTTGCAAGATAAGTAAAGCAAGTAATAAACTGCAGAAAGTAAATAACACACATCTTTTTATAGTGGTATCTGAAGGTGGCGTAATCTTTCAACTAATCCACTTCGGCCTTTCTCAGACCTAGAATCCACTAAGACAGATAAATGATGTAACCTTACAAATATCTTCTCTTGATTCCTAAATACACTAGGTTCCCAACCAAGTGTTCCTCCTGAGTTTTTCCCCGGCTTCCATAGCCAAGTACTTCTTGTACTCAGAAACCTTTTTGAGCTATTCCTTAGTTTATCAAACTAAGTAATTAATGTGCTCAGTAACCTTGGAGTTATTCCTTAGTTTCCCAAACTAAGTACTTCCTGTACCCCACGCCGATTAAGGTGTTGATTAAGGTAAATTGTCAGGTGAGCTTCTTTAATAACTTGTTCAGTTATTCAGACAGCTCTGTGAATCAAGTATACTTAATAAACTTTGCAATGTATGGTATCTTGTTCTTTACTGACCCAAGTCTATGATAAGTGTTTAAGAGAATGAAGCTCAGATATGAAATCTTAGTTCAACTCTTTCACAAATAACAATGCTTGTTAAGGATCAGGACACTTAGAACTTTTGTGCTACTTAGAATCAAGAGCTTTGGTCGCAACAGAAAGCTTGAAGGTAAGTAGTATGCTTGAGAGAGCTTGTGTGAGATTGTAAGTTCTGCGTTGTTGTGTTCAGTGTGTTCTAAGGTGTGTTCTCAAGCAGTCTAAGTGTTGATATTTATAGATGAATTTGAGTGCCGTTTGAATAGTATCCGTTAGGCTTAACTCAATTTCAAACTATTGATATCTGAGTATAGTACTGTAGCAAGTTTGTCTTCTTTTTCAGAAGCTACCATTTTTGTTCAGACATTTCTGTCCGGGCATTTAATGCATTGTACTATACTTTGTCCTGTAGTGCTAACGGAACTATGCACGCTTTCTGAGGCTTTGCACGTCCTTTTCCAGAGGTTATCACAACTTCAGATACCATTTGTTGAAACAACTTTGTTATAATATTTTTCTTTTCAGAAACATAGTTTATGTCCAAGGTATCTAAGTGTAGATATCTGTGGGCACTTTCCTCATCTCCGAAACCTTTTAGTTCTCAGATATCTCTTGTAACACTGTTTATTTAAAAACGCTTGTGTTTTCAAGATATCTGGTCATAGGTATCTGAAAAACCTTTGTCTTCAGCAATCTTGTGCAGTCTTCAAGTCTTCAAAAATTGTTGAACTTTTCCTGCTGGATGCTTTCTTCTTGGTCTTCTTCAGAAAATAAAAATTACATTTTGAGACCTAACATCCTATACAAGATTTGCTAGACTATCATACTTAGTGAGTTTCCTCTTTTACAGTGTTCAAGTGAACCAAGAGTACTAATCACCTTTCTGAGCTAAGATAAGTTATTAAGTTGCTGATCAAAATCTAAACAGATATTCCTAACATTAACAAAGGTTTTGGTATCTGATCAAAACCTAACTTGTCTTTCAGGTTCAATCAAAGATCCCTTCCGAGAATCCTAAAAGGGCTACGATCACTAATGAAGGGCTTCTAGATCTATTCATTAGAAATGCTAGTCTTAAACTTTTCAGAGTTAGAATATCTCTCACTTTCACCAAGTGCAGCCATTTCACTCATTAGTGTTGTAAACCTGAAATCAAGTTCTTCAAGTGTCTCAGTGGGACCTTGTTTGAAATTTTGGAATTTGGCCTTCAAAACATCGAACTTGCTTTCCTTGGTTTTCTCAGTGCCGGCACAGATTTCTTCAATCAGTGACCAGGCTTCTTTCGCCGTTCTAGAACCCCACAGTTTGCACTATATATGATCTGAAGTAGAACGTATAATGATGTTTCTTGATTGACCATCCAGCCTGTTTCTCTTGGAATCTTCAGATGTCCAGAGATGTCTGGGCTTTGCTTCATAGGCAATGACTCCTGTTGGTCTTGTGCCTGAGGATGTGCTGGTAGTAGAAGATCCAGCAGCATCTGTTGTATCTTTTTTCTCGACCAATAGATACATCATTGACTTGTTTCTCTTGTTGAATGACAGTAGGGACATTCTTTATCACTTCGATCATTTCATCACTGATAACTTCCTGGTGAAGCATCATGTTGTTCTTCCATTTCTCATAGTTCTCTGGCTTGTGAGTGGGTGCATCACTTAGAGACATCCTGCAGCAAACACAATAAACAAACAAATCAAGTGCAGGTGGTGACCTGTTAGTAGGCACTTATCTAGGATCTTGGTTCAGTGCAGAAGGTTAACCTCCTGCTCTGATACCACTTGTTGGTCCAGATAATGGCAATGTAAAAGGCTGGGGGGGGGGGGTGAATAGTCTTTTCAAACTTTTGTCGATAAAACAGTTTCTCAGACATCTGTGAAGGTATCTGATACTTATACTCAGAAAGCATAAGTCTTTTGTGATAAGTGCACGAGCTCAACAAGCTATTTGTGTGTAAGTACTCAGCAAGTAAATAAAACAATAAGTAAAGTGCAGAAAGTAAATGACACAAAGCTTTATGGTGGTATATGAGGGTGGCGAAATCCCCCAACTAATCCACTCGCCCTTTCTCAGGACTTGAATCCACTAAGATAAGATAATGAGTTCCCATTATATAATCCTATCTCTTGATCCCTTTTACACTTGGTTCCCCTGAGTTGTTCCCAAGCTATCTGAGCTAACTACTTCCTCTACTCAGTAACCTTTGAGCTGTTCCTTAGTTCCCAAACTAAGTACTTCCTATGCTCAACGCCTTGTTGGTGTTGGTTAAGGTAGTTTGTCAGGTGAGCTTTCTTTATAACTTTTTCAGTTATGTTTCCGAGAGCTCTTAGAATCAATCTTCCTTAATACTCTTCACAGTGTATGGGAAGTTGTTCTTTACTGAACCAAGTCTTTGTTGTATGTTCAAAAGAATGAATCTCAGATATCAGCTGCAAATTAATCTTTTGATTCAACTCTTTCACAGTGAACAATGCTTGTTAAGGATCAGGAAACTTAGAAATTTTGTGCTACTTATAATTCAAGAGCTTTTAGTCGCAGCAGTAAGCTAGAGAGTAAGTAGGTTAAAGGCTTGTATGCTTGAGTATGAGTTATGTTCAGTGAAGTTCAAGGTGTGTCTTCAAGCATTCTAAGTGGTGATATTTATAGTTTAATTTCCAAGTCGTTTTAATAGTATCCCTCAGGATTCTATGAAATTCAAACTATTGATATCTGAAAATAGTACTGCAGTGAGCTTTGTCTCTTTTCAGAGATTTCCTATTTTGTTCAGACATCTCTGTCTGCATAATGAATGCACTATAGTATTTTTGTCCTGTAGTCTCAACGGATAGGTGCAAGTTATCTGAGCCTTGACACACTCCTTTCTTAGTAACCATTACTCCTCAGATATCTATTAAGAAACTTGTTTATAGAAAAACACATATTTCTTTAAGGTATCTGGCAAGAGGTTTTCTGAGGAGACATTTCTCCTTAGTCTTTAACAATCTTATGCAGTTTCTTGATCTTCAAAAAATGAGTTCTTCTGCTGGATGCTTCTGGTGAGAAGATAATTTAGAGTCTCATCTTATCTTTTTTACCGTCTTTTGCCTAGTCTTTGTTTGCATTTTATAGTGTTTTTGTATGTTTCTATGCTTTGGTATTTTGTAGTGTTTCTTGTGCGTTTTTATGTTTTTCGTGTTTTAATGTGAAAACTGGAGTGAAAACTATGGTTCAAGAGCCTTGAAATTGGAGTAACACGGCGAAAATGTAAGTGGATTCGGAGTTCAGACGAAGAATTGAGAGCCATTTTAGCGAAACTATCAAAAGTGAAATTTTACGGAGCAGTCTAGCCATTTTGGGCATAAATCTCTCATATGATCTCCGATTGACTTGATTTCGGTGGCCACACAAAGATAATTTAAAGGGTTACAACTTTCGTTTTGGATGCATAGGAAACTTCTGTCTGAAGGGAAAGTTTCAAAGGTTTTAAGCTCGCCACGCCGAGTGGATATTCTCGCCGCGGCGAGATTTGCAGAAGCAAAAAGGAGGCTTAAACGCAGCCTTTCGCCGCGCCGAGAATATGCTCGCCGCAGCGAGTATATATATCGAAAATCTTTGTTTTCAGTTCGATTTTATCCCCTTTTGACATAACTTCCTTCTACGCTTGACATATAAAAAGCTCCTAAAACCTAGTTTTTGAACATTGATTGATCTTGGAGCTTGGTTCTTCTCTTGTAACGAATCATTGACATTGAATTCTTAGTAAGTTTGATAATTCTCTATTGCTTCCATACAATTCTTGTGCTTGATTGATTTATCAAATTGTATGCCTTTACTTGCGATTATCATTATGTTTATGCTTTGTGTATCCAAGATTATGAATTCCTTCGTCCTTGCTTCAATTATGAGTAGCTAAACCACTCCAGAACTCGTAAGTTGTGTGATGGTTATGAATATTCGAATCTAGGGTTTGTATTCCTTCATAAGGTTCGTTTAGTTTGATATTCTCGTAAAAACCGTCAATCCAATACGCTAGTTTGAAATCTTCTAGATCGTTTTGGTTAAGAATCGTCGGTCTGACAAACCTGACTATTTCTCTAGTTTAAAATCTTCGAAAAAATAGCTTGGTTAAATTGGATTGATTGCTACCATGTGACAATATGAACATTTACCTTTGTTTGAATTAGCATAACCGGATCATTGCTACTATGTTCACTGTCACGCCCCTAACCATTTTCACCTCATAAGCATGTTTAGTTACGTTAAAAATAACATCAAGTAAATTTTAATATTTTAATATATGTTATAAACGTGGCCTTATTTGTGAAAAATTAAATTATAATGTGACGTGGTATATTTGTGCTATATGAACATGATATTAAAAATTGATATTATGTGATCGTAATTGAATTCTAATTGTTATCGTTGTTTTATACAGTTTTGGGCTGGCTTGTTACTAGTTTTAATTTTAACTATTTTATATCCGAACGAGTTCCTATGAAAGAACGGTCACCGTAATATGAACCGTACGAATTTATAGTATTCGTTTGGTAAACCTTTTCGACTTTCTGGCCGTATTTGTAAAAATCGAATTAAGAAGGCTGGTATAAATAATTACCGTATTAAACTGTAATATATTAATATATAAACTTTATACACGTGTGAGTGTCTGAGTGTGATGATCCTTACATCACCAGCCAACGTGTCACTCCTTCACTTTAACTAATTTGTGATTATCTACTTTGATGTCCACCGCCTCTCCACTTAATTATATCCTCTAGTGACTTAATATAGAAGCCTGTTCTTCAGCAGTATTTTGGTTACGACACACACTCACATACCTTTTTCACACACACACGCTCACGAGCTTGGCAACTACGTGAATCAAAGAGAAACTAGTACATAAAGGTGATGAATAAAAGAAACAGTAGTCTCTAACCGAACAAATTTCGAGTTGTTGCCACGGTATGTTTTCGTATTAAGCAGTTCAATTCCTACGTTATTTTGAGTATTATTATATTTAAGAGTTGGTGTAAATATACGGTTTCGCAAGTTAATTATCGCAAAAAGATAGTACGATTAATGAGCGATACTCGATACTTTTGGACGGTGACTGTAAGTGTATTTAGTAACTCGTTATTTAGTTTCTTGTAAATAATTTTCAGTAACTTGTTGTTTGATAAATACGTGTTATTCTTGATATTATTGATATGGTGCTAGCGTATGATTATGAATATGTGTGAATTATATTGTGGAAGTGTTGATATGAAATGTGAAAATATACCGTGGTGTGCTACATATGTGGAATGTTCCATTCTGAATACGATGAAAAGCTTAAAGTGCTTAATTGATGAAATGATCAATTGCTTCCATGTACGGATGGGATACGTACAGTTGTTATCTGAAAAGATACTACTTTCTGATAAAGTATTAGTCATATATATTTATAAACATGATTATGTGAATTGCATTTATAAGAAATAAGAGGATTTTGTCATGGCTGCTGATGACCTTGCATGTGTTTTCCAGCTTGTCTGGATATCCATCACTGGATGGACTCTGTATGAAATATGAAATTCCAGGTACGGTTGGACTATGTATGAAATATGAATTTCTAGCATGGCTGGACTCTATTGGGTTCACTGAACTCCTTTGTTATCGTGATCACGAATTACTCCTGGTCGTAACAGAGCCATAATGGACAAAGAAAATGACTAATCACTTGCATCATTATAAATGTGAATTAAGTGAAATGATTTTTATTTGATGTGATAAGATTGAAAAGTGAACTGACGCGTCGGAAATTGCGAAACATCTGAAGGTCATGCGTTCTAAGTTATAATGAATCTGAGTGACTCGAATTGTGGTTCTGATATATGCTTATTGTCAGTAAATGGCTTGTTGCCGGTTATTTTTACAGGTTATTAAATGACCTGTTACTGATTATACTTACTGAGCCCGCAACTCATCCCAATTGCGATGTTTTTTTTTTATATAGCCTTTGAAGATAAGGACAAAGGAAAGGAGATAGCTGAGTAGAAGTAAAGTCATGGATCCAAGGTAGGCCGGCTGGTTTTCCCATCCTTCTCCCCCCGCTCATCATCTACATATCATATAAGAGCATATTTTTGGGTTTTATAATAAGAGGACTGACTCCTCATATATGTAAATATATGTCGTGCTGACAGACTTGTGTAACGGGTGTGACACTCGTATGTTTAAAGCTTCTGCATGTTGGTGATGTTTAAGTCAATAAAATGTGTGCTTAGTTGATACTTATTAAGTGTTTTACACTAAGTTGTGTTAATAGTATATGAAAGTGTAAGGGTGTTACATTCATTTTCTCTCATTGACCAAAACAGTTTATTTGCTTTTCATATTAATTTGTGTTTTAGAAGTACAAACATTCAAAACTTATCTGTTACTCACAAACAAATAGTTTATACTCTCATTCGTTGTGGTAGCTTAATTGATTCCCTAGAGAACGATACCGAGTTAAGCATAGTCAACAACTACAACTTATTCTCTTAAGTTTAATAGAGTATAATTTGAGCTTATCAGCTTCCTTCTTGGTCTTCAAAGATATAAAAATTACATTCTGAGACCTAACATCCTATACAAGATTTGCTAGACTAACATACTCATTAAGCTTCCTCTTTTACAATGTTCAACTAAACTAAGAGTACTAGTTACCTATCTTAGCTAAGATAAGTCATTGAGGTTGCTGATAAAAATCTAAACAGATATTCCTAATAGCCCTGAAAGAACTGAAACGGGAAGGGAAGAGAAGGAACAGGAAGCTCACCCTCATCACCTGCCACCACCCCCAAAAGGCAGCCGGAACAGATCCCATGACCAATACCATGGTTATGAAGAGGATCCGCAGTTAGACAATAGGCCTTACAGCGGAGTCATCAATACGATTATGGGGGGACCAGCCGGAGGGGATAGCAGGAATGCCAGAGAACGGACTACTCAGCATTTGGGAAACAATGATCGATCCTATGCACCTCCCAATCTGAGAGATACGAATGCTATTACTTTTGATGAAAGCGAAATACCACCCCCATGTTCCGGAGGAGGAGATTTAGAGAATCCGGATGTTCCCCTAGTGATTTCCTTAGATATTGCAACCTACAAAGTAACAAAGATCCTGGTTGATACTGGGAGTTCATCCAATATAATATCTGCTCAGACTCTTTCAAAAATGAATATCGGAAACATTGAGCTAAAAAGAGTAGCAAGTTCTTTTTTAGGATTTGGAGGAAATGTTGTCCGCCCAAGGGGAAGTATCCGCCTCCCAGTGTCCATGGGAGAATTTTCGAATCGAGTCACCAACTATATCTTATTTGTGGTGGTTGACGATCCTTTCAATTACAACGTGATCTTAGGCCGTCCGGGGCTCAACGTCTTCAGAGCTGTGTCTTCTCCCCTACACAGCAGGTTAAAGTTTCCAATGCCAAATGGAATCGGACAAGAAACTAGCAACGTCAGGGAGGCGTGGGAATGTTATATCCTGTCCACCCACGGAGCGACAGCCCCAGTTCTAACCATCAACCACCTGCCGCATTCAGATGTGACTGAGTAGCCGAAGCCCTCAAAGGAAGGTCCGATGATAGAGAACAAAAGGGAGAAGTTTCCCAAATGCAGTAAGATTGAAGCTCACGAAGGGCTGAGAGAAATCATACTCATAGAAGGGGACGAAAGTGAAAAAGACAAGGATCAAAACAGAGATGAACTCTTAAGTAGAGATGAAGCTTATAGCTTGTATCAAGGACAACGTTGATGTATTTTCATGGAGCACGGATGACTTAACAGGGATCGACCCTAGGATCGCAGTTCACCGACTGAACATGGATCTAACGGTTAAGTGCATAAGGCAAAAGCGGTAGGATTTCGGACCAGTAGAAGATGCCATCATATCCGAAGAAGTCGACCGACTAATGAAAGAGGGCCACATCGAGGAAGTCCGGTACTCTGACTGGGTCTGCAACGTAGTGCTCATTGAAACTACATCGGGTAAATGGAGGATGTGCAATGATTTTACAAGGTTCACCAAGTTCTGTCATAAGGACTCGTATCCCTTGCCAAGAATCGATCAACTAGTAGATTCTACGACAAGATGTGCACTCTTGAGCTTTATGGATGCTTATCAAGGTTTCTATCAAATAAGGATGGCTCAAGAGGACATAAAGAAAATGGCTTTCTTTGCGGCTGGCGGAGTCTATTGCTTCAAAGTCATGCCCTTCGGCCTTAAGAATGCTGGTGCCACTTACCAACGACTGGTAAACAAAATTTTCAAGGAAGAAATAGGCAAGTCCATGGAAGTTTATGTGGATGATATGGTGGTTAAGAGAAAAAACCGAAGAACAACACAAAGAGCATCTCAACAAGTGCTTCTCCATCCTTAGGAAATACGGGATGAACTTGAACCCAGAAAAGTGTACGTTTGAATTCAAGGGTGGTAAATTCCTAGGTTATATGGTTACAGAAAGAGGTATCAGCGCCAACCCGGAGAAAATCAAGGCCATCTTGGATTTACCACAACCTCGGACCATCAACGAAGTCCAACATCTTCTTGGAAGATTGATGTCCATGAGCCGCTTTATTTCAAGGTCCGTTGAGAAGAATTTACCCTTCTTTAGGGTCCTAAGGAAGGGAGACAAATTTGAATTGACCAAGGAGTGTGAGGAAGCCTTTGAAAATGTGAGAAGGTACCTGTTGTCGCCACCCCTACTCTTGAAACCAGTTGAAGGAGAATCTCTATACTTATATCTGGCAATCACGGAGGAGGCTATGAGTTTGGTATTAGTAAGGATCCAGGGCAATGATCATCTGCCAATATACTACTTGAGCAAAGCTCTGGCAGGAGCGGAGATGAGATATCTAAAACTCGAGAAGTTAGCCTACGCTTTGGTTCACATTGCGAGGCAATTGGAGCCATACTTTAACTCCCATAAAGTAATAGTCTTTACTACGGAACCATTGAAGTAAGTCCTAGGCAACCCAGAGCAATCAGGGCGCTTATCTAAATGGGCAATACAATTGAGAGAGCACGACATAAGCTTTCAAGCTCTGACAGCAAGAAAGCTCAAGTCCTATATGATTTCCTCGCCGACTATCCGGCCAAGGAAGTTCGAGAAGATGAAACAAAGGATAAGGAGCCCGACTGTATGACAATGATGATCACACATGTGGAAGAGCCACGGACTACTTGAGGGGATGAGTCCAGTGGTCAAGAAGCGTAGGCAAGCCCCGGTCCCCCTGATGACATTCGAATTCTGTTCCAACAAGAAGAAGCATACAGGGACTCCATCCGAGTACAACACATGTTTTTGATTGATGAACCATCCACACCGGTGGCGGAAAAAGAAGTGGAAGTTCCTAAGGAAGCGACTCAAGAACCAGAAAAGGAGAAACTCGCCAATATACACTCGAGCCTCGTTCCGCATGGCAATTTATGGACATTACTAGTAGACAGATCTTCATCTGGAACGTTGGGAGGCATAGGTATCTACCTAAAAAGTCCTCAAGGAGCCGAGCTCAATTATGCAATCACCCTGGACTTCAAAGTAACCAACAATGAAGCAGAATAAGAATCCTCCTCATCGGATTGAAGAGGGCGATGTCTTTAATGGTGAAAAATATTAAGGCCTATACGGACTCTCAGTTAATAGAAGCACAGTTTTCATGAGCCTTCTCAACCAAAGGACCAGCCATGATCAAGTTCTTGGCTTTGCTAAAGAAAGAGGTAGAAGATTTTGAAAAATTCTCATTGGAAAGGTTTTCTAGAGAATGGAATGAGAGAGCCGATGCATTGGCCAAATATGCCTCGGCATCTGAAGCCATAGATACGGGGGGGGGGGGGTCATTCTTCTGACAGTTCGGACCTCATCAGTCAACAATCCGACATAGGGCATAATGATCCTCATATCTGAGTCAAGTTAGATGACTGACATCTTCAATTATCTCAAGGATGGAATCCTTCCCTCGGATCCCAAGGAGGCAAAAAGAACACAGTCAAGAGCCAACAGGTACTTTATCCTAGGGGAGGACCTTTACAAATGCTCCTTCAATGGCACTCAATTAAGGTGCCTAAATCCACAAGAGACCAGAACGGTTATACAAGAAATCCATTCAGGTAGTTGCGGAAGCCATTCCGGAGGAAGGACGATGGCCCAAAAGATTATCCGACAAGGATACTACTGGCCAACGATTGATAAGGATGCGGTAGATTTCTCCAAGGGTTGCAACGATTGCCAGTATTACGCCAACAGCCCGTGTTGTTCGACCAATCCAATGATCCCATCAGTAATAGCCTGCCCTTTTGATCAATGGGGAATCGACATTGTTGGTCATTTCCCAATAGGGACGCACCAAAAGAAGTTCCTCATAGTTGCGGTCGAGTATTTTACCAAGTGGGTTGAAGATGAAGCTGTAGCAACTATCACAGAAAGCAGGGTCCGGACCATTATCTGGAAAAATATCATCTGCAGGTTCTGATTACCCAGAATTTTGGTATTCGACAACGGGGCTCAGTTCTCCGGACACAAGCTAAAAGAGTGGTGCAACTCCATGAAAATCGAGCAACGATTTACTTCTGTCGGATATCCATAGGCCAACGACCAAGTGGAATCCACCAATAAGACCATTGTCAAAATCCTAGAAAAGAGACTCCAAACTTCTCAAGGAAGCTGGGCGGACGATCTCGATGGAGTCCTCTGGGCGCGTCGCACAACTGCTCGGGCTGCCACCAGAGAGACTCCAATCGCACTAGTCCATGGGACAAAAGCAGTCATTCCGGCTGAAATAGAAGTCGAGACCCTTCGAATCCAAGGATATCAACATGCTGACAATCATGTGGCCCAAGTCTATGATTTGTACATGCTAGAAAACAAGCGAATTGCGGCCCTTGGTAGTATACATAGATACCAAGCAACAGTGGCACGGGCTTACAACAAGAGCATCAGAACCAAAGACCTCCAAGTTGGAGATTTGGTCCTTAGAAGAGCTGATATTCTAGGGCATGTGGGAAAGCTAAAATCCAAATGGGAAGGTCCGTACAAGATTATTGGTGCAACAGTGAATGGCAATTACGAGCTTGAAGATGACCAAGGCAGGGAGCTGAAGAGGACTTGGAATGTCAAGAACCTCCAAAAGTTTTACGCTTAGGATTTTAAGATGTAAATAACTCCGACAGTTGTCTTTTTTCTTAAATCCGGCCTTGAAGACCATAGTTGTAATTGAATTTATGGAAAATGAATGCAACTTATATCTTTGTGGGTCCAGATAACGGCAAAGTAAAAAAACTAGACGGGGGAGGGGTGAATAGTCTTTTCAAACATTTGTCGATAAAAACAGTTTCTCAGATATCTTTACAGGTATCTGATACTTATATTCAGAGAGCGGAAGTCTTTTGAGATAAGTGTATGTGTCAGTAAGCTGTAAGGTGTGTAAAGTACTCAGCAAGCTATAAGTAAAGCAATAATTAAAGTGCAGTAAGTAAATGACACAAAGCTTTTTATTGTGGTATATGAGGGTGGCGTAATCCCTCAACTAATCCACTCACCCTTTCTCAGGACTTGAATCCACAAAGATAAGATGATGAGTTCCCCTTACAAAATCCTATCTCTTGATCCCTGGTTTTCTTAACCAAGTACTTCCTCTACTCAGTAACATGTGAGCTATTCCCCAGCTTCCAAAGCCAAGTACTTCTTGTGCTCAATTAGGTGAGGACTTTAGTTTTCTCAACTAAATCCTTTTCGTAAACATTCCTATTGGTGTTGATTATGGCAGTTTGTCAGGTGAGCTATTTCTTATAACTTATCTAGTTATTTCAGAGAGCTATATAGAATCATTCTTCCTTAATACTCTTCACAGTGTATGGGAAGTTGTTCTTTACTGGCCCAAGTTTTATTGTTTGTTAGAGAGAATGAATCTCGCAACTTTATCCTTGGATTCAACTCCTTCACAGAGAACAATTCTTGTTAAGGATCAGGACACTTAGAACTTTCGTGCTACTGAGAATTAAAGAGCTTGAGTCACAACAGTAAGCTAATGAGAGTAAGTAGGTAAGAAGGCTTGTATGCTTGAAGATAAGTTGTGTTCAGTGTACTTCTTGGTGTCTTTTCAAGCATTCTAAGTGGTGATATTTATAGTTGAATTTCAAGCCGTTTGAATAGTATCCGTTAGGCTTCTTTGGAATTCAAACTATTGATATCTGAAAATAGTACTGCAGTGAGCTTTGTCCCCTTTCAGAGATTTTCTCTTTTTTCAGACATCTCTGTCTGTGTAATAAATGCATTGTATTTGTCCTGTAGTCAAAACGGATAGGTGTAAGGTATCTGAGTCTTGATGATGAGTCGGTTTTACATCGTCTCATCTGGTCTTTTTTACCGTCCTTTTGTCGTCCTTGAGTATAGTTTCATTAGTTTTCCTAGAGTATTTTTATTTGTTTTGTTCTTTGTGTGTTTTGTAGGTATTTGGCTACAACTGCGCTAATTGAAGGCAAAAGGGTGTATTTTATATGCATCTACAAGATATGGAGTTCCAATGCCTCGTATGGATGCTAGAAGTGGAGCGGGAAGGCCAAAATATCAATTCTTGTCGTCAAAAGTCGTCAAAAGGGCAAAATAGTCACTCCAAAGAAGCTGGCGGCCGATTATGAAAGCAGCGTCTTGAAACTTCTTGTTGGCACATCGCCATGGCGGTGATGCGATTTGGAGGCGGCGGCCTTGATCTTGATTCTCGGCGACGCCAGTTTTTCTTTTGCCGTTTCTCTGCGATTTTCTTTCCTAATTCGCCCAGACTTAGTTTTTCTCCTTTCTATTAGTTAGAACAATGCATAATTACTTCTGATATTCATTCTATTGTGAAGAACAACACCTTGCTCTAGAACTAGACCTAGTTTAAAAGGCAATTACCGGATTTGAGGTAATTGAACCGTTTTCCCTTATAATCCGACATTGACGTTGATTGGGAGATTATTTACACATCCTTTGCATCGATTCGTTTTCGTTCTTCAATTTCTACCTTGGGTTTGTAACAACGAAGGGTAAAATTTTATCAATCCTCTCGAATCATTGTTTTGTGCTTGAGATTATGTTTATTGCTAGTATGATTATGCTTTCGCTTGTCATGAGTAGCTAAACACCCCGATTATGGGGTGGTGACTGATTCAATGCATGTTAGCTAGGGCTCATGAGATTCGAAGTGCACCGGGTTTAGATTACTTGTGCCTTTTAGATTAATCGCATATCTTGCTATTTTGTTTGATGAGCAATCTGTCAATATCATTGTTAAGTTAAGCATTTGATCCTTGGAAACCAAAACGTTTTTCGTCTTGCTTCAATCTAAAGTTAGTTGCTTACGAGTTCAAAGATTGGGAGAGATTTTCGAAAGCAGTTCTAAATTTGACGTATGTTTTGGAAGTTTGATCCAATTGACTGGGAACTGATTTTTTTTTGCATCTGGAGTAGATTTTGGTGTTGAGACTTGCGGCGAAGCTTGGCTATTGTTCCCGATTTCCTGGTTGGTGATCTTTCTCTTCTCCATGTTTTTCCAGTGGTGCGGTGTATCGGCAGTTTAGGCTTGGTTTCATAGTTAAGCAGTTTTGGGTTTTTTTTGAGGACTTTCGGTTTGTTTAGCGGTCTTTGTTGTTGATATTCAGGGGGATTGAATTACTCTTTTGAGTTCTTTTAGCGGAGACCATCCTGAGTGCCCCCAATGGAACATCACCTGAGTACGTTAGTTCCGTACTAACGTAGTCGGGTATTCTGCCATTGGTGGTTCTAGTTGCATCCCCTCACTCTCGGCCTAATGACTTCGTGGTGTTATGGACACACTAGACGACAAGGGGGGGGGGGGGGGGCTAGAATTACACTCATTTTGGTTTTTGCCGATGGGGCTTGAGGACGTACTCTTTCTTTGCTTTGAGTATTGATGGCGGGCAGTTTTTTTCCGGAGTTCTATGACCTGGTGGTTTTGGATCAGATTTTCCTGTCAGTTAGTTTTTGATGTTGGTTTTGACTTTTGGTGATTGTTTGGACTGTAAATCTCGACTATGTACTGAACTTGTGGCAATGGGGCATGTCTTATGCCCTGTTTCTACTCTTTGCAATAAAACTTTTAACTCTTCAAAAAAAAAATCTAAAGTTAGTTGCAAACATTAATGGTAGGATTAGCTAGATTGATTGTAGCCTAGTGGAATTGACGCCTTCACTAGTGCTATCCTTCTAGCTAGCTTGTTGACGTTACCACTCCATAATTTTCCCCATTCATATTTCAATCTCGTTAGTGTTAAGTCGGTTTCTAGTAGTTGGAAGTAGTTGTTTACTTTAGTTTATCATCTCACTGCCAAAGCAAACAAACTTTTACTGCTTTTCATATTGTTACTTTTATTTGTAAATTGAAGCTCAACCTAGTTAAGTACCTAGAGACCGACCTCGGGGTTAACTTCACTTCACTAAAGGTTTCCGTAGTGTCGAGAGTTAGCTCTTGGCTATGTAAACAAATTCAAAACCTGGTTTGACACATCAAGTTTTTGGCGCCACGGCCGGGGACTTAACTCCTTTGTTAAGTTTATGAATTCTTGTGACAGTATTTTTACTTTCTGTATTTTTGATTCACTATTTTTCTGTTCTCTGCGCCTAGCGCATCCCTTTCCAGGTAGTGCATGAACGGAAGAAGAGGTCTTGATTTACCCATTGTACCGTTTATGGACGATATCGATAGGCATTGCAGCAGGCAGAGAAGGATCAGGGAGACTGTAAGTGCACCGGTATTTCAGCAGCATATCGAAATGGCTAACGAAACACCACCTTCCATCGCTATTATCTTCGCACCACCTCTGGGCAACCACCGCCCCACTATTGTCGTCCCAGACAATGTGAGGAATTTTGATATTAAGAGCCATCTTATGGCCCTACTTCCAAAGTTCTATGGGCAGAAGAATGAGGACGTCATGGGATTTCTGTTAGAACTGAAACTGTTCATTGGCAGCCTAGTTAAGGGTGAGGGTGTTACTGATAATGATCTAAGGATGAAGGTTTTTCCCTTCAAAAGTATTACCACCAATCTAAAACTTTCGCGATTAGGCAACAGATCAGCACTTTTACCCAGATGTATGACGAGTCTCTATATGAGGCATGGGATAGATTCAAGGGTCTTCTCTCTCAATGTCCTCACCATAGGTTTCCACAGGCTAATTTAAATCAGTATTTCTATGACGGATTAAATGAGAACCAGCAGGCTTTGATTGATGTGTCTTGTGGGGGTAGCATGATGGAGCTAACCGCCGATGCTCTAAAGGACAAGTTCGCTCAGCTGGCACAGAATAACCAGCAGAGGAACCCTAGGAGAAACACCAGGGGACAAAGAGGTGAAGCCAACGCCACTTATGATGAAGGACAGGGATCGAACGCAGAGATTGTAGTGCTTACCAATGAAATCAAGCAACTTAAGTCACATGCCTTTAACAGCAGCCCCAACTTATCTACTGAGGTTTATGGAGTCTGCAAGAACCCTGGACACGGAGCTAATATGTGCAGGTCTGATCTAGCCATAGAAAGGAAGTAGCCCGAAGCGGAAGCACCACAGGAGGAGGTATACTGGGTCCAACAGGGACCAGATGGGTAACCGGTTTACTGGCAGAAAAGGAACAACTTCAATGCGCAACGAGGAGGATACCAGTAACCTCCCACTAATCAGTTTAATTGACAGGGTGATAGATCCCTATTGAGCTATGCCAATGATAACTGCGAGAACCCAACCCCAAGAGTTCAGGAGGTCCAACCAGCAGGCAGTTCTAGATTAGCTATTTTAGGAGCTTCATGAACGAGTTGCGGGAGTTTATGCGCGAGACCAAGGTATATCGCCAGTCCACCGACTTCCATATTGGGAAGCTGGAGAAGGACAACGACAAGATCCACGGCGTTCTTCAGCAGCTACTTGAGAAGAACCAGGAGAGGGAGAAAGGAAAATTCCCTGGTGACCCCGATAGGGCAATGGCGATCTAGGTTATAACAGAAACTCCGGTTGAGGTGACCGTTTCGGGAAATGAGACCTGTGTCGAGGTCTCAAAACAGATTTGTGCAACTTGT
Source organism: Plantago major (assembly GCA_026545765.1). Lineage (NCBI taxonomy): Eukaryota > Viridiplantae > Streptophyta > Magnoliopsida > Lamiales > Plantaginaceae > Plantago > Plantago major. Next base: position 34,294,909 of record CM048839.1, read on the forward strand.
AGGTGTGCATCATTTGTTCCGATTGCTGGAGAAGCAGCAGTAGAAGAGGTGATAACCCCCGGTGATTCTATTGAGGAGTTGACCCCGGAACAAGAGGAAGATCCAGCCATTTCCGTTGAAGAATTGGGTTCTACAAAAGAGGAAGATTCTATAGTTGTAGTGAGCAGCCCAGAAACTGGAGTAGTTGAAGTTCCTGCCGAGGAAGAAAAGTTAGCAGAAAATGTGAAGGAGCAACCTCTCTTTAAAAAGAGCTTTAACATCTTAGTTTGGATGGGAAATTCAAAAGTCATTGCGACTTTAGACACAGGAGCTACATGTAATACAATCCCATACAGTCTGTTTAAGGGATGTAGCTTCACAGGCTTGGAAGAGATTAAAGCTCGACTCCTAATGGCGGATGGGTCACATAGAAGACCAGTAGGATTGACAAAGGGTGTCGCAGTTAAACTAAATGGTGAAACTGTTATCACCAATTTTGTTATTCTGAAGGATGTCCGGGAAGATAAGAAGACAGGACCCGATACAATCCTCCTTGGCTAGCCATTTTTATTCACTTCCAGAATGGATATTAGTGTATTTAGATGCACAGCAACATATGAGGTGAATGGTAAGGTCGGCATACTGAAGGAACCGGATTATTTGCCTCAGGATTTTATCTGCAAAGATTATTATGCGGGGTATGTTGGACCCTTTTATATCTATTCGCAGGTGCAAGGGTAGCGGAATTCAAGCGAGGGGAAGTCTAGTACCCAATATCGTGCCAACTAGAGTGCGAAAGTCAAGCTAGAGACTTAAAAGAAGCGCTTCCCGGGAGGCAACCCGGGCTTTACTTGTTGTTTAGATAGGTCGCATTGCATTCACGTTTTTCTCTCATAAAGTAGTTGCATTCACGTTTACTCCCTTATAAATTTTTTTTTGAAAAGTATTAAACTGGCGATGCCAGTTTACTATTGTGACATGACTAAACGCTAGTTGGTGACGCCTTGATCGATTAATCATGGCGTACGCTAGTTTCCTAATTGGCGGACGCCAAGCCGTCTCTCGTTCTCCTCTTCCCATTCGACTTCCCTCTTTCTTTCTATATGACCCCACCCCAATTCCACCGTTCTTCTTCATTCTTCCACAAAACCTTGAGATTTCTATTAACTTATCAATTGTCCACTAACATTCATACTCTCCGCTGCGTTTCCTCTGTTCTTGTGAAATTCAGATAATCATGCCTTCTCAGAAAGCAACAGGAGAACCATCAAGGAATAACGCATTGGAACGGGTAGACCCCCCACCCCTAGAAGAATTTGGCCCTCACCTTTGGTAGCTCCATTAACCCAAGACATTGTCTCAAGGTTAAGAACCTGCTTTCTTGCAAAGGCTTTTTAAAGATATCTGCAAGTTGGTCTTCAGTTCCAATATTGAGTATCTCTATATTGCCTTTTTCAACATGGTCTCGAATGAAGTGGTGTCTAACATCAATGTGCTTTGTTCTTGCATAAAATTTAGGATTATGAGTTATGGCAATAGCACTTGTGTTGTCACAGAAAATCGGAGTTTTCTCTTCATTGATCTCATAGTCTCTGAGTTGTTGTTGTATCCACCATATCTGTGAAGCACAACACCCAGCAGCAATATATTCAGCCTCTGTGGTAGATGTGGCAACTGAGTTTTGTTTCTTGCTGAACCATGATATTAATCTGGCAACAAGAAATTGACAAGTTCCTGAGGTGCTTTTTCTATCAAGCAATGACACAGTATAGTCGGCATCAGAATAGCCAACTAAACTCAATCCACTGTCCTTTGGATACCACAATCCAACTTGTACAGTACCCTTTACATACCTTAATATTTTCATAGCAATGTTGTAGTGTGATTGCATTGGATTTGTCTGAAATCTAGCACACACTCCAACTACATATTGAATATCAGGTCTACTTGCAGTGAGGTACAGTAGAGACCCATTCAATTTCCTATACTTGTGTTCTTCAATACTCTTGTCAGATTCAGTATAGGTCATTTTGGTTCCAATGCTCATAGGTATCTTAGCATTCTTTTCAGAAGACTTTAGATTAAACTTGTTGAGCATATCCTTTGCATACTTTGTTTGGCTAATGAATATTCCATCATTAAGTTGCTTAACTTGCAATCCTAGGAAATAGTTTAATTCTCCCATCATGCTCATCTCAAATTTACTTTTCTGAGCTCAGCAAAGTCTTCACAAAGTTGCTTGTCTTTAGATCCAAATATAATGTCATCAACATATACTTGAACTAGAAGTAGTTTCCCTTTATGGTTCAAAGTAAAGAGTGTTTTATCAACATCTCCTTTCTTGAAGCCACTTTCAAGCAAGTATTTGGCTAAAGTGTCATACCATGCTCTCGGAAGCCTGGTGGTTGTTCGATATAGACTTATTCGGCAAGTTCACCATTTAAGAATGCACTTTTAACATCCATCTAATAATCTTTAAAGTTATTATGAGCTGCAAAGTCTAGAAATAGTCTAATTGCATCTAATCTTGCAACTGGAGCATATGACTCGTCAAAATCTAGTCCTTCTGTCTGGGTGAATCCCTTGGCAACCAACCTTTCTTTGTTTCTGGATATTTCACCAGACTCATTAATTTTATTTCTGAAAACCCACTTGGTTGCAATTACAGATATTCCGTCAACAAATGGAACTAGTTTCCAGACTTTGTTTCTCTCAAATTGATCCAACTCTTCTTGCATTGCAGAGATCCAATCTTGATCCTTTAATGCTTCTTCTATAGTTTTAGTTCAATATTTGAGATGAATCATCCATAAAGAGAGTCAGCAATTGCTCTCCTAGTTCCAACTCCTTGGTCTAAAGGACCAATCACATCCTTGGCAGGATGATTTCTTATCCATTTCATAAGGGGTTTTAAACTAGTAGGATCAATATCATTTTGATCTGAATGTGAATCAATATGATCTTGATAGGATACTTGTGCAGTATCAGAGATATCTGGCAAATGGGAAATTCCATGGATATCTAACACTATCTGGAATTTGATTTTCGGCAATCTCATTCTCAGAAGCCGCTTCATGATGAAGGTTCTTAGTAACCTGTTCCATTTCTGGAATTCTCATAGGAAATTCTTCATCATGTCTTAGAGTCATCTGGTTGTTACTAAGCAATGGTTGCTTTTCATCGTCAGATTCATCCTCTAAACGAATGATAGAGTTTTCTTTTGAGGATTCTTCTTCAGAATGATTAATCATTAGTTCTTTGAACCTATCTGAGAGTTCTTCATTCAAGGGTACTTTCTTGTTTCCTTCGTAGAAGACTATTTGAACAGATTCTTCAATCTTTTTCGTTCTTTTGTTGTAGATTCTGTAGGCTTTGCTATTCAGAGAATAACCAAGAAATACTCCTTCATCTGCTTTTGGTTGAAATGTTCTCAAGTATTCTTTTCCATTGTTAAGAACAAAACATCTGCAACCAAACACCCTTAGATGTTTGATACTAGGGTGTCTACCAATCAAAAGTTCATAAGGAGTTTTGTCATGGTGTTTGTTAATCAAACATCTATTTTGAGTGTAGCAGGCTGTGTTAACAGCTTCAACCCAATAGATTTCACTTATTTCAGTGTCATCAAGCATTGTTCTTGCTGCTTCTTTTAGGGTCCTATTCTTCCTTTCAGCAACACCATTTTGTTGTGGTGTCCTTACTGAAGATAGTTGATGTTGTATACCTTTACAGGTACAAAACTCTTTTATGCACTGGTTCACAAACTCAGTACCATGGTGCATTACGATTCTGGATACATTGTCATTTTTCATGACTTCAAGCTTATTCAGCAAGTTGGGTATCTCAACCCTTGCATCAGATTTTTGTTTGAGAAATACAACCCAAGTGAATCTTGAGTAATCATCAACAACAACCAGACCATACTTCTTTTCTGCATAGCTAATTACGGAGGATTCAAAAAGATCCATATGTAACATTTGCAGTGAAAGCACTGGAGTGTCTAGTTTTAGAATTGAAAGATGTTTTGGATTATTTTCCCATTTGGAAAGCTGAGCATATACCATCTTTTCTATATACCATTTTGGGTAAACCAACCACCAATTCGTTCTTGGCTAGCTTGTTCAGAGTTTTGAAGTTCAAGTGACTCATTCTTTTATGCCATAGCCAGTTTTCTTCAGTGTGGCCAGATTGACTCACCATGAGACATTCTTCAGTTGTGGCAGATGCCGAGTCAGCAACATAAAGATTTCCTTTTCGCCTAGCAACCCAGACTGTCTGCTTTGACTCATTGTCAATTACTTTACATAGTTTTGACTTGATCTTGACAGTGTACCCTTTGTCTACCAATTGACTCATGCTTAGGAGATTATATTTCAATTCCTTTACATGTAGTACTTCAGAGATTATAAGAGCTCCAAACTTCATGTTGCCAAAACCTATGGTTGGATATCTCCTCCAGCAAATCTAATAATTGGACATTTATCGCATTTTCTGTAGTTAATCAGATTTGCTTTGTCTCCTGTCATGTGCTTCCCACATCCACTATCAAAATGCCACTTCGTGTTCTTCCTCAGAATGTTCTGCACAAAATAGAAAACAAGGAGTTAGGCTCTCATTCCAACAATGGAACCTTCTGGACTAAAGAATCTCCCTGTAGGAATCCATTTCTAAATGAACTTCCTTGGGATATTCTTTTGTCTTGTTGGAACATAAGGAGGAATTTTAGGTAAATGATTCGTGTCATTATCATTTAAAGCTATTTTCCTTCTTGGTGTGTTCCTTGGTGCTCCTCGTGGTGCTTTTAGATACTTGTCAGATTGCTGAGTCTGCTTTTCAGCAAACTTAGCTTTCCTTGCCAGATTTCTTCTAGCCCTGGCATTCAGAGTGGTCGTAACCTATTCTTTCTTCTACTTCTGATGATTGCTATGCGCAATCCTGGCTTTCATCCATCTTTCTTGCTCTTGTTTATACTCACGAGCGAGTTGTTTCCCAATGGCTTTATAGACAATGCCATTTCGAGCACCTGGTGCTGTCTGAGTTCTCTTCTCAGCAGCTTTGCTAGTCTCTGGAATGTCTTCCTATCCAGAAAATGTGATGTAAGAAAATTTGCCTGATCCTGCAATTTTTCCTTTCTGAGAGACATAGCACTGTGGGTGATTACACTTTTCAGTGTTATGTTTCTTTACAGAAACATTCCCAACAGTTTTCTTTTGGACTTGTTTTTCCCACAAAGGTTTGGTTGCGACAGCCTTTCCTTTGTCAAAAACCTTAGCTTTCTGACCAATGTTGTAGGTTATTTGAGAACAATTTTGCTGAGCATTAACAAACGTTATTCTTTCGTCATTCTTATTCAGAGTAGTAGAGCTATTTGTTTGTGTGTCCAGCCCAAGTCTTCCCTTTTCTGAACGATCTCTTAAATAAGAGTGTACTTCAGTAAGAGTGTCACAAGCTTTGGCATAGGATTGAAAAGATAGTTCTTTCTTCTTGAGTTCCTCATATTCAGAAAGAAGATCTTTATTTTCTTTTTATATCCATTGCCTTTTTGTGTAACTTCTCTGTTCCAGATATCTGTGCTTTGGGAAATGCATTTTCAGCATCCTTTTTCTCAGATATCTTGAGTAATTATGAATTTTCCTTCTCAAGAGAATTCTTTTCTTCTTCAAGAATGTCGGCCCTAGCTCGGATCATTTGAAATTCTCTTTTGTAGAGATCAAGTTCTCTTCTGAAATATTCTGAATCTCTGATTTCTTCCTCATCACACATATAATTTATAAATTGAGGAATGTTGGTTACCTCGTCAGCCATTAGGCAAGGCTCAATATTGGAGCAATCTGGATAGATCTCCTCAGCAACCCCACATATTTCCCTTTTCTTTTGACCAAAGTTAACTAATTCATGAGTGATGCCACATAATTCTGGAGAAGGTAGTTTGGTATCATCTGAGTCTTCTTCCTCAGATTCTGACTCAATACTAAGAGCATCTAGTTGGATTTGAATCTTTTTCCTTTCTTCAGTGGGCATAACTCTCTGACCTCTCTTGAAGTTTCTTCTATCTTTCTTGTCACCTGTCTTTAGCTTATTGAAAATAGGGCAATCTCTTTTAAAATGACCAGGTTTCTGACAATAGAAACAGATATCATTTCCGATTTATGCTTCCTCAGTACTAGATGCTTGCTGAGCCGGCTTGTTCAGCGAGCTTGAAAGCTGCATATTTTTGTACTGGTGACAGTTTGAGCCTAGATGTTTTTTCAGCTTTTCTTTGGCTTTTCTTCTCTCAATCTCACGACTGACGTATTTTCTCATTTGCTTTACAGCAAGAGCATCTTCCACAGTCATTTCTTTGGGATCCTTCTTTTCAGAAGTGCCTTGTGTTACTAAAGCAACATTGTGAACTTGCTCAACAATTATTTGTTCTCTCTGAGTAGTTTAATAGTTGACAGTAGCTAAGTGGGAAAAGAGTTCTACTGGAGTGATATTTGGCATTCCTTGGTTGAAATAACAATACTGAGTATGTTCCCAGTTTTGATTCAAGCTTCTCACAATAGTCTTAACTTTTTCAGAGTTAGAGTATCTCTTGCTTTCACCAAGTGCAGCCATTTCATTCATCAATGTTGTGAACCAGACATCTAGTTCTTCAAGAGTCTCTGTGGGACCTTGTTTAAAGTTTTGGAATTTGAGCTTCAAAACTTCGAACTTATTTTCCTTTGTTTTCTCAGTGTCGGCACAGATTTCCTCAATCAGTTGCCAGGCCACTTTCACCGTTTTTTCACCCCACAGTTTACACTGTATGTGCTCTAGAGTGGAACGTATGATGATATTGCGAGCCTGACCATCCAGTCAATTTCTCTTGGCATCTTTTGATGTCTAGAGCTCTCTGGGATTTGGCTCGTAAACAACTTGACCATTAGGTCTTCCAATGGTTGAAGCACCTGTTTGTGAGGAACCACCACTTGGTTCTTCATCAGTGGGAACTTTGTCTCTACCATTAGAAACCTCCATGACCTGCTTGAGTTGTTGAATGACTATGGGGCCATTCTTTATTACTTCGATCATTTCATCACTGATGGCTTCTAGGTGGTGCATCATGTTGTTCTTCCATTTCTCATAATTCTTTGGCTTGAGAATTGGAGCGTCACTTAAAGACATCCTGCAGCAAACACACTAAACAGACAAATCAAGTGTAGGTGAAAAACTGTTAGTGGGCACTTATCTAGGATCTAGGTTCAGTGCAGAAGGCTTGGGAACCTCCCGCTCTGATACCACTTGTTGGTCTAGATAACGGCAAAGAAAAAGACTAGGGAGGGGGCTGAATAGTCTTTTATAACTTGTGTCGATAAACAAAAATTCTCAGATATTTGTGTAGATATCTGATACTTAATTTTAGAGAGCGGAAGACTTTTTTGTGATAAGTGCACGTACTCAGCAAGATGTTTGTAAATACTCAGCAAGGTAAAGCAAGTAATAAGTTGCAGAAAGTAAATAACACTGATCTTTATAGTGATATCTGAAGGTGGCGTAATCCTTCAACTAATCCACTTCGGCCTTTCTCAGACCCAGAATCCACTAAGACAGATAATTGAGTTCACCTTACAAATATCTTCTCTCAATTCCTAAATACACTAGGTTCCCAACCAAGTGTTCCCCCCTGAGTTATTCCCCGGCTCCCAGCCAAGTACTTCCTGTACTCAGTAACCTTGGAGTTATTCCTTAGTTTCCCAAACTAAGTACTTCATGTATTCCACGCCGTTTAAGGTGTTGGTTAAAGTAGTTTGTCAGGTGAGTAGTCTTAATAACTTTCTCAGTTATGTAGGAAAACTCTATAGAACAAGAATCATTTAACACACTTCACAATGTGTGGTGATATGTTCTTTACTGACCCAAGTCTATGTTAAATGTTCTGGAGAATGAAACTCAGATACTTGATCTTTTGATTAAACTCCTTCACCAAAAGAAATGCTTGTTAAGGATCAGGACACTTAGAACTTTCATGCTACTTAGGGTTTAAAAGCTTAGTCACAACTGTAAGCCAAAGAATAAGTAGGTTGAAGGCTTGTATGCTTGAATGAAATAAGTTCATTCTATAAGTTCAAGGTATGTTCAGTGTGTGTCTTTCAAGCATTCTATGTGATGATATTTATAGTTGAAAATCATGCCGTTTGAGTAGTATCCGTTAGGCTTAATGAAATTCAAACTATTGATATCTGTAAATAATACTGCAGAAGACGTTGTCTCTTTTTAGATTTCCTCTTTTGTTCAGATGTCTCTGTCTGCGCATTTATTGCATTGTACTATATTTGTCCTGCAGTGCCAACACAACTATGCACGCTTTCCGAAGCATTGCATGTCCCTTTCCAGAGACCTTCACATCTCCAGATACCTGTTGAAACATTGTTTCCCAGAAACATAGTTTTATCCAGGGTATCTGATCATAGATATCTGTGGGCACTTTTCCTCGTTTAGAAACCTTGTGTTCTTAGATATCTTTTGCAAAACATGTTTATTGAAAAACACTTGTTTCTTTAAGATATCTGGACACAGGTATTTGATGACCTTCGTCTTCAGCAATCTTGTGCAATCTTCAAATCTTCAAAATTTGTTGAACTCTCCTGCTGGATGCCTTCTTCTTGGTCTTCTTATAAGATATAAAAAATTACATTCAGAGACCTAACATCCTATACAAGATTTGCTAGACTAACATACTTAGTGATTTTCCTCTTTTATAGTGTTCAAGTGAACCAAGAGTACTAACCACCTTTCTGAGCTAAGATAAGTCATTAGGTTGCTGATCAAAATCTAAACAGATATTCCTAACACTAAACGAGTTTACTTTCACCCCTACTAGCTCTTTTACCTTGAACTCAATTGTGCTGAGAATTCGCAGCTAGCGTCTCGAAAACAGCCTCGAGCTCTACAGTAGTTTCTTCCAGGATAGAACCCCCAACACTTACATCCACTAGTTGCTGATATTCCCTAGTCAACCCATCATAGAATATGTGGCAAAGAGAAACACTATCAAACTTATGATGCGGGCACCGCCCTAGAAGCTGCTTAAATCTCTCCCTAGTCAACCCATCATTAGACAAGACCACAGCAGGTCCGCTAACCTTAATCTTCCCAGGTTGGTAATAGTCTCCAAACGTTGGTTGTGGAACCTCTGGAACCTGGTTTGCATTTTCAGCAATTGCTATGGGTCGAATTTGAGCTGCTCTGAGCTGACGAAGATGCCTGTCGATTTCGTTAATTAGCGATGCAAGTGGAGTCAACTGAGATCTTGTACCACGCATGCACCTGTAGTGACGACTACACAGATCAAAACTTGAAGAGATTCTTAGTTTCAGTTAGTGCAATAACACACAGGTTAAGTAGATAAAAGCAAACACTGATAATTAGACGCTTAAAAACACCACAGTAGGAGTTAACTACCCGACAGTGTCGCCAAATTTGATGTGCTCAAATTAGTAATTGATAAAATTCAAACTAACTAAAGCAGTTGTTGTAAACAGACTTTAACTACGAGATCGTTCTCAAGGAGCTAACTAGGCAACTATGTCGTTTTCAAGTGTCGAGCGCAAGAGTTTGCAAGTAGCAGTTTATTTGATTAAGTTTGTTTCTAAAATTAAAATAAGCATACTAAAACAGATTTGAATTAAGAGATGGGAAATAGACACGGTAGCATTTCAGATTAATCGAATACAGAATCAAACTTATTGTTCATATGCTGTCACAGTTATTTGTGCAGATAAATTCTCGATTTCAGTTTTAACCAAGACATTCTTTGAAGAAATGAAGTAGTTAATCAAACGATTGTCAGACTATTGATTGTTAACCTGAATGGTTTGAAAATACAAGAGTAGAGTACTGAAATCAGAGTCTTTACGAAGTTTGAGAATGAGCTTAACACATATGAACAAACCCTAGGTCAAAATTCCTAATTCGATTAATCCTGCATTGCTACCGCATCTATCAAAGAGATTAGCTACTCATATCGTAAGCAATAACATACACAAAGACAATCATAATCGAATTAAGCATCATAGTGGAGATTTCAAGCACAAATCGATCAATCAATCACAAAAGAGAAGTAATTGCAAGAGAAAGAATGAATCGATTGATAATCTAACCTCGTGGATCGAAATCCGATGTCAATATGTGATTACAAGAGCAAATCGATGTTAAACTAAGTTAAGAGAACCAAAAATAGGGTTTCTCCTTCAGAGTTGGAACGAAACGTAAAAAGGAAGTGTCTATAATGAGCTAAATCGCCTAAATTATAACGCAGAAATAGATCTGCAGCGCTGGTCGCGACCAAGATACTGTCGGTCGCGACCAGCGGCTTCCTGGTCGTGACCTGCGGCTTCTTGGAAGGCAGTTCATCGCTGGTCACGACCAGGGTAGTTTGGGTCGCGACCAGCGGCCTTTTTGTGCAAATCTTGGAATTCTGAGTATTTCTGAGTGGAGTACTGAGATTCTTCTCGAACACGACCTTCAAAGGGATCGTTTCTTCCTCCAAAACATTCCCAAAACACACGAAAAACTGTAGAACACAACTAAAACATAAGACACATAAAATGCACAAAATATGCTACGGAAGACAAATATAGACGAACGAAAGCTGGTAAATAGAACGAAATGAGAGCCTAAAGTACAAGCTCATCATAGAACACCTCATAAATGAGTTTGATCTTTGTAAAAGAGAATTCATGGTTTTCCAAGCTTGAACTAAGATTCTCGAAGAAGAAAAGAAAACTCTTGAGAAGGAGTGCTCACAACTGCGAAAGCTATCTGAGACACTGGATGTTGAGAATGATTTCTAAAAGCACAGATAGTTGAGACAGGAAAGTAACATGATGAGGCAATGGATAAACTTCAAAAGAAGTGTGAAGGTCTTCTTTCTAACAATGTTGAACTCAAAAATAAAGAAATGCCCTTCCAATCCTATGCCAAGGCTTGTGACACTCTTACTGAAGTACACTCTTATTTAAGAGATGCCTCAAAGAAAGGAGGACTTGGGCTAGATACTCAAACAAATAGTTCTACCACTCTGAACAAGAGTGATGAAAGAATGACATTTGTTAGGGTTCAACAAGGTGGTTCCCAAACCTTTTTTTATAGCATTGGTCAGAAAGCTAAGGTTGTTGACAAAGGAAAGGCAGTTGCGACCAAACCTTTGAGGGAAAAACAAGTCCCAAAGAAATTTGATGGGAAAGTTCTGAGAAAGGAACAACACACTGGAAAGTGTAATCACCCACAGTGCTACGTCTATAAGATAGGGAAGATTGCTGGAGCTGGCAAATTCTCTAATGTCACTTTTTCTAGAAAGAAAGATGACCCAGAGAGTAGTAAGGTTGCTGAGAGGAGATCTCAGTCGGCACCTCATGCTCGAAATGGCATTGTCTACAAAGCCATCGGAAAACAACATGCTCATGAGTACAAACTAGAGAAAGAACGATGGATGAAAGCTAGGGTTGCTCACAGCAATCATCAGAAGTGGAAAAGAGAACATGCCACAAGCAATCTGAATGCCAGGGCTACGAGAAATCTGAATATGAAAGCTTAGTTTGCTGGAAAGCAGATTCAGCAACCCGACAAGTAACTGAGAGCACCACGAGGAGTACCAAGGAACACACCAAGAAGGAAAATAGTTCTTGATAATAATGATACTAGTCATTTACCTAGAATTACTCTTTATGTTCTTGCTAGACAAAAGCATGTCCCTAAGAAATTCATTCAAACATGGATTCCTACTGGGAGATACTTTAGTCTAGATGGTTCCATTGCTAGAATGAGAACCTAACTCCATGTATCTTGTTTTGTGCAGAACACTCTAAAGAAGAATCCAACGTGACATTTTGATAATGGATGTGGGAAGCACATGACAGGAGACAAAGCAAATCTGGTTAACTACAGAGTATGCGATGCGATACAAGACCAGATATCAGATTTGCCGAAGGAGAAGTGAATCCAACTGTAAGATTTGGAAATCTATAAATTGGGAGCCCTCACAATCACTGGAGTACTACATATGAAGGGATTGAAATATGGGAAAATTACACCTGCTCCACCTTGAAAATACACGTATTTAAAAAAAGACCCTGGTATTTGAACAATAACACATTAATCCCCACAATTCTGAAACAATTACGAATTGGTAATTTCATTTTGAAATGGCCAAACACATCCTTATATGCTAAATACAAATTTGACTCTAACTTACAATAATTCAATATTTACCTCGAGAGTATATTTTATTTTCCAAATTGAGATGCATAAGTTGCACATGTCAATTTTCAACTTACAAACTGCTCATTTTCAACATTTTCTGTCCCTAAAATTATTTCATAAATATAGAAGCATTTCTAAAAGAAGATAAAATGAAATGACAAATTTTATCTTTAAAAAAACTAAGAAATTTTTTTTAATTTTGTTAACATGACATTATTTGTTCGATCAATTTTTTTTTTTTTTTGTACTTTAACTTGGATGGATTAATTCACCAAGCCAGATAATTGAAAAACTTGAACCACTTATCGAGTAATAGTTTAGTAAACTCTGATACATTCAGTTAGTTATATTTTTGACTTGTGTACTCTGTGATACTGTATTTTATAACCGTTCATGTAATCAAAGGAAAATGAAGTTATAAAATAATTTGTAGCTGATATTAAAAAAATAGTTATTACTTTTTGTTTTAAAATTAATAACCGCAAAATAATTATTTTTAATAATACAAAATTAAGAAATTATTGGATATTCTTTTGTTTTACTGATAATTTACTCTATTTTAGCTTAAAAGATTAACCAATAATTGGTTCAACTCAATAAGAAAATAATTGTGTCTTTTTCTTAAAATAAACATTATTATCACTGTCCACATAACTTTTCTTTAAAAATAGAAAAATTCAAAATACGAAACATAAAGATTGCGGTGTTACACAATCTATAAATTTCTTTTACTACGAAAAAATAATAATCATACAATTCGAAAATAATGTTTTTAACAAAATATTAAAAAATAAATAATTTTGAAAAATAAAGGGTTTAAGTTGAATTAATTAAGATGTGATTTATACTTATGCAAAATAGGAAATTTAGACCATGTTTGGAGGTGAACATTGAAAGTGAAAAATGGACCAATCTGTTATTGTATAAATTTCGGGGACTAATGCGTAATAAGGCACTTTTGTAGGGAGTCCATATGAAATTTGCTGACTAGGGGTTCTCAGTGAAGATCAAATCAAATCTCTGCAAACTGATTCTTAATGAGTCAAAGCAGGTAGTCTTGGTTGCTAAGTAGAAAGGAAGTTTTTATGTTGCTAATTGGGCATCTGCCTCAACTGAAGAATGCCTCATGGTGAGTCAATCTGGCTACACTGAAAAAAATTGGCTATGGCACAAAAGGATGAGTCACTTGAATTTCAAAACATTGAATAAGCTAGCCATGAAAGAATTGGTTGTTAGATTACCTAAAATGGCATACATAAAAGATGGTGTATGCTCAGCTTGCCAATTAGGGAAACAAGCCAAAGCATCTTTCAAGTCTAAAACTATACATTCCAGTGTTAGGCCACTGCAACTGTTACATATGGATCTCTTTGAGTCCTCAGTAACAAGTTATGCAGGAAAGAAGTATGCTCTGGTTGTTGTAGATGATTACTCAACATTCACTTGGGTTGTTTTCCTCAAACAGAAATCTGACGCAAGGGTCGAGATACCAAGCCTGCTGAATAAGCTTGAAGTCATAAAAATTGACAAAGTATCTGTGATCGGAGCAGACCATGGTACTGAGTTTGTGAACAGTACATAAAAGAGTTTTGTATTTGCAAAGGTATACAACATCAACTATCTTCAGTAAGGACACCATAACAAAATGGTGTTGCTGAAAAGAAGAATAGGACCCTAAACAAGAAGCAAGAACAATGCTTGCTGACACTGAAATGTCTATTAGGTTGAAGCTGTAAATACAGCATACTACATTCAAAATAGATGTTTGATCAACAAACATCATGATAAGACTCCTTATGAGTTATTGATTGGTAGACCCCCTAGTATCAAACTTTTAAGGGTGCTTGGTTGCAGATGTTTTGTTCTTAGAAATGGAAAAGAATATCTTAGAACATTTCAACGGCAGATGAAGGTGTATTTCTTGGTTATTCAATGAATAGAAAAGCTTACAGAATCTACAACAAAAGGACACAAAAGATTGAAGAATCTGTCCATGTACTATTTTATGAAGGAAACAAGAAAGTACCCTTGAATGAAGAACTCTCAGATAGGTTCAAAGAACTTAAGATCAAGGATACTGAACAAGAATCTCAGCAAGGAAACAATTCTTTTATTCACTTAGAGGATGAGTCTGACGAAGAAAGGCAACCATTGCCAAGTAACAACCTGATGACTCTAAGACATGATGAAGAGTTTCCTATGAGAAATCCAGAAATGGATCAAGACACTGAGAATCTTCATCATGAAGAGGTAACTGAGCAGGAAGTTGCTGTGAATCCTGTCTCAGATTCCGAGGGCGCTGAACAAGTGTCAGATATCCCAAGCACATCACAAGTGCCAGATATCTCAGATACTAAACAAGTATCTTATCATTATCATAATGATACATAAATGAATCAAAATGATAATAATCCTACTAGTTGTAAACCCATTATGAAATGGATAAGAGATCATCCTGCAAAGGATGGGATAGGTCCTTTAGACCAAGGGGTACGAACTAGGAGAGCAATTGTTGAAAATGCAAATTCTCTCTATAGATGTTTCATCTGAGACATTGAACCAAAGACCATTGAAGAAGCATTTAAAGACTAAGATTGGGTCTTAGCATTGCAAGAAGAGTTGGATCAATTTGAGAGAAACAAAGTCTGGAAACTAGTTCCATACATTGATGGAATATCTTTCATAGGAACTAAGTGGGTTTTCAAAAACAAGATTAATGAATATGTTAAAATAACCAGAAATAAAGCAAGGTCGGTTGCCAAGGGATTCACCCAGACTGAAGGACTAGACTTTGGTGAGTCATATGCACCAGTTGCAAGATTGGATGCAATCACACTATTTTTAGCCTTTGTAGCTCATAATGACTTTAATGTTTACCAAATTGATGTCAAGAGTGCATTCCTAAATGGTGAGCTTGCTGAGGAAGTCTATGTTGAGCAACCACCTGGTTTTGAAGTTTCCTCAGAAAGCAAGATGGTCTATAAGCTTCAGAAAGCTCTGTATGGAATTAAACAAGCTCCAAGATCATGGTATGACACATTGGCCAAGTATTTACTGGAAAGTGGATTCAAGAAAGGGGAAGTTGATAAAACTCTCTTTACACAGAACCATGCTGGGAAACTACTCTTAGTACAAGTTTATATTGTTGACATAATCTTTGGATCTACGGACAAGCAACTTTGTGAAGACTTTGTTGAGCTCATGAAAAGTAAATTTGAGATGAGCATGATGGGAGAATTGAATTACATCCAAGGGTTGCAAGTCAAGCAACTTGTTGATGGAATATTCATTAGTCAAACAAAGTATTCAAAAGACATGCTCAATAAGTTTAATCTCAAGCCTTCTGAGAAGAATGCTAAGATACCTATGAGCATTAGAACCAAGATGACCTATAATGAATCTGATAAAAGTGTTGAAGAACACAAGTATTGGAACTTAATTGGATCTGTACTTTACCTCACAGCAAGCAGACCAGATATTCAATATGCTAAGTCCGACCAAGCTAGGTGTACGACTTCCGAACCTGACAAAAGGTCACATGGTCCTTCCAAGTACCATAAACTGTCAGTCCTAGGATGCCAAACGGACCGGACGAGAGAATCTCGGACGCCAACATCACATTAAGACCAAACGTATATAACAGAACCACTGAGATACTTCCATGAAACTTCTGGCTCGGACACCCAGAGTTACCTAAGGGCAGACCAACCAAGCAGACAGATCTGTCCGAGGGACTGACACGGACCCAACAGGCGGAACAGTACTCTCAGAGGGAAAAGGTCCAAACTACCCTCCCAGGCCCATTAATCGGATGTGGGCTACTGTTCACTATTGGGCTGTGGGCCAAAGGTAGCATTGGTGTCCAAATCTGAAGCATACACTTGGCACCATCTTATGAGTCATTTCATAAGATATGGTCTCTATAAATATAGCACAAGGTCCAGGACCTTAAGGTAAGTCACAATTCCCAAGTGATAAGCAACAATTATTCCAAATCATATCTCGTAACTACTACATTGAGAGCTTTACAACTCTCTCTCGAGTGAAGTCTCTTATCGGGTTGACAACTTGCAACCCGGGTTACCTATCTAACCCCCCCCCCCCCCCCACCCCCCACTTAGTCTTTTCAGGTGATCAACCTCGGACCAAGTTATCAGGTTAGACCTCAAGTCGGTGGCGGATCTTAGATCAGGGATTTGTAGTAGTTTAGTCAGTTAGTGTCGAGGCTAAACCCCTCAACATTTTGGCACCGTCTGTGGGAATCATTACGAAAGGTTCTGTGTTTCAATCACTCGAATGGCAAGAATGAGAAGGGCAGCAAGAACTAGTGCACCTGACGTCAGAACTCCACCCCCACGTCTACGCGGACGTCCACCAAACAGAGGGCGGAGAACCAATGCAACAGGGAGGAACACTGTAAGAAAAAGGTATCCGAGTGATGGCCGCACAGCAAGCCCATCCACAGATGAAGGAGGTGATATTCCGACCAGAAGAGTCCAAAATGTTCCTGAGAACATTGTACCTGAGAACCATGGAGAAGGGGTCGTACAAGTTTCTCCGGCAGAAGCTCAAGGCCCCACTGCAGGTCAACAGTTTACTATGCCCGATGGTCGCATCGTCCGCACTAGTGACCTCGGATTAAGTGAGACTCAGTTCGATAGATTGCTCATGATAATCAAAGGTTGCCTCGGTTCTAACAATGCCCATCCTCAGCAAGTCACTCCGCCAGTGGCTACTCCGGTTCAAGCAGAGCCTGCCCTATTAAGGAACAGGCAACGTCTGATCCAGCAGAGGTTGGGGAATCAGCTACCTCAAGAGGATCTGCGGAACCTTCTAGATCGGAGAGCATCTGCTTCCCAAGTTTGGGGTGAAGGAAGTCCTTATGGTAGGAGAGAGTATCAGGAGGAGAATAACATGTAGCCTAGAGCTCCGCAACAAGCACCTCCGAGAGCCAGAGATCATGCAGCGGAAACCATTCCAGTGTTCCGCCTAGATGAACTCCCAGTGGATGTAGTAGTTCATCCTAGGACGGGGGAGATAATGAATGCAGAAGAAATCTATGCTCAGCAAAAAGCCTTGGAAGCCCAGATTCTCAACCTCGGGCGTTTGGTGAAGGATCATGAGCAGGTAGCTACAAGTGCACCAAATCCTTTGTGCGATGACATCATGAGAGAAAAGGAAAGGAACAGGAACTTGGATCAAGTGATTCCGAACTTGGAATACTATTACGGGGATACTTGTCCCGTTGGCCACATGACAAGGTACAATAGTACGATGGATTCCAAGGGGATGAGTGATAATACAAAGGCTCTCACTTTTTCATCCACCCTCTTCGGAATAGCTATGGATTGGTACATGCGTTGCCAAATAAGTCGATAAGATCTTATGTGGACCTCTCCTCCAAGTTTCTCGGACGATTTGGAAAATCGAATAGGAGGAGGCGCACTGTGGAACATCTGGCAGAAGTTATCCAAAGGGAGCAAGAGGATCTCAGGACCTTCCTAGATCGCTTTTGTAACGCCCCGACTTTTCGCTTTTTAAAAGGAGTAAATTTGAGTCGGAACGTCGGGCAAAAACAGAGCCGAAACATTTAGTGAAACAAGGGAAGTTACAGACAACCTTTCGTTTGAAGTTGCTAGAATAAAAATATATTTTATTCAGCAAATAAAACCACAAGATTTCCAACAGTAGTATCTTTATAACAGGAAATGACTTGAGTTTTTGAAATACACAAAAGCATATTATTTTCATTAAAATCATAACATGTACTTTTCGGAAAAACATTATTTCATGCCGCTCCTTACAACCCCACAGTAAAACATGCCTTATGTCTCCCTGATAGTCGATCAAATTATCCAGTCAGGACTCTGCCATGGTACAGGGGTGGAATTCTACGACCCAATTAAATCAGTCAAGGCTTCTATCACTCGATTTAAAGGGAATGGGCAAAGGAAACCGACAAGTAGCTCGCCAGACACAACTGACCAAACTACAAGCCAATTAACCTGAACCAAACGTACGTATTTTTCTTGAACCGTCAATCAAAACAAAATAAAAATCATGTATATAAAAAAAATATATAAATCTTTCAAAATCAGTGGAAGCATGCTAAAACTCTTTCATGATTTGGTTTTTATGCAATAGAACGTGCGTTTTGGAAACCATGCATTACTTATATATAAGTTGAAAATATATTAAAATACCTTCCAGGTTTTGAAAATAATACATATATATAGTTTTGTAGAACACTCACATTTGAAGGTTAGGAAGAGCAAGAATAATGAAAGTACTTGCAAGAAGAACTTGCTACAAACTTGAAAATAAGAGACTAGTACTTGAAGATTTTTTTAAGAAAATGCCCAAAACGTTTTTGGACTAATGAGGGCTGGAAAAAGAGGGTATTTATAGGGTGGATTTAGGGAAGGTGAAAGGGTTGAAGAGCTAAAAATAAATGGCAATTTAAATGGCTTAAATTGCACTTAAAACTCATTTTAAAACCAACAATAAAGGTGCAAAATTAAGAGAGACCTTTCACATTTTTTTCCAAACATTTAAAAACAATAACTAATGATAAATTATCATATTTTACTTGGGAAAAAGCTCAAAAACGTTTTTGGCATGACTTAGGGTCATTTGTACACAAAAATAAAATGTGACACACCAAAAATGCAACACTTAGAGCAATTAAATTGAACTCACAATTACACATGCATATGCAACAATTAAACTTAAAATATTGAACATGCATAGACAATATTACACTTAGACATGCATAAGTAACATAAAAGAGAAACGAAAAGAAAATCAGAACGTTGATCGAAACATAGCATGTGACATTCGACATTACAAGCGACCTTTCGTATCGTAACATGAAAAAGAAAGAAAAATATTTCATTCATTAAAGAAACCTCAAGTTACCAAACTCTTGTATTTTGAAATATATGAATATAAAATAACACTTTAATTTCTAAACATTAAGAGAGCCACACACACATAAGACATGCATGTACATTACATAATTCAAAAGTGACTCTTCACATTATAAATCAATCAAAGAACATATATAATTAGCTTGTATTGAATTATTTAATTAAAAGGAAGACTCTTCACATAAATCATCAATAAAGCACATACATAAAGACTTGTATTCATTAGAGAATTAACACTTCACATTATTCATCAATAAAGCACATACATAAAGACTTACATTTAAATAAGATAATTAAAAAGACTCTTAGACTTCTTCTAACTTAACCAATATTAATATAACATATAATGAACTCACATGAAGGCAATTGAAGTTAATCTTTAAATCTAATCAAGCCACACAAATAATGACATACATTAAAATACATAATTAAAATGGCACTATTCACATTATACATCATTCAAAGTAAACAAATAAAGTACTGAATTAAGCTAGATAATTAAAAAGAAGTCTTGGCACATTAATCATTCATAAAGATAAATTTAAGAGATGACTATCAAATTATTTTCAAATAATTACACCCACAAATTAAGGGATAAAATGATCACATTTTTAAGTAGGAAAATACACCAAAAATAATTTATCTTCTTTAAAAAAAGTACAAAATAAATAACCACACATATTACAAATTGACAAGTTACATAGACTTTTAAAACAAATAACAAACATTTAAAACAATAGAACAATCAAATTAAAATAATTCAAATATATTTTCATACAAATACACTAACACAAGTAAAAGCATGCAAGGGAAAAAATACTAAGGTACGTTAAAATCTGGGGTGTCACAGCTTTAATGCGAAAGTTCTTCGAGTTGAGCCACACAGTATTAAGGAACGGGTCCGTCACCTGTATGCTAATAGTTTCAACACAGAGCTCCGTAGATAACTTTCTAGTCAGGAAGTGAGGAGTGAAAAGCTTTTGGATGACATTTGTGAAGAAGTAATGTATGGAGAGGAGTACCGAAGGAATGTTCCAGTGAGAGCAGTATCCAAGAAGGGAAAGGAGCCAGGAAAACAAGAGCATCACCCTAATAAGTTTGATCCGATGCGGGATCACAGAGACAAGGGCTTCCACAAAGAAAGGAGTCCGCCAAGGAGATATGCGGACTATACTTGTCTCAATAGACCAAGATCCGACATCTTGGCAACTATTATTGAGAAGAAGTTGGATATTCAATGGCCCAAGCCATCTCACGGTAACAGGAAGAACAAGAATGAAAAAGAGTATTGCAAGTTTGACAAGAGCCGTGGTCATGAGACGGACGATTGCATTCAACTGAAAACGGAGGTTGAACATTTGATGAGAGAGGGAAAGTTGAAGGAGCACGTCTATACGGATGAGCCTTCTAGACATGATAGGACGGAACGAAAAAGGGATGATAGAGCTACAGAGCTACTACCCCCATCCTCTATCCTTGCCACCTCCGACAGCTAACCATCCGCCTCACACGGATCGAAACCCATACAGGTACGATGATGACATTGAAATGGAGAACCCTCCATAGAGCGGAGTGATCAACACCATAGCAGGCGAACCAACTGGGGGCGATAGTAGGAACGCAAGAGAGCGGACAACTCAGAATCTTCGGAACAATGACAGATCATATGCTGCTCCAGCAATCCGAGGGCCAAATGCTATATACTTTGATGATAGTGAGATCCCTCCTCCTACGGCAGGAGGTGAAGACATAGATGATCTGGATGTTCCGCTCGTGGTTTCTTTAACCATTGCAACTTATCTAGTCAACAAGATCTTGGTAGATACAGGGAGTTCCTCGAACATCATCTCCAAATCGACAATAGGTCCTCGAACATGATTATAGGAGGAATCCGATATGAGAGAGTCAATACCTCCATATTAGGGTTTGGAGGAGGAACTGTTTGCCCCCTAGGAAGTGTCATGCTTCATGTATCACTTGGGACACATCCTGCAAGAGTGACACAGCTAGTCCGTTTTGTATTGGTGGATTGAACTTTTGACTACAATTCCATCTTTGGTCATCCGGGACTCAATCAATTCCAAGCTATATCCTCCACTCTCCATAATAGGATAAAGTTCCCGACCCCTTGCGGAGTTGGAGAGGAAGTGGGGAACATCCGAGAAGCTTGGGAGTGTTGTTAGATATTTTGTTAAGAATATCTGTTTAGATTTTGTTCAGCAACATGATGACTTATCTTAGTCTCAGAAAGGTGATTAGTACTCTTGGTTCACTTGAGCATTGTAAAAGAGGAAACCCACTAAGTATGATAGTCTAGCTAATCTTGTATAGGATGTTAGGTCTCAAAATGTAATTTTTATTTTATGAAGAGAAGACCAAGAAGAAGACATCCAAGCAGAAATCTCAACAACAATTGAAGACTTGAAGAAAACTGCACAAGATTACTGAATCTGTTGTTCAGATATCTTAGCCAGAGATCTTGTAGACACGAACAGTTTCAAACAAACTGTGTCACAAGAGATATCTGAGAAATAAGATACATATCTGAAAACAAGGAAAGTGTCCACAGATATCTATTCTCAGATACCTTGAGCTTTAACCACGTCTCTGAAAGAGAAATATATATTGCAAACAAAGTTGTTTCAATAAATACAAGTGGTATCTGAAGAATGAAGATACGGACGTGCAAAGAATCAGATAACACTAGTCTCTGATACAAAGCATAGTTTCGTTGACACTACAGGACAAAAAGTATAGTACAATGCATTTAATGCACGGACAGAGATGTCTAAATAAAAGAAACGGCAGCTTCTGAGAAGAAGACAAAACCTGCTGCCGTACTATACACAGATATCGATAGTTTGAATTTGAGCCTAACGGATACTATTCAAACGGCACTCAAATTCATCTATAAATATCAACACTTAGACAGCTTGAGAAACACACACAACTCAGAACACAAGACCTTGAACTGCATACGATATCTGATTATCTTACTCTCTCAAAGCAACTTACTTATTATCAAAGCTTTCTGTTGCGACTAAAGCTTTTGATCTTGAGTAAACACTGAAGTTCTAAGTGTCCTGATCCTAAACAAGCAAAACTATCTGTGAAGGAGTTGAATCAAAAGATCAACTATCTGAGATTCATTCTCTTGAACAGATATCATAAGACTTGGGTCAGTAAAATCGAACAAGATACCATACGCTGTAAAGTGTATTAAGTAACTTAGTTCACAGAGCTATCTGAATAACTGAAAAGTTATTAAGACGCTCATCTGACAACTCAAACCAAAACCAAAACCAACACCATAACTGGCGTGGAGTACAGGAAGTACTTAGTTTGAAAAATCAGGGAATAACTCCAAGGTTACCGGAGTATAGGAAGTACTTGATTTGGGAAACTAAGGAATAACTCCAAGTTTATTGAGTATAGGAAGTACTTAGCTTGGAAAGCTAGGGAATAACTCAAAGGTTTCTGAGTATAGGAAGTACTTGGCTGTGAAAGCCGGGGAACAACTCAGGGGGAACATTTGGTTGGGAACCAATTGTTAAGAATCTTAGAATAGGATTATTGTAAGGAAATCTCAATTATCTGTTCTAGTGAATTCTAGGTCTCTGATAGACCGAAGTGGATTAGTTGGAGGATTGTGCCACCTCCAGATACCACTATACTTGCTGTGTCATTTACGTTTCCGTATTTATACTTCAGCAACACACACACACACTTATTAACTGTTTCTGCACTTATCTTTATTAAGTCTTCCGCACTCTGATTCTAAGTATCAGATATCTATTGGATATCGAGAAATATTTGTTATCGACAAAAGTTTTAAAGACTATTCACCCCCTCTAGTCTTTTACTTTGCCGTTATCTGGACCAACAAGTGGTATCGAGGCGGAGGTTCACCAATATACCTTGAACCTAGATCCCAGATAGGTGAAGGAACTTTGTCCACTTTGAGGACTATTTAATTTGTGTGTTAAGTGTGCGGGTATGTCTCGAGTGATGCCCGTTCTCAAACCAGAGAACTACGAGAAATGGAAAAATAACATGATGCTGATCGAAGTAATAAAGAATGGCCCAATAGTCATTCAACAACTTAAGCAAGTCATGGAGGTTTCGAGTGGAAGAGACAGAGATCAAAGCGAAGGATCTTCACAAACAGATGCGTCAACTAGTGGAAGATCTCTTGTCGAGCTATTTACGAACCAAAGCTCAGAGAACTCGGACATCGGAAGATGCCAAGAGGAATCGTTTGGATGGTCAAGCTCGTAACATCATCATCGATCGACACCAGAGCACATACGATGTAAAGCGTAGGGGTGCTAAACGAAAAGTTGCTGGCAACTGATTGAAGAAATCTGCGGGCCGAGAAAACCAAGGAAAACAAGTTCGAAGTTCTAAAGTTGAAATTTCAAAATTTCAAACAAGGTCCCACCGAAGCGTGGAAGAACTTGATTTCGGTTTACCACTCTCATGAGTGATATGGCAAGACTTGGGAAAGCAATAGATACTCTCGAGAAGATTAAGACTATTGTCAAGTCTTAACCACAACGGGAGCATACTAAATTCTTTTATTTTAACCAAGGTATGCCAAATATCACTCGATGGAACTTTTCTCTCATCTTGCTCATTGACTATGAGACAACTCGGAGAGAACAAACAAGCGAAAAGTTGCGAATGTTGCTCTAGTTACTCAAGGAACTTCGAAAAGAAGAAAAGCAAGGAGGAGCGAGGATGCTCTTGCTGCAAAGCAAATGAGTAAATTTGTCGAGAAATTGAGAGAAGAAAAGCGAAGAGAAGTGAAAAGCATCTAGCTCAAACTATCACCAAGACAAAAATATGCAAAGCTTCATTGAACAAGCCATTTCGAGAAAGCATCATGTCTTGAGGAAGCGAAATTGGAAACGATATCTGTTTCTATTGTCGAAACACAGCCACTTCAAGAAGGATTGTCACGCCTCAACAAACTAAGGACAAAGCGACAAGAAAGATAGAAGAATCTTGAAGAAGCGTAAAGCTTTGTTAACTGAAGAAAGAAAGAAAATCCAAATTCAACCGGATGCTCTAGACGTTGAGACAGATTTTGAAGATGACAATTCAGATGATTCAACCCTACCATCACCAGAATTATGTGGAGTTACTCATGATATAATCGACTTCGGCCTCAAGAAGAATGAAATGTGTGGAGTTCTTTGAAATTATTGGACCGGACATCTCCAACATAGAAAACTGTCTTATGGCTGATGAGGTAACACATACTTCTTGCTACACTTATGAAAGTGATGAAGAGGAAATAAAAAATCTAGAAAATCTCAGGAAAGAACTTGACATCTATGAAAGAGAATTTCTAATGATCCGAGCTAGAGCCGAAAACCTTGAAGAAGAAAAGAATTCTCTTGAAAAGGAAAATTCTCAATTAGTTAAAGAATCTGAGAGAAAGGATGCTGAAAACGCATTTCTCAAAGCTCAGATATCTCAGACTGAAAAGTCACATGAAGAAGCAATGGCTGAGTTACGAAAGAATTATGAAAATCTTCTTTCTGAAAACAAGGAACTCAAGAAGAAAGAACTATATTTTCAATCTTATGCCAAAGCTAGTGACACTCTTACTGAAGTACAATCTTACTTAAGAGATCCTTCAGAAAAGAAAGGACTTGGGCTGAATACACGCATGATTGTTCTATCACTCTGAATAAGAGTAAGGAGAAAAGAACATTTGTAAGTACTCAGCAAGACGGTTCCCATGCAATCTATAGTATTGGTGAAAAGACAAAGATTGTTGACAAAGGAAAGGCAGTTGCGACTAGACCTTTGTGGGAAAAACAAGTCAAAAACAAAAGCTGTTAGATGCGTCTCGAAAAGAAACACAACACTGAAAAGTGTAAACACCCACAGTGCTATGTCTCTCAAAAAGGTAGAATTGCAGGAGCTGGCAAATTCTCCCATGTCACTTTTTCTGGAAAGAAATTGGATCAACCAGAGACTACCAAAGCTGCTGTGAAAAGATCTCAGATAGCTTCTAGTGCTCGAAACGGCATTGGCTACAAAGGCATCGGAAAACAACTTGCTCATGAGTACAAGCAGGAGCAAGAACGATGGCTGAAAGCTAGAATTGCTCAAAGCAATTATCAGAAGTGGAAGTTAAATCAAGCCACTGAAAATCTGAATGCCAGGGCTAGAAGAAATCTGGCAAGGAAGGATAAGTTTGCTGAAAAGCAAACTCAGAAACCTGACAGGTATCTGAAAGCATCATATGGAGCACCTAGGAACACACCAAGGAAGAAAATAATTCTTACTAATGATAACTTTCATTCAAAAAGAATTCCTCCTTACGTTCCTGTCAGACAAAAGCATATTTCAAAGAAATTCATTCAAAAATGGATTCCTACTGGAAGAACTTTTGATTCTGACGGTTCCATCAAAGATATGAGAACCTAATCTCCATTTCTGTTGTGTGCGAATGCTTCACGGACTAAAGCACAATGGCTATTTGATAGTGGATGCGGAAAGCACATGACAGGAGACAAAGCAAATCTGGTTGATTACAAAGCTTGCAACACAGGACCAGATATCAGATTTGCTGGAGGAGAATTAAATCCCTCTCTGGGATTTGGCAACATCAAATTGGGGACTTTAACAATCACTGACGTATTACATGTTAAGGATTTGAAATACAATCTATTTAGCATGAGCCAGTTTGCAGACAAGGGTTTTACTATAAAATTCAAAGCTAAATACTGCAAACTACTTGACAATGAGTCAAAGCAGACAGTCTTAGTTGGTCGGCAGAAAGGCAGTCTTTATGTTGCCGATTGGGCATCTGCCACAACTGAAGAATGTCTCATGGTGAGTCAATCTGGTCACACAGAAGAGCACTGGTTATGGCACAAAAGAATGAGTCACTTGAATTTCAAAACTCTAAATAGACTTGCCAAGAAAGAGTTAGTGGTTGGTCTTCCCAGAACATCTTTCAGAAAGGATGGTATATGTTCTGCCTGTCAGATGGGAAAACAATCTAAGATCTCTTTCAAGTCCAAAATCAGACACTCTAGTGTTAGACCACTGCAACTTTTACACATGGATCTATTTGAATCATCTGTAACTAGTTATGCAGGAAAGAAGTATGGTCTGGTTGTTGTAGATGACTTCTCAAGATTCACTTGGGTTGTCTTTCTGAAACACAAATCTGATGCCAGGGTGGAGATACCAAACCTACTGAAAAAGCTTGAAGTCATGAAAAATGACAAGGTATCTGCAATCAGAACAGACCATGGTACTGAGTTTGTCAACCAGTACATAAAGGAGTTTTGTACCTGCAAAGGTATACAACACCAACTTTCCTCTGTAAGAACACCTCAACAAAATGGTGTTGCAGAAAGGAAAAACAGAACCCTTAAAGAAGCTGCAAGGACAATGCTAGCTGACACTGAGATAAGTGAAATTTATTGGGTTGAAGCTGTAAACACAGCTTGCTACACTCAGAACAGATGCTTGATAAACAAACACCATGACAGGACCCCCTATGAAATCTTGGTTGGTAGACCCCCTAATATCAAACATCTGAGAGTATTTGGTTGTAGATGTTTTGTTCTAAACAATGGGAAAGATTATCGGAGAACATTTCAACCAAAGGCAGATGAAGGTGTTTTTCTTGGCTATTCCACAAACAGCAAAGCTTACAGAGTTTACAACAAAAGAACAAATAAAATTGAAGAATCAGTTCATGTTGTATTCTATGAAGGAAGTAAGAAAACACCTCCTATTGATGAACTCTCAGAAAGGTTCAAAGAACTATTACTGAGGGATCCTAAAGAAGAATCCTCAGAAAGGAAAAACATCATTATGGAAAGTGAGGATGACTCTGATGTAGAAAAGCTTGAAAAGCCTAGTAACAACAAGATGACTCACAAACATGATGAGGAATTTCCTATGAGTTTTCTAGAAATGGAACAGTTTACTGAGAACCTTCATCATGAAGAGGTATCTGAAAATAAGAATGCTGAAATGCATGTCTCAGATATCTCTAACACTGAAAAAGTGTCAGATATCCATGACATTTCCCATATGTCAGATATCTCAGATACTGAAAAAGTATCAAATCAAAATCTTAGTGATTCTCATTCAGATCACCTGGATATTGATCCTACTAACACTAAACCTATGATGAAATGGATCAAAGATCATCCTACAAAGGATATAATTGGACCAATTAATCAGGGTGTTAGGACTAGGAGAGCAATAGCTGAAAATGCTAACTCTCTCTTTGGATGTTTCATCTCGAATATTGAACCTAAAAATATAGAAGAAGCATTAGGAGACCAAGACTGGATCTCTGCAATGCAAGAAGAGTTGGATCAATTTGAGAGAAACAAAGTCTGGAAACTAGTTCCATTCATAGAAGGAATATCTGTGATTGGAACTAAATGGGTTTTCAGAAACAAGATGGATGAATCTGGTGAAATAACCAGAAACAAAGCAAGATTGGTTGCCAAGGGATTTACCCAGACTGAAGGCTTAGATTTTGATGAGTCATATGCACCAGTTGCCAGATTGGATGCAATAAGACTCTTTCTAGCCTTTGCAGCTCATAAAGATTTCAAAGTTTATCAGATGGATGTCAAAAGTGCATTCCTAAACGATGAACTTGCAGAAGAAGTTTATGTTGAGCAACCACCTGGCTTTGAAGTTTCCTCAGAAAGTAGAATGGTCTATAAACTACAGAAAGCTCTATATGGACTGAAACAGGCTCCAAGAGCATGGTATGACACTTTGGCCAAATACCTTCTGGAAAGTGGTTTCAAGAAAGGTGAAGTTGATAAAACTTTATTTACCTTAAATCATGATGGGAAACTACTCTTAGTTCAAGTATATGTTGATGACATCATATTTGGATCTAAGGACAAGCAACTTTGTAATGACTTTGCAAATCTCATGAAAAGCAAGTTTGAGATGAGCATGATGGGAGAAATGAATTATTTCCTAGGATTGCAAGTCAAGCAACTCAATGATGGAATATTCATTAGTCAAACAAAGTATGCAAAAGATATGCTCACAAAATTCAATCTTAAGCCTTCTGAAAAGAATGCTAAGATACCTATGAGCATTGGAACCAAAATGACCTATACTGAATCAGACAAGAGTGTTGAAGAACATAAGTATAGGAAATTGATAGGTTCACTACTTTACCTCACTGCAAGTAGACCTGATATTCAATATGCCGTTGGAGTGTGTGCTAGATTTCAGACAAATCCAATGCAGACACACTACAACATTGCTATGAAAATATTAAGGTATGTAAAGGGTACAGTAGATGTAGGATTGTGGTATCCTAAAGAAAGTGGATTGAGTTTAGATTACTCAGATGCTGATTATGCTGGATCATTGCTTGATAGGAAAAGCACCTCAGGAACTTGTCAGTTTCTGGGCACTAGACTTATCTCATGGTTTAGCAAGAAGCAAAACTCAATTGCAACTTCTACCACAGAGGCTGAATATATTGCTGCTGGTTGTTGTGCAACACAAATTCTGTGGATACAACAACTTAAAGACTATGGACTCGATGAGAAGAAAACTCCCATTTTCTGTGACAACACAAGTGCTATTGCGATTACACAGAATCCTAAATTTCATGCCAGAACAAAGCACATTGATGTTAGACATCACTTCATCAGAGACCATGCTGAAAAAGGCAATATAGAGATACTCAAGATTGGCACTGAAGACCAACTTGCAGATATCTTCACTAAGCCACTACAAGAAAGTAGATTCTTAGCCTTAAGACATAGTCTTGGACTAATGGAACTACCAATGAACTGAAAGAGTTCAGGTATCTGGAATAGGTATCCAGAAAAGAGAAAAGAGAAATCTGGAACGGGCATCCAGAGAAGAGGTATCTGGAACGGGTATCCAGAAGAGAGAAAAGAGAAATCTGGAACGGGAATCCAGAAGTCAAAAAGGGTAAAGAGCAAAAAGATAGCTTAAGATCTCTGAGACGGGAACTCAGATATCTGAATCATTCTATAAACGGGGAACACAAAAGAGAATAGTATAACTATCTGCAGTCAACTACTCTCTTGAAACTCGCATTATTTCTATCTTGATGAAAAACTTGGAAAAATCCTAAGTATAAGACAGATTCAGATGCGAACAGTGTCCTTGCTCATACAGAATTGTGATTCAGATAGCAAGTCGCCAAAACTCATTAAATGGGCACAATTACACTTGCTGATTGTGATAATTACTGAAGATGCAATGGTGACCCTCGATGAAGTTAAGCGATTGATCTGTACGGTGGAAATTAATTCACAGTAAATAGTGGACTGTTGAAATTCAGACATGGCCCACTAAGCATTTAATGCCGAACTAGCTTTTGCTCACGCTTGTTTGCAAATCACAGATACGTACACACAAAATCAATTTGTATGTATTTGTCTGTTGGGATTCAACTGCTATATATATAGGATTTTGGCAAATGAAATCACTTTTGCCTAATCCGAAATTTCATCTTGCACAAAAATAGCAAATTCTCTCTTGATTCTCTGCAAACCCTCTACAATCTCTGCAAATCAGATTAAGTTTTTCTGAAAAGAATCACTGAATCACATCTCTTTCAAACACCAATTTCAATTCCCTACACTATATAAAGAGATGGCCTCCAAGAACACTTCGACACAGAAATCCCAATCCTCCACTGGTACTGCTGAAAAGCAAGCACCAGAGTTGGTTATTGTTAACAATCGACTGGTAGGAGTTTTTAATCCTGACCATTGGACTTCAGGTCACATAATGATTTGGGGTGGTGCCATGGTTGAGGAATACCTCACTGCTGCAATAGAAAACCAAACTGACAGAAAATTGATTCTTGACATGCTTGAAAAGGCACAAATCAAGGGTTTTCTATCTGCTCGCCCAAGTGGAATTTCATCACTCGATGTGTTGGAATTTTACAACAACTCCAGGATTATTTCCTGTGTTTCTGAAGGCACTGAAATAGTGTCTATCAAAACCTCGATCAAGGAAAGGAAATCATACGGACTTAACAACTTTCTGTAAGTTGTTTGAGGTTCAAAATCTTGGAAAGGATTTTCAAATAAACACCAAGGATGATGAACTCCTTGAAGGTGTTAAAGAACTTCTGATGGCGTGTGATCTTGAAAAATCAGATACACCCACTGAGTTCAAGCTTGCTGACATCCGAACCAGACATCTGTTGGTTCACTGGGATGTACTAGCTTGCATTCTTCACAGATGCTTTGATGGTCTACAAGGAGGTGCTGACCAGATAAGCCAAGAACGATGGATCATGATGTTCTTGCTGAATCAACAAGACAAAATTTGGAAAACCCTTTTAAGCGGGAAAATGCGCCTTCATGAAATTTGTGAAGAAGATTCAAGGCTTGAGCCTAAGATTGTCAAAGGACTAGCTGAGCCAAAGGCCACGATGAGGTTATGGTGCGAAGATATGCTACTTCTTTGGAAAAGCTTGGCATTGAGCTCGAGAGAGGCAATTTGAAATAGCCATAACTTACTCTACAAGTATGAGTATACAAATCGATGAAAAAGGTTCTTGGGTCTCGGAAAGGTCCTAAGCGAAAATCGAAAAGATATCTGAAGAAAAGGTTGCGACAAGAAGCCCGAACTTCAAGAAAGAAGTCTGGCGGCAAATCGGAAGACACACCCAAAGAGGTTGTCAATTCTCGGATATCTTGAGCATTGCCGATGGCGATAATGGCGGATGAACTCATCAATCTGCAAGAGTTATCAACTCTTGAACAAGTAGACTCGAAGAGAAAGTGCTTTCGAAATGTTGCGACTAATGCGAGAAAGCCTTCGATGAACTCATAAATCTTGCCAAGAGTGGTGAAAAGCACTAAGCCCCATCTGCGAAGCTGGAGTAATGGACCAATCGGTTCCCAATGCCGATGATAGCTCGACGATGAAGATGATGAACTAGTCATCTCTCAAGTCCTAGAAAGAACAAAGAGGGCTAAGGTTCTTGAAAAAATGGCGGTGATAAGGTATCGAAGAAGAACCTACACCACGAGTTCTTGAACCTATAGCAAAAGTTCTTTGAACCTACATCATCGGGAATGTCTCTCTTGAACAACTTCACAAAGCCACGATAAGTGGTATTTTAGTCTTTGGCGGAATCTTGATGGAAATGCCACATCTAAAAACGGAAGAACATTCTCTTGATCAATCTTACGCTTCCGGACAACCACAACAACCACAAACACAACAACCACAACCACAAGTGGTTGATGAAATGGTAAATGAACTCCATTTGAATTACCAATACTGATATCTTTGAAGAAAATCCTGTAATTGGCGGGTTCCCCAACTCGATGAGAGGATCAAACTGAGACATCTACTCGGAATGATCAACGAGGGAGGCAAGCGAGTTGCATACTCGGAAAGGTGTGAAGTACGAAACTTCAAACAAAGAAACTGGTGGGACAAGGCGACCAATGTATAGAAAGGTCACAAGTTCGAGACCAATCGACTGAAGCTGCGGGTAAATGGTGGTTTAACTCTTACCTTGTGAAAATTTTTATACTTATAAATCTTGTTAGCTTATAAGAATTTATTTGTTACAGGCTGAGTTAGAAATGCAGAAACAAGAGGAAGCTGAGAAGCTTACCTCAGATACTGAAAAAGAGGTTCCTTCAACCTCAACTCTTGAGACATCTGAGCCTGTGCCACAGGTAAATGATTCTTAAAGAGAACTAACTTTTCAGTAAAAATGTTTGTATGCTCATTCATGATAAATGTTTCTAACAGGCTCCAACTGAGATGGAAGAAGATAAGGCAGAAATGCCAGAGACAAACCCAGAAACCAACAAGGTTTCTGAAGAACACATCACTGAGCCTTCAAACTTGAAGGTATATGACAATCAAGTGACAAGTATTCTTCATCTCGGGTTATCTTTTATCTCTTCTATAATTCAATACTTTCTACTTACAGGCTATTTCAGAAGTAGAAATGCAAGGGGATAAAGTTGCGACTTCCCCTGCATCAATGGAAATTGATGAAGCCCCTAAGGCAACATCACTCGAAAGAACACCAGAAACTGCACAAGTTTCTGAGAAAAATGAATCTGAGCTTCCTGATGAGGAAGTAAGTAGCTCAAATCAGAATTCATTAAAAGCATATTTATGCATAGATTCTTTCAAACTATTTCCTAAGTATTGTATTTTTCTCAGGTTCAAGAAAGAAAGGTTGATGAGGACCAGACTTCCAAGTCTCCACCTCACAACAAGATATCTGAGACACCAATCGTCTCAGTAGAACAAGTATCTGAGCCTGATGTTCTTACTCAGGTAACTCAGAAACTAAACTACACTTCTACTCAGATATCTACAAAAGTTTTGAAACTCACTCAAAACTCTTTCTTTCAGGCTCAAACAGATGCAAAGCAGGTTCCCATTGAAGAAACAAGGGACCTACTTCACTTCTTCAAAGCTCACACCTTGCCAAAGCATATTCAATGCTTCAAGAAATGGCAGAAGTTAAGGTGCTCTGATCTCTCTGAAATATTGAGAATCACTGATCAACCAACCAGACGAGCACGAGCTCTTGACCTGGAAACATATGTCCAAGCAATGTTCCCTCTGAGAACAATATCTGATTGCGACTACTACAAGGACTTTTCTAGAGAAGTGGCGCGTAGTTTGATACATGCCTTTGAACAGGCAGATGGTCAGAAAAGATTACAAATGGCATTCAAGCCAGTCCTGCCCCAGACTCTGCAATTCATACCTTCTGAACAAGAAGAAGTTAATGGGCAGAAAATCACTATCCCGGAAGTGATAAATCTTGTATCTGAAGATGATGAGGAGGAAGAAATGAATGAAAATTACTTTGATGAACCTCCCACTGATCATCACCAAAAGGATGATAATGACAAAAAGGATGATGATGATGCCCCTGCACCAGGGACCGGAGGAATTTCACAGAGAAACAATGCCTCAGCCGCTGAAAAGCAAACTGAGAAGACTTCACAAAAATCTTCGTCTTCATCACCTCAGAAATCTACTCATCCATCTTCTAACCAACACGCAGTTACTACTGAGCAAGTAGTTGAGCTTTCTGAAGAAACCAATCAGAAAATCTTAAACACTCAAACCAGATCTGCTCAACTCAGACAACTGTTGGAAGAAGAACAACAGCTCCATCTTCAACTGGAAGATCAAATAGCTAAATCCAGAGATAAGATTGATCAACTACAAGATCTATACTTAGAAGAAATGATTGCTTACTCTGAGGTTAAAGAGCTACGGGATGCTGTGCAAGAGATCACCAAAGAACTCGATACTGAAGAAGTATCTGAAGTCAAGCATGATGCTAAGGCTGCATCATCTTCGAAAGAAGTACCATCCTCCTCCCAGAAAGGAAAGAAACCAATCTCTGAGATGGTTGCTGGACTTGATACAATCGATGAAAATGTCCAAGAGGATGAAGATCACTGGGCTAATCACTCAGATGATGAAGAAGACAAGACTTTGGCAGAGCACCGCCATGAACATTTAGCGGTTTCTCACTTGAAAAGAAAGTTGATTGCTCCTACAATCTTCAACAAACTGCCAAACGTCCACTCCCATGAATACATGAGCAGGTACCAAGTACTGGCTACTCTGAATAAGGAGATGTCTTCACAGAACAAGGAAGTAATTGCCTCAGTCCCCTCTGAAATGAGAAAGTTCACTGAGCTCATCACTCAGAGAACAACTAGCATGGTCATTGCTCAGAAAGATCTGGGAATGATAAGGGACGATGATGTGCCTTTAGCTAAAAAAGCTTTTCAAGAGGCAAGTTACACTGCTGGAAAAGCAGATGCCATCCTAGGCCCATTGGCAGAGCTCACTGATAAGGACAATGGACTTATCAAGCAAAATCAGGAGCTCAAAGCCGAACTTCAGAAGTTGGTCACTGCCTACAACTATTTACAAGGGCATTTTGACTCTCTCTCAGATTCCTTTATGAGGTAGTCGATGACAATGACTAAGGGGGAAAGAAAGTACAAATCTGGATCTCAAAGTCAGGGGGAATGGGAAGAAGGAGATGAAAACAAGAAGAAATCTGGAGCTGGTGCGGCTCAGAAAGGAAGAAGAAAAACTTCCCAGCCACCACTCAGAATCAATGAACCCTCCTCAAGCCAAGCTGCTTCCCGAGACCTCGAAGGAACCAAAATGGTAACAAGGGCCATGGCACGAAACCTCCAAGGAGTACCAAGGCTCCAAGGAAGACAAGTCGGAGGATTGATGAATCTTACGAAGAAGAAGAAGAAGGTCAAATCAAGTCCAAGGGCAATGAAGAAGCTGCAAAGATCTCACAAGAATTGATCTTGATGATGATGAAGAGGCGATGAAGATGAAGCTCCTCTTCACGGAAAAGGAAAATTGAAAGCCTGGAGCCCATAGCGCAAAGCCACTAGCGACTAAAATACCCTCTGGAAATACCAAGTCTATCCGGTGGTGGTTCTTCAAGCAACAACCCAAAGAGAATTCAAGACGAAAAGAACAGTGAGAAAGAGCAAAGACAAAGTCAACTTCCACTCGGGCGGAAGAAGCCAAAATTGAGTATGTGAAGTATGACAATGATTCCTCATCTCTGGTGCATCAATCAGAAAAATGGCTATTGGATTCCGGAACTTAAGCATCTATTGGTAAATTCAAGATTTCCAGAACCAATCCTTAAACAACTTATGGCATGGAGAAAGAATAAACCTACCTTGATCAACACCAATCACATCAAAGCATAGTTGGATTTTGAAGTTGTCAAGAGAAGTGAAGCCATGAAGAAGGACCTCTCCGATGATTGTCCATATGGAAAGCCAGATGATGTGCACAAAATTCTGAATATAACAGGAACAGGCACAACACCAAGACTTGCTGTGGAACCCTATGAGTCGTTCTATCTGACAGAATATCAATACAAGGATGACATCAGATATCTGAAGATTATCTACGAATACTTCAAGCTTTCAGATATCAGAATAGAGCATGCCTGGAAGTGGGGAAAGTACCTATGGGTCAAGCATTTTTCCAAGAAAAATCCTACCAAAACCTATAAAGAGATCTGTGGATTTGCCAGAGAAACAGAGATGCTTGTCAGAACTCTTCTTTATGATTATTCTGATGACATCAAAAGGTTTGGAGATAGGAAATTTGCAGACTGATCCATAGAAACACTGTTGAAGACTTGAAGATTGAAGACTTGAAGACTAGTCTATTAGGATGTTTACTTGGAGCTTGGTTACTCCTGTTGTCCTAATTTACTATGTAGTTTTTGTATTTTCTTGGTCGAGCTTAACTGTATCATGTATTAAAGTTATCTGTAATCTTTAGTTGCGACTTATCTGAAGAACTTACTCTCAGATAGTATTCTATAAAAGATAACTTGTCAGCAAAGATCACATCTTGTGATTTGGTTGATGTCTACTTTCTGCACTTAATTATATGATTTGAAAGATCTTAAGAAATGATTAAGTGGTGGATTGTTTTCTCATCCAGATTTGTAATAGGGAAGATAGTCATCGTTGACTAATCAAAATGGGGGAAATTTGTTAGATATTTTGTTAAGAATATCTGTTTAGATTTTGTTCAGCAACATGATGACTTATCTTAGTCTCAGAAAGGTGATTAGTACTCTTGGTTCACTTGAACATTGTAAAAGAGGAAACCCACTAAGTATGATAGTCTAGCTAATCTTGTATAGGATGTTAGGTCTCAAAATGTAATTTTTATTTTATGAAGAGAAGACCAAGAAGAAGACATCCAAGCAGAAAGCTCAACAACAATTGAAGACTTGAAGAAAACTGCACAAGATTACTGAATCTGTTGTTCAGATATCTTAGCCAGAGATCTTGTGAACCTGAGCTTTCAAACAAACATGTCACAAGAGATATCTGAGAAATAAGATACATATCTGAAAACAAGGAAAGTGTCCAAAGATATCTATTCTCAGATACCTTGAGCTTTAACCACGTCTCTGAAAGAGAAATATATATTGCAAACAAAGTTGTTTCAATAAATACAAGTGGTATATGAAGAATGAAGATAAGGACGTGCAAAGAATCAGATAACACTAGTCTCTGATACAAAGCATAGTTCCGTTGACACTACAGGACAAAAAGTATAGTACAATGCATTTAATGCACGGACAGAGATGTCTGAATAAAAGCAACGGCAGCTTCTGAGAAGAAGACAAAACCTGCTGCAGTACTATACACATATATCGATAGTTTGAATTTGAGCCTAACGGATACTATTCAAACGGCACTCAAATTCATCTATAAATATCAACACTTAGGCTTTGACTTGAGACACACACAACTCGTAACACAAGACCT
Source organism: Plantago major (assembly GCA_026545765.1). Lineage (NCBI taxonomy): Eukaryota > Viridiplantae > Streptophyta > Magnoliopsida > Lamiales > Plantaginaceae > Plantago > Plantago major. The sequence continues at coordinate 34,331,396 of CM048839.1, forward strand.
TGAGCGCATACGATATCGATTATCTTACTCTCTCAAAGCAACTTACTTATTATCAAAGCTTTACATTGCGACTAAAGCTTTTGATCTTGAGTAAACTCTTGAAGTTCTAAGTGTCACGATCCTAAACAAGCAAAGCTATCTGTGAAGGAGTTGAATCAAAGATCAACTATCGAGATTCATTCTCTTGAGCAGATATCATAAGACTTAGTCGATAAAAATCGAACAAGATACCATACGCTGTAAAGTGTATTAAGTAACTTAGTTCACAGAGCTATCTGAATAACTGAAAAGTTATTAAGACGCTCATCTGACAACTCAAACCAAAACCAACACCATAACTGGTGTGGAGTACAGGAAGTACTTAGTTTGAAAAATCAGGGAATAACTCCAAGGTTACCGGAGTATAGGAAGTACTTGATTTGGGAAACTAAGGAATAACTCCAAGGTTATTGAGTATAGGAAGTACTTAGCTTGGGAAGCTAGGGAATAACTCAAAGGTTTCTGAGTATAGGAAGTACTTGGCTGTGAAAGCCGGGGAACAACTCAGGGGGAACATTTGGTTGGGAACCAATTGTTAAGAATCTTAGAATAGGATTATTGTAAGGAAATCTCAATTATCTGTTCTAGTGAATTCTAGGTCTCTGATAGACCGAAGTGGATTAGTTGGAGGATTACGCCACCTCCAGATACCACTATACTTGCTGTGTCATTTACGTTTCTGTATTTATACTTCAGCAACACACACACACTTATTAACTGTTTCTGCACTTATCTTTATTAAGTCTTCCGCACTCTGATTCTAAGTATCAGATATCTATTCAGATATCTGAGAAATATTTGTTATCGACAAAAGTTTTAAAAAGGAGAATCCTAACATTGGGGGTCACTGTGACTTTTGATCCGCAGGTTGTTCTTCGACCAAAAAAGGAGAATCCTAACATTGGGGTAGGGAGCCAGAAGGACAAGTTTCCTAAAACTTCACGGATCGAGCCTCATGAAACTCTCAGGGAAGTTGAGCTTGTTGTTGGGAGCCCGGATAAGAAGACTAGAATCGGGACATAGATGAATGCGGAAGTGGAAATGAAGCTCATTGCTTGTCTCCGAGATAACAGTGATGTCTTTGCTTGGAGTACTGACGACCTAAAGGGGATAGATCCAAGGGTTGTTGTTCACCGTCTGAACATGGATCCCTCGATTAAATATATCCGCCAGAAGAGAAAGGATTTTAGTCCTATCAAGGATGCCATCATATCCGCCGAAGTTGATCGACTGATGAAAGCAGGACATATCGAAGAGGTCCGTTATTCTGATTGGGTTTGTAACGTGGTTCTAGTAGAAAAGTCACCAGGCAAATGGCGGATGTGCAATGATTTCACCAGGCTAAATAAGTTTTGCCCAAAGGATCCATACCCTTTGCCATGGATTGACCAATTGGTTGATTCTACAGCCGGATGCGCGTATTGAGTTTCATGGACGCGTATCAAGGCTTTTACCAGATTCGGATGGCGAAGGAGGATATTAAGACAACAGCTTTCTTTATTGCGGGAGGGGTGTATTTCTTTAAAGTGATGCCCTTCGAATTGAAAAACGCGGGAGCAACTTACCAACGACTGGTGAATCAGATGTTCAAGGGAGAAATTGGCAAGACCATGGAGGTATACGTGGACGACATGCTCATCAAAAGCAAAACCGAAGAACAACATATAGAGCACTTGAGCAAGTGCTTCGCTATCCTCAGGAAGTATGGGATGAAACTGAATCCAGAAAAGTGCACCTTCGGAGTGAAGGGCAGAAAGTTTTTGGGCTACATGGTCACAGAGAGAGGGATAAGTGCAAATCCTGAGAAAATCAAAGCAATCCTAGATCTGCCTCATCCGAAGAACCTCAATGAGGTACAACAGCTTATTGGACATCTCATGTCCTTAAGTCGTTTTATTTTGCGATCCGCAGAGAAGAACCTTCCGTTCTTCAAAATTCTTCGGAAAGGAGAGAGCTTTGAGTGGACCGCGGAATGTTCTGAGGCTTTTGAAAATTTGAAAAAGTACCTCCATTCCCCTCCGCTGCTCTCCAAACCCGTTGAAGGAGAACCACTCTACCTCTACCTAGCAATTACCGAAGAGGCAATGAGTTCCGTATTAGTACGGGTCTAAGCTAATGATCACTTGCCAATCTACTATCTTAGTAAAGCCCTTACTGGGGCGGAGACAAGATACGTCAAGATTGAGAAATTTGCATATGCTCTGGTTTATACCGCAAGGCGGTTAAAGCCATATTTCAAGTCTCATAAAATAGTAGTACTAACTACGGAACCTTTGAAATAGGTCCTGGGAAAGCCCGACCAATCTGGACGACTCTCTAAGTGGGCAATTGAGCTGAGCGAATACGACATTAGCTATTAGGCTCCGATAGCCAAGAAAGCTCAAGTCGTTGCTGACTTCCTAGCAGAATACCCTTAAGCGGAGTCAGAGAAAGTCCCGGATAAACAAGCATTTGAATGCCTAAACACCAAGCAGATCAACCGAAAGCCGGTTCCGCCGAAGATCAGCCCCGAAAACCTCGAGGATGCTCAGTTCATCAATCAGTCTCAGACTACATCATGGGAGGAATCTCGGGTAAACCAAATGTTCCTTCATGATGATATCACAAGGGAATACGGTACTAACAACTCTGATCTGGATGTTAAAGAGAAGGAGGAACAAAGGTTGGAAACTCGGGAGCTTACAGAAGATCTCTAAACCAAAGAACATCCCTCCGATGTTTGGACATTGGAAGTGGATGGTTCCTCCACTGGAAGGGTAGGAGGTATTGGAATCTATCTTAAAAGCCCTGATGGCGCGGAACTCGACTATGTGATATCCTTGGACTTCAAAGTCACTAATAATGAGGCTGAATATGAAGCACTGTTAGTCGGACTGCGTCTAGCCAAGTCCTTGCAGATCCGGAAACTCAAAGCTACACGGATTCACAGTTAGTTGAAGCCCAATTTTCTGGTGCTTTTGCCACAAAAGGCCCTTCAATGATCAAGTATCTTGAGCTACTTAAGCAAGAAGTTAGTCTCTTTGATGAGTTTACCATGGAGAAGTTTGATAGGGCATGGAATGAAAGAGCGGATGCTCTGGCAAAGTTTGCGTCCGCAACAGCTGCTCTAGACACGAGGAGAGTAATCCTACTCACTATTACTGACTCATCCGTCATGAGTCCTACTCCAACTGTTATGATAACGGAAATGGGAAGGAACTGGATGACTGAGATCTTTAGTTATCTCAAAGACGAATCATTACCAGCTGATCCGAAGGAGTCAAGGAATGTACAGCGCCGAGCAAACAGATATTTTATACTTGGGGAAGATTTATATAAGAAATCTTTCACTGGGACTCATTTGAGATGTTTAGGTCCGCAAGAAATGAAGACTGTGCTTGAGGAAATTCACAGCGGAAGCTGCGGAAGCCATTCCGGAGGACGAACTCTTGCTCAGAAGATCATTCGACAAGGCTACTACTGGCCTACCATTGATAAGGATTCTGCGAGCTACGCCCGAAGATGTCCTGACTGTCAATATTATGCGAATGTTCCCCATCGTCCGACACACCCTATGATTTCGTCAGTCATAGCATGTCCGTTTGATCAATGGGGCATCGATATTGTCGGGCCATTCCCAAGGGGCACTCAATAGAAGAAATTCTTAACTATGCCTGTGGAATATTTCACCAAGTGGGTAGAAGAAGAAGCTTTGGCAACTATCACGGAAAGCCGCGTGCGGACCTTCATTTGGAAAAACATCATTTGTCGCTTTGGCCTACCAAAAATTCTTGCCTCGGATAATGGCGCTCAATTCTCAGGCAATAGATTCAAGGAATGGTTAGCCTCTTTCAAGATTGAGCAACACTTTACATCTGTTGGATATCCATAAGCCAATGGACAAGCAGAGTCCAGAAACAAAATGATTGTTAAGATCTTGGAAAAGCGGCTAAGGACTTCTCAGGAAAGTTGGGCGGATGACCTAGATGGCGTACTGTGGGCTCATCGCACCACTGAATGGACCGCAACTAGAGAAACCCCATTTGCCCTGGTCTATGGCTCGGAAGCAGTCATACCAGCGGAAATTGCAGTTGAAACAATGAGGATCCAAGAGTTCAATGACTCCGTCATGAAGCTCAGATATTCGATCTAGATATGCTGGAACAGAAAAGAACCGAGGCGTTGGCTAACATTCACAGGTATCAAGCTACTATAGCCTGGGCTTACAACAAAAATATTCGAGTTAAAGATCTACAAGTCGGAGACCTGGTGCTCCGCAGATCTGATATCTTGAGCAAAGTCAGAAAGCTTGAACCTAAGTGGGAGGGACCCTACAAAATCATTGGAGCAAGAGTGAATGGGAGTTATGAATTAGAGGATGATCGGGGACACCCACTCAAGCGTACTTGGAACGCCAAAAACCTTCAAAAGTTCTATGCTTAGAGTATGTCACACGGAACTCTGCCAGTCGTTTGGACATTTCAGGTTTAAAACTGTTTGTTATCACGAATTGATCGATTCTGTTTTGTTATTCTTCGTCATTGCCTTTTTACCCAGTTGTAATTGAATTTCCATCAAATCAATACAACTTTTATCTTTCAATTCATAAATCTGGAAACTCATCATGGCCATCCTACAAAAAAGGCACTCAGAATTTCACACTCATAAGTAGATTGCACGGACATACCTATTATGTCCGACATCCCGCTAGTCCTAATCAGTCATTATTGGATTACATTGATGAAAAGAAACAAGCAGTATTACCTCGGATCCATACAACATCAAACTCCTTCCTCGGGACAGGGGGATTATTCAAAGATGCATCCGAGTATAAGAAAGGTTATATGTTATCAATACACTCGAGAAGGTGGATATTTATAGAATGGATGAACCAACCAGCGTCCGCCACGCAAAAGGATTGACGTCGACAATGGGCTTGGGCTACCCGTTTGGGCCGAACAGTGTTGGATCGATTGAGCTTACCCTACCTGATCCAGACAAGCCCATTAACCATGTCCGAGTTCATACCTGCTGGCCATTTTGCAAGTAAATGATATAAAAATGATCCGACAACGTAAGTCTACGAAAAAGGTAACAACTTCATCTATTGAGGTCATTTCAAATTTCATTAGAAAATTATTCGAACATTCAAAAAATGGAAAGTACAACTTTTCAAGGTTCGAGGACCGTACATATGCCTACAGGGCATAACCCGCCTTGTCCCTTCAGTGGATTCCCGAGGTTGAGCCTTGAGATTTCGAGCCACCATCTTGAGCTCGACGAGCTTGCTGCTGCATTCGGATCCTCCTACGGATCATCTTCAGTATCCGCTCTCTCTCTTCCTCGGCTCACCTCCTGGCGACCACCAGACACAAAGGGGGATCACCTTCTGGATCAAGAATGATTGAGTCATCCACTGTGCCTTTACCAGAATAAGTCGGAGGGTGCATGTTTCCGCAAGCACAATTTATCCAGTGCCGACAGTAATCGTACTTGGGATCATCTGGTTCTCCAAAGTCGAAGTTCTCCAAGTCGGGTAGCACTGCGCTTGCATTAAGGTGAAGTTTCCTAGCTCGGGCTGCAGCTTCTCGGGCGGCTTCCGACATCCTAAAGGAATCTGGTTATGTTGATTTCACCTTCCTCGGTGACCGTTTCTGCAAACACAAACGCACCCAGCCGCTCGTCTGGAACAACTTCTACCGGGATCTCCACTCCATTGGCATCCGCGGCTGGATTCAGTCCTTCCACCTTCCAGTTGAAGTTGGGAGGAAGTAACCCCTTCCCTTGCAACTGGCCAATGGCGGACGAGAACCCCTCCAGGCGAAGTGCATCAGCTTTGTCCGCCATGAAAAACTTGAAGGAGTACAACTTCATAAAGTCTCAGACAACATCAAGGCGGGCAAATTGAAGGTCTTCAAGGAGTGAGTCGTTCGAATCCAGGAAAGCCTTCATGGAGGTATCGATGAAGTTCTCCTGCCACTCCGTGTCCGACTTAAGAGACTCTAGATTAGCCTTCAGCTTGGCTATTGCTGTGTCCTTCGGCTTCAGGTGGGTTTTCGCCCGCCTGGCTTTTTCCGCCTCGTCTGCCGCTGCAGCCACTGCCTTATGCAGGTCTTCTTCGATAGTGGCCCGCTCACTGGCGTTCCACTGCATTACTTTAATGAGGCATCCGAGCTACAAGAGATCCGTACAGTGAGAAGTTGCACATTTTATTCAGAAAACACAAAAGAAAGGCAAATATACATACCCTCTGATGAAGCTCATGGAGCTCCCCAACCCGCTCTACTTCGGGCAGTCCGCAGCTCCACTCATACTCCGCGTCAAGAGCGGCTTGGTCGGATAAAGGCAGAGCAGCAGAGAAGAGTTGCCTCTTCGTTGCGGGAGAGGCACCCGAGGTTGCCTTCCTTTTGTTCCCGGATATGATGGCGTCCCGCATCAGGACGTCCCACGGAGGCAGCAGGCTGTTGAGACGCAGTGGTGCTGCGAGTGTCGGGACCTTTACCCCTGTCGGGTACCCCCATCACTTGCGGATCCTTCCCCGCCTTATTCCGCCGCTCCTCCTCAGCAGCAAAAACTGCAGCGTTCTTGGGGTCCGACATAGGTAGACCCGAGGAAGTATTGATGATTTTCTTCCTTTGCCCAGTAGCCAGTTCCAGGGCCTGTTGCTCTCTCTGCAACCTCTTTTTCTCGCGGTGGGTCGACATGATATAATCAAACCAATGAGCTACAAAACAAAATAAAAGTGTCAGATACGGATGCATAAAGGAAGCATAACGGGAATCTCGGAAATAAAAATTCAAAGCAGAGCATTCAAAAGGAAAGGTAGCACAAATCTTAAATTAAAGATCCTTACTGAAATCTGTCTTTCCCCCGACTTCCACGGCATCTGTCAGTCCGCACAAGTAGTGTAGCGGCTGACAAATCAATCCGTGGAACGGATACGTGGGCGGATCATTTTTCTTGTGGATCTCCGCCACCCACGGAGCCACGTTCTTCGGGAGTGGGCGCCAATCCGGGATGTTGTCACTCGAAAACTTTTTCCCCACTGTTCTCGCCTCCTAGCGGACTCCCCAGGCTTCAAAGCCATCCGCACAAAAATGTATTTACTCCACCAATATATCCGAGGGAGGAGATGGAATCAGAATTAAAGTTATACGCCTTTCTATTTACAAAAGTATAGAAAAGAGGGTTCCCCGGACTGAAAGTCACTTGGAACAGTTGCCGGAAATTCTCGAAATTCACCGGCTGCCCCTTCTTTTTACAAAAATAACAAAACAAATGAGGTTACCCAGAGATTTCGGGATAACCTGGCTCGGACCAATCCCAATGTGATTCAGGATTTGCTTAAGCTCGGGCGCAATAAGGACCCTCCACCCGCAAGAGAATGCCGCCTCATGCACACACATATATCCGGCGGGCGGATTATAAAATGCGTGATCGGGCTCTGGGACCATTATCTCCACCATATCGGGAATCTCCCACTTCCGCCTCCACTCCGGGATATCCGTCAACTTCACTTTGGACGGACACGTAGGGAGCAGCCTGTCTGTGTTGAGCTCACTGTATTTGTCCGCTATCAAAATGGCGGATGAGGGACGAGGAAACTTGATTCTTGCTACTTTTGCTCCACGACCAGCTACCAACGGAGGAGTAGGGTCCGCGGTTGCTTTAGGGTGAAGAACAATCTGACGATTGTTCCGCACAGAGCGCCTAAGCGGTCGGACATTTTCGGAGGTGTCCTCCTCTTCCTCATCTTCCTCCTCCTCCTTATCTTCATCCTCTTCTTCCTCCTCTTCTCCATCAGCCAATGGTACCTCAGATGTATTAGGATTGGAAGGACCTGCTTCCGTCTCCACACGGTCCTCCTCCCCAACCTCGAACATCTCCACATCATCCGCATCTTGACCACTTTCACCTCCCTGCTCAGTCCGAGGTTCATTCAAACCGGTGGATACACCGCCACCACCTATGATCAGAGATTGGACTCGAGACCTAGTCCTAGCAACATCTTCCCGGCCCACTACCACTTCAGGCCGAGTTTCCGCCACATTGCGGACCCCTTGTCCAGCATCGGAATCCTTGGAAGAAAGGAGATCAACGACGACCGTGTTGCGCACATCAAGGATCACTTGCTCGTCTCTGGTAGACGGAAACTAACACCAAGTAATCTGACACGGATGCAGTTACGTCCACGGACTCAGTCCTCTGGCTTGCTCCATCATCGTAACCTTGAGCCTCGTGATGGTTCTGACTATCACTCCCGGACATCCTAGGGCACAAAGAAACGGATCAGAAATGATGATTGTGATTGTCCGAGAGTTCGTTTAAGGTATCTTATTAAGTCCAGTGGTCCGAGGAAGCCCTACTTTATCAGATTTTCTACATGGGACACATTTCCATAACACTATGGGCACTAAGCTTGGCATACAAAGACGTGCCATTGGCACTATTATCTACCCTATATGGCACACTAACAGGGATAACATATAAAGGTCTATGTGCCAATCGGCACCAAAATACTACAATAGGGACATGCAATACCGATTTTTATGCATATTTAACATATTATACAAGTTAGCTCAACAAGTTGCTATTGAAGAAAACTAGCACAGTACATCATACAGGAGGAGTATTCCAACATAGTATACTACAGGAGTCTACCACATGCAACATGTGAAACCAAGGAATCAACAAACAAACGTCCAGGCAAGGGAGAAGCATACAAGCATTAAGCGAGCATATCATAAAAAAGAAAATTCAGGAAGAATCAAGACATACTTACTTGATAAAGTTGATTTGGTATGTTTGGACGGACGTCGAAGCCTTGCTAGCTCTCCGAGAATACAGATCTCAGTTGGAAAGTGAAAGATTTTGCGAGTTTTGGTTGCTCGGATTGATTTTTATTTGCTCGGATTTCTTGAGAATCACTCTGAGTTTCGGTTTGGCTAAAGTGTGAAAGCGACAGATTAGGCAACTATTTATAGGGGCAATTGGGGAAGGCAAAACGTCACATCACCTGGATTCAAACCCCAACCGTTGATCTTTTCAATCCAACGGATGTGCCGGTTAACAAGTGGTGTCTACAGTTACACCCCATTTAATTCTTCTCAGAGACATCACATCACTTGGGTTTAAATCCCAACCATTGATCTTCTCAATCCAAGAGTTGCATCGCTTCACTCGGGATCTTTTCCATGGGCCAGACATGTAACTTATTGGGCTTTTTGAATCACTGTTCATCAGCCCAGGTGGGCCATTCCACATATTTGGCACAACGGATTGCTTCCTATACACTCTTCCACAGAAGACTTCTTCAGATCCTAACCGTACTCGGATCTATATATCTCGGATACAAATACCTTTTCTTTCTACAGTCCAAGCTATTACATAACTCGACGGTAGAAAGAAAGGGGGGGGGGGGAGAGATATATTGAATTCCTAAGAACACGGACAACGGATCTCACAAAAAGGGAATTTTTTCCTTTTCAGTTAACGATTCGGACACGCTCCACAACACACTTGTTCTTTTCATAGTTACCAACTATCTTCTACTAAAATACTTGGCATCTAGGGGGACATATGTTGATACGGACATGTGTCCAATCCGTTAAGGGCGCCATAGAGCGTGTCCTAGAGCGCATCAAGGCTGAAATAGTCAATTCAGTACTAGTCCGACCTTCAAATGGTCCGACCGAAGGGAAACCATTCCAGGTCAACTAGTACTTACAAGTCAACACACCTTCTCAGCTAAGTCCGACCAAGCTAGGTGTACGACTTTCGAACCTGACAAAAGTCACATGGTCCTTCCAAGTATCATAAATTGTCAATCCTAGGATGCCAAATGGATCGGGCGAGAGAATCTCAGATGCCACCATCACATTAAGACCAAACATATATAACAGAACCACTAAGATACTTCCGTGAAACTTCTGGCACGGACACCCAGAGTTACCTAAGGGCAGACCAACCAAGCAGACAGATCTGTCCGAGGGACTGACACGGACCCAACAGCGGAACAGTACTCTCAGAGGGAAAAGGTCCAAACTACCCTCCCAGGCCTATTAACCGGATGTGCGCTCGCTTCACTATTGAACAATGGGCGAAAAAGCATTGGTGTCCAAATCTGAAGCATACACTTGGCACCATCTTATAAGTCATTTCATAAGATATGGTCTCTATAAATATAACACAAGGTCCAGGACCTTAAGGTAAGTCATAATTCCAAAGTGAAAAGCAACAATTATTCCAAATCATATCTCCTAACAACTACATTGAGAGCTTTACAACTCTCTCTCGAGTGAAGTCTCTTACCGGGTTGACAACTTGCAACCCGGGTTACCTATCTAACCCCCCCCCCCCCACTTAGTCTTTTCAGGTGATCAACCTCGGACCAAGTTATCAGGTCGGACCTCAAGTCGGTGGCGGATCTTAGATAAGGGATTTGTAGTAGTTTAGTCAGTTAGTGTCGAGGCTAAACACCTCAATAGTACTAGACTAATATCATGGTTTAGAAAGAAGCAAAACTCAATTGCCACATCAACCACAGAAGTAGAGTACATTGTTGCTGGGTGTTGTGCTTCACAAATCTGGTGGATACAACAACAACTCAGAGAATATGAGATCAATGAAGAGAAAACTCCCATTTTATGTGACAACACAAGTGCTATTGCTATAACTCTAAATCCCAAGTTCCATGCAAGAACCAAGCACATTGATGTTAGACACCACTTCATCAGAGATCAGGTTGAAAAAGGCAATATTGAGATACTCAAGATTGGTACAGAACACCAACTTGCAGATATCTTGAAAGAGCCTCTGCAAGAAAGTAGATTCCTAACCTTGAGACATAGTCTTGAGTTAATGGAATTCCCTACGTGCTAATTTGGTCACTGAGACAGGAACTCAGTAAGCCAAAAAAGAGAAGAGAAAGGCTTTCTATAAAGAAAGGTACTTTCAATAGAGGAAGAGATATCTGAGACAGGTACTCAGATATCAACGCTTTGAGTGAAATTCGTTAAAGAGGTATCTAAAACGGGTATTCAGATATGAGAGGCCACTGAGTAGATACTGCGAGATATGTAGATACAAAATTCATTTGTAACTATGTATTTCCATTGCTATATAAAGCAGTTCATGGCAAAAGAAATCACTTTCGTCTAAACTCACATTTTATCAAGCACCAAAATAGCAAATTTCTCTAACTTTTTCTCCAAATCTTCTCTACAAATCGTCTGATTTTCTGCAAAGAATTACTTAAACGAATTCGACATTAATCTCTTTCAAACTATCTTCTACTACTACTCCTATTTAAACAGATGGCACCAAAGAGAGCTAGATCCCAGAAATTCCAAGTCTCCACATCTGGAACTGCTGAGAAGCGAAATCCAGCCTTAGTTATGACCAACGGGAGATTGGTTGGATTATTAAATTTCTCCATGTGGAACCCCAAATCAAAAGTACTCTGGGAAGGAGTACTTGTTGATGAATACATGCTGGGTGCTGCAAAGAACCAAGCAGATGTTAGAAGAGCACTTGACTTACTTGAAATGGTAAAGATCAATGAATTTTGCTCTGCAAGACCCAGTGGTACATCCACTGAAGATGTGTTGGAATTCTGCAACAATTCCATGTTCGTAAACACTGTCGATGGCACTGAAGAAGTGCACATCGAAACAAAGGTCCAAGGTCTAGAGATAAACCTTAGTGTTGAGACCTTCAGCAATCTCTTTGGGTTACCCACCCAAGGTGATGAGTATGTGCCAGCCACCTCTATTGAGAGTGTTTGACACTTCTACTCCCTCTACATGAATCCTGACCATAGTGATTTGGTAGCACTTATAATGCATAGGTGTTTTGACTCAAATCAGGATAGAGCTGACCAGATCAGCATGGAGAGATGCGGAATGATGGCTTTCCTCAATACTCTGGAGGACAAAGATGAACCCTTGAACTGGGGTAAATACATCTATCTAAGGCTTGTTGACAAACTTCAAGGCTTTGAGCCTGTGGTAGGTGGTGACGTTGCTGAGCCGAAGTACACTATCAGCTTTGGTCTAAAAATCTACTACATTATGGAGAAGCAAGTCCTACAGCTCAGGGGGGAGGCAATGATTGCCAATAGTGATCTCATAGGCAAATATGACTCTGAGTTCAAGCAGAAGAAGCTAGAAAGAGAGGCCAAGCAAAAGAATATGACAAGCATTCAACCAAGAAATCGATCACAAGAGATAAAATTGCTAAAGAAAGAATAATTGATTGATAATCTAACCTCAGGATACGAATCCGATGTCAAGTATGCGATTACAAGTGAAATCAATGATAAACTAGAGCCAGAGAACCAAAACTAGGGTTTTTTCTTGCGTTAGAGTGTAAAAACGTAGAGAAGAATGTGTTTTTCAATCTCTAAAGTCGAGTAAGTAAAGAAATAGAGATCTCGCTGAAAAGGCGTGGGACGAGTCGTAGCTCAACTTTGGGACGCGTCCTTGAATGCGGGCTGTGGAGACGCTTCCTACCCTATTTATGGGACTTGTCCGAATTTGTAGATCTTTGTATTATCTACGCGTGGCCACTGAAATCAGGTCAATCGGACATCGTATGAGAGAGTTATGGCCAAAATGGCTAGACTGCTCCGTAAGTTTCACTTTTTCGCAGTCTCACTTAAGTGACTATAAAATCTTCGTCCGAACTCCAAATCCACTTCCGTTTTCGCCAATTTTCTCCGCTTTCAAGGCACTAGATTTTTCCATAAATATCATTTTACTCCGATTTTCACCTAAAAACACGACAATCTGCAAAGCACAACTAAAACACGAAAAACATGAAAAAGCACAAGAAACACTATAAAATACTAACAAAGACTTACAAAAATACGGTAAAAAAGACATGATGAACCTCTAAATTATGGTCTCATCAAACTCCCCAAACCGAACCTTTGCTCGTCCTTGAGTAAACAAACTATCTAGACTCGACTAGACTCTAACCACAAAAACACACTAAAGAGTTTTAAAAACGAAGCTACCGAATCCACCACTGCAAGCAGTAAACCAAAGGAATGCAAAGATTTTGAACTTCCGCTAACATTGGTAGAAAATCAAGTAAAACTATACAAGTTCGTTTCCAAGGTAAATAAGATTTAAGTGTAGCTCAGTGATCCCTCATAGGTGATAAACGGGTGACTCTCTCTCTCTCTATTCTGGAAGTGTGCAGCAAGGGTAAGCGCTCAAAATTAAATCTAGGTGGTGACTTTCATCACAAGGTGCCACAAATCTGTTATGCTAATGTACTCAATTTGTCAAGTCAAAAGGGACTTCAACGCGTGACTCTAGATAAATAAATGAGAAGAAAGACTAACTGCTGCTCCTTTTTTGCTTTATTTATATTTTTTTTTAATTGCACACTATTTTTCTAAGATCATTATAAATGTCCTGTGTGCTTATTGTTTGGCCTCTTTGGGCTCTTTTTGTCTAAATTTTTGTAGGTGTCTGTTTTACCGATAGTCTACACTTTTGTGCGTGTCAGTTTGGTATACGTGCCATAAACCTCACGGATATGTAGCTTTTCAGCCACACCGGTATGTGGTTGTATTTGAAACACGCCTAACACGACTAACGGTGATCAATTAAGACCATAGATCCACCCCGAGACTTATATAATATATTTTTTAGAAACAGCAGACAGACTCGTAAATCAAATACAAAATGGATCCAGTAAAGGGAAAGAGTAGTCACAAAGAAAGAACTATCCTCCCCAAACCCGTTCCAAAGAAAGGGTTTGGGAGAAGGAAGAACAAGGAATGGAAAACATGTCGTTCGTCATCGTCAACTACTAAGAGTACACATAAGTATGAAGTGGTGCAATAACTTTAATAAAAAAATTGCTCAACCTAGTAATCACAGACAATTGCCGGTACAAGATTTTTTCATCGGCTAATAGGCTCCTCACAGGATTTTTAATCACAGAGCTAACCAGAGTTCTTATTTACAAAAGAAACGAATTTGCATAATTTCTAACCTACTCCCTACTAATTGTTAACAGAAATTCAAAACATAAGCATAAATCATATTTAATACAAGTAATGGAAGTTCAACTTAAAAATTAAACTCAGATACAACTGGAATGGACAAGAAAAACAGGAAACACAACACAGAAAGTGGCTAACATACCACCCCCACAGAGTCATAAAGCGGCTAACATACCGCTTAAAACAAAAGATACATAGCTAGACAACGTAATCAAAAATACACTGTCAAAATATCCTCCCCAAACCTACGCTATAGCTAGCCTCTAGCAACAGTAAGTACAAAAAAGATAAAATAAAGATTGTGTAGAATAACCAATCGTAGTGATGTCATGAATGCAAATCAACAACTTCGGCGTGTTCAATCACTGAGAACCAAAAGGTTTCCCAGTCTTCCAAGCTGTCTTCCTACCCTACAAATGAGAATAAATATACAGGGGTCCAGTGAAAGCCCCTATATACTTCTTGCTCCTATCCTGTGCAGCAACTAATTTGGGATCAGAATAGGCTAGCAACTTTCGTTGCTTGCCTTGTACCTCATATGTGCAGGTACGGGAGTGGAGGTCGATCACCATGTGGGTCACTTTGTTGAAGGGCGACCTAGCAACATTGTATCACTTTCCTTGGTACCGGGCACACGTGGGGTTGACTCAATCACCACGAAGTCAGTAGGCACCTCGACTCCATCCAAATTAATCTTTACGCCCTCTATCAAACCCATTGGTCGGCTTCGGAACCCATCTGCAAGTAACATCATGCATTTAACCGGTTTCATGCCCTTTAGCCCCAGCTCCTCATTGGAACCAACTGTCATCAGGTTGCAACTCGACCTAGTGTCTACAATCCCAACTGCATCACGAATCTCTCCTATCCCTACTACCAAGTTGAAACTGTCAGAATCACTGAGACTTTTACCTCCCTTGGGGATTACCTGTAGCACTGCGTCGGTGGGTTTCTCAATCGCCTCCTCTACTGGGACTTTCGAAACCAAAGGAACCTTCGGCTCCAAAATTTTAGCCAGACCGAGCTTAATAGTCTCCTAAAACTGTGGGATTACTCCCTTCCCATTACAACAAGAACAAGTAGTATTCCTTCCTTGAGTTACCTGCACTAGTGGCGTCGATTCCTCGCTAATAGTGAATTTCACCATAAAGCTCTTCTCCACGGTACTACGGAGCTTACAAGCCTCTTATTGTTGAGTTCTCACAAGTAACTGTCCCATAGCATCCTCAAGCCTTTTCTGGGATTGCTCCATCCTTTCCACATGCTTGTCTATCCTCTCCTGAGCCTTCCCTCAGTTGTAGTGGAACTGATCAGAATCATCCATAAAGCGCCTTAGGCTCTGCTTCAAAGGTTCCTGCTCCTGCTGGTGCTTTGGTGGGACATTCTGATAGAAATTGTTACCATAGCTCAGGTTGCTATTGGGCACCCAGACTCCCTTTTGTCTATTTCGGAACCAGTTGACTACCTCAGGCTAGGGGTTCTCAGCCATTGCTTCTGGAAGTCTGCACATATTGGCACCATGTCCATAATGATAACACAGGCCACACCTCTCATTCGCCTGGGGGTTCTGCATGGCCCTAGGTTGGTAGTAATCTCCGTATTTTGCCATTTCTGAAACTCTACTAGCAGAAAATCTCAACCGAAATTTAGTTTCTGTTAGTCCCAGAAAATCTCAAACATAGAGCAGTATCAAACAAACATAAACGATTAAATACTCTAAAACACTACAGTAGGAGTTAACTCCCCGGCCTCAGCGCCGAATTTGATGTGCTCAAATTAGTATTCTTAAAAAGATAAAAAGTAACTAAAGTAGTTGTTGTAAAACAGGCTTTAACTACGAGACCGTTCTCAAGGAGCGAACTAGGCAACTATAGTGTTTCGAAGTGTAAACATAAGAGTTTGCAATAACAGTGGAATTGATATAGTTTGTAGGATCAAAATTGATAAAACTAAGTAAACTGAAAGATGGTTTGATCAAGAAAGAGAAGTAACGAACACGATAGAAATCCAGAGAAATTGAATAGAGAGTCAAACATATCGTTCATATGTTTGTCATAGTTATTTGTCCAGAAAGTTCAAATTCAGTTTAACCAAGACATACTTTGAAAATGTAAAAGTAGTGTAATCAATCGATTGTCAGATGATTGATTATTAACTGGAATGATTTGAAGGTTTGAAACGAGATTACTGAATTTGTGGGTTTTACGAAGATATTGAATAATCTTAAATATGAACGATTCTAGGTCAAGACTCAACTTCAATTACTCCTACATCGCTACCGTATCCATTAACGAATTAGCTACTCATGGCACAAGCGATAGCATACATATTGATTAAAACAATCGAATTAGAGACATACAAGAGAATATGATAAGCATTCAACCAAGAAATCAATCACAAGAGATAAAATTGCTAAAGAAAGAACAATTGATTGATAATCTAACCTCAAGATACGAATCCGATGTCAAGTATGCGATTACAAGTGAAATCAATGATAAACTAGAGCAAGAGAACCAAAACTAGGGTTTTTTCTTGCTTGAGAGAGTAAAAACGTAGAGAAGAATGTGTTTTTCAATGTCTAAAATCGAGCAAGTAAAGAAACAGAGATCTCGCTGAAAAGGTGTGGGACGCGTCCTGGCTCAATTTTGGGACGCGTCGTGGAATGCGGGCTGGGGAGACGCGTCCTAGCCTATTTCTGGGATGGGTCCTGAACGAAAGTGGTAGCTCTTTGCTTTATCTACGCGTGCCACCAAAATCAGGTCAATCAGACATCGTATACGAGAGTTATGGCTAAAATGGCTAGATTGCTCCGTAAGTTTCACTTTTTCGCAGTCTCGCTTAAGTGACTCTAAAATCTTCGTCCGAGCTCCGAATCCACTTCCGTTTTTTCCATTTTTCTCAACTTTCAAAGCTCTAGACTTTTCCCAAAATATCAAGTTTACTCTGATTTTCACCTAAAAACACGACAATCTGCAAAGCAAAACTAAACCACGAAAAACATGAAAAAGCACAAGAAACACTATAAAATTCTAACAAAGACTTACAAAGATACGGTAAAAAGACATGATGAACCTCTAAATTATGGTCTCATCACTCAACTCAAAGCTATGTTGGAAGAAGAAGCAAGACTACATCTTGAATTGGATATCAAGATGACAGAAAAACAAGCCAACCTAAGAAAGGTTGAGGACATGACTCGCAAGGCAGAGGAAGCCCTTGCTGAGCAAAAGAAAATCTAGCTTGCTGCACAAGCATTTGCTGAGGAAATGGATGCTGAAGAAACTCCATAGGAAGATACTGGAAAAGTATTGCCCTCATCCAGCAAAGGGAAGAAGACTTTGCCAGCAAAGGTTGCTGAATTAGACAATGAAGATGCCTGGAGTGATGAAGAAGAAGAAAACAAGGAGGACAACACTCAAAAAGTGCATGACAATAGTCAACCTCAGACTACTGTGTCTAAAAAGACTTTAGTTCCTCTTGTCCACATCCGAGTTCCTGATAATGAGACTAAGGATTATGAGATGAGATCCCAGCACATGAAAGAACAGTTCAAGGAGTTAGAAGATCAAAACAAGCAATTGATTGAATCTGTTCCTCATGCATATCGTAAGCTTGCTGAAATGATTGCAAGAAGGACTTCCAGCATTGCTCTGGAATATGAAGATCTTGACATGCTGAGGAATGCAGATGAACAGCACATGCAGTTTGCAGAAACTCATCCAGACCTTGCCATGACTACAATAAGCCAAGTAGTTGCTGATGTTTCCAAGCTAACAGATGAAGAAAATGGCTTTGCACAGCAGAATATTGCACTCAGGGCAGAATTGCAACAATTATCCCAAGCCAACAATAGCCTACATAAGAATTTTGACTCTCTTTCAGATTCCTTTGTCAAACTGGTGGATAATTTTGATCAGTCTCCTATGACTAAGGGGAAAAGAGCTAGAAAAGTTACCAAGGGGAAAGGCAAACAAAAGATGATATCTGAAGATGCCTAACCTCATTCTGCAACCCCTGGTCAACTTCAACTAGTCACTTCTACTGAAAGAAGGGACACTAGAACAAGGTCTCAGAAACCTCCTGTTTCTGCCAAGAGCTCAAGGAGAAGATACAGAGACCATGTTGAGGATGAAGAAGAGATCTTTGAAAAGAGAAGAAAAGGCAATAATGATGGATGCAAAGGTGTCTCAAAAACTCATCAGGAGGAAGAAGAAGAAGAAGAAGAAGAAGAAGAAGAAGAAGAAGAAGAAGAAGAAGAAGAAGAAGAAGAAGAAGAAGAAGAAGAAGAAGAAGAAGGAGAAGGAGAAGGAGAAGGAGAAGGAGAAGGAGAAGGAGAAGGAGAAGGAGAAGGAGAAGGAGAAGGAGAAGGAGAAGGAGAAGGAGAAGGAGAAGGAGAAGGAGAAGGAGAAGGAGAAGGAGAAGGAGAAGGAGCAGAAGAAGAAGAAGAAGAAGAAGAAGAAGAAGAAGAAGAAGAAGAAGAAGAAGAAGAAGAAGAAGAAGAAGAAGAAGAAGAAGAAGAAAGAAGAAGAAGAAGAAGAAGAAGAAGAAGAAGAAGAAGCATATACCCATCTGAGCCCATCTGAGCCTTTACCTGCAGTTCCCTTAGCAATAACAACTCCATCTGGAAATACCAAGTCTATCCAGCAAGGCAATTCTAGTGACAAACTCTCAATAAGAGAAGCTGCACGACAGAAGAAGATCAGAGAAAGGATTAAAGAATTTAGAGGAGTTGATATTCTTACCCTGAGGAAGCTATGATTAAATATACACCAAGTCAATCTGATCTAAATTCTGAAATTTACAAGTGCGTTTACTAGGTAATGTTCATGAAAAATTTGCTACGGAACAAAGAAGGCTTCCCAATACCAGTCTACCTTCAAATGGTGGCATGGAGGAAGTACAGAGAAGATCTAGTGCCAAAGGAGAAAATCAAAAATGCACTGGACATTGAGATTTATGTTAGACAGATAGCTAGGAAGGAGCTATCTGAATCGTGTCCCTACTATAAGCCAGATGAGGTACACAAAGTTGCAAATGTTCTTGACACTAGAACAAGAACTGAATTTATAGTACATGTTTATGAGTCCTTCTACCTCACTGGAGAAGATTACCAGCAAGATCTGAAGTATCTAAAGACAATTTATGAAAGATACAAGATGTCTCCTATTTAGTTTGATCATGCTTGGATCTGGGCAAGATATAACTGGGTTGAGCAAACTAGCAAGAAAAGACCCACTTATAGGATGTGTTAAGGGTTTAACTCCCCAACTACTTAGATTTTATTTAACTCTTCTAATGGGTGCCAAGGTAAGAGGCTCCTTGCTAGGTGAGGACCAAGGCGTAAGAACCAGCGACCAACAACTCCGGTAAGGACCTGCACACTTGAGTGGGGGGGGGGGGGGGTTAGTGCCCGGTTTGCAAAGTGTCAAACCGGGATGAGACTTTATTCGAGAGCGACTGAAGATCAACTCTGTATAATACTCGGGATTGGGGTCGTGATGTGACTAGCAAGATGACTTGTTCGAAGTGACTTACTTGTTGGGATATGTGCCTTATTTATAGGCTATCATCAAAATGGAAGGCCTTGCTAGGATTGCGCCATGTGTACGGCCAGGATTGAGCCACCAATGCTAATATGAGGCCCATAGCCCAATAATTAGGCTTTAGCCCATGCCGTCTTGGGCTTTAGGGGTAGTTTGGTCATTATTGGGAGAGTTCTTGAGGATGTGACTAGTTACGCGAGTTCGTGTTCGGAGATGGGTCCGGACGATTGGTCCGGACCATATTTGGTTGTCAGCTGAGGAAGTTCTCTTGCCTGTCCAACTCTTCCGATTCGGAGCTCCTGGGTTCGGATACCTCACTCTTTGGTCCCATTTGCTTGGTTGCTTGAAGAGATGGTCATGCTGGATCCGAGTTGACATCCGTATCGGAGTCCTTGGGTCGGAGAGGGTACTGACTTAGCACTATGCTCCTTTCCCAGAGAGGCTCGGACCAAGGTGGGCCGGACCTATGGTTCCGGGTCGGGCCTTGTAGGTCCAAATCCTTTGTCCCTTTATTTTAGGGTGGGTCGGACCATGGATGGTCTGCCCGGATCGGACCGTTGGCTCGGACTAAAGTGAATCGGATCCATTGGATGACTTGGGATGCCTTAGGATTCGCTCCTAGGTCCTTTATGAAGGATTGGACATATTTCTGTATCAACATATGTCCCCCTAGTTTCCAAGTATCTTAGTAGAAGATAGTTGTGGAACTATTGGTTTGGGAAGCTGTTTTGAGGAAAAAATCCGTTCTTCAGTCCAATCCGTTTCGATTTTGATGAAAAAAGGTGTACTCCATACTTCGTGTGGCCATTGACTTAGTCTCTCCCCCCCCCCCCTTTTTTCTTTTTCTAAAACATCGTCGCCATCCGAGGGACTGGGTCCGAAGGGCAACGAAGTGAAGAAAAAAGAAAAAAGGGTATTTGTAATGGAGACTAAGTTTAGGCTCCGAACATCGGTAGTGTACCTTTGATGAGCTACGGTGGCAGACCGTAGTGTCCGTCAAACCAGCCTTACGTGGTCGCGGAAGGTCCGAGGTAATGTCCGAGTATACGAGGTTCCTTGTGTGGACAAGTTATATTGGACTGATAAGCCGCTAGGCGTCCGAGAAGATGATAATCCGGAACTCTCGTGTTGTCTGCTGCCCGAGAGTGGGATAGTTGTTGTGTTTGTCTAGCCGCGAGATAAATTTGTTGTACCAATCCGTCATTTCACTGGGTATAACTGTACTATACCGTTGGATGGTTTTTGATCGACGGTGGAGATTAGATCCGAAAAATCGCGACGGTTGGAGTTCCCAATATGGCCCTCTATAAATAGAGGGGTTGGCCGGTTCATTTCTCACCGTTTAGAGAGAGAAATTTTGCATTCTGAGTATATCCGAAGCAACTACCAGCAATCCGAAGCGAGCAACAAGGGGTTCGAAGCGCGTGATCCTGTGCAAAGTCAAGTCACTTCTATCTAATCATCCGAGCCCAAGTAAGTTTACCTGTCTCGTCTTATGATTAAATTATCTCTGTTGTCTTTCATCTTCAAGTTACTCGGATGCATGCTTATGATGTGTAGTATAGTTGATAACCATTACGTACTTGATGTTGACTAACCCCGAATAAGCGTAGTACTGACTCGGAACTAACTTCGTCGAGTAAAGCCGCTAGTTTTGGCTTGGAACTGACCACTTTAATATACATAAACGACCTCTCGGACTGCCATCTTAAAGCTTACGAAATTGCTTTTTCCTTTCCCTAGGATGTCCGAGGTGATATCCTTAACCAATAGCTCCGAGGAGATTGAGATCATGGATGACGACGAAGTACTGGAGGTGGAACAAGCGCCCCATCCGAATCGGGAAGAGCCCGAGGTAAGTTCCTTACTTCGGTTAGTTGTTCCGGATTCTGGTCCTCCGAGGCGTCCGGATTACCTGCGAGTGTCGCATGTGCAGGTTATTGTAGCGGCTCAAGAGACAAGCTCGCGAGTTATAGGAACTCGTCGCCCGGGTCGGGCTGGCCAGGAATCCGAACTTTAATTCGCAACCTAGGTTATAACTTTAGGAGTAATCCTAATCGAGTCCCGTTCGTTCCGGATCCGCAGGAGCCGACTATTGAGGAAGTGCATGATACTTCGGAAGCACCTCCGAATTTGGGCATCTTAGTGAGGAGGATCGTGTGCAAGTCGCTATGCCTCTTCAAACTGTCGTAGAGTTAGCGTCCTCATCCGAGGAAGATGAGGCAGAGGAAGGTGTGCGGGGCCAAGATTCTGGTTCCGAAGAGGAAGAAGGTGTAGAGCCATCCGCTCATGTGCTCCGTGTGAAGCTATTTGGCAAGCAGGGCCGAGTCGGCAGGTGGCTGAGGAAGAGCGTCCGGAGAGGCTGAGGAAGGGTGAGGACGTATTCCAAGTAAAGTTCCCTCGGTCTAAAGACGAGGTCACTCACCCCGATCCGGAGGGCGAGTTGAATGAAGATGGTACTTTGCCTACTTGTGCCTCAACCATCCGAGCCGATGAAGTGGATGAGCTCCGGAGAAGATATGAGATCCCGGAGTGTGTGGAGATTCTCATCCCAGACGAGTCTCATGCTTTTTATAATCCGCCTCCGGGCTACATGTCTGTCTATGAGATAAGTCTCCATTGCGGGTGGCGGTTACCCGTATCGTCCGAGTTTCTGGAGATTTTGAACAGTATGGGTTTGAGTCCGCACCAGATCATCCCCAACTCCCTCGGAAATCTGATGTGCTTCGGGATCTTATGTAAATATAAAGGCATCCCGCTCACCTTCGATAATTTCCATAAATTATTCAACATAAGTGTAAGTAGTAGGAACACATGGTTCTATACGTTCGTATGTCACCAGGCGTACACGTTTTTTGTTGATCCCTTGTCCTCGTTGGGAATCCAATGGTTTAAGAGGTACATTTTTGTCCGTCCGGCTCTGAAGCCCGGCGGTCCAAGCGGAGGCCGTGGCATTTCGAGAAAAAGTTCTTCGAGGCAATTGCGGATTGGAAGCCAAACGGAACATCCCTTGTGGATGCAAGCGTTCCATCAGTCGAGCCGGAAAAGTACTTCTTCCAGGGTCGATATGTGACCCGCCTTTCTTGGCCGGCTTGTCCGAGCCAAGTTTTTGTGACAATATGGAGGATTTGAGTAAGTGGTTTCTCTCTACCTCTGGTTGGTTGTCCGAATCGGTTGTCTGTTTGTCGACTATATGATTACCATTTGTAGATTCTTTTGTATCTTGTAACTCATTGTGGTTCGGATGTGCAGCTTTTTGGTTCGAGTATACGATGTCGACCATGCGGGAGTTGAAGCGTCGACAAAATCTGCCTTGTGAAGGAGTTAGCGAAGGTTCGGACCCATTATCAAGACTTCCACCGTACTCCCGATGAGCAGGCAAGAAATGCTTTGTGTTCCGAGTGGAGGAGTCTCGGAGAGCTGCTGCGGCGAAGAGGCCCAAACTATCCTACTCGGACAAGGGTAAGGTGGTGGATCTAAGGGCTCGAAGAAGCCTCCAAGATCCGTGTCCGAGATCCTCCATAGCGGATCGGCGCTTGGCTACAAAGCGCCCCTCAGGTCGAATCCTCCGCCAAAAAAGCAAGGAAGATGAGCGAGGCGCCAGATTCGGATCTTTGAAGTTGCTCGGTGGTTCTTGCCGGAGGTGGAGCGGATTTCAGAGTTGGTTGCCGCTCATCGCAAGGTAAGTGTTTTGGTTATTTTGTTATCTTCCTGCGATTCGGAGATATCTAAACGTTTGTGATATCCGTCATTTTTAGCTTGCTGTTGCTGTGGAAGCATGCTCCTTGGTACTCGGAGGCTACCTAGAAGAGGATTTGGCGGTGAAATTTGCCAGGCGATTGAAGCGTCGGTTGAACAACACCGGGCGCTGAAGAAGGCCATAGCTGCTAAACAGGAGGCCGAGTCGGAGACGGCCAACATGAAAAGTGCCATTCGATCTTTGGAGGCTGACTTGAAAGTGCACCAAGATAGTTTGGACGAATTCGTGGCCGTCTCTCGGACTTTCAAAGATAAGATGCTGAAGGAGCTTCGGGGAGTCCGGACAAGGGCTGTCCAAGATTTCCTTGATTCGGACTCCTGCAAGTTTTTGTTCGAGTCGAAGTATGATGAGGCCCGTCAAGATGGGTTTGATGCAGCTGTGGAGCAAGGTCTTGGGAGGAAGGGTTGGATACCGGATGACTGCAACTTGGAGGCTGAGGGGGTGTCCGCCTTTAAAAATGGAGATGGCTCGGACTTTGCTCCGGAGGGTGTCTTGGATGCAGACTTGCTTAAGTGTGAATTTGTGGAGCTAGTCTGCGACGAGTCGGAGGGCAAGAAGTACAACCACGGCGGTCCGTATCTCCCATCCTTCGTCCCTCGGGTGCTTATGTCCAGTGTTTTCGTTCCTTTGGAGGATCACTTGGAGCACAACCGAGACTGGCTGACTCTGCCTGGTCCTGTCCATGGCTTTGATCACGACCTAGACTTGATGGAGCAGTGTCCAGCCTTCCTGAAAGAGGTTGAGGCTCGGAGGGAACGGAGGTTAGCCCAAGCAGCCCAACAGCAAGGTCAAGTGCCTCCGGAGAAGGATACGGGGGGGCCCTCTCGGTCTCAACGTAGTTCGTCCGAGCGGCGAAGGCAGTGAAGACGGGGTATGCCCCGGGTTTTTTGTAATGGGGTGCCTCCGGGCCTAAAAACAATGTTGTTTTTTCTTTTGCTCGTCATCTTTTGTTGGATAAATATATACTTGGTTTTGATGAACGTTTGTTGGTTCGGGCCCCTTGGTGGCTCGGAACTATTTTTGTCACAAGAATGCTAATGTTGCTGTGTTCATTCTTGCGCGTTTTAATTTCGTATTTGCGTAGTAACTCATCAACTCTCGTAGACTCGGATAGTGGGTTCGGACCCTTGAGATTCATACCGCCAGGACATTAATTTGCCTGATGCAAATTCTCCTCTTGAGTCTTGGGGGACGATCAACCATTGTGCCCATCCGAATCGGAATCTTTAATAGAAATAATCCGGATCACGAACGGTTCGGAGCCACGTCTTAGAGTGGCTAGGCTTGCGAGAAAGAGAATCTCCTTGTATCGTGATAAGTTATGACGATTCGGACGTTGACTTGGTGTGTCTTCCCGAGTCATGCAGACTTGTGAGATAGTGAAAGATGATCAGCATCAAGTACAGGGTGACTCTATACGAATCACAGTTGCTTCGGATGTTGTTATGTCAGCCCCGAGCTTGATACGTCCGAGTGAGTAGCTTAGTCGATATGCTCGACCGTATGGATGGATTGTTGGGTTGGGCCAATGGAAGCTGAAGAACCAGGCCCATGTTCGGCCCAAGCCCATTTCCGGTGAATATGGGACACGTGTCCGCTTCTAATTGGTCTTATCCTTCTATATATACTCCTACTTTGTACGGCTTTTTATTAGGACATCTCTCCCTTTTATAGTAATCAAAGGTCCGGAGCTCGAGTCCGAGCGGCTGGTGAGCATGTTTATACCGTCAGTCTTGCCCGTGATCTCGTCCCAAGGGTTTCTCCGATGCTTCGGAAGTCTACCCGGGCTGGTTCTCGGTGAGAGTTTTGGAAATTAGATTGCTCGGAAATCCAGCCTCGGATCTTCGAGGATACGGTCCGTGCTGAGTGAGGCCTGAAATTTTTGCCAATCAATTCCTCTGACCGTCGGGCTAATCTTCTTTCTCCGGGGCTGTGGTCTATATTCGTGACTTTTAGCCCCGGAGAGGTAGATTAGCTGGATGGTTCGGGGATCTTCAAATACTTGTTTTTGAATCCTCAATGCATCCGAGGCAATCCGCTTCTGCGTATGTGCCCGGGGGGCGACAAGTTGGCATAATTGGTTTGGTAGAATCCCTTTCAGTATTTCGTGGTTCGGTCGTAAAAAACCGCCCGAGATGTTGGAAGGCTTTCTACCAATCCTGTTGTCTCTAGTTGTTCGTTTCTCGAATGGAGGGAGATGTATCCCTTTTAGTAGGTCTTTTAGCTCGTCCTTGAAGATACGTATCCGAGCAGTTTGGTTCTGTCGGTGACTTTGTCTCCAGGATTGAAGGCTCGAGGGAGATACTTGCAATTTTGGAAAGGAGTCCCCAACAGTGCTGAGCCTGTTTGGAGTCGGATCATTGGGGACTTCCGGAAGTAACCTTTCTGGTGACTCGTTTGTCTTGCACCTAAGGTCTTTCGTCCGAGCGGCTCGGTTTTGTTGGTGGCTGCGTTCCAGAATTGAAGGCTCGAGGGAGCGACTTACAATTCTGGAACGGAGTCCCTGACAATGCCGGTCTTGTTGGGACTCGGACCAACGGGAGCCTCCGGAGTGATCTCGGTTAATCCGACTATCCGGGTTGGTTGCCTTCCAAATACTCTGAATCTGTGATGTATTTATAGTATTTGGTAAGGGGCGATCCGGATTGTTATAGTGCTTCTTGCTTGCTTCGGGGCTTTCTTTCGTTCAGAAGTGATGAAGTATCCTTTCTAGAAGCATTGAATGGCCTCAGTTATCTCGTCCGGCTGCTGTTAGTCTTTGGATCGTCCGAAGGGGGCTTCGAAATCTTTGTCAGTAAGCAATCAAAGTTGGGATGGTGGAATTCCTTCTTCATTCGGAGCGTCCACAGATGCAGCTAATAATGCTCGGACGGGGTTTGGTTCGGTAGACCAGGGTTAATTAGGAAGCTTCGCTGTAGAAGTAGAAAAGAGATAGAGTAGGAGCTTGTTTTTGTAAGCTTGATTAGGGCTCTTCGGACCCTGACTTTGTAAATCAGTACTCCTGTTTTAATAAAAGCGTATTTGCCTTTGTCAAGGTCGGACACTGTTGATTGTGTTAATCCGGTCCGGATCAGTTTATGATCTAGGTTCGGATCGAGTAGTTAAATATCTTCATGGCCCGTTCGAATCATGAGACTCGGAGGACATGATTATCAACAATGTTTATGAAATCACAGTTGTATTGATTTGACGGAAATCGGATTACAACTTGAGGGCTTCGAGGCCTTTTTCAAAAAACAAACACAAAAAACAGGTCGACAAGATAGAGGAAGGTGACAGTCGTTGCCATACTTCTCTAAGTGTAAAACTTTTGGAGATTCTTGGCATTCCAAGTTCTCTTCAAGGCCCGCCCTTGTTCATCTTCTAGTTCAAAGCTTCCATTAACTCTTGCCCCAGTAACCTTGTACGGTCCTTCCCACTTGGGCTTAAGTTTCCCCACATGACTTAGTATATCGGCTCTTCTGAGGACTAAGTCTCCAACTTGTATATCCTTGGGAAGACACGTTTATTGTAGGCTCGGCGGTCATGGCTTGGTACGAAGGATGTTGGCCATGCCTTATCGCTTGTCTTCAAGGAGCTCAAGGTCATAGATCCTTGAGCTCATTATCAAGCTGGGTTTGTATTCTCACGGGTTGCCACCACCGTCTCGAAGGATGACCGCCTCGGATCCATAGACCAAGGAGAAAGGTGTTTCTTGTGTGATTAAATTTGTCGTTCGATGGGCCCAAAGGACCGTCGAGATCATCCATGTTGTCTTGGGAAGTTCTCAACCTTTTCTCCAAAATTTTGACTATGGTCTTGTTGGTGGCTTCCACGACCATTGGCTTGGGGTAATATGAGTAAAGCGTTGTTCTATTTTGAAGGACTGAAGCCACTCCTTGGTCTTGACCGAAAAATTGTGCTCCATTGTCCAAACTAGCACTCGTGGGAGTCCAAACGGCGGATGATGTTCTTCGGATGAATGTCCTCACCACCTTTACGTGATGATGGTGGACCTTGACTTGACACCCACTTAGTGAAGTACTCTACTGCCACTATCAAGAACTTCTTCTGATGTGTTCCTCGCGGAAAGGGACCAACTATGTCTATGCCCCCATTGATCAAATGGGCATGCTATGATTGACGGAATCATAGGGTTGGTCGGGCAGTGTGGTATGTTGGCATAGTATTGGCAGTCTTCACAGGCGCGGGCGATGTTGGCCGCATCCATGTCAATAGTTGGCCAATAGTATCCTTGCCTTATGATCTTTTGCGCCAAAGTTCTTCCTCCAGAATGACTTCCACAACTTCCGGCGTGGATTTCTTCCATCGCAGTTTTCGCCTCTTGAGGATCTAGGCACCTCATGTGAGTTCCACTATAGGATCTTTTGTAGAGATCTTCTCCCAGAATAAAGTATCTGTTAGCTCGACATTGAATCTTCCTGGCCTCTCTAGGATCCATAGGTAAAGTACCATCCTTGAGATAACGGAATATATCAGTCATCCAGTTTCTTTCTGTGCTCAAGAGAAACATCTGTCCGTTGGGGTTTGCCAGGGAGGATTCCGCGCGGGTCATTAGGATGACACTTCTCGTGTCCAATGCTCCTAAAAGTGGCGTGCTTGGAAGGCGTCGGCCTTTTCATTCCATTCTCTGTGAAATTGGTCAAGAGTAAATTCTTCAAATTGCTCAACCTCTTTCTTGAGGAGCTCAGTATTTGATCATGTTAGGTCCTTTGGTGGTGAAAGACGGAGGCCTGGATTGCAGTTTGGGAGTTTGTGTAGGCTTTGATCCTTTTTACCTGAAGGGCTTTCGCCATTCTTAGGCCGGTGATAAGTGCTTCATATTCGGCCTCGTTGTTTGTCACCTTAAAATTGAGAGTGATGGCGTACTCTAGCTTGGCTCCTTCAGGACTTTCAAGGAAAATTCCTATTCCTCCCAACCGTCCGGTTGATGATCCGTCCACTTGTAATGTCCAACATTCTTTGTTTCTTTCCTTACCTCCCGAAGTGGGAGTGAGTGATTTCTCAACCTCCTGCTTCTTGTCGGAAGATGCAGTTGTCGAGGTATTGAGTTCTTCGTCCAAGAGAAACATGTGCCTTACTCTCAGTGAATCATCCATAGGTTGGTGATACTTAGTCACAAGCTGGATGCTACCTCTTTGTCTCTCTTCTGCCTCTTTCTCTCCACTTGATTCCTTGATCTGGGCTATCACCACATGACTAGCCTTTTCCTGGGAATTTTCGTTCTCTTCTTCTGCTTTCTCTGGATAGTCTACCAGGAAGTCGGCCAGGACTTGCGCTTTCTTGGTAGATGGGGCTTGATACCCAATATCATATTCACTTAGCTCAATAGCCCATTTGGACAGGCGTCCTGACTGATCCGGTTTGTCCAAGACATGTCTGAGTGGCTCATTTGTAAGGACTACAATCCGATGCGACTTGAAGTAAGGCTTCAGTCGCCGTGCTGTGTAAACCAGTGCAAAGGCGAGCTTCTCAATCTTGACATATCTGGCCTCAGAGCCTACAAGAGCTTTGCTCAAATAGTAAATTGGTAAATGCTCGTTGTCTTGTAGCTGTACAAGTACATAACTCATTGCTTCATCAGTGGTGGCCAAATAGAGGTAAAGAGTTTCATCCTCCATGGGTTTAGATAGAAGGGGCGGCGAGAGGAGATACTTTTTCAAGTTTTCCAGGGCTTCCTCGCACTCCTTTGTCCACTCGAACTTATTCCCTTTTCGTAAGATCTTAAAGAAGGGAAGGTTCTTCTCGGCGGATCTTGAGATAAAACGGCTCAATGCCATCACCTTTCCTAGAAGCTTCTGAACTTCATTGACAGTCTTGGGCTGTGGTAGATCTATGATTGCCTTTATTTTCTCTGGGTTAGCACTAATGCCTCTTTCTGTGACCATGTAGCCAAGGAATTTTCCTCCTTTCACCCCGAAAGTGCACTTTTCAGGGTTCAGCTTCATTCCATATTTCCGGAGAATAGAAAAGCAATTGTTGAGGTGTTCGATGTGCTCCTCTTCAGTCTTACTTTTCACAAGCATGTCATCCACATAGACTTCCATGGTTTTTCCCAATTCTTCCTTGAACATCTTATTTACCAGCCGTTGGTAAGTAGCTCCTGCATTCTTGAGGCCAAAGGGCATGACCTTGAAGCAATAGACTCCTCCGTCCGCAAAGAATGCCGTTTTCTTGATGTCTTCTTGAGCCATCCTAATTTGGTAGAAGCCTTGGTATGCATCCATGAAGCTTAGAAGTGCACATCCTGCAGTGGAATCAACCAGCTGTTCTATGCGTGGTAATGGATAGGGATCCTTTGGACAAAACTTGTTGAGTCTAGTGAAGTCATTGCACATTCTCCACTTTCCTGGAGATTTTTCGACGAGGACCACGTTGCAGACCCAATCGGAGTATCTGACTTCTTCGATATGTCCTGCTTTCATCAACTTGTCAACCTCCCCTGCTATGATAGCATCCTCAACTGGTCCAAAGTCTTTCCTCTTTTGCCGGATGTGCTTGACCCGTAGGATCCATGTTCAGACGGTGAACCGCGATCCTTGGGTCTATCCCCTTGAGATCATCTGTGCTCCAAGCAAAGATGTCGCGATTGTCACGAAGGCAAGTGATGAGCTTCAGCTCTATTTCCGTACTCATCTCCGTTCCAATCCGAGTTGTTCTTTCCGGATTTCCTTCTACCAGTTGGACTTCTTTCAAGGCTTCATGAGATTCTATTCTAGCTGTCTTGGGGAACTTTTCTCTAAGCGATCCAATACCAATCTCTTCCTTTGGTGGCGTTAGAGTAATGGAAGAATGGCTATGAGGGCTCTTAGTGACCGAAAGGACGGGTACTGTGGCCCCTCTGGTTGACATGATGTAGCACTCCCAGGCTTCTCTAATGTTGCCCATTTCTTCCCCCACGCCGTTCGGGGTTGGAAACTTTACCCTGTTGTGTAAGGGTGAAGCAATTGCTCTGGATTGGTTAAGTCCCGGGCGGCCCAAGATCACGTTATAGTCGAAGGTGCTATCTACTACCACGAAGAGGATAGTCTTGGTCACCCTTGTCGGAAAGGTGCCCATAGAGACTTGTAGTGGTATGCTTCCAATGGGGCGCACTACAGACCCTCCAAAACCTACCAATGAGGTGTATACTCGTCCATATTGTATTTGCCCCAGGTGCATTTGCTCCACAGTCCTTTTGGATATGACATTGGAGGAGCTTCCTGTGTCGATTAGTACCTTGTTGACCTTGTAAGTGGCAATCACTAGAGAAACAACCAAAGGGACATCGGGGTCCTTGAGATCTCCTCCATGAGCGTTGGTGGGGGATCTCGCTATCGTCAAAGGTAATTGCATTTGTGCCTTTCAAAATTTGGTGGACCGTAAGCTCTATCGTTGTTTCTCAAGTGTTGCGCGGTCCTTTCCCTTGCATTCTGCTATCTCCCCTGTTGGTCCTCCTATGATGGCGTTGATAACTCCTTTGAGGAGGTTCTCCATTTCTGTATCTTCGTGGTACCCTTGATATCTTTGGGCATGCCGAGGTGGGATTTCTGCTGGAGGTGGTGGTAAAGATCCCGTCGGAGGTTCAGAACCATGCTCCTCTCTTCTTTGCTCATTCCTTCTATGCCTGGAGGGCTCTTCTTCGCCTGTTGGTTCTTTCAACTTCCCACTTCTCACTAGCCTTTCAATTTCTGTCTTCAACTGGATGCAATCCTCAGTCGGATGACCTTTCTGCTTGTGGAACCTACAGTAGTCTTTAGAATTTACTCTTCTTCTTTGCTCTTGACGAGTTTAGGCCATTGTATATCTAAGTCCTTCTCAACAATAGAAGCGAGATGTGAATCTTGATGCATTGAGGCGAGTATACTCGGCGTATCTCACAGGTGGAGTTCTTTCTCTGTGGAATTCTTTTACATCCTGAAATCTCTTTTTGCTCGAACTTCCCTTGTGAGGAGGGAGTTCTGTCGTGCTGTTCTTTTCCTTCTTGATCCTGCTCTTATCGGGACATTTCTTGGTAATCTTCTCCATACAAGACTCCTTGAGATATCTTCCGGTACTTTTCGGTGGTGATTTCTTCGTTGGAAAGCTTCCTTCTAAGCTCATCATTATAAGTGTTAGCATATAGGTGTTGGACCGCTCTTTGATGCTATGAGGCTCTACATCGTACTTGACGTTGAAGCGGTCGAGGAAGGTTACGAGGTCCTCATGCTCTTTCGTGATTATGCTGCGGTGCTCAATGACCTCTTCCTTCTTTTGCTTTCTCAAACCTTTTCAAGAAAAGGAGGCGACGTCCGCATAGGATTTGATGGAACCATTAGGTAGTGAGGTCCACCAATCCATTGCTTCTCCAAAGAGTGTGGTGGAAAAGTTGAGAGCTTTCATGTTATCGTTGAGTCCATTGCTTTCCATCTTACTTTCGTATCTAGTAAGATGCCCTACGAGCAATATCTCCATAGTAATGCTCAGGTTTGGGATAACACGATCAGGCGCTTTCTTTCTCTTACGATCTCATCATACGGAGGGTTGGGAGTTTTAACTACCAC
This sequence comes from Plantago major, assembly GCA_026545765.1. Taxonomy (NCBI): domain Eukaryota; kingdom Viridiplantae; phylum Streptophyta; class Magnoliopsida; order Lamiales; family Plantaginaceae; genus Plantago; species Plantago major. The sequence continues at coordinate 34,363,259 of CM048839.1, forward strand.
CTTCTCATGTGCTTTGACCATCTGCTCAAGGTGGCAATTTGTGTTTCAAGGCCTTACATTGGAGGTAGATACGCTTTCGGTTGTCGGTCTTTCACGATTAAGGTTGATAGCTACATCGGAGGAAGATCTTGATTGGAACAATCGGTGCTTTCCATTTGATCTCTAGGCACTTGTTGTTGAGCTCCTCGTTGGTTCCCAATTAAATACTCGTGGCACCTCTGGACTTCTCCCTCGTTGTTCATGAGAAGCGTCGGCTCTTCTATTGAGAAGAAGTCTCAGATCTTCTGGTTGAGCTTGTTCCCCCAGCCTTTGTTGGATAGGACGGTGCTCATTTCTTGATTGTGCGGGTTCAGCTTGCCTTGGGATTGGTGTAGGCGGGGTGGGCTGAGGAGGCTGGAGGTTGTTTGATCCAAAGCATCCTTGAATAGTGGTGAGTAAGAGGCCAAACTGATTCTCATTCATCCCGAACTCACTAGGACGAATGATCTGTCCATTCGGGAGGGTAAAGTTTCTTCCTGGGGGAGGACCATGTGTTCCTGACGGAGGAACCTGTCCTTCGTCCCCAAGTGCCTGGATCCTTACTGGTGGATTAATGGCTCTTTCCTCGCCAGAAGAAAGACTAGCGGTATGGCCATCACTTGGATCATCTACTACTTCTCTTGTTGAAACTCTTGCTACCCCACCTCTTCTAGTGGGAGATCTTCCCCTTTGTCTTGGAGCAGGCATACCAATGGCAGTGGCGTTGGTTCTTGCGGACCTTCTTGTTCTTGCCATCACTGAAGAGAACGGGACTTTTTGTAAAGATTCCCACAGACGGCGCCAAAATGTTGAGGGTTTAACTCCCCAACTACTTAGATTTTATTTAACTCTTCTAATGGGTGCCAAGGTAAGAGGCTCCTTGCTCGGTGAGGACCAAGGCGTAAGAACCAGCGACCAACTACTCCGGTAAGGACCTGCACACTTGAGTGGGGGGGGGGGGGGTTAGTGCCTGGTTTGCTATGTGTCAAACCGGGATGAGACTTTACTCGAGAGCAACTGAAGATCAACTCTGTATAATACTCGGGATTTGGGTCGTGATGTGACTAGCAAGATGACTTGTTCGAAGTGACTTACTTGTTGGGATATGTGCCTTATTTATAGGTTATCATCAAAATGGAAGGCCTTGCTAGGATTGCGCCATGTGTACGGCCAGGATTGAGCCACCAATGCTAATATGAGGCCCATAGCCCAATAATGAAGCTTTAGCCCATGCCGTCTTGGGCTTTAGGGGTAGTTTGGTCATTATTGGGAGAGTTCTTGAGGATGTGACTAGTTACGCGAGTTCGAGTTGGAGAGATGGGTCGGACGATTGGTCGGACCATATTTGGTTGTCGGTGAGGAAGTTCTCTTGCTTGTCCAACTCTTGGATTAGACTCACAGGTTCGGATACCTCACTCTTTGGTGCCCATTTGCTTGGTTGCTTTAAGAGATGGTCATCTTTGGATCCGAGTTGACATCCGTATCAGTCCTTAGGTCGGAGAAGTCTTGACTTAGCACTATGCTCCTTTCCCAGAGAGGCTCGGACCAAGGTGGGCCGGACCTATGGTTCCGGGTCGGGCCTTGTAGGTCCAAATCCTTTGTCCCTTTATTTTAGGGTGGGTCGGACCATGGATGGTCTGCCCGGATCGGACCGTTGGCTCGGACTAAAGTGTCTCGGATCCATTGGATGACTTGGGATGCCTTAGGATTCGCTCCTAGGTCCTTTATGACGGATTGGACATATTTCCGTATCAACAGGATGTTCACAAGGGACTTGGAAATTCCTGTTGTCCTATATAGTTGTGTATTTTTTATTTTTGCTGATTGTACTTTAAAATTTATCTTGTAAAAGTTATCTATGTACACAATTGTAATTTATGAGATGAACATACTCTTAGATATCATTCTATAAAAAGATAACTTGTCAGCAAAGATCACACCTTGTGATTTGGTTGATGTTTACTTTCTGCACTTAAATAAATGAGTTGAAAGATCATAAGAAATGTTTAAGTGTTAGATTGTTTCCTCATCCAGTTTCATGATAGGTTTTCAGATAGTCATGGGTGACTGATCCACAAGGAGGAAATTTATTAGGAATATCTGTTTAGCTTTTGATTAGTAAACCCTAATGACTTATCTTAGTTTAGAAAGGTAACTAGTACTTGTTGATACGGAAATATGTCCAATCCGTCATAAAGAACCCAGGAGCTCCTACGGCATCCCAAGTCATCCAATGGATCCGAGACACTTTAGTCCGAGCCAACGGTCCGATCCGGGCAGACCATCCATGGTCCGACCCACCTTGATAGAAAGGAACAAAGGATTTGGACCTCTGAACCAACAACAAGTGTCTAGATCAAATAAAGCACGATTGTTCCAATCGGTGATCTTCTCCAAGGCCTTGAAACACAAATTGCCACCTTGAGCAGATGGTAAGAAAGCTTCGCCTGTTATCCCAAAAAACCAGTATTACTATGGAGATATTTCGCTTCAGAGGGCATCTTATTAGATGCAAGATGGAAAGCAATGGACTTGAAAGCTCTCAACTTTTCCACCACACTCTTTGGAGAAGCGATGGATTGGTGGACCTCACTACCTAATGGTTCCATCAAATCCTATGCGGATGTCGCCTCCCTTTTCTTGAAAAGGTTTGAAAGCAAAGAAGGAAGAGGTTGAGCACCGGGCATAATCCAAAGAGCATGAGGACCTCAACCTTCCTTGACCGCAGAGCCTCATAGCATCAAAGAGCGGGTCCGACACCTATATGCTAACACTTATAATGATGAGCTTAGAAGGAAGCTTAAGAAATCACCAAAAATACAGAAGATATCTGCGAAGGAGTCTTGTATGGAGAAGATTACGAAGGAATGTCCCGATAAGAGCAGGATCAAGAAGGAAAAGAACAAGTACGATAGAACTCCTCCTCGTCAAGGAAGTTCGAGCAAAAAAGAGATCTCGGATGTAAAAGAATTCCAGAGAAAGAACTCCACCAGATACGCCGAGTAAGATCCGACATCTTGGCTTCTATTGTTGAGAAGGACTTAGATATACAATGGCCTAAACCTATCAAGAGCAGCAAGAAGAGTAAATTCTCTAAAGACTACTGTAGGTTCCACAAGCAGAAAGGTCATCCGACTGAGGATTGCATCCAGTTGAAGACAGAAATTGAAAGGCTAGTGAGAAGTGGGAAGTTGAAAGAACCAACAGGCAAAGAAGAGCCCTCCAGGCATAGAAGGAATGAGCAAAGAAGAGAGGAGCGTGGTTCTGAACCTCCGACAGGATCTTTACCACCACCTCCAGCGGAAATCCCACCTCGGCATGCCCAAAGATATCAAGGGTACCACGAAGATACAGAAATGGAGAACCTCCCTTACAGTGGAGTTATCAACGCCATTGCAGGAGGACCAACAGGGGGAGATAGCAGAAATGCAAGGGAAAGGACCGCGCAACACTTGAGAAACAACGACAGAGCTTACGGTCCACTAGCCTTGAAAGGCACAAATGCAATTACCTTTGACGATAGCGAGATCCCCCCACCAACGTCTAGCGGAGGAGATCTCAAGGACCCCGATGTCCCTTTGGTTGTTTCTCTAGTGATTGCCACTTACAAGGTCAACAAGGTACTAATGAAGCTCCTCCAATGTCATATCCAAAAGGAAGTGGAGCAATGCACTGGGCAAATACAATATGGACAGTATACACCTCATTGGTAGGTTTTGGAGGAAGCATACCAATACAAGTCTCTATGGGCACCTTTCCGACAAGGGTGACCAAGACTATCCTCTTCGTGGTAGTAGATAGCACCTTCGACTATAACGTGATCTTGGGCCGCCCGGGACTTAACCAATTCAAAGCAATTGCTTCACCCTTACACAACAGGGTAAAGTTTCCAACCCCAAACGGCGTGGGGGAAGAAATGGGCAACATTAGAGAAGCTTGGGAGTGCTACATCATGTCAACCAGAGGGGCCACAGTACCTGTCCTTTCGGTCACTAAGGGCCCTCTTAGCCATTCTTCCATTACTCTAACGCCACCAAAGGAAGAAATCGGTATTGGATCGCTCAGAGAAAAGTTCCCCAAGACAGCTAGAATAGAATCCCATGAAGCCTTGAAAGAGGTCCAACTGGTTGAAGGAAATCCGGAAAGAACAACTCGGATTGGAACGGAGATGAGTACGGAAATAGAGCTGAAGCTCATCACTTGCCTTCGTGACAATCGCGACATCTTTGCTTGGAGCACGGATGATCTCAAGGGGATAGACCCAAGGATCGCGGTTCACCGTCTGAACATGGATCCTACGGTCAAGCACATCCGGCAAAAGAGGAAAGACTTTGGACCAGTTGAGGATGCTATCATAGCAGGGGAGGTTGACAAGTTGATGAAAGTAGGTCATATCGAAGAAGTCAGATACTTCGATTGGGTCTGCAACGTGGTCCTCGTCGAAAAAGCTCCAGGAAAGTGGAGAATGTGCAATGACTTCACTAGACTCAACAAGTTTTGTCCAAAGGATCTCTATCCATTGCCACGCATAGACCAGCTGATTGATTCCACTGCAGGATGTGCACTTCTAAGCTTCATGGATGCATACCAAGGCTTCTACCAAATTAGGATGGCTCAAGAAGACATCAAGCAAAACGGCATTCTTTGCGGCCGGAGGAGTCTATTGCTTCAAGGTCATGCCCTTTGGCCTCAAGAATGCAGGAGCTACTTACGGTACGGTAAATAAGATGTTCAAGGAAGAATTGGGAAAAACCATGGAAGTCTATGTGGATGACATGCTTGTGAAAAGCAAGACTGAAGAGGAGCACATCGAACACCTCAACAATTGCTTTTCTATTCTCCGGAAATATGGAATGAAGTTGAACCCTGAAAAGTGTACTTTCGGGGTGAAAGGAGGAAAATTCCTTCGTTACATGGTCACAGAAAGAGGCATCAGTGCTAACCCAGAGAAAATAAAGGCAATCATAGATCTACCACAGCCCAAGACTGTCAATGAAGTTCAGAAGCTTCTAGGAAAGGTGATGGCCTTGAGCCGTTTTATTTCAAGATCCGCCGAGAAGAACCTTCTCTTCTTTAAGATCTTACGAAAAGGAAATAAGTTCGAGTGGACAAAGGAGTGCTTAGAGGCCCTGGAAAACTTGAAAAAGTATCTCCTCTCTAAACCCATGGAGGATGAAACTCTTTACCTCTATTTGGCCACCACTGAAGAAGCAATGAGTTCTGTACTGGTACGGCTACAAGACAACGAGCATTTACCAATTTACTATTTGAGCAAAGCTCTTGTAGGCTCATCACTTGCCTTCGTGACAATCGCGACATCTTTGCTTGGAGCACGGATGATCTCAAGGGGATAGACCCAAGGATCGCGGTTCACCGTCTGAACATGGATCCTACGGTCAAGCACATCCGGCAAAAGAGGAAAGACTTTGGACCAGTTGAGGATGCTATCATAGCAGGGGAGGTTGACAAGTTGATGAAAGCAGGTCATATCGAAGAAGTCAGATACTCCGATTGGGTCTGCAACGTGGTCCTCGTCGAAAAAGCTCCAGGAAAGTGGAGAATGTGCAATGACTTCACTAGACTCAACAAGTTTTGTCCAAAGGATCCCTATCCATTGCCACGCATAGACCAGCTGGTTGATTCCACTGCAGGATGTGCACTTCTAAGCTTCATGGATGCATACCAAGGCTTCTACCAAATTAGGATGGCTCAAGAAGACATCAAGAAAACGGCATTCTTTGCGGCCGGAGGAGTCTATTGCTTCAAGGTCATGCCCTTTGGCCTCAAGAATGCAGGAGCTACTTACCAACGGCTGGTAAATAAGATGTTCAAGGAAGAATTGGGAAAAACCATGGAAGTCTATGTGGATGACATGCTTGTGAAAAGCAAGACTGAAGAGGAGCACATCGAACACCTCAACAATTGCTTTTCTATTCTCCGGAAATATGGAATGAAGCTGAACCCTGAAAAGTGTACTTTCGGGGTGAAAGGAGGAAAATTCCTTCGTTACATGGTCACAGAAAGAGGCATCAGTGCTAACCCAGAGAAAATAAAGGCAATCATAGATCTACCACACCCAGGTATCAATGAAGTTCAGAAGCTTCTAGGAAAGGTGATGGCGTTGAGCCGTTTTATTTCAAGATCCGCCGAGAAGAACCTTCTCTTCTTTAAGATCTTACGAAAAGGAAATAAGTTCGAGTGGACAAAGGAGTGCTTAGAGGCCCTGGAAAACTTGAAAAAGTATCTCCTCTCGCCGCCCCTTCTGTCTAAACCCATGGAGGATGAAACTCTTTACCTCTATTTGGCCACCACTGAAGAAGCAATGAGTTCTGTACTGGTACGGCTACAAGACAACGAGCATTTACCAATTTACTATTTGAGCAAAGCTCTTGTAGGCTCTGAGGCCAGATATGTCAAGGTAGAAAAGCTCGCCTTCGCACTAGTTTACACTGCACGGCGACTGAAGCCTTACTTCAAGTCGCATCGAATTGTGGTCCTTACAAATGAGCCACTCAAACATGTCTTGGAAAAACCGGACCAGTCAGGACGCCTGTCCAAATGGGCTATTGAGCTAAGTGAATATGATATTGGGTATCAAGCCCCATCTGCCTAGAAAGCGCAAGTTCTGGCCGACTTCCTGGTAGACTATCCAGAGAAAGCAGAAGAAAAGAACGAAAACTCCCAGGAAAAGGCTAGTCATGTGGTGATAGCCCAAATCAAGGAATCAAGAGGAGAGAAAGAAGCAGAAGAGACACAAAGAGGTAGCATCCAGCCTATGAACGAATATTACCAACCTATGGATGATTCACTGAGAGTGAGGCACATGTTTCTCTTGGACGAAGAACTCAATACCTCGACAACTGCATCTTCCGGCAAGAAGCAGGAGGTTGAGAAAGCACTCACTCCCACTTCGGGAGGTAAGGAAAGAAACAAAGAATGTTGGACATTACAAGTGGACGGATCATCAACCGGACGGTTGGGAGGAATAGGAATTTTCCTTGAAAGTCCTGAAGGAGCCAAGCTAGAGTACGCCATCACCCTCAATTTTAAGGTGACGAACAACGAGGCCGAGTATGAAGCACTTATCACCGGCCTAAGAATGGCGAAAGCCCTTCAGGTAAAAAGGATCAAAGCCTACACAGACTCCCAGCTCGTACAATCCCAATTTTCCGGGTCCTTCACCACCAAAGGAGCTAACATGATCAAATACTTGGAGCTCCTCAAGAAAGAGGTTGAGCACTTTGAAGAATTTACTCTTCACCAATTTTACAGAGAATGGAATGAAAAAGCCGACGCCCTCTCCAAGTACGCCTCAGCCTTAGGAGCTTTGGACACAAGAAGTGTCATCCTAATGACCCGCGCGGAATCCTCCCTGGAAAACCCCAACGGAAAGGTGTTTCTCTTGAGCACAGAAAGAAACTGGATGACTGATATATTCCATTACCTCAAGGATGGTACTTTATCTATGGATCCTAGAGAGGCCAGGAAGATTCAATGTCGAGCTAACATATACTTTATTCTGGGAGAAGATCTCTACAAAAGATCCTACAGCGGAACTCACATGAGGTGCCTAGATCCTCAAGAGGCGAAAACTGCGATGGAAGAAATCCACGCCGGAAGGTGTGGAAGTCATTCTGGAGGAAGAACTTTGGCACAAAAGATCATAAGGCAAGGATACTATTGGCCAACTATTGACATGGATGCTGCCAACATCGCCCGTGCCTGTGAAGACTGCCAATACTATGCCAACATACCACACCGCCCGACCAACCCTATGATTCTGTCAATCATAGCGTGCCCATTTGATCAATGGGGCATAGACATAGTTGGTCCCTTTCCGCGAGGAACACATCAGAAGAAGTTCTTGATAGTGGCAGTAGAGTACTTCACTAAGTGGGTCGAAGCTGAAGCAGTATCAACCATCAAAAAGCAGGGTGAGGACATTCATCTGGAAGAACATCATCTGCCGGTTTGGACTCCCACGAGTGCTAGTTTCGGACAATGGAGCACAATTTTCTGGGTCAAGACTGAAGGAGTGGCTTCAGTCCTTCAAAATAGAACAACGATTTACTTCCGTCGGCCACCCCCAAGCCAATGGTCAGGTGGAAGCCACCAACAAGACCATAGTCAAAATTCTGGAGAAAAGGTTGAGAACTTCCCAAGACAGTTGGGCGGATGATCTCGACGCGGTCCTTTGGGCCCATCGAACGACAGCCCGAACTGCCAGAGACGGTCATCCCTTCGGAGACGGTGGTGGCAACCCAGAGAATCCAGCAATACAACCCAGTTGATAATGAGCTCGCAAGGATCTATGACCTTGAGCTCCTTGAAGACAAGCGCGATAAGGCATTGGCCAACATCCTTCGGTACCAAGCCATGACCGCTCGAGCCTACAATAAACGTGTCTTTCCCAAGGACATACAAGTTGGAGACTTAGTCCTCAGAAGAGCCGATATACTAAGTCATGTGGGGAAACTTAAGCCCAAGTGGGAAGGACCGTACAAGGTTACTGGAGCAAGAGTTAATGGAAGCTTTGAACTAGAAGATGAACAAGGGCGGGCCTTGAAGAGAACTTGGAATGCCAAGAATCTCCAAAAGTTTTACACTTAGAGAAGTATGGCAACGACTGTCACCTTCCTCTATCTTGTCGTCCTGTTTTTTGTGTTTGTTTTTTGAAAAAGGCCTCGAAGCCCTCAAGTTGTAATCCGATTTCCGTCAAATCAATACAACTGTGATTTCATAAACATTGTTGATAATCATGTCCTGCGAATCTCATGATTCGAACGGGCCATGAAGATATTTAACTACTTGATCCGAACCTAGATCATACATTGATCCGGATCGGACTAACACAATCAAACAGTGTCCGACCTTCACAAAGGCAAATACGCTTTTATTGAAACAGGGGTACAGATTTACAAAGTCAGGGTCCGAAGAGCCCTAATAAAGCTTACAAAAACAAGCTCCTACTCTATCTCTTTTCTACTACTACAACGAAGCTTCCTAATTAACCCTGGTCTACCGAACCAAACCCCGTCCGAGCACTATTAGCTGTATCTGTGGGCGCTCCGAAGGAAGAAGGAATTCCACCATCCCAACTTTGATTGCTCACTGACAAAGGTTTCGAAGCCCCCTTCGGACGATCCAAAGACTAACAGCAGCCGGACGATATAACTGAGGCCATTCAATGCTTCCAGAAAGGATACTGCATCACTACTGAACGAAAGATAGCTCCGAAGCAGGCAAGAAGCACTATAACAATCCGGATCGCCTCTTGCCAAATACTATAAATACATCCCAGATTCAGAGTATTTGGAAGGCAACCAACCCGGATAGTCGGATTAACCGAGATCACTCCGGAGGCTCCCGTTGGTCCGAGTCCCAATAAGACCGGCATTGTCAGGGACTCCGTTCTAGAATTGTAAGTCGCTCCCTCGAGCCTTCAATTCTGGAACGCAGCCACCAACAAAACCGAGTTACTCGGACGAAAGACCTTTGGTGCAAGACAAACGAGTCACCAGAAAGGTTACTTCCGGAAGTCCCCAACGATCCGACTCCAAACAAACTCAGCACTGTTGGGGACTCCTTTCCAAAATTGCAAGTAGCTCCCTCGAGCCTTCAATCCTGGAAACAAAGTCACCGACAGAACCAAACTGCTCGGATACGTATCTTCAAGGACGAGCTAAAAGACCTACTAAAAGGGATACATCTCCCTCCATCCGAGAAACGAACAACTAGACACAACAGGATTGGTAGAAAGCCTTCCAACATCTCGGGCGGTTTTCTACGACCGAACCACGAAATACTGGAAGGGATTCTACCAAACCAATTATGCCAACTTGTCCCCCCGGGCACATACCCAGAAGCGGATTGCCTCGGATGCATTGAGGTTCAAAAACAACTATTTGAAGATCCCCGAACCATCCAGCTAATCTACCTCTCCGGGGCTAAAAGTCACGAATATAGACCACAGCCCCGGAGAAAGAAGATTAGCCTGACGATCAGAGGAATGGATTGGAAAAAATTTCAGGCCTCACTCGGCACGGACCGTATCCTCGAAGATCCGAGGCTGGCTTTCCGAGCAATCTAATTTCCAAAACTCTCGCCGAGAACCAACCCGGGTAGACTTCCGAAGCATCGGAGAAACCCTTGGGATGAGATCACGGGCAAGAGTGACGGTGTAAACATGCTCACCAGCCGCTCGGACTCGAGCTCTGGAACTTTGATTACTATAAAAGGGAGGAATTGTCCTAATGAAAAGCCGTACAAAGCAGGAGTATATATAGAAAGAGATGACCAATTAGAAGCGGACACGTGTCCCATATTCACCGGAAATGGGCTTGGGCCGAACATGGGCCTGGCTCTTTGGCTTCCATTGGCCCAACCCAACAATCCATCCATACGGTCGGGCATATCGACTAAGTTACTCACTCGGACGTATCAAGCTTGGGGTTGACATAACGACATCCAAAGCAATTGTGATTCGTATAGAGTCACCCTGGACTTGATGCTGATCATCTTTTCACTATCTCACAAGCCTGCATGACTCGGGAAGACACACCAAGTCAACGTCCGAATCGTCATAACTTATCACGATACAAGGAGATTCTCTTTCTCGCAAGTCTGGTCACTCTAAGACGTGGCTCCGAACCGTTCGTGATCTGGTTTATTTCTACTTAAGATTCCGATTCGGATGGGCACATTGGTTGATCGTCCCCCAAGACCCGCAAAGGAAAATTTGCATCAGGCAAATTAATGTCCTGGCGGTATGAATCTAAAGGGTCCGAACCCACTATCCGAGTCTACGAGGGTTGATGAGTTACTACGCAAATACGAAATTAAAACGCGCAAGAATGAACACAGCAACATTAGCATTCTTGTGACAAAAATAGTTCCGCCCACCAAGGGGCCCGAACCAACAAACGTTCATCAAAACCAAGTATATATTTATCCAACAAAAGATGACGAGCAAAGGAAAAAACAACATTGTTTTTAGGCCCGGAGGCACCTTATTACAAAAAACCAGGGGCATACCCCGTCTTCACTGCCTTCGCCGCTCGGACGAACTAGGTTGAGACCGAGAGGGGCCCCCCGTATCCTTCTCCGGAGGCGCTTGACCTTCTTTGTTGGCTTGGGCTAACCTCCGTTCTCTCCGAGCCTCAACCTCTTTCAGGAAGGCCGGACACTGCTCCATCAAGTCTAGGTCGCGATCAAAGCCATGGACAGGCCCGGGCAGAGTCAGCCAGTCTCGGTTGTGCTCGAAGTGATCCTCCAAAGGGACGAAAACACTGTACATAAGCACCCGAGGGACGAAGGATGGGAGATACGGATCGCCGTGGTTGTACTTCTTGCCCTCCGACTCGTCGCAGACCAGCTCCACAAATTCACACTTAAGCAGGTCTTCGTCCAAGACACCCTCCGGAGCAAAGTCCGAGCCATCTCCATTCTTGAAGGCGGACACCCCCTCAGCCTCCAAGTTGCAGTCATCCGGTATCCAACCCTTCCTCCGCCTTGCTCACGGTACATCAAACCCATCTTGACGGGCCTCATCATACTTGATTCGGACAAAACTTGCGAGTCCGAATCAAGGAAATCTTGGACGACCCTTATGCGGACTCCAAGCTCCTTGACATCTTATCCTTGAAAGTCCGAGAGGCGGCCACGAAATCGTCAAACTATCTTGGTGCACTTTCAAGTCACCTCAAATATCGAATGGCACTTTTCATCTTGCCGCGTCTCCGACTCGGCCTCTGTTTAGCGACTATGGCCTTCTTCAGCTCAGAAGTCTTTGTTCAACGGGGCCTTCAACCGCCCGGGCAGCCTCAGCCTTGGCCAAATCCTCTTCCAGGGTAGCCCTCCGAGCAGCCACAAAGGAGCATGCTTCCACGGCAGCAGCAAGCTAAAAATGCCATATATCACAAACGTTTAGATATCTCCGAATCGCAGGAAGATAACAAAATAACCAAAACACTTACCTTGCGTTGAGCGGCAACCAACTCTGAAATCCGCTCCACCTCGGCAAGGCGTGACCGGTAGCAACTTGACATCCGAATCCGGCTGGCCTCGCTCATCTTCCCTTGCCTTTTTTGGCGGGAGGATTACGACCTTGAGGGTGCTTTTTGTAGCGCTTTCGATCCGCTTGGGAGGATCTCGGACACGGATCTTGGAGGCTTCTTGAGCCCTTAGATCCGACCACCTTACCCTTGTCGGAGTAGGGATAGTTTGGGCCTCTTCGCCAGCAGACTCTCGAGACTCCTCCACTCGAACACACATGACATTTCTTGGCTCGTTCATCGAGTACGGTGGAAGTCCCGATAATGCTGGTGCAGGAACCTCTGCCAACTCCTTCCGGCTGCTGACGTTTGCGACTTCAACTCCCGCATGGTCGACATCGTATACTCGAACCAAAAAGCTGCACATCCGAATCACAATGAGTTACAAGATACAAAAGAATCTACAAATGGTAATCATATAGTCGACAAACAGACAACCGACTCGGACAACCAACCAGAGGTAGAGAGAAACCACTTACTTAAATCCTCCATATTGTCACAAAAACTTGGCTCGGACAAGCCGGCCAAGAAAGGCAGAGGCTGACATATCAGCCCTCGGAAGAAGTACTTTTCCGGCTCTTGACTCCGATGGAACGCTTGCATCCACAAAGGGATGTTTCGTACCGGTGGCTTCCAATCTGGCAGCTTGCCTCGGAAGAACTTTTTCTCGAAATGCCACGTGGGCTTCTCCGCTTCGGATTGCCCGGGCTTCAGAGCCGGACGGACAAAAATGTACCTCTTAAACCATTGGATCCCCAATGAGGACAAGGGATCAACAAAAAATGTGTACGCCTGGCGACACACGAACGTATAGAACCACGTGTTCCTACTACTTACACTTATGTTGAACAATTTACGGAAATTATCGAAGGTGAGCGGGATGCCTTTATATTTACATAAGACCCCGAAGCACATCAGATTTCCGAGGGAGTTAGGGATGATCTGGTGCGGACTCAAACCCATACTGTTCAAAATCTCCAGAAACTCGGACGATACGGGTAGCCGCCACCCGCAATGGAGACTTATCTCATAGACAGACATGTAGCCCGGAGGCGGATTATAAAAAGCATGAGATTCGTCTGGGATGAGAATCTCCACACACTCCGGGATCTCATATCTTCTCCGGAGCTCATCCACTTCATCGACTCGGATGGTTGAGGCACAAGTAGGCAGAGTACCGTCTTCATTCAACTCGCCCTCCGGATCGGGGTGAGTGACCTCGTCTCTAGACCGAGGGAACTTCACTTGGAATACGTCCTCACCCTTCCTCAGCCCCTCCGGACGCTCTTCCTCAGCCACCTGCCGACTCGGCCCTGCTTGCCCAGCAGTCTCCACACGGAGCACATTAGCGGATGGCTCTACACCTTCTTCCTCTTCGGAACCAGAATCTTGGCCCCGCACACCTTCCTCTGCCTCATCTTCCTCGGATGAGGACGCTAACTCTACGACAGTTTGAAGAGGCATAGCGACTTGCACACGATCCTCCTCACCCTCTTCGAAGATGCCCAAATTCGGAGGTGCTTCCGAAGTATCATGCACTTCCTCAATAGTCGGCTCCTGCGGATCTGGAACGAACGGGACTCGATTAGGATTACTCCTAAAGTTATAACCTAGGGTGCGAATTAAAGTTCGGATCTCTACCAGAAGTTCGGATTCCTGGCCAGCCCGACCCGGGCGACTAGTTCCTATAACTCGTGAGCTTGTCTCTTGAGCCGCTACAATAACCTGCACGTGCGACACTCGCAGGTGATCCGGACGCCTCGGAGGACCAGAATCCGGAACAACTAACCGAAGTAAGGAACTTACCTCAGGCTCTTCCCGACTCGGATGGGGCGCTTGTTCAACGTCCAGTACTTCATCGTCATCCACGATCTCAATCTCCTCGGAGCTATCGGTTAAGGATATCGCCTCGGAGTCATATCCCTCAGCCTCGGATCGATTTTGGCTATCACTCTCGGACATCCTAGGGAAAGGAGAAAGCAATTTCGTAAGCTTTAAGATGGCAGTCCGAGAGGTCGTTTATGTATATTAAAGTGGTCAGTTCAAAGCCAAAACTAGCGGCTTTACTCGACGAAGTTAGTTCCGAGTCAGTACTACGCTTATTCGGGGTTAGTCAACATCAAGTACGTAATGATTATCAACTATACTACACATCATAAGCATGCATCCGAGTAACTTGAAGATGAAAGACAACAGAGATAATTAATCATAAGACGAGACAGGTAAACTTACTTGGACTCGGATGATTAGATAGAAGTGACTTGACTTTGCACAGGATCACGCGCTTCGAACCCCTCGTTGCTCGCTTCGGATTGCTGGTAGTTGCTTCGGATATACTCAGAATGCAAAAATTCTCTCTCTAAACGGTGAGAAATGAACCGGCCAACTCCTCTATTTATAGAGGGCATATTGGGAACTCCAACCGTCGCGATTTTTCGGATTTAATCTCCACCGTCGATCAAAAACCATCCAACGGTATAGTACCATTATACCAAGTGAAATGACGGATTGGTACAACAAATTTATCTCGCGGCTAGACAAATACAACAACTATCCCACTCTCGGGCAGCAGACAACACGAGAGTTCCGGATTGTCATCTTATCAGTCCAATATAACTTGTCCACATAAGGAACCTCGTATACTTGAGCGATTTCCCTTCGGACCTTCCCGCGACCATAGAGGTTGGTTCGGACGGGACACGCACCTACGGTCCGCCACCATAGCTCATCAAAGGTACACTACTGATGATCGGAGCCTAAACTTAGTCTCCATTACAAATACCCTTTTTTCTTTTTTCTTCACTTCGTTGCCCTTCGGACCCAGTCCCTCGGATGGTGACGATGTTTTAGAAAAAGAAAAAAGGGGGGGGGGGGGGAGAGAGACTAAGTCAATGGCCACACGAAGTACGGAGTACACCTTTTTTCAACAAAATCGAAACGGATTGGACTGAAGAACGGATTTTTTCCTCAAAACAGCTTCCCAAACCAATAGTTCCACAACTATCTTCTACTAAGATACTTGGAAACTAGGGGGACATATGTTGATACGGAAATATGTCCAATCCGTCATAAAGAACCCAGGAGCTCCTAAGGCGTCCCAAGTCATCCAATGGATCCGAGACACTTTAGTCCGAGCCAACGGTCCGAATCGGGCAGACCATCCATGGTCCGACCCACCTTGATAGAAAGGAACAAAGGATTTGGACCTACAAGGCCCGACTCGGAACCATAGGTCCGACCCACCTTGGTCCGAGCCTCTCTGGGAAAGGAGCATAGTGCTAAGTCAGTACCCTCTCCGACCCAAGGACTCCGATACGGATGTCAACTCGGATCCAGCATGACCATCTCTTAAAGCAACCAAGCAAATGGGCACCAAAGAGTGAGGTATCCGAACCCAGGAGCTCCGAATCGGAAGAGTTGGACAGGCAGGAGAACTTCCTCAGCTGACAACCCATTACGGTCCGGACCAATCGTCCGGACACATCTCTCCGAACCTGGGAACTCGGCAGAACTAGTCACATCCTCAAGAACTCTCCCAATAATGACCAAACTACCCCTAAAGCCCAAGATGGCATGGGCTAAAGCTTCATTATTGGGCTATGGGCCTCATATTAGCATTGGTGGCTCAATCCTGGCCGTACACATGGCGCAATCCTAGCAAGGCCTTCCATTTTGATGATAGCCTATAAATAAGGCACACATCCCAACAAGTAAGTCACTTCGAACAAGTCATCTTGCTAGTCACATCACGACCCCAATCCCGAGTATTATACAGAGTTGATCTTCAGTCACTCTCGAGTAAAGTCTCATCCCGGTTTGACACTTAGCAAACCGGGCACTAACCCCCCCCCCCCCACTCAAGTGTGCAGGTCCTTACCAAAGTAGTTGGTCGCTGGTTCTTACGCCTTGGTCCTCACCTAGCAAGGAGCTTCTTACCTTGGCAACCATTAGTGGAGTTAAATAAAATCTAAGTAGTTGGGGGGTTACACCCTCAACAGTACTCTTAGTTCACTTGAACATTGTAAAAGAGGAAGCTTACTAAGTATTTTGGTCTAGCAAATCTTGTATATTATGTTAGGTCTCAGATTTTAATTTTTATGTCTTTCCTAAAGATCAAGAGACTGCACAAGATTGCTAAAGACAAAGGAGAATTGTCTCCACAGAGACCTTGGATCAGATACCTTAAAGAAATCAAGTGTCTTTGGAAGACAAGTATTTCAATAGGTTTTTGATACTTAATGCTCACTGAGTAAGGACATGCAAAGCCTCAGATAACTTGTATTGTTCAGTTGAGACTACAGGACAAAAGATAGTACAGTGCATTTATCACGCAGACAGAGATGCCTGAACAAAAGAGGAAATCTATGTAAAGAGACAAATCTCACTGTCGTATTATCTTCAGATATCAATAGTTTGAATTTCATTATGCCTAACGGATACTATTCAAACGGCATGATTTTCAACTATAAATATCACCACTTAGAATACTTGAAAACACACCAAGAACTACACAGAACTACAATCATACATTCAAGCATACAAGCCTTTTACCTAATTACTCTCGAGCTTTCTATTGCGACTATAGCTCTTGATTTCTAAGTAGCACGAAAGTTCTAATTTTCCTGATCCTTAAACAAGAATTGCATATTGTGAAAGAGTTGAATCCAAGGATAAAGTTGCTACTTATATTTGAGATTCAAGACTTGGGTCAGTAAAGAACAACTTACCATACATTGTGAAGTGTATTAAGTAAGGTTGATCCTATAGAGCTCTCCGAGATAACTGAATAAGTTATAAGAGCTAGCTCACCTAACAAACTACCATAACCAACACCAAATAGGCATTGAGCACAGGAAGTACTTAGTTTGGGAAACTAAGGAATAGCTGAAAGGTTACTGAGTAGAGGAAGTATTTGGCTGAGAAAGCCGGGGAACACTTGGTTGGGAACCTAGTGTAAAAGGGATCAAGAGATAGGACTTTGTAAGGGGAACTCAATTTCTTATCTTAGTGGATTCAAGTCCTGAGAAAAGACGAGTGGATTAGTTGAAGGATTACACCACCTTCAGATAGCACTATAAAGCACTGTGTTATTTACTTACTGCACTTTACTTATTGCTTATTTATTGCCTGTTGAGTATTTACACACCTTATAGGTTGTTGAGCACGTGCACTTATCACAAAAGTCTTCCACTTTCTGATTATAAGTATCAGATACCTTCACAGATATCTGAGAAACTTTTTAATAGACAAAAGTTTTAAAAGACTATTCAACCCCCTCCCCCTCGAGTCTTTTACTTTGCCGTTATCTGGACCAACATAACATCCTGTACAAGATTTGCTAGACTAACATACTCATTAAGCTTCCTATTTTACAACGTTCAAGTGAACTAAGAGTACTAGTTACCTTTTTGAACTAAGATAAGTCATTAGGGTTTACTGATCAAAATCTAAACAGATATTCCTAACAATATGCGGTTTCAGTCTATTAGTAATAGCCTTAGAGGCTATTATAAACATTACGTTACTAAGGCTGATAGGGCGAAATTGAGTCATCATTTCTGGCGATTGACATTTGCGAATAAGCACTATATGAGTAAAATTCAATTTTGTATCCAGATGGAGGTCATTCAGCAAAGAAAGGGCACAATCAATCACATTTGAGCTAACAACATGCCAAAACTTCGATAAAAGAGAGCAGGAAGGCCATCAGGACCAGGATATTTCAAATGGTACATATCAAAAAGTGCGAATTTTACATCGTCTGGAGTAAATACAGGACTCAGATCTTGATTGATAGCTGCAGTGACTCTAACCCCCATAGTTTGTACCACATCATTGATTTCGTCCAGTGAAGGTAGCCCAGAAGTGAAGATATCCGCAAAATAGTTATTAACCACCTGACCCATACCGGTAAGATTGTCCTTCCAGTTGCCGTCACTGTTACGGTGCCCCAGAATTTCGTTTCTTTTTGCGTGCTTGGAATCTTTGGTATGAAAAAATTGTGTGTTGCGATCACCTTCAGCCAACCATTGAATCCTCGATCTTTGGCGCCACATAATTTCTTCTTTATCACGTTATTTCTCCAAATCGATCTTTAATTGTTTTTTCCTTTCTTTCATAGTCGTTGTATTGCTCTGTTTCTTCAAGTTTTCCAGCTCAGTTCGCATCTCATTGATTTTGGTGTTAACTTGCCCAAAATGGGATTCCAATGGGCCAAGCCAATACTACTGTTTGTAACATTCTCAATAATGCCCAAGTCGTTATCCCAATTATCCCAAACAATTGGCGTACACTCATCGGATTTAAGCCACATGGCTTCAAAACGAAATAATTTATGCGGTCTGTGACTTACCCATGCAGGCCCATTAAGTAAAACCAACAGTAGCATATGATCCGAATTTTCTATATGAAGATGTGACACCTCTAGTAAAGGAAACATCGTTTTCCAATACGCACTTGCTATTACTCTATCCAACCTACAATTGATTGATCCAGGAGCTTCATGATTGTTACACCAAGTAAACGGGTACCCTTTGTAGCCAAGATCAGCCAAACCCGTATACAAAAGCGTCTACCAAAAATCTCTTAGTTGCCACTCGGGAGTAATATTCCCTCCCGAGTGGAACCCAATATTTTTATCAACCCAACTAATCCAACCTATACCCATACTGTCAGCCCATTCCAAGCCTCGTGGCCACTCAGGCCCAAACCTTCCCACCTTTTACTTTTCGGTCCCATAGCTTTAACCATACTACTTCTCCAGTGGGCTCTTCCATTTGGCCTTCCCCCACAGCCCAAAATGTTCTTACACCACAAACCAAGCCTGCTCCTCTTGCGGCTGCTCTTAGCAGTTCTGCCCAGCCTACTAAAAAATGTGGTAGGCCACCGGGTTCTGAGAATGGTAAGAAGAAGTTTGTACCTAAGAATCATGCCAATATAAGGAGCAAAGACACCCAGTCAATTATTGGAAACTTGAAGAAAGCTAGATTGGAGTTGGATAATTTTTCCATTGGACCAGAGGTGGGAGTTGCAACACAACCCCGCCTATCCCAATGAGTTGCATCTCTTGGAACTGTCATGGCTTAGGGAACCTTTGGACAGTTCGAGCTCTTGGCGATTATATTCATCGTTTTCGCCCCAACCTAATCTTTCTTATGGACACTCGTTTAGGGAATCGTGGGATTGATTTGGTGAAGCAGTGGTTTAATTATTTTGGTTTAGGTGTAGCTTCAATTGGTTTTTCTGGTGGTTTAGCTCTTCTTTGGGACAAAGATAATTGTGTTACAATTCAAAGTTTTTCTAAGCATCATATTGATACTAGTGTGGTTCCGAGTGGTCAGTAAAATTTGTGGCATTTTACAGGGTTCTATGGTGAACCGGAACATGGGAAAAGAAAGGTTAATTGGAATCTTCTTCGACGTCTAGGTGATGCTTCTTTTAGAGAGTGGGTTTGCATGGGTGACTTTAATGAGATCTTACTCCACAGTGAAAAGATGGGTTGGGCTGTGTGGGAATGGAATTATAGATTTTGGGTTGGGGTCAACCATATCAAGGTCAATAGGAGGTGTTGTAACAGTTTTGGAAAATTGAGTAAAGAGAACTAAGTGCTTGTTTGGCACCCAATCAAAATCACCAAAACCTGGTTAAAAACACCTAAAAATATTTATTTTAACCTGGTTTTCATGATTTTAATCGTTTGCCAAACAGCCTGTAAATCTTTAGAAATAGGAGCAATTGTAGGAGAAAGATTTGAGGGAATATTTCCCTGATTTGGTGAATCTGTAAGGAGCTGTTTGGTATGGTATTGCCATCATTCTTCATGGCAATATTTTGGCAACATTTTACCCAGTCCATCCCTATGCCATCCCACTTGCCCACTTCATGGTTCTGGTGTTTGGGGTAGAAAAATATGCATGGCATGATCCAACCCAATCAATCGGTATATCAGGTTTCATTAGGGGCCACACGTTTTGGACTATACACATGCCCATGCCAAAAATTCCTCATGCCAACCCAATTGTCAGCCCAATCCACCAATCAATGGGCTATCCGTGAGTCTTGCATTGATCAGATGGAAAAATAATCCAACATTTATTTACACTCCAAACACAAGATAATCGATGCCAAATTAAGTAAGAATTATGGAAATACCATACCAAACAGCCCCTAACAGTAGTAGTAACATTCCCATGAAAAGGGGAAGACGCACCTTGATGATTCGTATTACAAAAATTAGATCCTTGATTTCCGAAGAGAAAATTCAAAATTGTTGCTTTCCCTCTTCCAGTAACCATAGTGGGTGAATTTCCAAGAATTCCCTTCGCCATCAAAGTTGTCGGAGCAATAACTGGGCGGCTGCCGGAGGCCTGACTTCTACCAATGTAGTTGCGTGGTGGCTTAGCATGATGACCACCAATGTATTTGTTATCCTGATCAATTGGTCTAGCACGTAACCACTTACCATATGCTAACTGAGACTCATCAATTCGATTATTATCACCAAGAGAATCCAGATAAGACGGACAATCTTTGACAAGATGTCCCAGCAGTCCACAGTAGTAGCAAAAATTGGGTTGACGTTCATACGTTAACATGCCTGAAACAGTTGCTGGTTTGGTCCTACCACGCTAATAACTCGGAATAAAGTCTTGGTGATGTTTATAGTAATTTGTATACACAGCACCAAACGATTAGTCTTTCTGTTTGCCTCCGCATCAAAATCTACTAAGGTACCAATTGAATTACCCACAAATTCTTCCATCTTCTTGTGAATACAAGTAAAAGGCAGTCCGGCAACTTGTACTTAAAAACTCACTCACATCCAAATTAACCATTTCCAGGATGTCGCCTTTCGGAATGGTGCATAAAACGACAAGATTTATGTCGAACGACCATGGTCCCTGCCAAATCACCCGTTTCATGTCCACTTCATGTTAAAAAAGAAACAGAAAATGATCATCACCAACTTTGCGCATAGTAACTCCCCTTGCCAAAGACCAACTACCAATCAGAGTTCTTTCAAAAGACTCCACATGTACCGCTTTTTTTTACAGAACCCGACCGACTAGTGCAAGACCAAGATCAATCTCATTAGTCTCCCATACTGCATCTGGAATCCTGAGTGAGATATCCTCATCCTCTGTTAACTGCAACAGTTTACCCAAACCAGCCAATAAGCTCGAGTCCATGGTGCCAAATAATGAACTGTAAGAGCTATGATAGAGATTATAGGAGTAACAGCCAAGGCGAGCAACAACCCCAAGTGTGTATCAATAGCAGAAAAAGCAAAAACACACACCCAATCGCCAGAAAGTAATAGGTTGGTTAGAAGGCAACAAAATAACACGAGATATCACAATAATAAAATTAGATTGCAAATGAGATTTGTTTTTAATTATCAGCAAAAGGGTAAGAAAAAACATAGACACAAGATAGACTCAAATCTAGAGAATTTTGGGCCTTTTCTAGTCACACAACGTGCATGATTCAAACTCACCACATTCTGGAGGTGGAGAAAAGAAAGCAAGGAGGGTAGAGAAACAGAAACTGTCATGCGAGAGAACCCAAACCAACCCAGGGGAAGAACGCTTCCATTAGAGAAGGAGAGCTAGAGAGATAAATAACATAGACACAAGATAGACACCTGTTGTGAAAAGAACAGATTTCACTAAGGTGAAATGTTTTTCCTCCTTGGGTGAATGCCCATTTTTCTTCCCCACACAGTATATGCAATAATTGTATGTCTGATGAAGTTTGCCTATAAAAGGCAGTTCACTATGATGAATGAAGATACACAACGCAAGATATATTTCAGTCTAAATACTTGTTCTTTCATTGTTTTATTACATGTTATCAGCACGAGCTGCTCTAAATCAATTCTAACCGGAAGAAAATTCTAAGAGAAGGTACATTTATCTTTCAGTCAGTATATATACTAAATAAAATACTTAAGCTATTATATTATTTGTTATGCTGCTAAATTTAACAGTTAATAACCAGTTAACTTACTAAAGAAAATGTTTTGCGTATGTCACAAATTATGAATTTAAGTATTTCTATTTACACCGATTACTTTGTAATTATACGTTGTTACACAAACTATCACAAAGTTTTGATTTAAAGATAAACATGAAATTAAAATTTTGATATAATTGACATAGCAGTTAAATTAAAAAAAATTATTCATATCATATAACTGAAATACTATTACACTTGAGCATTAATATGTATGATGAGGGCACAAACATACAACATAATCATATAAAAACACAATGTTACATAAAAGAGTTGGTATCTGGGCCAATCAGGCATCTCTACGGCGAACGGTAAAACAACAACAAAAGCAACACAAACGGAAACGAAGTAGAAAAAGAGATTAGACATATTGTGAAAAGGATTAAGATGAGAATGGTGTAAGTTTTATGAAGAAATGTCGGAGTATTTATAGAGTAAATTTTGGAAGACTGACCGTTTTATTACCGTTGGAACAATGACGAAGGACATAATGATAATTTCATGACTTAATAAAATATGTGTTAAATTTATGACTTAATAAAATGGTTCCCGACAGGTATCGAACCCTGCACAATCTAATGGTCATTATACATCTGAGCCACTGGGCGAAGTTCGATTTTTTTTTTATTTCATCTTATGTTTTTATATGTTCTAACATGTTTACATTTATAGATGTCGAACATCACAAAACTGCACTTTGATGCCTTGGATATTTCTGGAGAAAACTATTTAAGCTAGTTGCTCGATGCGGAGCTCCACTTAAACAGCATGGGGCTTGGTGATGCCATTAAGAAAGATAATACAATATCCGAACAGGATAAGGCTAAGGCCATGATATTTTTGAGGCATCATAGATGGTTTGAAATCGGAATACCTTACGATCAAAGATCCACTTGAGTTGTGGACAAATTTGAAGGAAAGTTATGACCATCAGAAGGCTGTGACACTTCCAGCAGCCAGGTTTGAATGGCTAAACCTGAGATTGCAAGATTTCAAAAGTGTAAATGATTACAACTCATCAATGTACAATATCACATCTCGCCTTTTATTGTGTGGGGAGAAAGTGTCTAAATATGATTTGCTCGAAAAGACATATCAAACAATGCCCCCAGCAAACATGATATTGATGCAGAGTTATCGTAACCAAGGGTTTACGAAATACTCACAATTGCTCACCCACTTGTTGGTAGTTGAAAAGAACAATGAGCTGCTCCTAAAAAGCCACCAGATGCGCCCAACAGGCTCCGCCCCACGCCCAGAAATAAATAATACCAACTCTAATACCCCGCATGATATAATCCGGCTTCATATAATAGTTATGTACCAAATAATGGTCATAACGAAAGTCGTGGAAATAAACGTGGTGGCCATAGTAACTGGCGTGGAGGCCGTGGGCGTGGTGGAAATGGCCGTGCTCGTGCTCGTGGAAATGGCCGTGCTCGTGCTCGTGGAAATTTTGAACACGTGGTCGTGGAATGAAACGTTACCGTGGTAACAATCAAAACAACTATCGTGGTCAAAATAATTCTAGAAATGCTTATAAATATGAGCCCGGTAATAACGAGAGCAGCATTTGTTACCATTGTGGAGACGCTGGGCATTTTGCGAAGGTGTGTCACAGCTCACAACAAAGGGTTGACAGGTACAAAGCATCCCTCAAAGGAAAGGCCAATGTGGAGACAAATATTGTCGAAACAGATGATGAGTTCGATGACAGAACTGAGTTTCTGATTGCAGAAAGAACACATGAACTCGAACATGCATTGAACGATTAATATTTGCATGGTGTGATGCATCTACTTTATTATGGTTGTGTGGTTGATTTAGAAAAATACTTATTTGATGTATTTTCTTTACTTTTGTGTGCTTATCAATGTAAGATAATGCATTGCTTTTCTGTAAGCAATATATTGTATTTTTAAATAAATCAAGTTTTTATGTATAATCTTACTTATGTTTTCTCTTGCATATAGAAAAACAACATATTTGAAATGACAATCACAAGCATGAAAGGAGAGACATGCCTGGCAGATAGTGCTACCACTCACATCATATTGAATAATGCAAAATATTTCTCCAACTTGGTATTGGGAGAAACTGATGTGTATACAATCTCCGGAAAATCAAAGATCATTGAAGGCTACGGAAAAGCCAATATTTTGTTACCGAAATGAACAAAGTTGAAAATTGAGGTGGCATTATATTCCTCGAAGTCTCAAAGAAATCTATTGAGTTTTAAAGATATTCGATCGAACGGATATCACATTGAGACAATGAATGAGAAGGGAAAAGAATACTTGTATGTTACAACTTCTCAAGCGGTTAAGAAAAACATATTGGAAAAATTACCCGTATTACATTCTGGCTTATATTATACAATGATAAAAAAGGCGGAAGTTTATGCAGTAGTAAACCAAGGGATTACTACTGACTTCAATGTTTGGCATGACCGGTTGGGCCATCCCGGTACAACAATGATGCGTTTTATTGAGAATTCATGTGGACATCCTTTGAAAACAAAGAAAATATTACAAACCCATGAATTAGCATGTACGGCTTGTTCTCAAGGAAAATTGGTTACAAGGCCATCACCAAGCAAAGTTCAATCTGAAAATCTCGTATTCTTGGAAAGAATTCAGGGAGATATATGAGGACCAATACATCCACCATGTGGACCGTTTAGGTACTTTATGGTCCTAATCGATGCATCGACTAAATGGTCGCATGTATGTTTATTGTCGACTCGCAATATGGCATTTGCAAAATTATTGGGACAAATAATAAGACTGCGAGCACAATTCCCTGATTATACAATCAAGAACATTCTTCTTGATAATGCTGGTGAATTTACATCACAAGCCTTTAATGATTATTGCATGTCAATTGGTATCAATGTTGAACATCCAGTTGTGCATGTTCACACACAAAATGGCCTCGCCGAATCTTTGATAAAACGTCTGCAATTGATTGCAAGACCATTGTTAATAAAATCAAAGTTGCCAACATCGGCATGGGGGCATGCAATATTACATGCAGCATCGCTTATACGCATCAGGCCATCAACTTATAATCAAACATCTCCATATCAAATGGTTCGAGGTCAGGAACCAAATATTTTCCATCTAAGAACATTTGGATGTGCGGTATATGTGCCGATTTCACCGCCACAACGCACAAAAATGGGACCCCAAAGGAGATTAGGGATATATGTTGGGTACGATTCTCCAGGTATTATAAGATATTTGGAACCATTGACTGGAGATCAATTTACGGCCAGATTTGCCAACTGTCATTTTGATGAAAGAAATTTCCCAACATTAGGAGGAGAAAGGAAACAGCTGGAAAAGAGCATCTCATGGGAAGATACATCATTGAGAAGTTTGGATCCTCGAACAAAACAATGTGAACAGCAAGTTTAAAACATAATTCATTTGCAAGCTATTGCAAATCAACTGCCAGATGCATTTACTGACCTTAAAAGGGTAACAAAATCCCATATTCCAGCTGCAAATGCTCCAGTAAGAATTGATATCCCTAGAGGACAATCTTGTACTGAAAATGAGGCTAACGCACGCCAGAAGCGTGGTAGACCTCTTGGTTCCAAAGATAAAAATTCTCGAAAAAGAAAAGGAGCAATCACAGAAAGTTGCCTAGAAGAGGACACAAAAGCTCAAGAAGAGCACTCTGACATAATAAATAAGGTTCAAATTCAAGAAGAACATCAGGCGCCTGAGAACGAAGAAATATCGATTAATTATATATGTCTTGTCTGGAAAAAGATGGAACCGAAATAAAATCAACATCGACAATATATTTGCTTATAACATAGCTGTTGATATCATGGGAGAAAATAAGAATCATGAAGATTCAGAGCCTACCTCGGTTGATGAGTGTAAGCAAAGAAAGGATTGGCCTAAGTGGAAAGAGGCATTAGACACAGAGTTGGAATCTCTTGCGAAGCGGAAGGTATTTGGACATGTGATCCAAGCAGCAAAAGATGTAAAACCAATGGGAAACAAATGGGTTTTTGTGCGAAAAAGGAATGATAAAAATGAGATTGTAAGATACAAAGCAAGGCTTGTGGCACAAGGTTTTTCCCAAAGACCTGGTATTGATTATGAAGAAACATATTCTCCAGTTGTAGACGGAATCACTTTTCGCTACTTGATAAGCTTGGATGTACGTGAAAATTTGGAAATGCGTTTAATGGATGTGGTCACTGCCTATTTGTATGGCTCATTGGAAAAGGAAATTTACATGAAAATTCCAGATGGATTCGAGATACCTGAAACACACAATGGATCTCGAGAAATGTACTCAATAAAACTGAACAAGTCTTTATACGGATTGAAACAATCCGGTCGAATGTGGTACAATCGTTTGAGTACATTCTTGATTAAAGAAGGTTGCAAAAATGATCCCATATGTCCATGTGTGTTTATCAAAAGATCTGGATCTGAGTTCGTCACGATCGCTGTCTATGTAGACAACTTGAACATTATTGGAACTCCAGGAGAGTTATCGAAAGCCGTGTGCCTATTGAAAAATGAATTTGAAATGAAAGACCTTGGGAAAACCAAATTTGTTTTAGGTCTTCAGATTGAGCATTTAAAGGGCAGTGTTATTTTGCACCAATCCACATACACAGCAAAAGTGTTGGAAAGATTCAATATGGGAAATGCACATCCGTTGAGTACGCCAATGGTTGTACGATCACTGAATGTCGAGAACGATCCATTCAGACCTTGTGACGATGATGAAGAACTATTAGGCCCCCAAACGCCATATCTAAGTGCAATCGGTGCACTAATGTATCTAGCTACAAATACAAGACCAGATATAGCATTTGCTGTAAATTTATTAGCAAGATACAGTTCTTCTCCAACTCAAAGGCATTGGAACAGGATAAAAACACCCCTTACGGTACCTTCAAGGAACAAAAGAAATGGGGTTGTATTATCCCAATCATCTAGCTCAGGATTAACTGGTTATGCAGATGCAGGATATTTGTCTCACCCACATAATGGTCGATCTCAAACAGGTTATGTTTTTACCTATGGAGGAATGTCCATTTCTTGGCGGTCTGTAAAACAAACAATGGTTGCTACCTCTTCTAATCATGCAGAACTCCTAGCAATCCATGAAGCAAGCCGTGAATGCATTTGGCTGAGATCTATCACGCACCACATTCGACAAATGTGTGGACTCTCTACAATGGAAAACTCCCCGACTATGATCCACGAAGATAATGTAGCTTGCGTTGCTCAGTTTATTGATACGGACATGTGTCTAATCCGTTAAGGGCGCCATAGAGCGTGTCCTAGAGCGCATCAAGGCTGAAATAGCCAATTCAGTACTAGTCCGACCTTCAAATGGTCCGACCTAAGGGAAACCATTCCAGGATAACTAGTACTTACAAGTCAACACACCTTCTCAGCTAAGTCCGACCAAGCTAGGTGTACGACTTCGGAACCTGACAAAAGGTCACATGGTCCTTCCATGTACCATAGACTGTCAGTCCTAGGATGCCAAACGGAACGGACAAGAGAATCTCGGACCACTGGGATACTTCCATGAAACTCTAGGCTCGGACACCCTGAGTTACCTAACGGCAGATCATCCAAGCAGACAGATCTGTCCGAAGGACTGACACGGGCCCAACAGGCAGAACAGTACTCTCAGAGGGAAAAGGTTCAAACTACCCTCGCAGGCCCATTAATCGGATATGGGCCACTGTTCACTATTGGACTATGGGCCAAAGGTAGCATTGGTGTCCAAATCTGAATCATACACTTGGCATCATCTTATGAACCCCTTAATAAGTACATGATAACTATAAATATAGCACAAGGTCCAAGACCTTAAGGTATGCCTAAATCCCTATGGTTTTTATCCTATGTCATCCCTATGTCACAATCCCTAAGTTTTGGCTTGGCATTATAACCTTCCTCATAACTATTACATTGAGAGCTCCCAACTCTCTCTTGAGTAAAGTCTCTTACCGGATTGACATAGGCAATTCGGGTAACCCTTTCTAACCCCCCCCCCCCCACTTAGTCCTTTCAGGTACGCTAGCACGGACAAGTACTACTTCAGACTTCAAGATGGAGACGGGTCCTAGCTAGACTAGGTTGCTTATAATAGTTTAGTTAGTTAGTGTTCGAGGTTTTACACCTCAGCATTTTGGCGCCGTCCGTGGGAAACTTTACAAAAGGTTTCATGTCTGAGTTAGGCTGATGGTAAGAACAAGACGAACAGGATGAACTAGTGCTGTGGGCATTAGGACTCCACCCCCACGCCCACGCGGACGTCCGCCCAACCGGGGACGAAGAGCCATAGTGGCTGGAAAGAACGCTGGAAGGAGATATCCGAGCGACGGACACACGGCGAGCCCATCCTCAAATGAGGGAAGGGATGTTTCGCCCAGGGGAGTCCGAAGCGTTCCTGAGAACGTTGCGCCTGTGGACCACAGAGAGGGGATCGTACGAGCTTCTGCGCAGAAGCTCAAGGTCCCGCTGCAGGCCAACAGTTTACTATGCCCGATGGTCGCATCGTCCGCACTAGTGATCTCGGATTGAGTGAGACTCAGTTCGATAGATTGCTCACGATAATCCAAGGATGTCTAGGGTCTAACAATGCCCATCCTCAGCAAGTCACTCCACCAGTGGCTACTCCGGTCCGAGCATAGCCTGCGCTGTCGAGAAACAGACAACTTCCGATCCAGCAGAGGTTGGGAAATCAACTACCTCACGAGGATCAGCGAAACCTTCTAGATTGGAGGGCATCTGCCTCTCAGGTCCGGGGAGGAGGAAGTCCGAACGGAAGGAGAGAATATCAGGAAGGGGATAATAGGCCTCCACAAGTTCCGCAACAAGCACCTCCGAGAGACAGAGATCATGTAGCAGAAACCATTCTAGCGGTACGTCTGGATGAACTCCCTGCGGATGTAGCAGTTCATCCAAGGACGGGCGAGGTAATGACTGCGGAGGAAATCTATGCTCAGTAAAAAGCTTTGGAGGTCCAGATTCTAAACCTCGGACGCCTGGTGAAAGATCATGAGCAGATAGCTACTAGTGCGCCGAATCCTTTGTGCGATGACATCATGAGAGAAAAGGTAAGAAACAGAAACTCGGATCAGATGATTCCGAACTTGGAATACTATTATGGGGATACATGTCCCGTTGGCCACTTGACGAGGTACAACAGTAAGATGGATTCCAAGGGGATGAGCGATAATACAAAAGCTCTCACGTTCTCATCTACTCTCTTCGGAACGGCCATGGATTGGTACACTGCTTTGCCGAACAAGTCGATAAGGTCATATGCGGACCTCTCTTCCAAGTTCCTGGCACGATTTGGAAAATCAAAGAGGAGAAAGCGGACCGTAGAGCACCTAGCTGAGGTTATCCAAAGGGAGCAAGAGGATCTAAGGACCTTCCTAGATCGCTTTAACGCGGAAGTTCTTCGAGTTGAGCCACACAGTATTAAGGAACGGGTCCATCACCTGTATGCTAATACTTTCAACTCAGAGCTCCGCAGAAAACTTTCCAGTCAAGAAGTTAGGAGTGAGAAGCATTTGGATGATATCTGTGAAGAAGTGATGTCTGGAGAGGAGTACCGACGGAATGTTCCAGTGAGGGCAGGATCCAAGAAGGGAAAGGAGCAGTTGAAACCGGAGCACCGCCCTAATAAGTTTGATCCGAAGAAGGACCACAGAGATAAAGGCTTCCACAGAGAAAGGAGTCCGCCGAGGAGATATGCGGATTATACCCGTCTCAATAGGCCAAGATCCGACATCTTGGCAACTATCATTGAGAAGAAGCTGGATGTCCAATGGCCAAAGCCCTCTCACAACAATCGGAAAAACAAGAATGCAAGGGGATACTGCAAGTTCTACAAGAGCCGTGGTCATGAGACGGACGATTGTATTCAATTGAATACGGAGGTCGAGCATTTGATAAGAGAAGGAAAACTGGAAGAGCACATCTATACGGATGAGCCTTCTAGACATGATAAGACGGAACGAAAAAGGCATGATAGAGCTACAGAGCCACCCCCTCGTCCTCTATCCTTGCCACCTCCACCAGCCCACCGTCCGCCCCGCACGGACCTACATCCATACAGGTACGATGAGGACGTTGAAATGGAGAACCCTCCATACAGCGGAGTGATCAACGCCATCGCGGGAGGACCAACTGGGGGCGATAGTAGGAACGCAAGAGAAAGGACAGCTCAGAATCTTCGGAACAATGATATATCATATGCTGCCCCAGCAATTCAAGGGAAAAATGCCATATCGTTTGATGATAGCGAGATCCCTCCTCCTACGGCAGGAGGAGAAGACATTGATGATCCGGATGTTCCTCTGGTGGTTTCTTTAACCATTGCTACTTATCGAGTGAACAAAATTCTAGTGGATACGGGAAGTTCCTCGAACATCATATCCAAAAGGATGATAGATCAAATGAATCTGGGAGGAATCCGATATGAGAGAGTCAATACCTCCATATTAGGGTTCGGAGGAGGAACTGTTCGTCCCCTAGGAAGTGTCATGCTTCATGTTTCTCTGGGGACGCATCCCGTAAGAGTGACACAGCTAGTCCGATTTGTAGTGGTGGATCGAACTTTCGGCTACAATGCCATCTTCGGACGTCCGGGACTCAATCAATTCCGAGCTATTTCCTCCACTCTTCATAATAGAATGAAGTTTCCAACCCCTTGCGGAGTTTGAGAACAAGTGGGGAACATCCGAGAAGCTTGGGAGTGTTATATTATGTCCACAAGGAGAGCATCTGCACCTGTGTTAGCAGTCACTGTGACCTCTGATCCGTAGGTGATTCTTCTGCCAAAAAAGGAGGATCCTAACATCGGAGTAGGGAACCAGAAGGACAAGTTCCCCAAAACTGCACGGATCGAGCCTCATGAAAATCTCAAGGAAGTTGAGCTTGTTGTTGGGAGCCCGGATAAGAAGACCAAAATCAGAACAGAGATGAATGCGAAAGTGGAAATGAAGCTCATTGCTTGCCTCCGAGATTACAACGATGTCTTTACATGGAGTACTGACGACCTAAAGGGGATAGATCCGAGGATTGCTGTTCACCGTCTGAACATGGATCCCACGATTAAGTATATCCGCCAAAAGAGAAAGGATTTTGGGCCAATCAAGGATGCCATCATATCCGCTGAGGTTGATCGACTCCTGAAAGCAGGGCACATCGAAGAGGTCCGTTACTCTGATTGGGTTTCCAACGTGGCTCTGGTAGAAAAATCGCCAGGCAAATGGCAGATGTGCAATGATTTCACAGGCTAAACAAGTTCTTCCCAAAGGATCCATACCCTTTGCCACGGATAGATCAATTGGTTGACTCCACATCCGGATGTGAATTACTGAGTTTCATGGATGCATACCAAGGCTTTTACCAAATTCCAATGGCCAAGGAGGACATCATGAAAACAACTTTCTTCGCTGCAGGGGGGTGTACTGCTTCAAGGTGATGCCCTTCGGATTGAAAAATGCGGGAGCCACTTACCAGCGACTGGTGAATCAGATGTTCAAGGAAGAGATTGGCAAAACCATGGAAGTGTATGTGGATGACATTCTCATAAAAAGAAAAACTGAAGAACAGCATGCGGATCACTTGAGTAAGTGTTTTGCTATCCTTAGAAAGTATGGGATGAAACTGAATCCAGAAAAGTGCACCTTCGGAGTGAAGGGAGGAAAGTTCCTCGGATACATGATCACAGAGAGAGGGATAAGTGCGAATCCTGAGAAGATCAAGGCAATCCTAGATCTGCCTCATCTGAAGAACCTCAATGAGGTCCTGGGAAAGCCCGACCAATCCGGACGACTCTCTAAGTGGGCGATCGAGCTGAGCGAATACGACATTTGCTATCAGGCTCCGTCAGCCAAGAAGGCTCAAGTCGTCGCCGACTTCTTAGCGGAGTACCCTGAAGTGGATTCAGAGAAAGTCCCGGACAAACAGGCATTTGAATGCCTAATCACCAAGCAGCTTGTCCGAAAGCCAGTTCCGCCAACAATCCACCCAGAAAACCTCGAGGATGCTCAGTTCATAAATCAGTCCCTGTCTACATCGTATGAGGAAACTCGGGTCAACCAAATGTTCCTTCTTGACGATATCACAAGGAAATCTGGCCTTAACAACTCTGGCACGGATATTAAGGAGAAGGAGGAACAAAAGTTGGAATCTCGGGAGCTTACAGAAGATCTCCAAACCAAAGAACATCCTTCTGATGTTTGGACATTGGAAGTGGATGGTTCCTCCACTGGAAGAGTAAGAGGGATTGGAATCTATCTTAAAAGACCTGATGGCGCGGAACTCGACTATGCGATATCCTTGGAGTTCAAGGTTACCAATAATGAGGCTGAGTATGAAGCACTGTTAGTCGGATTGCGTCTAGCCAGGTCCCTGCAGGTCCGGAAACTCAAGGCTTACACGAACTCACAGTTAGTGGAAGCCCAATTTTCGGGTACTTTTGCTACAAAAGGTCCTTCGATGATCAAGTATCTTGAGCTACTCAAGCAAGAAGTCGGCCTATTTGATAAGTTTACCCTGGAGAAGTTCAACAGGGCCTGGAACGAGAGAGCGGACGCTTTGGCAAAATATGCATCCGCAACAGCTGCCCTAGACACAAAGAGAGTGATCCTACTCACTATTACTGACTCATCCGTCATGAGTCCCAATCCAACCGTCATGAAAACTGATACGGGAAGAAATTGGATGACCGACATCTTTAGTTATCTCAAAGACGGATCACTACCAGCTGATCCGAAGGAATCAAGGAGGGTGCAGTGCCGAGCGAACAAATAATTTATACTGGGAGAAGATTTGTACAAGAGATCTTTTGCTGGGACTCATTTGAGGTGTTTGGGACCGCAAGAAGCAAAGTCTGTGCTAGAAGAAATTCACCGCGGAAGCTGCGGAAGTCATTCCGGAGGACGGACTCTTGCTCAGAAAATCATTCGACAAGGCTACTACTGGCCTACCGTTGATAAGGATTCCGCCAGCTACGCCCGAAGATCCCCCGATTGCCAATATTATGTGAACATTCCCCATCGTCCGACACATCCTATGATTCCGTCAATCATAGCATGTCCGTTTGATCAGTGGGGCATCGATATTGTCGGACTGTTCCCAAGGGGCACCCAACAGAAAAAATTCCTAATTGTGGCCGTGGAATATTTCACCAAGTGGGTAGAAACTGAAGTTGTGGCAACCATTACGGAAAGTCGAGTGCGAACCTTAATTTGGAAAAACATCATTTGTCGCTTTGGCCTACCCAGAGTTCTTGTCTCGGACAATGGCGCCCAATTTTCAAGCAACAGGCTCAAGTAATGGTTGGCGTCCTTCAAGATTGAACAACGTTTCACATCTGTTGGATATCCACAAGCTAATGGACAAGCCGAATCCACGAATAAGACAATTTTTAAGATCCTGGAGAAGCGGTTGAGAACTTCTCAAGAAAGTTGGGCGGATGACCTAGATGGCGTACTATGGGCCCATCGCACCACAACACGGACCGCCACTAGAGAAACCCCATTTGCTCTGGTCTATGGCTCGGAGGCAGTTATACCAGCCGAAATCGCAGTTGAAACGATGAGGATCCAAGTGTTCAATGATTCCGTCAATCATGAAGCTCGGACATTTGACCTCGATATGCTGGAACAGAAAAGAACTGAGGCATTAGCTAATATCCTCAGGTACCAAGCAACTGCTGCCCGGGCCTATAACAGGAATGTCCAAGCAAAAAACTTGCAGGTCGGAGACCTAGTGCTTCGCCGGGCTGACATCTTGAACAATGTTGGAAAACTCAAGCCTAAATGGGAAGGACCTTACAAGATTGTCGGCACAAGAGTGAATGGGAGTTACGAATTGGAAGATGAGTACGGACATCCACTCAAGCGTACATGGAATGCTAGGAACCTTCAAAAGTTTTACGCATAAGGATGATTGAGCGGACCCCTATCCGTCATCCAGATATGTTGGGCTTATACTATCTATTACACGGAACTCCGTCAGTTCTGCTTTTGTTAACCCTTTTGTCATTGGCCATATAGCCCACAAGTTGTAATTGAATTTCCGGCAAATCAATACAACTTCTACCTTTCAATTCGTAAATTTGAAGTTTAGCGTTCGCGGTGACAAGAAAAGTCAAGCAATGAATTTTATTCATACATAAGACAAAGAATACATAACACTGTCTTTGTAGTCTACAAATCTCGGATCTTTATCCGAACCTACAATATATGATACATATTCAATAGAAAAAGTCTATGGAGATACGTCATCTCCCGTCGAGACTATTCCTCCGTTAGGAAAAGCTTTTTCCATGTCAATCGGAAAGTATAGTCTCCGTGAAAACCAGGAACTTGATCTACCTGCACATGGAAAAATGGTTAGACATGACAGAATCTTTCATGATATCACCGTACCATGGTGATATAGATCCAGTGTCTGGGAAGAACAAACTACCAACAAACAATGGTATATACAAGTCGAAACAACTAGATCCCTGCCTAACCGTCTTTAGAGACACCGACTCTCTTGAAATTCAGAGATTTTTACCATTTCAAGAGAGATTCGAGCCACTAAAGTAGGATTGGAAGAGAGGAGTAGAGGTCCGGCTTTAATGGTTTACTTTGAACAACCTATCGTCCAAGATCATCTATCCTAGAAAAGACACGCGAGTCTTAAAAGGCAGACGAGCCAAAACGGCGGAGATAGAAAAAGGAGAATTTGGGATCAGTTTGTACGATTTTGGTACTTGGGTCGTGTCCTTTTATAGAACACTCCAACCAATCAGCGTCCGCCACGCCAACAGATCGACCTCAGCAATGGGCTCGAGTCACCCGTTTGGGCAGAACAGTGTTAGATTGATTGGGCTTACCCTACCTGATCCAGGCAGCAAGCCCATTAACCACGTCTGAATTTGTACTGGCTGGTCATCTTACAGGGACATTCACAGGAATATAATCCGACAAAGTAAGGATAAGAAAAAGGTGACGATTTCATCTAATAAGGACAGTCTGAATTTTATTGGAAAATCATCCGAGCACATAAAAACGGAGAGTACAATTTCCCAAGGTCTGAGGACCATACATACTTCTACAGGGCATACCCCGCCTTGTCCCTTCAATGGATTCCTGAGGTTGAACCTTGAGATTCCGAGCCACCGTCTTGAGCCCGACGAGCTTGCTGCTGCATTCGGATCCTCCTACGGATCATCTTCAGCGTCCGCTCCCTTTCTTCCTCGGCTCGCCTCCTGGCAACCGTCGGACATAGAGGGGGCTCACCTTCTGGATCAAGGTTGATCGAGTCGTCCGCAGTCCCTTTACCAGGATAAATCGGAGGGTGTATGTTCCCGCAAGCACAATTTACCCAATGCAGGCAGCAGTCGTACTTGGGATCGCCCGTGTCTCCAACGATGGGATTTCCCAGGTTGGGAACCACTGTACTGGCATTGAGGTGAAGTTTCCTAGCCCAGACTAATTTTTCTCGAGCAGATTCCGACATCTTGGAGAAATCTGGCTTTTTCGAAGATTGAGAGTTCTAGGCAGGAAGAGGTTAACGAGGGGTAAAGCAGTGAGAAAGGAAGAATTACCATACCCTTATTTATAGTAGCGACGGATCTTTACGATCATGCCACATGTCTATCATCCGACGGCTCGGAAGATGAGGGGATTTAGTAATAATGACAATTTCACTGCTTCACCTTCCTCCTTCTAGAAGATTACGCATCCCAAAAAATAAATTTGGTATAGCAAAGACGAACGGTCCGAGGATCAGAAAGATAATGGTTTGATCATTCTGCATCAGACGCCATACAAAGCGATCCGTGTTTGTAAGAGATGCATATTTTATGATAACCCAGCACATGAACGATGAATATAAGGAAACAAAGAGGAAAGCAAGTAATGATTTAAAAACACGGGAAGCATTGCTCCGCAGATAGTTACTACGAATGAAAAAGAGTAAATATTGTACATGGCAACATTCCGTGCCATCAAAAGATCACAATTCTGAATATTACAGATCTCTCACGGGGCATACCCCGGACTTCTCACTGGGGGGCAGGTTAGCTCGGACCGACTTCTTCAGCTGGAGGCGGATTGGTGGAGGACGTGTCGACAGTGGCACGTGCTGCGAGAGATTCAGAAATTCCGAACAGGTTGAAATCCGCATCATGGCCAACGACCCGAGCAGGCATAAAGTACCAGACCTTTAGGAAAGCCCTGTAGTTATCAAAAGGTACGAAACATACCTTTCGAAGGGCATCCGGGACTCACTTCGGGAGGAAGGGTCCGCCGTTATTGACGTTAATTTCACCTTCCTCGGTGACTAGCTCCGCAAATTCACACGCGGCCAACCGTTCATCCGGCACATTGTCCACATGGACCTCCACTCCATTAGCATACGCGGAAGGAATCAATCCCTCCGCCTTCCAGTCGAAGTTCTGCGGAAGTAATCCCTTGGACTGCAACTGGCCGATAGCGGAGGAAAACCCATCCAAGCGAGAAGCATCGGACTTGTCCGCCATGAAAAATTTGAAGGAGTCCGACTTCATGAAGTCTCGGGCAGCCTCAATGCGGGCATATTGGAGGTCCTCGAGAAGGATATCCTTTGAGTCCAGGAAGGCCTTCATCGACTTCGCAATAAAGTGCTCCTGCCAATCCAAGTCCGACTTTACCTATTGCCAGCTAGTCTTCAACTTATTGATCAGTATATCCTTTTCTTTTAGCTGGGCCTCCGCCCGTTTCACCTTCTCCGCCTCATCGCGCGGAAGTGGCCATGGCCTTGTGCAGATCCTCTTCAATGGTGGCCCGATCATTGGCCTTCCACTGCATGGCCCTGACGAAACATCCGAGCTGCAAGAAGTCCACATAAATATAAGTTATATTCCTATCATACTAAGAACACGGCAAGGAAAACATGAATAAGTTACTTACCCGCTGGTATAGCTCATGGAGCTCTCCAACCCGCTCTACCTCAGGGAGTCCACGAGCTCGCTCGTATTCCTTATCGAGAGAAGCTTGGTCGGAAGGTAGGATAGCGGACAACTGCTGCCTCTTAGCTGCAAGAGAAGCATCCGAAGTTGCTCCCCTCTTCCTCCCCGAGGTTATGGCGTCATGCATCAACACCTCCCGCTGAGGTGCGGATGCAGCGGAAGCTGGTGGCCTGGAGGCAGTGGTGCTGCGAGTCACAGGGCCTCTGCCCTTGTCGGGCACCACCAAGGCCTGTGGATCTTCTCCAGCCTTGTTTCGCCTCTCCTCCTCCGCAGCGAACACTGCCGCATTTTTTGGGTCCGCCATAGGGAGACCCGCGGACGTATTGATGATTTTGGTCCTCTAGCCAGTGGCGACTTCCAAGGCCTGCTGCTCCCTCTGCTGCCTCTTCTTCTCAGGGAGTGTCGACATAATATAATCGAACCAGTGAGCTACATAACAAAATAAACGTATCAGCCACGAACACATAACGGGAGAACGACAGGAATCTCGGAAATGAAAAATTCACAGCAGAGCATTCAAAAAATAGGAAAGCATAAATCCTACATTAAAGATCCTTACTGAAGTCGGTCTTTCCCCCAACTTCCACGGCATCAGTCAGTCCGCACAAGTAGGGCAGCGGCTGATAGATCAGACCGTGGAACGGATACGTAGGAGGATCGTTCTTCTTATGGATCTCCGCCACCCACGGAGCCACATTCTTCGAAAGGGGGTGCCATTCCGGGATGCTCTCCCTTAAGAACTTTTATGACAGCCCCCACTGCTCTCGCCTCCTCTCGGACATCCCAGGTTTCACGGCCATCCGCACAAAAATGAACTTATCCCACCACTTCGACCCAAGCGAGGAAATGGAGTCGAAGATGAAGTTGTAGGGTTTCCTATTTACAAAGGTATAAAATATGGGATTCCCCGGACTAAAGGCAACATGGAAGAGCTGCCTAAAGTTCTCAAAGTTCACTGGCTGCCCCTTCTTTTTACAAAAAATGACGAAACAAATGAGGTTACCCAAAGACTTTGGGATAACCTGGCTCGGACCGATCCCGATGTGATTCAGGATATGCTTTAGCTCGAGCGCAATAGGGACCTTCCATCCACAAGCGAAGGCCACTTCGTGCACACACATGTACCCAGCGGGCGGATTGTAAAAAGCATGCCCGGGCACTGGAACCATAATTTCGACGGACTCCGGAATCTCCCACTTCTGCCTCCACTCGGGAATGTCCTCAGGTTTAACTTTAGACGGACAAGAAGGGAGTAGCCCGTCCGCATTTAACTCTCCGAACTCATCAGCTATCACCACGGAAGATGCAGGACGAGGGAATTTGATTCGCACCGCGACCCTCAATCAGCGGAGGATTGGATTGAGCGGATGCCCCAGGATGCAACACGATTTGACGACCAGTACGTCTCCGCAGGCGAGCGACTGGAGAGGCTTCCTCCTCTTCCTCCTCATCATCATCCTCTCCTTCTTCACCATCTTCCTCCTCCTCCTCCCCGCCATCTTCGGGTCTCCCGGATGTACTCGGGTTGGACGGACCTGTCTCCGCCACAACACGCTCCTCTTCTCCAGCCTCGAACATTTCCACATCGTCGGCCTCCTGACCACTGTTGCCTTCCCGCTCAGTCTGAGGTTCATTCGGATCAACGGACGCCCCAACACCACCTACGGTTCGAGATTGGACTAGCGACCTAATCCTAGCACCATCTTCCTGACCTACTGCCACGTCAGGTTGAGTTTCTGCTACACCACGGACTATATGTCCAGCGTCAGAGTCCCTGGAAGACACAAGGTCCACGACCAGATAGTCTCCTACGGATGTGGTTAAGTCCACAGACTCGGTCTCCAAATTTACTTCATCATTGTAACCTTGCGCCTCGTGAATGTTCTGACTATCGCTCCCGGACATCCTAGGGCAGAAGGAAACGGATCAAAAATGACAATTGTGATTGTCCGAGAGTTCATTTATATATCTTATTATGTCAAGAGGTTCGAGGAAATCCTACTTCATCAGATTTTCTACATGGATTAGTCTCATAACGATATGGGCACTAAACTTGGCACACAAAGACGCACCGATGGCACTATCATCTGTCCTATGCATCACGTTAACAGGGATAACTTGCAAGAGACTGTGCCAATCGGCACCAACACATCACCAAATAAGCATGCATCATCAAGTTTTGATTACATTGGACATGATATACGAGACAAATCAGCAATATAGCAAACTGGAGGAGTATCCCAACTAGGTATACTACTGGAACCTACCACTAGTAGCATTTGCAACCACGAAATCAACAATTGGATGTTCAAGCCAGTCAGAAGCATACAAGCATGCAGCAAGAATATCGCAAAAACGAAAAACTTCAGGAGAAATGAGGCGTACTTACTTGATAAAGTTGACTTGATAAGATTGAACAGACGACGAATCCTTGCTAGCTCTCCGAGGGTGCGAATCTGAGGTGGAAATTCCAAGATTTAGCGAGTTGTAGTTGCTCGGATCGATCTTTGATTACTCGGATTGCTTGAGAATTGCTCTGAGTTTCGATGTGGCTAAAGTGTGAAAGCGACAGATTGGATAACTATTTATAGTGGCAATTCGGGAAAGCCAAGAGTCACATCACTTGGATTCAAACCCCATCCGTTGATTTTTTCAATCCAACGGATGTACCGGTTCACAAGTGGATACTTAACAATATACCACATTTAATGTTTCGCAGAGGCGTCGCATCACTCGGGTTTAAATCCCAACCGTTGATATTTTCAAATCCAACAGTCGTACCGCTTTCCCCGGAATCTTTTTCTGTGGGCCAGATAGGCGACTCATTGGGCCTATTTTATCTACTGTTCATCAGCCCAGGTGGACCATTTCACATATTTGGCCCAACGGATAGCTTCCTATACACTCTTCTACGAAAGGCCTCCTCGGATCCTCACCGT
The DNA here is from genome assembly GCA_026545765.1 of Plantago major. NCBI lineage: Eukaryota > Viridiplantae > Streptophyta > Magnoliopsida > Lamiales > Plantaginaceae > Plantago > Plantago major. The sequence continues at coordinate 34,403,307 of CM048839.1, forward strand.
GCTCGGATCTATATATCTCCGATACAAATACCTTTTCCTTCTACAGTCCGAGCTGTTACACACCTCGGACTGTAGAACGAAAAGGGGGGAGAGAGATATATTGAATTATTGAGAACACGGACAACGGATCTCGCAAAAAGGGAATTTTTTCCTTCTCAATTAACGATTCGGACACGCTCCACAACACACTTGTTCTTCTCACAGCTACCAACCATCTTCTACTAAGATACTTGGAAACTAGGGGGACATATGTTGATACGGACATGTGTCCAATCCGTTAAGGGCGCCATAGAGCGTGTCCTAGAGCGCATCAAGGCCGAAATAGCCAATTCAGTACTAGTCCGACCTTCAAATGGTCCGACCTAAGGGAAACCATTCCAGGTTAACTAGTACTTACAAGTCAACACACCTTCTCAGCTAAGTCCGACCAAGCTAGGTGTACGACTTCCGAACCTGACAAAAGGTCACATGGTCCTTTCAAGTACCACAGACTGTCAGTCCTAGGATGCCAAATGGACCGGACGAGAGAATCTCGGATGCCACCATCACATTAAGACCAAACGTATATAACAGAACCACTGGGATACTTCCGTGAAACCTGTGCTCGAAACTCGAGTTACCTAACGCAGATCATCCAAGGCATGTAATCGTCCAAGGACCCACGACCCAACAAAGCGGAACAAGATTCTCAGAGGGAAAAGGTCCAAACTACCCTCCCAGGCCCATTAATCGGATATGGGCCACTTTTCACTATTGGACTATGGGCCAAAGGTAGCATTGGTATCATACACTTGGCATCATCTTATGAACCTCTTCATAAGTACATGATAACTATAAATATAGCACAAGGTCCAAGACCTTAAGGTATGCCTAAATCCCTATGGTTTTTGTCCCATGTCATCCCTATGTCACAATCCCTAAGTTTTGGCTTGGCATTATAACCTTCCTCATAACTATTACATTGAGAGCTCCCAACTCTCTCTTGAGTAAAGTCTCTTACCGGATTGACATAGGCAATCCGGGTAACCCTTTCTAACCCCCCCCCCCCCCCCCAACTTAGTCCTTTAAGGTACGCTAGCACGGACAAGTACTACTTCGGACTTCAAGCTAGAGGCGGGTCCTAGACTAGGTTGCTTGTAATAGTTTAGTTAGTTAGTGTTCGAGGTTTTACACCTCAGCACAGTTAAAGGAAGGTTTCATCAAAGGTGACAGGACAAAACATATCCTACCCAAATTCTTCTTCACACATGAACTACAACAGGAGAATAAAATTCATGTGCAACTAATCCGCTCAAGTGAAAATTTGGCAGACTTATTTACCAAATCTCTTCCTACTACAACTTTCGAGAAACTACGACACGCAATTGGCATGCGATATTTGAAGGAGATCAAGTAATGTAACCATCAGGGGGAGTGGAATACGCGCTGTACTCTTTTCCTTCGCTAAGGTTTTTTCCCACCGGATTTTTCTTTATCAAGGTTTTTAACAAGGCAGCATTTTCTATGCGTATAACTAGCAAGGCTCTATGATGGGCATTCAAGGGGGAGTGTTGTGAAAAGAACAGATTTCACTAAGGTGAAATGTTTTTCCTCCTTGGGTGAATGCCCATTTTTCTTCCTCACACTGTATATGAAATAATTGTATGTCTGATGAAGTTTGCCTATAAAAGGCAGTTCAGTATGATGAATGAAGATACACAACGCAAGATATATTTCAGTCTAAATACTTGTTCTTTCATTGTTTTATTACAATATCCACTTTTTTCAACTTAAATAATTCCAGGTTAATTAACATCTATCTATATATTATATAAAGTCCAGTTTTTATTCCAACCATTTTGTATAGAACTTAATCCAAGAATCAATCTTAGAATTTCTTTCAATTTTTTGTATTTATTTGACTACAAAAATCAAAAAAATTACAAAAATTGTAACAAATCTTTTCAAATTCTCCTTTTCCGCCTTCTGAGAGCCGTTTTCATTAATTACAAAAAATCTATAATTCCTCTTCTACCATTCCAATCTTTCATCTCCATTTCAAATTCAATACATAAGCACATAATCGAAAGGAAGCATTTGGCCGAAATCCCTTCCTTCTTCTGATATTCTTATTCTTTCTTCATTCTCATTTTACGAGCATCCTCCTCAATCCTAAATCAAGTGACTTTACCGGTCAACTGTCTCCGACTTTGACCACAAATTACTCTTAAACGATAATATTAAATAAATTAATAAAATCATTTAATGAAAATTTAATTACTAAATTTTCATTATATGATTTTATAAATTATTTACTATTGTAGTTTAAGAGTATTTCATGGTTAAAGTCGGAGACAATTGACCACATAATAGTAAAATGACAAGTTTTATAAAGAATGGAGGGAGTACTATGTATTTATATAATAGAATCAACACATGGTTTTGTAACTTTTAGTCTAGAAGCTGTACATCTAATCCCGACTTTGATTGATCCTAAAAAGTAAAAAATACAATAGGCTGTTTGGGAAGTGATTAAAATAGATCGAGTTTTAATTGAATTTTAACTGTGAATAGTAACTGAATTATAATTGGGTTTTAAAAAAATGATATTTGTGATGGAATTAAAGTTTTATATAGGTTTTATAGGGTTGTTTTATTGTGTATGTAAGAGTGAAGTGATGTGTGTAAAATTTTTTAAAACTAGTTGATTGGTTTTAATGTTATTTGGTTGGTTTAAGATTTGTTATAATAAATGAAAAAGTAAAGTGAGAGAAAAAGGGTAGATAGTAAGATAAAATTTAATTAAATTATGAATAGTGAATGGATTATAAACGAGTAATGTTCAATGTGATTGAAGCGTATGAGTTATGACAAACAAAATGAGAAGGATAACTCGATCAACACAGGTATTTTAACCTCTTTATAAACGGCCTCTATGAAGTCAAGAAAACCGTATTCCTTTCAGGAGTGGAATGAAAGTCATTTTTATTTCTTGCAGGGGTTTATGTAATCAAATTCAAAGGGAATTTGTTTCACTTATGTAATACAACAACTTCTCTTTTAATTGTAAGAAACAACAAAACTGTAAGTATGCATGAAAGTAAGACACAACTGAACTACAAAAACCTGCTTAGAAAATGATTTAACTAATAGAGATTCCGCGAAGACCTAAATTAGGAGGTAAACATGATTTTGATTAGAAACTCATGAAGTATATCAAAGATCACACTTCAAGTATGTTACACATCGGATTAGTTTGAGACTCTCTTAGAGCTGGCAAAATCCACCCAGACCCGCAATCTCATTCAAAATACATCGATTTAGAATTCAATTTGACACAAAATATAGTGGTTGACCATATGACATGAGACCCGATCCCAAATCAATAAACAAATTTCATCCGTAATATCCGATATGAATTACTATTGCCCGGAATTCACTTAAAAAATAAAATTGAAATGAATATAAATTACTCATTTATGAATTTAATCTAAATGACCATTGATCATGACACTAATATATAAAGGCAAAAATCTTAAAATATCACAATTGCATCACAAAACTCAACCAATTCATATTCGTTCCATTAATGACCAAATTTGGAATCAATTTTAATTGTCTCGATGAAACGATCAAATATGAAATTATTTGAATTATTACAAGCCTAACCTAAATTTGAACAAGATCATAATCCAAATTTACACTACCCAATTGATATGACATTAAATATTATACCAAACTGATCCAATCTCGATCCAAAATAAATCACAAACCCCAATAGTTAGACAAATTTGTCCCGACACAAATGGAACTGTTGCCATGTTGGCAATTCACACTATAACCAGATGTCCAAAATAAGTTGTGAATTTAACACGTGCGGAAGGGTAGAGGCTTGCATATTCAGAACTTTTATAAAGTAACTCCCCTGAGAGATGGTCTATATATAAATTATCAAGAGACGGATTTAGGTTTTCAAAAACATTATCGATGTTCTTAATCACATTTATGTTGTCAACACTGGTAATTTTCATATATACAAACAATACATTTTGTTAACAAAGTAGGCGTTTTGATTAATAAATCGATGATTTTTTGAGAAAATAGGTCCGTCTATAGATAAGCTATGTAGACAAACACAATAACATTAACATGCACGATTGAATACAAATTACAACAACAAAAAACATCGAAAATTTTTCACAAATTGGGAAAAAAAAAAAGAAAAAATTAAAAACTGAAACTGAAAAAAAAGAAAACATGAAATGGCCGGTTCTCAAAACCGGCCATTTTAAATATGGCCGGTTTTGAGAACCGGCCATTTATGAATTGGCCGGTTCTCAAAACCGGCCATATTTGAAATGGCCAGTTTTGAGAACCGGCCATTTCCTCTATTTTTTCTTTTTTTTTTTAGTTTCAATTTTTAATTTTTTTTTTCATTTTTCCCCAACTTTTTTCACAAAACGACCGGTTCTCAAAATCGGCCGTTTTAAATTGGCCCGTTTGATCGGCAATATTTTTTTAAAATTTAAAATTTATTTATTTTGAATTCGCAACTTTAACTTTAATTTGAACTTGAATCAAAATGCTTACGAATAAAAGGTTACAACTTGAACACGGAATAACTTGAATAGAGAACTATTCTTTTAACATTTATTTATTTATTTATTTTAAATAAAGAACTATTTCAGTAAAAGTGAAATCATATTTATTTTAATTACGGCAACATGAATTTTCACTCATTTCAGTATAAATATGGAACACAACATAAAATTGAAAGCATAAACTAGAACAAAAACCATTGGCATAGCCGAAATGAATAATGTTGCATCCAATGGCTTATTCTTTCCTCTCTAGCAGATTCCCATGACATCCATAATGGTGGAAGTGGACATTCATCTATCACGCGCAGCCTAATATAGTGATTGTTATCAACGAATCCCATTGTCCACTCTTCATCTGTCGATGGAGGGTCCAAAGATGTTGAGTCCATTTGTGAACGACACTCCAATGGAAAGTATGTAAGACTCCCTACCGAAGCATAGCAGCTCAAGACCCGTTGGTACGTTGTAGATGTAAGAAAGCCCATATCCGGGAGTGTATACCACCATGGGTTGTTACATGGGCCTGCAAACCAGTTCAAACGACTAGTTATTTCCGTGACCCGTTGTGCCCCCATTTCTGTGACGTAAAGCTCTATGTGGTTGTTCAACTCCTCCATAAGTTCCTGCCTGACGGAAATGAAGCTCTTCCAGCGTACCAGGACTGGTTTTGCCCAAGGACGCATATGCAAGTGACACGCCAAGAATCATTTACTCGAAGGGAACATTACCGACCAGCCGACATGAATCCTACCGTGATATGGTTCCTAAACATTCAATACATATACATACACGACGTTAGCATTTCATCAAATCCTTACTTTCTGTGTTTGTAATTTGTAGAGGATACAATGGCTCGGGGCTAAACTTGCACAAATCACTAAGCCAAGCAGGCGTTACATGAGCCAGAAAGACGTATTCGACATTGTCGATGAAATTTGTGAACATTTTGAAGATGTTATTCCATTACGTAGTCAATAGTCATGGCATGTAATATTTTCCATTCAAGTTCGTCCGTGTTCAAGTTGTAACCTTTTATTCGGAAGCATTTCGATTCAAGTTCGAATTAAAGTTAAAGTTGCAAATTCAAAATAAATAAATTTAAAATTTAAAAAAAATATTGCCGGTCAAACGGGCCATTTTAAAATGGCCGGTTTTGAGAACCGGCCGTTTTGTGAAAAAAGTTGGGAAAAATTGAAAAAAAAACAAAAAAAGGAAAAATTAAGAACTAAAACTGAAAAGCAAACCAAAACGGTTCTCAGAACCGGCCATTTCAAAAACGGTCGGTTCTCAAAACTGACCATTTTTTAAATGGCCGGTTTTGAGAACCGGCCATTTCATGTTCTGAATTTTTTTTTTTTGGGTTTGTTTTTCAATTTCACTAAATATTTCCCAACTTTTTTCCACTTTAAAAAAAAAATTGTGAAAATTTTTCGATGTTTTTTATTGTTGTAATTTGTATTCAATCGTGCGTGTTAATATTATTGTGTTTGTGTAAACGAGTTATTTCGATTTTACGTTAATTTTATAAGTTTTTTTTGAGTTAAGGGCATTTTTGGTAAGTACGCAAATAATTGGTGTTGTGTTTAGCCAAAAAGGTGTTACGTTTAACAACACCCCTCTAGACTTTGTGACCTTTATCATCTAAATTATTAAAAAATTGTGTAGACTCTATAAAAATGTAGTGTATGTTTGTTATATAGTTGAAAAGGTTTAAGGAAAAAAGTTTAGTTGATGAAATAGTAAATTAGTTAAATGCAGTTATATAAAATGTTGTTTTGAATATAGTTAAAGATTTACAGGATTTATACTTTATACGGTGTGTAAAAAAGAATATATATGTGTAATAATGAAGTGATAGATTTGATTATTTTTTTACGTTTAATTGATTGATTTCAATGTTGTTTGATAGGTTTAAGGTTGTTAGTATAATTCAAAAATTAAAGATAGCTAAGAAGTATGGTAGAAAGAGAAAGGCAATGGTTAATTGGAGTAAAAATTGAGTTAAAACATCTATATATGAGAAAAGTGACGATGATACTTGAATGAGAGTTATACCACGTGGGACAAAATCATATGTGATAAAAATTCTAGCTCAAAACAATTGAATTTAATTAAACTGTATTTGTGTTCAAAAGACACTATTTTTATGGATTACCATCTCATCTATTTAACTTTATGTATTACTTAAAGTCTGACGGGTTGTTTGTTGGAACTTTAATTGAGGTGTAACTGGTGAATAGTAACTAAATTTTAATTGAGTTATGAAAATTTGTATTTGGTATAGAATTAAACATTTATAGGGTTTCGTATGTGTTATGAGTTTTAATTGAGTGGTGACTCATTTAGAAAACATAACCTATTGCCTCAACTAAAATGGTAAGCCAACTACGAAAATATGTTCCACTCAAACTATCAGTTAGACATTCATGTAACATGCTTATTTGAAAAATAAGCTCATTGAACTGATAAGTTAGTGCTAAATATAGGTGCACACGAGTTTTAATTAAGAATTAAACTTTTGAGAGATTTGTCACTATTAACAAGAAAATATGTCAGCACTATCTACTATCTAGATTATCCTGCAATAATTTATTTACATTAAAAACACAAAAGAAATCTAAAAAATTGCAATATCAAACCTGCCTATATACAATCATTTGCTCTCCTCATGCACGAGATTGATTACGAGTTTGTATTAATAAAGAAAAATCAATTTGCGTTATTTCTTTTCTCCGATGTGTTTTTCGACGCTTTAGTCGCAATTTAGATTGTGGAAGTGATTCTCTAAATATGGAGAATGGTCCATGTATAAAAAATTGAGAATACTAAATAATATACTTATTTAAATCATAGTCATCATGAGAATAAGTTTGAGTGTACATCTCCAAATTCATTTTGGTATAATATACATAAGTTGGTGAAATAGATAATATACTCTAATGACAACTACTAAACTTATCCGAACTTATAAGAATGAAAATCATACAATCGTATAACTTTTAACATGAGCGAACGTTTAAAGTTGTGTTAGTTTGTATTCTACGGGTGAAGTTTGATTTAAGGGGTTTGCACTCTAATAGATTAGTGTAAAAATTATATACAATAAGATTGTAAATTTCAAATCATATGTCTATAAAGGATAAACAAATTCCTATTAGATTACAATGCATATAGTTTTCTATGCATGTTTACTAAGTTATGAAAATTAAATCATGTCCTCCTAAATCGTACTACATTAGTATTCCATGATTTTACTTTTAAATTAATGTGTTGGGCTTTATCCAATCCGAATCGAACCCATGAAAATAATGACGTTGAGATTCAGGTCGGGCATATACCTAAACCTGTGTAACAATAAGCGAACTCGGCCCGATCCAACATTTTATGGTTAAGTTAGTCTTTTTTTGGGATATTTTGGGGGGGGGGGGGTGTGTGTGTGCAAAAAAAACCACTATAACATGTGAAAATTATATGTAAAAGACTCCCTTCATTCGGGTTGAACTTTTGGCGGGCCCAGGCACAAATTTTAAGCGAAAAGTGAATAAAGTAGAAGAAATAGTGAATAAGGAAGGAAAGAGAGTAAATGAAGTATGAGAAATGGTGAATAAAGTAGAAGAGACCATGATAAATATTTTCCATTTAAGGGATGAGAAGTTGAAATCGGAACACCGCGAAATAGAATGCGGGAAGCTGAATCTGGAGGGGGGGGGTTGCACTTTTAGTATTTTATTTTGGTTTGGGTTTTAGGAATTCAGTTTTTTTTTTAAACCCGTATCAGTTAAATTAATGGGTCGGGTAGAATACCCGATATAAAATGTTTGTTATCAAGCCGTCAGATCCTGAACGGGTTTGGGCTGGGTTGAATCCCACCCCTTTTAAAGTATATCAGTCATTGCCCGTCGTATTTTTATATTTCCTGTACTAACCATAACAAAAAGACTCAATGAAGAAAGATTACCATCACTATCCACCGACATCACAACTAATGATGTACTTTTTTCAGTTCCAGGAGATAGAAGAGATACACATGAGCTAATTGGTGGTGTGTTGGTCTTTACATGTCTATCAACAACATTTTACACGTGAAGACTTTCAATTTCCTTTTCTTTATGTATATGATTCGATCGGTAGGATGAGGTATAAGAGTTATCTTCTCTACGGTATATGGCTAGAAGGACTGGTTCTATCCAACCCGAATTCAACCTCGTTTGAAATAATGATGTTCAGATTTGGTCTGGCATATACTCGACCCGTTCCATACCTTTGTTACAAGACCCGAGCTTAACATTTTATTATTAAGTTAGTAAAACTCACATTTTTTCTCCAGCTGGGGTGGGGTGGGGTAGGGGGGAGAAGGAGTAGTCATATACTCTCTAAGCGGGGAAACTCTACTTTCTTTGTACTGACGTAGCCAGGTTTAGAAGTCCTTTTCCCAGCTAGCTCGGACTAGCTGTGAGGGTGTAGTGACTTTAGCCTACTGGTTGATTCACTTAGGACGGACCATGTGAGGTCAGACCAGTACTGAATTGGCCATTAAGACGTGATGCGCTCTAGGACACGCTCTATGGCACCCTTAATGGATTGGACATATATCTGTATCAACATATGTCCCCCTAGGTTCCAAGTATCTTGGTAGAAGATAGTTGGTAACTATAAAAAGAACAAGTGTGTTGTGGAGCGTGTCCGAATTGTTAATTATGAAGGAAAAAATTCCTTTCTGTAAAATCCGTTTTTCGTGTTTTCAGAAACTCAATATATCTCCCCCCCCCCCTTCCTTTCTACAGTCCGAGTTACATAGTAGTTCGGACTGTAGAAGGAAAAGGTATTTGTAACGGAGATATTTCGAGGTCCAAGTACGGTTAGGATTAAATATCTCTGATGGAAGAGTATAGAGGAAGTCAATCCTTTTGGATCAAAATAGGTGAATGGGCCAATTGGACTGATGAACAATGACACCAAAGGCCCAGTTCCCTTTCTGTTCAGCCCACGGGTCCAAATCCCGAGTAAGTGGAGAATATATATTAATTAATAATAATGGGGTTGGATGTAAATTCACCAAGTGTGAAGTGACACGACCATTAGATGAAAACGATCAACAGCTGGGATTAAGGGCGGAAGGATGTGACGCTTCATCTTCCCCAAGTAACATCTATAAATAGTTCGCCATTGCCGTCACTTTCACACTTTAGCAAATTTGAATCCATCGCAATCTAAGCAATCCGAGCAAGCAAGAACATCCGAGCAAGCAAGTACTCTCTGAGCATCAGGAGATCCGAGCAAGCAGTACTCAAGGGAAAGCCAAATTTTCAGCAACTTAGAACTTTTTCACCTGTCTAATTTTATTAAGTAAGTGGCTCATTCCCTTTTCTGAGATCTGAGATGCTTTTAAATTTTTACTGCTATGCATCGTTGCTTGTTGAATTGATACGTGCATGCTTAGGATTTGAAATCTCACTTTAGAATTGTGTTTGAATTCTGTAGAGATGTATGTTATAGTACCCAGTGTAGGGTTATGCTTGAATCCCCAAAATTAATTGAATGAAGTACTATGTAGCCTTAAGTCATGGTGACTGTTGGCTCTTTTCTGTGTAAATTTACCATGACGTATGATAAATTTAGGAAACACTTGTATGTTTTGCATGCTATGTTTTCCAGTAATGATATGTAATCATATAGGAATTGTATAGGCTTACTGCTAGTACTGCAAAACTTGTAGACTTTTGGCCAAAAACTTGTAGATTGTCCTTGGTTCAATGGCATTGTGCATGTGCCATTTGTGTGGAATAATGGTGCCATTAGGCCCGTATATTCCTATAAATGGCACAGTCTTGGCACAGTACTTGCTTTTTATGTACCAGATTAGGTGCCGATGGCACATGAAATCCCCATATGGCACTACCGCATGTGCCACTGTATGTGCCATTGGTGTGCCAATGGTTAGGAGATTCATGGCCTGAGAATGCCCAGTTTACCTAGGGTTTCTCTTACAAACTCGGACCTAATAAGATACATAAATGAACTCTCGGATAAAAACAATTCTTGACTGATCCATTTCTTGTGCCCTAGGATGTCCGGGAGCGATAGTCAAAACATTCCTGAGGCCCAGAACTACGATGATGCTGCGGATCAGCGATCATTATCCGCTACTCAGAGTGATGCCGTCTCAGATCATGGGGAGTTCGAGATGCCCCCATAATCAGCTGATCCCTAAAAATGTGGTGATTCAAGCAGTGGAACCAAATGTTGGTCCAAAGGAGGTGGTGGAAGTTCCTTCTTCAGGTGACTTGGATGCTGGGGACTTTGTCCGCCAGGTTGGGATCGGCCCGAGTAATGTTGCGGCTGGGGAGGGGAATGCTAGGCGGACTAGGGTCACAGTCCGTGCTAGGACGATTGGAGGTGGTGGGGTTGATGAGGTTGCGGACGAAATGTTGGTTGAACAGGGTGGGGATACGGAGCAGGATCCAGATGATGTGGAAATGTTTGAGTCGGGCGATGAGGAGAGGGTGGACGTGGAATCAATTCCAGGCATAAATGATGCTTCCATGGAGGAGGAAGGAGGTGAAGAGGACGATGGGGATGAGGAGGGGGGTAAGGAGATGGAAGAAGCGTCTCAAACAAATTCCGTCTCGGAGAAGATCTGGGCGTCAAAGAGCCACCAATTTGAAGCGTCATATCCCTTCTAAGCCAAGGGTAGGGGAGCGCGGAATAAATGCGTGGCGGACCAAGTTCCCCCGTCACCACACTTCTGTCGCCATCGCGGATCCCCAAGGGGAGTTGAATGAAGATGGGGCTCTCCCCACTTGCCCCACTAAAGTGAAGGAGTTGCAGATTCCAGTATGGAGGCGAAAGTGGGCTATCCCGGACTCTGTAGAGATCCTCGTACCCACTCCAGAGCAGGCCTTCTACAATCCGCCGGAAGGGTAAATGGCGGTCCATAAGATCGCCTTCCAATGCGGATGGAGGCTCCCAATTGCCCCAAGCATCAAGGGGATCCTCGATCACCTCGACATCAGTCTGATGCAGGTTATCCAAAATCTTTGGGTAATCTTATCTGCTTCGCTGTCTTCTGCAAGCGGAAGAAGATGTAAATACATTTTGAAAACTTTCGCCAACTCTTCAACATTTCTTTTAGCTCGGGCAATTCCCTCATGTACACATTTGTAAATAGGCCAAACTTTAATTTTATTTTTGACTCTATCTCCTCACTTGGTTGTAAATGGTGGGAGAAATTTGTATTTGTTAGACTAGGACTAGAAGTTGGTAAGCCCGAGGGGGCAAGAGAACAATGGGGTTTTCCTTTCCCCAAAAATTCTCTAGAGCTGACATCAAGGACTACCGTCCTGTGGCCAGCAACCATCCGAAGTGGGTGGCTAGGCTGCACAAAGGGGCTGATCCCAAGCCTCGGAAGTTTCCGTTTAACGGATTCACCTACCAACCTTCACCATACTGGCCGGGCTTGACCGACCTCACGAGTGTGGGAAAATGAAAATTTCAGTAATCCTCCTATCCTGTCTCTATGTTTCTTTGCTCTTAACTTGTGCATTCCGAGTTTATTACTTTTTATCTGCACTTTGCTTTTTGATGTTCGTTTCTAACTCTTCCTTGTTTTGTTCCGCAGATTTTTGGTGGAGGTATATCATGTCGACTCTCCAAGAACGGAAGAGGATCCAGAGAGAGCAGCAGGCTCTGGAGGTCGCCTTAGGTACGCGGAACAGAATTGTGAACACTCCGCCCACTCTTCCAATGTCGGATCTGAAGAATACGGCTGAATTTGCCATGGTTGAGGAGCGAAGGGCCAAGGCCGAAGAGGACCCAAAGAAATTCCGCTGCCCGATAAGGACAAGTCCAAGGCAGACCACATGCCAAGAAGAACAAGAGGGGTGTTTTCGTTCCTGCGCAGGATAAACTCCTACAAGATGCTCCAGGACGGGAGAGGTCTGGCGCTTCGTCGGATCTTCCAGCGGTAAAGAAGCCGATGTTCTTAGAACCTCTCACTTTGGTGTCCGAGGAAGAGAGGTGTAACAGCCTCTCAGAATTGGATCAAATCCATGAACTGTCTGCTATGCATGAACGGGTAAGTTTCCTTGTGGATGAAGTTTTATTTCTTTCCTTGTTCAACCGAGTAATCTTTTCAACTTTGTAATTATTAATTTCCTCATCTCCATGTCGGATGCATGATCCGTGCCCTGCAGAATAAGTCCAGTGGGCGAGTGGGCCTTAAGGACAAATTGGAGAGGGCTTTGGCTGCTCAGATGGACGTGGAGGGCAAGCTGCAGAAGTTGGAGGAGTCCTCCAAAGCTAAAGACGCACGGATCTCCCAGCTCCAATCTGAGTTGGATGAGACCAAGGGAAGCTTGGATTGGTCGGATCATTTTCGCAATACGGCCTTCAAGTTGTTCCTGGACTCCAAAATTATGATGCTAGACAACTTGAAGTTCGTACGGACTGGAGCCGTGAGAGATTTTATGGCGTCCGACTCTTTCAGATACTTCATGGCAAATAGGTCTGAGGCTGGAGGGCTTCTCATCCACCATCAGCCAACTTCAAGGGAAGAAGCTCGTTCCAGGCGAGTACAATTGGAAAGAAGAGGGCTTGGATCCTTCCATTGATGCCAAAGGAGTCCCGTTCCCCAGAGAAACTGTGTTGGACGAGCTACTTGGAGCGGACGAGTTCGTGGAGTGTGTCATAGACGAGGGTGATGTGGAAGTAACGAACGGCGGACCATTTCTCCCTAGATTTGTGCCTACAGCTTTGGGGAAGGTCTGCTTCTTGCCTTTCGAGGAGAACTTGGCCTTCATGAAGAGTTGGTCCGCTATGCCAGGTCGGGTGTTAGGCAAGGATCCGGACTATGATATGTTTGAAAGTGCCCAGGCATCATTCGTGGAAGCTTCAGCATCAAGGATCGCTCGGACCACTGCTAGTGTCTCTGGGACCAACAATGCAAATTTCAATGTTGAGCAGGGCGCGGATGTTACCAATGCTGATGCTTCCGTTGTAAATCCCTCTGCTACTAATTCTTCCATGGCCAATCCTTCCACTGTGATCCCTCCGAGCTCGGAAAATGCAGGCCCCACGAACAATCCGCCCGAAGCATCTTGAAGAATCCGGGGTATGCCCTGAGAACATGTTACTACTGAATTCTGATCTTTTGATGGCACGGAACGTTACCAAGTACACTGATATCATTCTTGTTGTTGTGATATATTTTTCCGCACAATTATCTGTTATGTTTAAGATAATTCTGCCATGCTCCTTTATCTTTATTCGATAATCTTACATGAATTATCCAACTTCTTCTTCTTCTTCTTCTTCTTCTTCTTCTTCTTCTTCTTCTTCTTCTTCTTCTTCTTCTTCTTCTTCTTCTTCTTCTTCTTCAATGATTCTTCTTCTTCTTCTTCTTCTTCTTCTTCTTCTTCTTCTTCTTCTTCTTCTTCTGATTCTTCTAAAGTCTTCTTCTTCTTCTTCTTCTGATCAAAATGGGTAAACCCTAGTGATTTAACTTCTTCTTCTTCTTCTTCTTCTTCTTCTTCTTCTTCTTCTTCTTCTTCTTCTTCTTCTTCTTCTTCTTCTTCTTCTTCTTCTTCTTCTTCTTCTTCTTCTTCTTCTTCTTCTTCTTCTTCTTCTTCTTCTTCTTCTTCTTCTTCTTCTTCTTCTTCTTCTTCTTCTTCTTCTTCTTCTTCTTCTTCTTCTTCTTCTTCTTCTTCTTCTTCTTCTTCTTCTTCTTCTTCTTCTTCTTCTTCTTCTTCTTCTTCTTCTTCTTCTTCTTCTTCTTCTTCTTCTTCTTCTTCTTCTTCTTCTTCTTCTTCTTCTTCTTCTTCTTCTTCTTCTTCTTCTTCTTCTTCTTCTTCTTCTTCTTCTTCTTCTTCTTCTTCTTCTTCTTCTTCTTCTTCTTCTTCTTCTTCTTCTTCTTCTTCTTCTTCTTCTTCTTCGTCTTCTTCTTCTTCTTCTTCTTCTTCTTCTTCTTCTTCTTCTTCTTCTATTTTGTCGTTTTGACTGGCCTGCCTTTCAATACTCCTATCCTTTCCTAGTTTGGTTAAAACCTTAAATGCAGGAAAGGTGTGGGTCTTGAAGGATAGGTTGCCTAAAAGAAATCACCAAGCCAACCGGCTGAGAAAACAATGTCATATCCTTTCGGCCAAGCGTCCTTTAATGACTTAAATCTCTCTCAAATAGGTGTAAAACCTTTCACTTTGAGAGAGATTGGGTTCCTAAAGGTGGGTTGGTTGGGAAATAACTCAAGAGCCTTTTCTGTCATTCCTCCTTTAGTGGCTCAAATCTCTCTTGAAACGGTGGAAAACCCTTGACTTTAAGAGGGTTTGAGCCTCTAAAGATGGGTAGGCTGAGATCTGGTTGTTTCGACTTCCAAGGACCATTGGTGGTCGGATCTCCGTACAATCCAAGCATGGGATCCGTACGAGGACTCAAAGGTATGGTAATATTGTAAGAAATTCTACCATACTGAACCATTTTATATTGTGCAGGTACATCAGACTCTTGGTGTTTCCGGAAGTGATGACCATGGGGAATACTTTCCTGACGGAGGAATAATCTAGACAGAAGATGATGTATCTCTGGAGATTTTCTGTACAATTTATGTATTGTAACTGTAGACCCGGATAAAGATCCGAGGTTTTAAACTGTAAAGACAATGTTATGTACACTTTGTTTCGTATATGAATAAAATTCATTGCTTTCTTCTTTGTCACCTGAATACTAAATTTCAGATTTTCGAATTGAAAGGTAGAAGTTGTATTGATTTGACGAAAATTCAATTACAACTGAAAGACTACATGGCCAGTGACAAAAGTGTAGCAAAAAAACACAGGAGTAACCATCGGACAGAGTTCTGTGCAAGAAACCCTAGGCGTAGAACTTTTGAAGGTTCTTTGCATTCCAAGGGTGTTTCAGTGCACGTCCGTGATCATCCTCTAGCTCGTAACTGCCATTCACTCTTGCTCCAAATATCTTGTAGGGTCCCTCCCAATTGGGTTTAAGCTTCCCCTACATTGCTCAAGATATCAGCCCGGGGGAGTACAAGGTCTCCGACCTGCAGGTCCTTCTCATGGATATTCTTGTTATAGGTCCGGGCTGCAGTGGCCTGATATCTGTGAACATGAGCCAATAATTCAGATCTTTTCTGATCTAGCATATCAAGTTCATAGCTCCGAGCCTCTTAATTGTCAGAATCTTTATACTCTTGGATCCTCATTGTCTCTACAGCAATTTCCGCTGGTATGACTGCTTCCGAGCCATAAACCAGAGTGAATGGAGTTTCTCTTGTAGCTGTCCGTACTGTGGTACGATGAGCTGAAACTACACCATCTAAGTCATCCGCCCAGCTGTGTTGGGAGGTTCTCAAACGCTTCTCAATGATCTTAACAATTGTCTTATTGGTGGACTCAGCTTGTCCATTTGCCTGGGGGTATCCTACTGAGGTGAATCATTTCTCAATCTTGAACGAGGTTAGCCATTCCTTGAGCCTGCTACCAGAGAATTGAGCTCCATTATAAGAGACAAGGACTCTCGGCAATCCGAAGTGACAAATGATGTTCTTCCAGATAAAATTCCTCACTCTGCTTTCCGTGATAGTAGCGACGACTTCTGCTTCTACCCACTTGGTGAAGTACTCTACTGCCACAATCAGAAATTTCTCTATTGGGTTCCTCTTGGGAAACGTCCGACAATGTCGATACCCCACTGATCAAACGGACACGCAATGACTGACGGAATCATTGGATGTGTCGAACAATGTGGGATATTGGCGTAATACTGGCAATCAGGGCAGTTTCTAGCAAATTTTGCTGCATCCTTATCAATTGTAGGCCAGTAATAGCCTTATCGGATAATCTTTTGGGCCAATGTCCGCCCTCCTGAATGACTTCCACAACTTCGGCTATGTATCTCTTCCAGCACTGTCCATGCTTCTTGTGGATCAAGACATCGCATGTGTGTGCCAGTGAAGGATCTCTTGTAAAGATCCTCTCTAAGTATAAAGTACCTATTTGCTCGGCATTCCACGCTTCTCGATTCCTTCGGATCAGATGGTAAAGACCCGTCCTTCAAGTAGTTGTAGATATCAGTCATCCAGTTCCTACTTATACCAATGGCCATGACGGATGGGGTAGAACTCATGAGGGATGAGTCCTTGACTGTGAGCAGGATAACTCTTCCAGTATCAAAGGCAGCTGTTGCGGACGCATACTTAGCCAAAGTATCCGCTCTTTCATTCCATTCTCTGTCGAACTTTTTGAGAGTAAATTCCACAAAAAGGCTTACTTCTTGCTTGAGTAACTCGAGGTACTTGATTATCGAGGGACCCTTAGTGGCGAAAGTGCCAGAGAACTACGCCTCAAACAGTTGAGAGTCCGTGTAAGCCTTAAGCCTGCGGACTTGCAAAGACTTGGCTATCTGCAACCCTACCAATAGTGCTTCATACTCACCCTCATTGTTTGTCACCTTAAAATCCAGTGAGATGGCATAATCGAGTTGTGCTCCATCGGGGCTTTTGAGATAAATTCCATTGCCTCCCATCCGTCTAGTGGATGATCCGTCCACCTCCAATGTCCACACATTGGTCGGTTCTTCATGAGGCTGTTCGACTTCCGACACTTTCTTTGGTTCTTCCTTGGTCTCCTTTTCGGAACTTGGGGTGGCTGGTCCGTGAGGGACACTATCAAGGAGAAACATGTGATTTACCCGAGATTCTTCCCAAGTCGGTATTCGAGAATGACTGATGAACTGAGCATCCTCAAATTTCTCCAAACCTGTTCTTGAGAGAGTTATTTTGCCTTTGATGATCTTGACTATCAAGCACTCAAATGTCTGCTTGTCCGAGGTCTTTTCAGAATCCGTTTCAGGATAATCTACCAAAAAGTCCGCAATGACCTGAGCTTTCTTGGCTGTCGGAGCCTGATGACTAATATCATATTCACTCAGTTCAATCACCCACTTTGAGAGTCGTCCAGACTGATCCGGCTTCCCAAGGACCTGTTTCAAAGGTTCCGAAGTTAGAACAACGATCTTGTGAGATTTAAAGTACGGTTTCAACCGTCTTGCAGTGTAAACCAAGGCGTATGCAATCTTTTCAATCTTTACGTATCTTGTTTCTGCCCCAGCAAGGGCTTTACCAAGATAGTAGATTGGCATATGATCATTAGCCTGAACCCATACTAGGACGGAACTCATTGCCTCTTCCGTAACGGCTAGTTAGAGGTAAAGTGGTTCTCCATCCACAAGCTTGGAGAGTAATGGAGGGGAATGGAGGTACTTTTTGAGGTTCTCAAAAGCCTCTGAACATTCCTCCGTCCACTTAAAACTCTCGCCCCTCCGTAGGATTTTGAAGAACGGAATATTCTTTTCTGTAGAACGGGAGATGAAATGACTCAAGGACATGAGACGCTCGATGAGCTGTTGTACCTCATTGATGTTCTTTGGCTGTGGAAGATCTAGAATGGCCTTGATTTTCTCCGGATTGGCATTTATTCCCCTTTTCGTGACCATGTAGCCCAGGAACTTTCCGCCTTTGAATCCAAAAGTGCACTTTTTCGGGTTAAGTTTCATCCCGTAGTTCCGAAGGATTGCAAAGCATTTGTTCAAATGTTCTATGTGATGCTCCTCAGTTTTGCTCTTCACTAGCATATCATCAACATACACTTCCATTGTTTTACCAATTTCTTCTTTAAACATTTGATTTACCAAACGTTGGTAAGTGGCCCCAGCATTCTTCAGTCCGAAGAGCATCACTTTGAAGCAATACACCCCCTCCTGCAGCAAAGAAGGCCGTTTTCTTGATATCCTCTTTGCCCATCCGAATCGGAAAAAAGCCTTGATATGCATCCATAAAGCTTAGTAATGCACATCCGGAAGTGGAATCCACTAGCTGGTCTATCCGTGGCAACGTGTATGGATCTTTCGGACAAAACTTATTTAACTTTGTGAAATCATTGCACATCCGCCATTTGCCCGGTGACTTCTCAACTAGGACAACGTTGCAAACCCAATCAGAGTAACGGACTTCCTCAACGTGTCTGGCTTTCATGAGTCTGTCCACTTCCGCAGCAATGATGGCATCCTCAATCGGACCAAAGTCTCTTCTCTTTTGACGGATGTACTTGATCGAGGGGTGACGAGTCAGTTTTGTACCATCTCATTTGGTCTTTTTCACCGTCTTTTTGTCATCCTTGAGTATAGTTTTATTTAGTTTTCCTAGAGTATTTTTACTTGTTTTGTTCTTTGTATGTTTTGTAGATATTTGGCTAAACCGCGCTAATGGAAGGCAAAATGGTGTATTTTATATGTATCTACAAGTTATGGAGTTCCAATGCCTCGTATGGATGCTAGAAGTGGAGCGGGAAGGCCAAAATATCGAGAATTGGAGTCAAAAAGGCATCGAAGGGCAAAACACCAATCTGTAAGAAGTCGGCGACGTCATATCAAATCGGCGATGCAGAACTTCTCGTTTACGAGAAAGAAATCGGCTATGCTGCTTTGGAGATTGACACTGTTGATACGGAAATATGTCCAATCCGTCATAAGGTGCTTTTGGAATGAATCCTAAGGCGTCCCAAGTTGTCTACGAGTCCGAGACCTTATAGTCCAACCCGGAGGTCCGACCCTAAACCTCTGCAGGTCCAACTCACCCGGGTGGAAAGGAACAGGAGGGCCCAAAAGGTAGTAGGTCCGACCCTGCCAAAATGTTCAGTAACCATAGGGTCTGACCCGGACACCCGTCCGGATTCAACACAACAACCTCATAAGCAACCAAGTGAACTGGCACTTGAGAGCATCGAGGTCCGAGCCACCCGTCCCGGACCGCCTCCTTCGGACAGTACATGGACTGGAAATCTCCAGTCCAGCCTAGTACGGTTCGGACCTATGGTCCGGATCTACCTCCTCCGATCACATGCACGGCAGACTGCAACAAGGTCTCCAAACTCTCACGTTAATGATAATCTACCCCCGAAAGCCCAAAAGGGAATGGATTAAGGAGTCATTGATGGACCATGGGCCTATTGAGGCATTGTTGGCTCAATCTGAGCCTGACACTTGGCGCGATCCAGGGGTTCCCTCTCATTTTGGGAGAAATCTATATATATATGGCACACACTCCCATGATAACGGTAAGCAATAATCACTTTTGAACCCTGACTCTTATACCGAGCAGATTCTCATCCTCTCGCAAGTAAAGTCTCTATCCGGTTTGACATTACGCAAACCGGGTATAAGGTTCTAACCCCCCCCCCCCCCAGCTACTTGTGCAGGTCCTCAGGTGTTGCTTCTTACCAGTATGGCAGTTCTTACACGCTTCTGATCTTTGACCCTGACGGGCTAGGCACTTGGGGTACTTAGCGTGAAGGAAAGCAAGGGAAATTCATTAAGTGGTTGGGGGACTTAGACCCTCAACATTTTGTCGCCGTCTATGGGAATCCTTACAAAAATTTCTGTTCTCTTCAGTAATGGCAAGAACAAGAAGGTCTGTAAGGACCAACGCCAGTGTAGTTGACACGCCCGCACCAAGGCAAAAAGGCAGACCTCCCACTCGGAGGGGAAGAACGGCGAGAGCCACTTCAAGAAACACAATGGACTATCCAAGTGATGGACACACCGCTAGTCTTTCTTCAGGGGAGGAAAGAACCGCTGATCCACCAATAAGAACCCAAGTACCGGGGATGAAGGACAAATTCCTCCATCAGGAACACGTGGTCCTCCTCCAGGGAGAAACTTCACTCTTCCAAACGGGCAGATTATTTGCGCTAGTGAATTTGGGATGAACGAGAACCAGTTTGGCCTCTTACTCACCACCATTCAAGGTTGCTTTGGGTCAAACAACCTCCAGCCTCCTCAACCTACTCCCCCTTGGCAAATCCAAGGCAAGCTGAACCTGGACAATCAAGGAATGAGCATCGCCCAATCCAAAAAAGGTTAGGGGAACCAGCTCAACCAGAAGACCTAAGGAACCTTCTCAATAGAAGAGTCACCGCTGCTTCAGAGCATCGTAAAAAGCCCTGAGACCACGAGCATTTAAGCAGAACCAACAAGAGTGGCACTCCAGCCAGGGGTAAAGGACCACGTAGCGGAAAGTATTGCAATAGTTCCCATCAATGATCTTCCTCCAGATATGGCAATCAACCCAAGGACAGGCGAGAGGTTAACCGCTGAACAGATCTATGTCCAACAGAAGGCCTTGGAAACCCAAATTGCTACTCTGAGCAAGATGGTAAAAGCACATGAGAAGGTAACTCTTAGAGCTCCCAATCCTTTGTGCGATGAAATAAGAAGGGAGAGGAAGCGCCCTGACTCGACCATCCCTAATCTTGAGCACTATTATGGGGATTCTTGTCCCTTAGGTCACCTCACTAGGTATGAGAGCAAAATGGAAACCAACGGCCTGAATGACAACATGAAGGCTCTTAACTTTTCCAGCACTCTGTTTGGAGAAGCAATGGATTGGTGGACGTCCCTGCCCAATGGCTCCATCAAGTCTTACGCGGATATCGCCTCTCTCTTCCTTAAAAGGTTTGAGAAAGCAATGAGGCAGAAGAGATCAGTGGAGCACTTGGCAGGAGTAATCCAGAAAGAGCGCGAGGACCTTAGAACGTTCCTCGACCGCTTCAACGCTGAAGTACGCCAGGTAGAACCTCACAGCATCAAAGAACGGGTACGGCACCTGTATGCTAACACTTATAACGACAATCTTTGAAGGAAGCTTTTCAATGAAGAAATCACAACTGAGAAATACTTGGAAGATATCTGTGAAGGAGTCCTGTATGGTGAGGAGTACCGAAGAAATGTCCCGATAAGAGCAGGAGCCAGAAAGGGGAAAGAACCAATGAATCAGGAACCTCCTCCCAGGTCCGGAAGGTTCGAATAGAAGAAGGAATCCAGAGACAAGAGGGAGTTTGGCATAGAGAGAACTCCTCCAAGAAGACATGCTGAGTACACTCGCCTCAATAGACTAAGATCCAACATCTTGGCCTCTATTGTTGAGAAAAACTTAGACATACAATGGCCAAAATCGGCAAGGAGCAGTAAGAAGAACAAAACTTCGAGGGAATATTGTAGGTTTCACAAATAGAAAGGTCACTCAACCAAAGACTGCATCCAGTTGAAAATAGAGGTAGAAGGGTTGATAAGGAGTGGAAAATTGAAAGAGCCACTGTACGAAGAAGAGCCCTCTAGACACCAGAGGAATGAACGAAGAAGGGAGGAGCGTGGATCAGAACCCCTAACAAGATCCTTACCGCCACCTCCTACCAAAACTCTGCCACAACACACCCAGAGATACCACGGATACCCCGAAGATGCGAGAATGGAGAACCTTCCCTACAGTGGGGCTATCAACGTCATAGCAGGAGGCCCAACTGGAGGAGATAGTCGAAATGCAAGGGAAAGAACTGCAAAGATCTCAGGAAACAATGATGTAACCTATGCTCCACCGGGCTCGAAAGGAACAAATACCATCACTTTCAATGACAGTGAGACACCCCCACCAATGTCTGGTGGAGGAGATCTTAAAGACCCTTCCTCTAGTCGTTTCTCTAGTCATCGCCACTTACAAAGTCAACAAGGTAGTTGTTGATACAGGGAGTTCCTCCAATGTCATATCTGGGAGAACTGTCGAACAGATGCACTTGGGCAACATTCAGTATGGGCGAGTACAAACCTCTTTGGTGGGATTCGAAGGCTCTATAGTTCGCCCCATTGGAAGTATACCCTTACAAGTCTCTATGGGAACCTTCCCGGCGAGAGTTACAGAGACAATCCTCTTTGTGGTGGTTGACAGCTCGTTCGACTATAATGTGATCTTGGGACGCCCAGGACTTAACCATTTCAAGGCAATTGCATCTCCCCTACATAACAGGGTGAAGTTCCCTACTCCAAATGGCGTGGGAGAAGAAGTGGACAACGTTAGGGAAGCATGGGAATGTTACATCATGTCAACCAGAGGAGCCTCAGCACCTGTCCTCTCGGTCACCAAAGGACCCAGGAGCCCTCCCCCAGTGCCTCTTATTCTGACAATAGAGGAAATTGGGATTGGGACACTCAAGGGGAAATTCCCCAAAACTGCAAGGATCGAGCCCCATGAAGCTTTAAAAGAAGTCCAATTGGTTGAGGGAGACCCAGATAAGATAACCCGTATCGGGACTGAGATGAGCGATGAGGTAGAAATGAAGCTACTCACCTGCCTTCGGAACAACCGCGATGTCTTCACTTGGAGCACTGATGACCTCAAGGGGATAGACGCAAGGATCGCAGTTCACCATCTGAACATGGATCCTACGGTTAAACATATCCGACAAAAGATAAAGGACTTCGGGCCCATTGAGGATGCCATTATAGCAGGAGAAGTGGAAAGGTTAATGAAGGCAGGACACATCGAAGAAGTCAGATATTCTGATTGGGTCTGTAATGTGGTCCTCGTTGAGAAAGCTCCTGGGAAGTGGAGAATGTGCATGACTTCACTAGGCTCAACAAGTTTTGCCCAAAGGATCCTTACCCATTGCCTCGCATTGATCAATTGGTAGACTCCACCGCAGGATGTGCGCTCCTAAGCTTCATGGACGCCTACCAAGCTTCTATCAAATCAGAATGATTCAAGAAGACGTTAAGAAGACGACCTTCTTTGCAGCAGGGGGAGTCTACTGTTTCAAAGTCATGCCTTTTGGCCTCAAGAACGCGGGCGCTACTTACCAACGGTTGGTGAACAAGATGTTCAGGGAGGAGCTGGGCAAAACTATGGAAGTATATGTGGATGACATGCTAGTAAAAAGCAAGACTAAAGAACAACATGTAGAGCACCTGAACATATGCTTTTCCATCCTTAGGAAGTACGGAATGAAGCTAAATCACGAAAAGTGCACGTTTGGCATAAAGGGAGGAAAGTTCCTCGGATACATGGTCACGGAGAGAGGCATCAACGCCAACCCTGAAAATATAAAGGCGATCTTGGATCTACCACAGCCAAAGATACTTAATGAACTACAAAAGCTCCTCGGGAGGATAATGGCTCTGATTCGCTTCATCTCCAGGTCTGCCGAGAATAACCTACCGTTCTTTAAAGTCTTGAGAAAGGGAGACAAGTTTGAATGGACAAAGGAATGCGAAGAGGCTTTGGAAAATTTGAAAAACTATCTCCTTTCGCCTCCGCTCTTGTCCGCATCCAAAGAGAAGGTGAACCTCTCTACCTCTACCTGGCAGCTACTGCCGAAGCCATGAGCTCTGTATTGGTACGGATTCAAGGGAATGACCACATGCCGGTCTATTACCTAAGCAAGGCCCTCGTGGGTGCCGAAGCTAGGTATGTCAAGATTGAAAAGTTGGCCTTTGCGCTAGTATACACCGCCCGACGACTGAAGACTTACTTCAAGTCTCACCGGATTGTGGTCCTCATCAATGAGCCACTCAAGCATGTCCTTGGTAAGCCGGATCAGTCAGGACGTCTGTCCAAGTGGGCGATTGAATTAAGTGAATACGATATCGGGTATCAGGCTCCGTCAGCCAAGAAAGCTCAAATCCTTGCCGACTTCCTAGTAGAGTACCCCGAAGAAGTTGACAATGAGACCGATAGTCCACAAGGAGATGTAAGTTATGTAATGCTCACTCAGGAGAAAGGGCACGAAAGGATATTTGAAGAAGATGTCCAACTCTAGACTAAGTATCAGGAACCCATGGACGACTCACTAAGGGTGAGACACACGTTTCTCCTAGATGAAGTAGCTAGCTCCCCAACACCTGTTTCTTCAGTCAAGAAGCAGGAAGAGGGGAAAGTCCCTCCTCTCATGATGGAGACAAAACCTGAAGACAAAGAATGTTGGACACTGGAAGTGGATGGATCTTCTACTGGAAAACTTGGAGGAATAGGGCTTCTCCTTGAGAGTCCTGTGGGTGCAAAGCTGGAATACGCCATCACCCTCAACTTCAAAGTAACAACCAATGAGGCCGAGTACGAAGCACTCATCACCGGCTTGATAATGACAAGGTCTCTTCAAGTAAGGCGGATCAAAGCTTATACAGACTCTCAACTCGTTGAGTCCCAGTTTTCCAGGTCTTTTGCCACTAAAGGACCCAACATGATCAAGTACTTAGAACTCCTAAGGAAAGAAGCTGAGCAATTCGAGGCATTCACGCTGGAACGATTCAACAGGGAATGGAATGAGAAGGCTGACGCTCTCTCCAAATATGCCTCTGCCTTAGGAACCGTGGACACGAGAAGCATCATCCTGATGACTCTCACAGATTCGTCCCTGGGAAACCCTACTGGTTAAGTCTTCCTCTTAGGAACCGAAAGGAGCTGGATGACTGACATATTTTGTTATCTCAAAGATGGTTCTCTACCATCGGACCCTAAAGAAGCAAGAAGGATCCTATGCCGAGCCAACAGGTACTTTCTTCTGGGAAAGGATCTCTACAAGAGATCTTTCATTGGCTCTCACTTAA
The DNA here is from genome assembly GCA_026545765.1 of Plantago major. Classification (NCBI taxonomy): domain Eukaryota; kingdom Viridiplantae; phylum Streptophyta; class Magnoliopsida; order Lamiales; family Plantaginaceae; genus Plantago; species Plantago major. The sequence continues at coordinate 34,428,323 of CM048839.1, forward strand.
GGTGCCTTGGACCCCAAGAGGCAATGACTGTTCTGGAAGAAATCCACGCAGGGAGTTGCGAAAGTCACTCAGGAGGACGAACATTGGCCTAGAAAGTCATAAGGCAAGGATACTACTGGCCTACCATTGATAAGGACGCTGCTAGCTTCGCTCGTGCTTGTCAAGAATGCCAATACTATGCCAACATACACCGCCCAACCAACCCTATGATTCCGTCGATCATAGCCTGTCCATTTGATCAATGGGGAATAGACATAGTTGGTCCCTTTCGTCGTGGCACGCATCAAAAGAAGTTTCTTATTGTTGCAGTTGAGTACTTCACCAAATGGGTTGAGGCCGAAGCAGTGGCCACCATCACAGAGAGCCGAGTAAGGAAGAACATCATCATCTGGAAGCAGTGGCCACCATCACAGAGGCCACCATCACAGAGGCCGAAGCAGTGGCCACCATCATCTGGAAGAACATCATCTGCCGCTTTGGACTTCCTAGAGTCATAGTCTCTGATAAACGGAGCCCAATTCTCTGGAGCAAGGCTGAAAGAGTGGCTTCAATCCTTCAAAATAGAACAACGCTTCACTTCTGTCGGCTACCCTCAAGCCAATGGTCAAGTTGAAGCCACTAACAAAACCATTGTAAAGATTTTAGAAAAGAGGTTGAGAACTTCTCAAGACAGCTGGGTAAACAATCTCGATGGGGTCCTATGGGCACACCGGACAACAACAGACTTCTACTCAGGAGACACCCTTCGCACTAGTCTATGGCTCCGAAGCAATCATTCCCTCTGAAATTGTTATGGAAACCCAAAGGATCCAACAATACCAACCTGCTGAAAATGAGATCGCAAGGATCTACGACCTTGAGCTACTCGAAGACAAAAGGAGCAAGGCACTAGCTAATATCCTCCGATACCAAGCTATGTCTGCCCGTGCTTACAACAAGCATGTTCTTCCGAAGGATATGCAAGTCGGGGACTTAGTCCTCCGAAGAGCTGACATCTTGAGCAATGTTGGTAAACTCAAGCCAAAGTGGGAAGGACCCTACAAGGTCATTGGGGCTAGGGTCAACGGATGTTTCGATCTAGAAGATAATCAAGGAAGAGCCCTGAAGAGAACATGGAATGCTAGGAACTTACAAAAGTTATACGCCTAAAGTTACTTCTCTAAAGCACGCTACGTCAGTTGCTAAGTTTTTGTCGTTTTCTTTTCCTGGCCCCGAAGCCCACCAGTTGTATTTGAATTTCTGTCAAATCAATGCAACTTTTTTGAAAATTAAACACAACTACACTAATAGTCAAATAAACACACTGCCTCGGACCTTTTCATTGAGGTCCGAAGCAGATGACAGGCAACTAGTTCGGACGAAAAGATATAACAAGCCAAAGAAAGAAATTGCAACATCCAGAATAGTAATTTTTTGTATTCTTCAAAGTGCGAATTACAAAATTCGGACATATTCGTCCGAGTCACTTAAAGCAGAAGGAAAGTACATATCGTTCTTTACAACCAGTTATTGGCGAAATATTCAGTCTCAACGGACCAATCGTCTCCATTCCGAGCCTGAGCTTCCTAACGGAACAGGAACAACATCCTCCCGAGGTAAACAGGATCAAGCCCCCGTTTCGGAACAACCCTAGTGACCGAACCATGATTCCCTTACATCGATCCTGTGCTTTCCATAGAATAATAGCCAAAGAGCGGAATTCACTCTCCGAACTGAGCATAAGACAATACGGCGGCATCAGTCACTTCTTCCCAATAACTCGGGAAAACCCCCCACGGGAGCCCCAGTTACTGGCAAAACATGACTGATGCGACCGGACCAACATAAGATGGTCCGGGCACAGCAGCAAAAGGAATCGCATGTAAGAGACGAATAAATTAAACCAATTGGTCTCCGAATAGCACGTCCTGACTTCCGAACAAAGGATGAATTGGGTCTGAACCGGATATCTTTGGTACGGAGAGACAGTTCAATGGCATTCTCAGACGATCCGCATCTTCCACCACAACCACTTTCTGGTTTGCACTCTTCGGCACCACAAGAAAATGGTAAATGGTGGAAGGATGTTGGTCCAGATAATGGCAAAGTAAAAGACTAGAGGGGGGTGAATAGTCTTTTAAAACTTTTGTCGATTAACACAGCTTTCGAAACCCCTTGCTTCGACATACTTAAATTCAGAGCGCGGAAGACTTTAAGATAGGTAAGTGCAGAAACAATAAGTATGTGTGTGTGTGCTTTGCTGAAATGTAAATATAGAAAGGTAAATAACACAGCAAGTATAGTGGTATCTGGAGGTGGCGTAATCCTCCAACTAATCCACTTCGATCTTTCTGAGACCTAGAATTCACTAGAACAGATAATTGAGTTCACCTTACAATAATCCTATTCTAAGATTCCTAAACAAATGGTTCCCAACCAAATGTGCCCCCTGAGTTATTCCCCAGCTCCTAGAGCTAAGTACTTCCTCTACTCAGATAACCTTGGAGTTATTCCCTGATTTCCCAAATCAAGTACTTCCTCTACTCCACGCCTTGATGGTGTTGGTTATAAGGTTTTGTCAGAGAGGCTTCTCATATAACTTTTCAGTTATGTTTTCAGAGAGCCTAATAGAACAAGACTACTTAATAAACTTGTTCAGTGGATGGCAGTCTGCTCTTTACTGACCCAAGTAATTCGTGTCCGTTCTGGAGAATGAGCTTCAGAAACAGTATCCGATAGTTCAACTCTTTCACGAATAACAATCTCTTGTTAAGGTTCAGGACAACTTAGAACTACTAGTGATTCTTCAAGCAACAGAAAGCTTTCAGAAAAGGTAGTAGAGTGCTTGAGAGAATACTTTGCTTGATGGTAAGTTTGCAAGATAGAGCGTTCTAAGGTGTGTTCTTCAAGCATCTAAGTGTGTGATATATATAGATAAATTTGAGAGGCATTTGAATTGTATCCGTTGTGCTCTCTATCAAATTATATCCATTTATATCTTGAACTATGTACTCATAAGTCACTATCTCTTGTTTCAGAGAGGACTTGCTTTTTGCAGCATTTCTGCCGATGCATTTAATGCATAGTACTGTTCATTGTCCTTTAGTCTCAACGGATACATGAGCCTTTCTGATGGCTTGCATGCTCCATACTCATGATGTCATATGTCCAGAATCATATTTCGAAAGTAAGTTAATATACTTAAGAAAGGATTAAGGACATAGTCTTTCTGAGTTAGACTAAACCTTTATGTCTTCATAAACCTTGTGCAATATTCAGTCTTCCAATCTTCAGAAAAGCTCCATTGCTAGGATTGATCTTCAGGGTCTTCTTGAAATAAATATTACACTCAGAGACCTATAATCCTAATACAAGATTTACTAGACTAATCATACTCAGTGATTTCCTCTTTTACAATGTTCAAGTGAACCAAGAGTACTTAATCACCTTTCTGGCTAAGATAAGAACATGTGATGAGCGATCAAAATACTAACAGATATTCCTAACAAATTTCCCCCGTTTTGATCAGTCATCCATGACTATCTTTTAAGTCCTATTACAAAATTGTAATCCTGGAAGAGAAAACAATCCACCACTTAACCATTTCAAATGATATTCAATTTTAGTTGAATTAAGTGCAGAAAGTAAACATCAACCAAATCACAAGAAGTGATCTTTGCTGATAAGTTGTCATCTATTAAAATGTATCTGAGAGTATGATCTTCAATAGGTACAGTTTACAGAGAGAGATGCAACTTTTACATATAAAGAATTTTAGAAACAATCAGCAAGATTACCAAAGTAATAAAACATACTAAGTAAATTAGAACAAAGGAGAGTCCAAGCTCCAAGAGAGTATTCTAATGTTACTAGTCTTCAAGTCTTTAGAGACGCAACTTGGGTTTAGATACCTCAAGTTCTTCAGCACCCTTTCTGGATCAATTGACATGATCATCCACTTTTCTGCATTCTTGGACATAGTCATCAAGAATCCTTCTGACAGAAAGCTCTATCTTTCTGGATAAGTCACATATTTCATGGTAACTCTTGCCAAGTTTGTGATTCTTCCGCAGAAAGTGTTTGACCTAGAAGTACTTTCCCCAGACCCAGGCATGGTCTACTTGCAGCTGAGATAGGTTGAAATACTTGTATATTTCTTCCAGATAATGTATATCATCTAGGTATTCATCCAATATCATATAGAATGACTCATAGGTTGAAACACCTAGTTTGTTTTTCCTGCTGTAGCTACCATCCAGCTTTCTTACCTTGTGTACATCATCAGGTTTTGGGTAAGGAAAGGCAAAGGAAAGATCCATCTTTCTGGCTTCATTCCTCTTTTCTACTTCAAAGTTTAGCCAGGCATGAAGGTGCTCAGGTTTTAGCAATTCTGGCTTGCCTTCTCTCCATTTCGTGATCCGTCGAGGATGGGAGTTGGAAACTTATCATTAACAAGTAGATGTTGTAGTTCCAGAATCCAATACCCTCTCTTGTTCAGAATGCACCTATATGAAGATTCTTCATTACTAGTCTTCATATACTCAATGTGGGCATCAGTTGGCCTTTCTTGATGTGTTTCATTGTTATTCTGCCAAACTGGAAATCCCTTCTTGCTTTTCTGTTTGGTGGCCTTCTGTCAGGAGATCCTCTAACTCTTTCTTCCTGCCTTGGGGCTGTGCTGGTGTATGTTCCTTGTAATGACTTGGTATTTCCAGAAGGGGTTCTGGTTGCTAAAGGTCTTGCTGCCAGAGGAAGTTGTGAAGTAGTTGCTTGTCTCCTTTTCTTGTGAAGTGGATGTTCATCTGTGTCAGATTCATCCTCATCATCATTGAAGTCCAAAATTGGAGACTTGCAGCTTTCTTGACCTCTTACTTCTCCTTCTTCCTTTTCTTCTTCTTCAGAAGTCTTCTTCTCTTCTGAGATTCTAAGGGACTTGGTTCCCCTAGTGACCATACTTCTCAAATTTTCCGGCCAGTTGATCTGGAATAACTTCTTCAGCAAGGGTATCTCCAGTGGTGTCCTTAATGACAAATTGACTTGAGGAGGGAGGATTTGATTGTTTTCTTTTTCCTCCTCTGCCTTTCTGAGGCATCTCTTCTTCCCCCTTAGTCATGAATGACTGACTCATGATAGCATAAGCTTCAGAGAGAGTTTCAAAGTTTTTCTGGAGATTGTTGTGCACACTGACCAATTCTTGAAGTTCCTTCTTCAGTTCTTTATTCTGCCTAACTAGTTCCTGCTCCTTTGTGTTGGGCTCTTCAAGCGGCCTGAGGATGGCATTGGCTTGCAGGATAAAGATGGTCGCTTCATTCAATGCTGCATTAGCATTGTTACAATCCTCATCCCTGACCAACCCTAGGTCTTTCTGAGAGAGAGCTATGCTGGTTGCTCTATTGAGTAAAGCAGCAGCCAATGGCTTCATCTCTTCTGGGATGGATTTTAGCACTTCTGTGTCTTGGGCAACTAGTGTCTTTCTATGTTCTAAAAAGACACTGTTCCTTGCACGGTGCTCTTCACTTATTGAACTACTTGGTGCAGAGAATATATGAGGAGCAAGTAGGGCTCTTTTGTGCTGAGTGACAAGTCTCTCATCTTCTGCTTCAGCAATCAAGTTGTGGGTGTCAGCATCACTATCATAATCCTTTTCTTGGATTGTTTGCAGATTGACAATCTTCTTCTGTTTTCCATCAAGTGTGCTGGCCTTCTGAGAAGATGTAGAAGGTCTTTCTGATGCAGTCTCAGCATCATGCTCTTTATCATCATTGTCATCCATGGCATCTATCTCAGCAGCTGTGACAACAATGGCATTTTTCAAATTTCTTTGCTCATCTAGGAGTGCCAATTCCTTAGCATTAGCTTCTTCGAGCTTCTTGATTTTGGCTTCCTTTTCATCAACAAGAGCTTGAGTCTCAATGTTGATTCTCTTCTCTTCTTCCAATACCTTTCTGAGTTGTTCAATCCTAAACTCAGCAGCTGAAATTTCTTCTATGGCATTATTGTGTTCATTTTGTCGGTATCTTGATGAGACTTAGGAGGTGATGATGATGGAGCTTCGAGCAATTGAGGGATTAGCCTTTTCTCCACTTTCTTTGCTAGCTTTCTGAATCCCGCCTTGTCCAGGTTGGGGATCATCATCATCATCATCCTTTTTCTTTGCTTCTTGGTTTGGATGCTCAGAGGGAGGTTCTTGATAATCATTTTCGTCCATCTCCTCGTCATCTTCTGAAACCAGGTTGATCACATTTGGGAATGTAATCATCCTCCCATTGACTTCTTCTTGTTCAGCAGGATAAGTAGTGAGCTTGATGGGCAAGGCAGGATGGGTAACCATCTGCTCTTGGGTTTGAGCATCCGCAGACTTCAAATCTGCTATAAGTCTTTGTGCTACTTCATGAATGAAGTCTTCATGCATCAGAGTGGCAAATGAGTAGGACTCTATTGGGAACAATGCATGGATATAATCTTCCAGATTGAAGGTGATTGCTCTCTTTTCTGGGACGTCGATTACTCTGCCTAATTCTGAAAGGTTAGCCTTTCTGAGTTTCTGCCATTGTCTGAAGCACTTGAGATGTTTCTTTAAAGTGTGCTTCTGGAAAGCCTTGAGTAAATCAACTGGCACTAGACTTTGAGCCTGAAAGAAGGTGTTCAAGTTAGTTTTGTTCAAACCACTTGTGTTAGTATCTGTGTGCAGAAGTAAGCTTTCTGAGCATACTTGTGTAGAAACACTAGGCTCATCTCGCTGATTTTTCTTGCTTCGCATGCAGGCCTCAGATACTTTGGTGTGAGGAGAAGTTTTATCCTCATCAACCTTTCTTTCTGCTTGAACCTGAGAATTAAAATTAAATATGTTTAGAAACTGTTAACAGAAAAGATAGGTGGAAAAGTGCTTTCGAAGACTTCACTTACTTCCAAGTGAGGAAGCTCAGTAGCATAACCTTGGGGGTTTCTGGCATCTTTTCTGCAGATACTGCTTGTTCAGCAGTTTTAGTTTCTTTTGGAGTAGATAAGACCACAGTCTTTCCTTCCAATTGTTCTTCTGACTGAGCCTGTAAGAACAAACATAAAAGATTTAGTAGTGGGTTTTCCAGAGCATTTTTTGAAGAAGACTATTACTGATTACTTACCTTCTCAGCAGAAGGCTCAGTAAATACTTCCTCAGAAAGCTTTTCAGCCTCTGGAATCTCTAGGTTTTGGGGTGTTGGTTCCACCACCACTACTTCCTCAGTTGGAGCCTAAGAAGAGACATTAAAAAAAATTAGAACATAAGATAAGAGCATTTTAGCTATTTCTTGTTCAGAAAAGCTTTACTACCTATGGGACAGGCTCTTCTTGATGTTCTGAGGTTGGAGGAACCTCTTCTTGATTCAAGGTGGATGTGTTTCTTCCGAAAGTGTGTCTCCAAGTCGGCTGTAATAAATACAATTTTATGAGTAACAAGTTAACATGCTATTATGTCGACATGTTAGATACAAACTATCTTTGTTACCCGAATAGAGTCAGCCGATCATTGATCTCTTGGACTTGTGGTGATTCCACGCCTCTCCAGGCTCATTATTGTTCTCCTCTGCAGTATCATTCTGAGTCTCCATCTCAGTTTGATCCCTTTCTGAGAGTTGAGCTCTCTCAGAAGATTGAGGAACCTGTTCAAGAACAGGGTTTTCTTCAGCAATATTAAGTGCTGGCATTGTGAACGTGGAAGCAATGGCAACATCTTCCATCATTCTATCTTCCTCACCCAGGCCTTCTTCTTCCTCCAAGTAGGGGCTCTTGTCTTTCTGAAGAGCTGAGCTTGATGCTCCTCCATGGGTCTCATACTTGAATCTTTTGAGTACTTTTGCAAGTACTTCATCATCCTCAGAATCACTATTTTGTGTTGGTGCAGACCCATCTATGATATTTCTATCATCTCTGGAGAGTTCTGGAGCATTCTAGTTCAGGATTCTTGGGGCATTCTGGAGTTGCCTTTCTGGGCGTCCAACATCTTCAGAGACTTTGTCTCCAGAAGGTTGTGCCTCTTGTATGATTAGGGGCTTGGAGGCTCTTTTGTTATGAGTCCTCTTTCTCTTGGCAACTGGAGGTTTAGCTTGAGCTTGCTCAGAGACCTCCTCACCTTGCTGTGCAGTTTCTTCTTCTTCTGCCTTTCTGAGTGCGTTCTCAGCAGCAAGTTTCTCCTTTTCTTCAAAAGCGTGTCTGAAGAGAGAGTTGGTGACTGGGATTTCCTGCCTCTCTCTGAGAGTGATTCCCATTGTTTCCAGAATGTAACAAATTCTGAGACCAAAGTGCATATTGGCCTTTGGCTCAGCAAGGCCATTGATGATTTTGGGCTCAAATTCCTCAATATGCCCAAGGAATTTGTTGAAGTCGTACTTCCCCCAATTGAAGTGGGTTTCCTGCCCTTCATGCTTCTTGTTCAGAAGATGCATAATCATCCATCTCTCCATGCTTATCTGGTCTACTCAACCTTTGTTGCCATCAAAGCAACGGACCAGAATAAGAGCTAAAGTACTCAAAGAGCTTCGAGATGACTAGTTCGATGGCTTTCGTAACAAAGTCTCCTGGACAACCCTTTGCATTTTCTAACTGGATTGCTTCAAATAGCTCCTTGACGCCTTGAATCATGGAAGCGTCCTTGATGTTGATGTCTTCAAATGTTCCTCGATTTTTCAATCGGAATATCTTGCAGAAAGTCTTGTAGTCTAGAACAATTTCTTGTCCTTGGACTTCAGTCTACATGTATTTTTCTTCTTCATCATTCACAACTTTTGTGAAGATTTTGGAGTTGTTATAGAACTCCAGTACATCTAGTGTGGATAATCCACTGGGTGCAGCAGATAGAAGCTTGTAGATATGGGAATTCTTCAGCATCCCCAATATCAGTTTCCTTTCTAGTTTTGAATGTATAACTGCTGGTACATATCTCTTTACTAGAAAAGCTCCCCAATTCATTTTGTGGTTAGGTTCCAAATCCGATGGGGTAAACTTTCCTGTATATGCTTATTCAACACCTTGTTCCTTTCCTCCTTGCTTTTCAGCAGAGTGTATGATACGCCTTAGGGTTCTTGGTGGTCATCTTCTTGGGTGCCATCTCTTATATAGAGTTTTGAGTGAGTGTTTTTCAGATGAATTTCGCACAATTAATCGAGATTAGTCTGTCTTTTCAGAAGACTAAGCACAAGAAGTTGAGTTTGCAGAGAGGGTTTTGCAGAAATCTTGAGAGATTTTGCTATTTTGATGTAAGTTTGAAATTTCGGAATTGGTAAAAGTGTTTGTCTTTTGCCCAAATCCTATATATATAGCAGACAAAATGTACATAGATACAACATACATATAGCTGAATATGAATGCGTGTCTTTGCATCTTGATAGCGTGGTACGCCCTTTGTATTTCATTCAATGTAGTGGGCCATGTCTGCATTTCTCAACAGACATTACTTGCTTTGTTTTAATCTCAACCGTTGAGATCAAAAGTTTATTCATCAAGGGCTTATATTGAATATCTTGTAATGATATCAATCAACAAATGGTAATGTGCCGACTTGATGGATTTTTAATATGCTACATTCATTGTGTCACTTAGTAAAGTAGGAACACTTAATCGTTTGAGCTTATCATTCTGAGTGTCAAGTCCTTATCTATATATTGTTTATCATGAAAATGGTAAGGATACAAGACATTGCACATGTTTGACTTTCAGAACTTATACCTTTTCGGCTTTGTGTGTCCATTTCTCTTTATGACTAAATAGCTTTCTGAATTCAAGTGTCAGAAGCTTCAGTTGTTTGAATGTATTTGACCCACTCTCAGTAAGTAAGTTCTAGTCTTATTTACTTATTAAGTGTGTACCAACCTTTGCCTTTCTGGATACCCGTTCCAGAAATGTTTTGCCTTTCTGAGTGTTGCTACTCAGAAACCTTTGCATCACTTCTTATCAACTTGGCTTTCTGAGAACCTGTTCTCAGAGGCCTACTCACTTATTCAGACTTTAGAGATTCAGGACAATTTTTCAGTCCTTAGGCAACTCCATTAATCCAAGATTGTGTCTCAAAGTCAAGAACCTGCTTTCTTGTAAGGGCTTGGTGAAGATATCTGCAAGTTGGTCTTCTGTGCCAATCTTGAGTATCTCTATATTGCCTTTCTCAACATGGTCTCTGATGAAGTGGTGTCTAACATAAATGTGCTTTGTTCTGGCATGGAACTTGGGGTTCTGTGTGATTGCAATAGCACTTGTGTTATCACAGAAAATGGGAGTTTTCTCTTCATTGAGTCCATAGTCTCTGAGTTGTTGTTGAATCCACAGAATTTGTGTTGCACAACAACCAAAGAATATATTCACCTCTGTGGTAGAAGTGACAATTGAGTTTTGTTTCTTGCTAAACCATGAGATAAGTCTAGTTCTTAAATTGACAAGTTCTCGAGGTACTTTTCCTATCAAGCATTGATCCAAAGATAATCAAGATCCGAGTAACCAAACTCAATCCACTTTCTTTAGGATACCACATCCTACATCTCGTACCTTTCACATACTTTAATATTTTCATAGCGGTGTTGTAGTGTGATTGCATCGATTTGTTTGAAATCTATCACACACTCCAACCGCATATTGAATATCGTGTCCGTCATAAGAAGGTAAAGTAGTGAACCTATCAATTTCCTATACTTGTGCATCAACACTCTTATCCGATTCAAGATAGGTCATCTTGGTTCCTATGCTCATAGGTATCTTAGCATTCTTTTCGTAGGCTTAAGATTGAACTTTGTGAGCATGTCTTTTGCATACTTTGTCTGACTAATGAATATTCCATCATTGAGTTGCTTGACTTGCAATCCTAGGAAATAGTTCAATTCTCCCATCATGCTCATCTCAAATTACTTTTCATGAGATTTGAAAAGTCATCACAAAGTTGCTTGTCCTTAGATCCAAATATGATGTCATCAACATATACTTGAACTAAGAGTAGTTTCCCATCATGATTTAAGGTAAACAAAGTTTTATCAACTTCACCTTTCTTGAAACCACTTTCCAGAAGGTATTTGGCCAAAGTGTCATACCATGCTCGAGCTTGTTTCAATCAGAAGAGCTTCAGAGCTTATAGACCATTCTACTTTCTGAGGAAACTTCAAAGCCAAGTGGTTGTTCAACATAGACTTCCTCAGCAAGTTCACCATTCAAGAATGCACTTTTGACATCCATCTGATAAACTTTAAAATCTTTATGAGTCAGAAGGCCGAAGAGTCTTATTGCATCCACCGCAACAGTATATGACTCGTCAAAATCTAGACCTTCAGTCTGGGTGAATCCCTTGGCAACCAACCTTGCTTTATTTCTGGTTATTTCACCAGATTCATTCATCTTGTTTCTGAAAACCCACTTAGTTCCAATCACAGATATTCCTTCTACAAATGGAACTAGTTTCCAAACTGATCCAACTCTTCTTGCATTGCTGAGATCCAGTCTTGGTCTCTTAATGCTTCTTCTATAGTTTTTGGTTCAATGTTTGAGATAAAACATCCAAAGAGAGAATTAGCATTTTCAGCTATTGCTCTCCTAGTCCTAACACCTTGATTGATTGGTCCAATCACGTCTTTTGCAGGATGATCCTTGATCCATCTCATCATGGGTTTAGGGCTAGTAGGGTCAACATCTATGTGATTTGAATGTGAATCACTATGATTATGACTTGATACTTCTTCAGTATCTGTGATATTTTGCACCTCAGAAGGGCGGTGAATGTCTGACACTTGCTCAGTGTGAGAGCTTTCGACATGCCCGCCGAGAGGTCATTTTAATTAGCTCTCGATGAACATCTTCGTTCCATTTCTGGAATTCTTATAGGAAATTCTTCATCATGTCTGAGAATCATCTGGTTGTTACTAGGCATTTCATGCTTTTCTTCGTCAGAGTCATCCTCCCTTTCCACAATGATGTTTTTACTTCCTGAGGGTTCTTCTTCGTAATCCTTTATCATTAGTTCCTTGAACCTTTCGAGAGTTCATCAAGGGGTGTTTTCTTGCTTCCTTCATAGAATACAACATGAACTGATTCTTCAATCTTCTTTGTTCTTTTGTTTTAAACTCTGTATGCTTTGCTATTCATAGAATAACCAAGAAACACGCCTTCATCTGTCTTTGGTTGAAATGTTCTTAGATACTCTTTTCCATTGTTAAGAACAAAACATCTACAACCAAATACTTTTAGATGTTTGATATTAGGGGGTCTACCAACCAAGAGTTCATATGGGGTCTTGTCATGGTGTTTATTTATCAAACATTTGTTCTAAGTGTAGCATGCTGTGTTTACAGCTTCAACCCAATAAACTTCACTTATCTCAGTGTCATCTAGCATTGTCCTTGCTGCTTCTTTAAGGGTTCTATTTTTCCTTTCTGCAACACCATTTTGTTGTGGTGTTCTTACAGAGGAAAGTTGGTGTTGTATACCTTTGTTGGTACAAAACTCCTTTATGTACTGGTTGACAAACTCAGTACCATGGTCTGTTCTGATTGCAGATACCTTGTCATTTTTCATGACTTCAAGCTTATTTAGCAAGTTTGGTATCTCCAACCTTGCATCAGATTTTTGCTTCAGAAAGACAACCCAAGTGAATCTTGAGAAGTCATCTACAACAACAAGACCATACTTCTTTCCTGCATAACTAGTCACAGATGATTCAAAAGGATCCATGTGTAATATTTCCAGTGGTCTAACACGAGAGTGTTTGGTTTTGGACTTGAAAGAGATTTTGGATTGTTTTCCCATCTGACAGGCAGAACAGATACCATCCTTTCTGAAAGATGTTTTGGGAAGGCCAACCACTAACTCTTTCTTGGTAAGTTTGTTCAGAGTTTTGAAATTCGAGTGACTCGTTCTTTTGTGCCATAACCAGTGCTCTTCTGTGTGACCTGATTGACTCACCATGAGACATTCTTCAGTTGTGGCAGATGCCCAATCAGCAACATAAAGACTTCCTTTTCGCCGAGCAACCAAGACTGTCTGCTTTGACTCATTGTCAATAAGTTTGCAATATTTTGTTTTGAATTTCACAATAAATCCCTTGTCTGCAAACTGGCTCATGCTAAATAGATTATATTTCAAACCCTTAACATGTAATACGTCAGTGATTGTCAATGATCCCAATTTGACGTTGCCAAATCCCAGAGAGGGATTTAATTCTCCTCCAGCAAATCTGATGTCTGGTCCTGTGTTGCAAGCTTTGTAATCAACCAGATTTGCTTTGTCTCCTGTCATGTGCTTTCCGTATCCACTATCAAATAGCCATTGAGCCTTAGTCCAAGAGGCGTTCTGCACAAAACAGGAAACAGGAGTTAGGTTCTTGCTTCAGAGATAGAACCATTTAGACTAAACATTCTTCCAGTAGGAATCCACATTTTAGTGAATTTCTTGGGAGTTTGTTTTTGTCTATCTTGATCAGAAGGAGATGTAATAAAATCAGTAATTTTGATCTCAATCTTCCTTCTTGGGGTGTTTCTAGGTGTTCCCTTTGGTGCTTTCTGGATCCTGGGTTTCTGGGGTTGCGTTTCAGCAAACTTAGCCTTTCTGGCCAGGTTCCGTCTAGCTCTGGCATTCAGTTTTTCAGTGGCTTGAGATTTCTTCCACTTCTGTTTATTGCTACGTGCAATATTAGCCTTGCGCCATTGTTCTTGTCCTTCCTTATATTGTTGTAGAAGAACTTTTCCAATAGCACGATAGCCAATGCCATTTCGAACACCTTTGGCTTTCTGAATGCGTTCTTCAGAAGCCTTACTAGTTTCTGCACCATCTTTATTTTCATAAAATGGTACAGTAGAGAATTTGCCTATTCCAGCAATTCTTCCTTTCCTAGTAATGTAGCAATGTGGATTGTTGCATGTCTGAGGGTTGTGTTTCTTTTCAGAAACCTTATCCACAAGTTTCTTGTGAACTTGTTGTTCTTTCAAAGGCTGGGTTGCTACTCCTTTTCCTTTGTCAACTACCCTAGCTTTCTGACCAATGCTATAGGTGGTTGAAGAACCATTCTGTTGACTTTTTACAAAGGTCAACCTTTCATCACTCTTCTTCAGAGGAGATGAATTACTCGATTGTTCATCAAGTCCAAGTCCACCTTTCTCAGAGGGATCTCTCAGATAGGATTGAACCTTAGTGAGAGTGTCACTAGCCTTTGCATAAGATTGGAAGGATAGTTCTTTCTTTCTGAGTTCTTCATTTTCAGATTGCAGCTTCATGAATTTCTTATTGAGTTCATCCAAGGCTAGTTTGTGAGAATTTTTATTCTCAGATAGCTGAGCTTTCAGAAAGGCTATTTCAGCGTTCTTGTTCTCAGATACTTTGGTTAGCTCAGAAACCTCTTTTTCAAGAGTTTCTTTGCTTTCCGCTAGAATTCTGGTTTTGGATTGTGCTTCCAGAAATTCTTTCTCATAACGATCCAATTCACTCTTGACCAACTCCAGATCCTCAATTCCATCATCACTCTCATAGTACAGAAATTGTGAATTGTTAGTTACCTCATCAGCCATAAGATAAATTTCAATGTTGGAGATGTCTGGACCAAAGAATCTCAAAGAACTCCACATTTCATTCTTCTTAAGGTCAAGTCGATTACATCGTGGGTGATTCCACACAATCGGTGATGGTAGGTTTGAATCATCCGAATCTCCATCTTCGTAATCATCTCAATGTCTAGAGCATAAGGTTGAATTTGAATCTTCTTCCTTTCTTCACCAAGAAGGCCCTTTGATTTCTCTTGAAATTTCTTCATTCTTCTTATCAATTGCCTTGAGCTTGTTTAAAGGTGACAATCTCTCTTGAAGTGACGCTTTTGACAATAGAAGCAGATATCATTTCCTATTTCGCAGCCTTTCAAGATTAACACCTTTCCGATTGGGGTGTTCAGAGAGTTGTTCATTTGTATGTTCTCAGATCGATGATGCTTGGGCTAAGATGCTTTTTCACTTTTCTTTAGCTTTTCTTCTCTCAATCTCTCGACTCACAAATTTCTTCATGTGTCTTATCGCAAGAGCATTTTCTTCAGATGTATCTTTGGTATCCTTCTTTTCGTAAGAACCTTGAGAAACTAGAGCAACACTTTGCAACTTTTCAAATTGCTTGTTCTCTCCGAGTTGTCTCATAGTCTCATGAGCAAGATGAGAGAAGAGCTCTCATCGAGTAATATTTGGCATCCCTTGATTGAAATAAAAGAACTTAGTGTGTTCCTTGCCAGATTGAGACTTCGACAATAGTCTTAATCTTTTCCTCGACGGGAGTATCTATCGCTTTCACCAAGTGCAGCCATATCACTCATAACAAAGTAAATCAAATCAAGTTCTTCCAGAGTTTCAGTGGGACCTTGTTTGAAGTTTTGGAACTTCAATTTAAGAACTTCGAACTTGTTTTCTTTGGTTTTCTCAGTTCCGGCACAGATTTCTTCAATCAATTGCCAGGCAACTTTTGCCGTTTTAGCATCCCACGTTTACATCGTATGTGCTCAGGTGTCGATCTGATGATGATATTACGAGCTTGACCATCCAATCTGTGTCTCTTGGCATCTTCAGATGTCCAGAGCTCTCTTGGCTTGTCTTCATACACAATGCTTCCACGAGCAACATGACCACTATCACTAGCAGCCATATCCTCGCTTTCATCTTCCTTGTCTGAGGCTTTTCTTCCATCAGACACCTCAGTAACTTGTTTGAGTTGTCTGATTTTGATAGGCCCTTCATTGTTGACATAGATCATTTCGTCACTAATGGCCTCCAGATGGAGCATCATGTTGTTCTTCCATTTCTCGTAGTTTTCTGGCTTCAGAATGAGCGCATCACTCAGAGACATACCTGCACACTTAACACACAAATTATATAGTCCTCAGAGAGGGACAAAGTTTCTTTACCTATCTGGGGATCTAGGTTCAAATGTACTTGTGAACCTCTTGCTCTGATACCACTTGTTGGTCCAGATAACGGCAAAGTAAAAGACTAGAGGGGGGTGAATAGCCTTTTAAAACTTTTGTCGATAAACACAGTTTCTCAGAAACCTGGGGGTTTCTGATACTTAAATTCAGAGCGCGGAAGACTTTAAGATAGGTAAGTGCAGAAACAATATGTGTGTGTGTGTGTGCTTTGCTGAAATGTAAAAACAGAAAGGTAAATAACATAGCAAGTATAATGGTATCTGGAGGTGGCGTAATCCTCCAACTAATCCACTTCGGTCATTCTGAGACCTAGAATTCACTAGAACAGATAATTGATTTCACCTTACAATAATCCTATTCTAAGATTCCTAAACAAATGGTTCCCAACCAAATGTTCCCCCTGAGTTATTCCCCAGCTCCTAGAGCTAAGTACTTCCTCTACTCAAATAACCTTGGAGTTATTCCCTGATTTCCCAAATCAAGTACTTCCTCTACTCCACGCCTTGATGGTGTTGGTTATAAGGTTTTGTCAGAGAGGCTTCTCGTATAACTTTTTAGTTATGTTTTCAGAGAGCCTAATAGAACAAGACTACTTAATACACTTGTTCAGTGGATGGCAGTCGCTTTCTTCGACCCAAGTAATTGGTGTCCGTTCTGGAGAATGAGCTTCAGAAAGAGTATCTGATAGTTCAACTCTTTCACGAATAACAATCTCTTGTTAAGGTTCAGGACAACTTAGAACTACTAGTGATTCTTCAAGCAACCAAAAGCTTTCAGAAAAGGTAGTAGAGTGCTTAAGAGAATACTTTGCTTGATGGTAAGTTTGAAAGATAGAGCGTTCTAAGGTGTGTTCTTCAAGCATCTAAGTGTGTGATATATATAGATAAATTTGAGAGGCGTTTGAATTGTATCCGTTGTGCTCTCTATCAAATTATATCCGTTTATATCTTGAACTATGTACTCAAAAGTCACTATCTCTTGTTTCAGAGAGGACTTGCTTTTTGCAGCATTTCTGCCGATGCATTTAATGCATAGTACTGTTCATTGTCCTTTAGTCTCAACGGATACATGAGCCTTTCTGATGGCTTGCATGCTCCATACTCATGATGTCATATGTCCAGAATCATATTTCGAAAGTAAGTTAATATACTTAAGAAAGGATTAAGGACATAGTCTTTCTGAGTTAGACTAAACCTTTATGTCTTCATAAACCTTGTGCAATCTTCAGTCTTCTAATCTTCAGAAAAGCTCCATTACTAGGATTGATCTTCATGGTCTTCTTGAAATAAAAATTACACTCAAAGACCTATAATCCTAATACAAGATTTACTAGACTAATCATACTCAGTGATTTCCTCTTTTACAATGTTCAAGTGAACCAAGAGTACTTAATCACCTTTCTAGCTAAGATAAGAACATGTGATGAGTGATTAAAATACTAACAGATATTCCTAACAAAGGAGCAGGCAGCCCGAGGATTCGACTCTCCGAGGTAACGAGTCTTTCGTAATCCCTGGGAACAGCGAGCTAGTCCACTTCCCCGAGACTCAGGTTGTCGATACACACCACAGCCCCGGAGAAAGAAGACTAGCACGTTGATTCGAGGAGTATTTCCGAAATTGATGTAATGGAAGGAGCAAGTTACCCAAAGAATTAGCTCTTCGAATCAAAAGGTGTGTAATTCCTGGAACCAACGAGCTAGCCCGCTTCCCCGGGGCTGAAATTATTGATGCACACTACAGCCCCTGAGAAAGAAGGCTAGCCCGGTGATCCGAGGAGTACTAAAAATGGTGAAGGGGAGGAGGCCCGAAGCCACAAGTATAGGAATCCTCAGGACCAGCAAGCTAATCTGCTTCCCCGGGGCTGAAGTTATTGATACACACCACAGCCCCGGAGAAAGAAGATTAGCACGGCGATCCGAGGAGGGTTCCCTCCGAGCAGCCCAAATCCGTCATCCTCGACATAGTCCGACTCAAAGGCCCATTCGTATGACCAAAGAACCCACCGAGACGAATTAAATGGGAACGGCGGAATCAACCTACTCCTTAAAAAGGTCTGGACCTAAGGATTCGAATCATCTACTGTGAAAGGGATGGAATGATCAGGAAAAAAGCCGTACAATCTAGAGGTATATATAGAAGTGAAAGACCAATCATAACTCGCCACATGGCCCATAACCGCCGGGCGACGGGCTTGGGCTAGGACTTGGGCCTAACATATTGGGCCACTACTTTGCCATCCCGGAAACCCTTCACATTCCCCACCTTATTGAGTGAATTATCGGTAGCCCGATCGGATCCGTCAATCCGAGCCGGTCACGCAAACGTCCTTGGTAACTATGATCCACATCAGGTCGAAACTTTTTTATTATGATTACCTTTCCAACTTTTTTACAAGTTGGCAAGATTTGGAATGCTACATCGAAGTCTCTATGACGCCCGCAGGATTTTAACATCCAAGTTAGCTCTACTTTTGATAAGTCCATCCCACCGATACGATTGGCATTTAAAAAGACCCGGACAAATGCTTTACCCGTCTGAAAGCTATATGATCAATTGATTCGATAAGAGTTGCCTTATTTCAAAAAGCATTTCTCGTTGGCTCGGATCCTCTAGCCGACGTCCGGACCAACGACACGCTTAAGCTACTAGCTTATTGTATAACCTAAGTACGCAATGAGAAGCACACATCCGAATAAAAGGCCTCGAGACATCATTACAATCTAATCGGATCCAGCAAACTCGGAGGATTCCTGCTAGTCCCTGAATACGACATTAGTCATTCAATTCCAAACTAATCCTACTGGTCAGAAGTTCCCACCCACCAATACCTTCCTCAATTGATCGAGGTTTTGGTTCGGAGGGGCACGACATATACCCGAACCAAATGTGGGAATTGATTGAGAGCCGTTTGGTTAAGCATAGAATATGTCATTTTGTCGACCCGGATTAATTGTTTGATATTCGAGGCCACATTAATTCTGGATTTAGCATATGCAGAATGACAGAAACGAAGCGACATCCGACTGAGAAATCAACAAAATGAACAAATGAGATAACAAACATAACAAGCACATTAATATGATATACGGAAACCCGAGGCACTTACGCACCCGGACCAACTTCTACTTGGCAAAAGCAATTATCCGAGACAAAACAAAATTATCCGAATGATAAAAACATTCAAACAACAGAAACTATACAATTGTTTTACGGTCCCAAGACCGGCATTACAAATTCTCCGGGGCATACCCCGTCTTTACTTCTCTTGTCGACCGGACGAGCCAGCTTGCGCACCAAATGGGCCTGCGATCTCTTTTTCAGGGGACTCTTGTGTATCCGACACCCTTCTTTCTTTTGCCTCCTGGGCCAACCTTCTATCCTTCGGCCCGCATTCGTAAGGAAAGTAGGACACTGCTCCATCAGATCCAGATCAGGAGAGAAACCTTGGACAGGTCCGGGAAGAGTCAGCCAGTCTCGATTATGTTCCTAATGCTCTTCCAAATGGACAAAAACACTAGACATCAACACCCGGGGCACAAATGAAGGAAGGTACGGACCACCATGATTGTACTTCTTGTCCTCGGTCTCGTCGCAGACAAGCTTTACAAACTCACATTTGAGCAAGTCCTCATCTGAGACACCTTCCGGAGCGAAGTCCGAGCCATCTGCCTCTTTGAAAGCAGTAATGCCTTCAGCCTCCAAGTCAAAGTCGCTCGGGATCTATCCCCTGTGATAGAGCTGCCCAATAGACGCATCAAAGCCATCCTGCCGAGCCTCATCATACTTGGACTCGAGCATAAATTTGCAAGCGTCTGACCCCAAAAAGTCTTGGATAGCTTGTGTCCGGACCTTCAACATCTCCTTAAGCATCATATCGTTGATGGTCCGAGAGACGTTGATGTACTCATCCACACCATCCTGATGCGCTTTGAGGTCCTTCTCCAGAGACAGGATGTCACTCTTCAGCTTTTCAGCCTCCGCTTCGGGTTCCTTCTTCGCCGCGAGGGACTTTTTCAACCTCTCGTACAAGTAATTCACCTTGGACGTTTCTATCGCCCGAGCAGCCTCAGCTTTGGCCAGATCCTCTTTCATTGTGGCCCTCCGACCTGCAACATGGAACATGCCCGAATAGCGGCTGTAAGCTACGATACACAATAATACAAAGTTAGTATAGGTTCCGAGTGAAAAGAAGATATATTTTTCGAAATATAAACATTTACCTTTTGGTGAATTGCGGACAACTCCGCTATCCGGTCCAGCTCCGGAATAGCAGCCAACCGAGCCACCTCCGCTTCCAAGTCCGACTCACCACTCGCCTTCCCTTTGCCTTTCTTGGCAGGAGGGATCGGACCTTCAGAAGGGGGCTTTTGCCCGGCAGCTGCACTCGAGCCACTAACAGGAGGTTCCCGGGACACGAACCTCGGGGGTTTCTTCGCCCCCTTCGAATCCGCCACCTTGCCCTTATCCGGGGTGGGCATCGCCTGAGCCTCCTCGCCCGCTGTAGCCCTCCGAGTCTCCTCCACTCGGAAGGTGGCCGCATTCCTCGGCTCACTCATCAAAAGCACAATAGAAGTCTTGATGATCTGCGTCCGAGTGCCCTCCTCCATCTCCTTCCTTTAGGCGGCATTTTGTTTCCGCTTCAGCTCGCGCATGGTCGACATCATGTACTCGAACCATAAATCTGCACATCCGAAGGCCAAAAGGTTAGGAAAATAGATTTTTGTGTGAGGCTAGCAAAACAATGTAACATTCGACTCTGGGAGGACAACTACACGACCGAATAGGAAGGACTTACTCAAATCCACCTTCCCATCGCAAAAGCTTGGCCCAGACAAGCCAGCTAAGTAAGGAAAAGGTTGGCAAATTAGGCCCCGGAAAAAATACTTATCCGGATCTTGATTCTTATGGAGAGCTTGCATCCACAATGGAATGTTCCGAGCCGGAGGCTTCCAGTCCAGCAACCTACCCCGAAAAAACTTCCTCTAGAAGTGCCATTGGACCCGCTCCACCTCGGATTGACCATGTTTAAGAGCGGGCCGGCTCTTCCACCAGTTGATCTCCAAGGAAAAAGAGGGGATCCACAAAAAAGTATACGCCTGACGACAAACCAGCGTATAAAAAAGTTCGTTCCTATTTCTTAAATATACACTAAACAACGTCCGAAAGTTGTCAAAAGTCATCGGGATGCCCTTGTATTTACACATCACCCCGAAGCACATCAAGTTGCCGAGGGAATTGGGAATGATCTGGTGTGGACTCAACCCCATATAGTTCAAAATATCCATCAACTCGCATTTACACGCGGCAAACGCCACCCATAGTGCAGACTTATCTCGTGCACACACATGACTTGTCCGGAATAAGAATCTCCACAGAATCCGGGATCTCGTATTTCCTTCGAAGCTCATCCACTTCCTCGAACGACACGATCGACGGACAAGTCGGCAAAGTGCAATCCTCATTCAACTCGCCCTCTAGATCCGGATGAGTTACATCATCCCTTAAATGAGGAAACTTTACCTGGTACACGTCCTCACCCTTCTTGCTTCCCTCAGTCTTGTGCTGACTCGGTCCCGCCTGACCGGACGACTCTTTCCGGAAGACATGAGGTGAGATCACCTCATATTCTTCTTCCTCCTCAGACCCCATACTTTCATATCGACCCTCTACCTCTTCGGCATCCTCCGGTTCTTTCTCCTCCATGGACGACGAACTGAATTCCACTACTGTCCGTAGGGGAGCAGCAATATGAACCCGGTCTTCCACACCATCTTCAAACATGCCCAGCTCGGGTGGTGCCTCAGAGGTTTCGTGCACTTCCTCTATGTTTGGCTCATGTGGATCCGGAATGAATGGCATTAAGTTGCGTATGAGAGATCGAATCTCTACCAGGAGTTTGGGCTCTTTCCCAGCGCGGCGCGGACGGACATCCCCTATAGTCCGGGAGGTAGTCTCTTGCACAGCACCAACACCCTGCACATTAGAGACTTCCGGGTAATCCTGACACCTCGGGGACCCTGAACCCGGAACAACTAACCGAAGTAAAGAGCTTACATCGGGCTCTTCCCGGCTCGGATGAGCAGAATGGACTGGCTCTTGTAAGTCCTCCATACTTCCTACGTCAATCTCCTCGGAGCTCACTAGTAGAGACAACACCTCGGAAGCATATCATTCAGCTTCGGACCGGTTTTGAATATCACTCTCGGACATCCTAGGGGAAAAAAGGCAGTTTCATGAGTCTTACGATTGCAGTCCGAGAGGCCATTTAAGTAGATTAAAACTAGACATTCTATGATCGGAGGAGAGGGAACTACTCCAACGGACGCGGTTAGCTCAGAGTTAGTGTAAAGTCAGTACGGTGTTAAAACTAACTACTCTGCGTATCGAAAGCAAACTACTATAAACTACTTGTCCTACAACGGACCATGGAACATGTACATACATCCGAACGTACAAAATTTGACAATAAACGAGTATGCATGTAAAACTTGAAAGCAAAGATAGAAATCAAGCAACTTACTTGTGCTCGAATGATTGGATCGAAGGTAGCTAACTGGGCTCGGATGACTCGCTGTGGACTTCTTTTCACTCGCTTCGGATTGCTTACGCTCGCTTCGGATATACGGAAAACTCGAAAATCTTCTCTCTAGAAATGTGAAAGTGACATCGGTAAAACCCCTATTTATAGAGGGTTAAATCAGGAAGCCCAACCGTCGCCATTCTTCGGGATTAAATCTCAGTCGTAAATCAAAGTTCATCCAACGGCATAGTACAACAATATTAGGCGAAATGACGCATTGGTACAAATAATTTACCTAGAGATGACAACAGCGCATACAACAAACTCCACCATTCTCGAGAATAGGCCACCACTCCACCTTCGGATGGCCAATCCATCTTCTAACTCGAAACCCTATCCTTTTTACAAGGGAGGTTGATTCAACTCACCATCACACGGACCCTCGTCCGTTCGGTTGTCCCTCTTCGGACCATCCCAATAAGGATGATTAAAACCCTATCCTTTTTACAAGGGAGGTTGATTCAACTCACCATCACACAAACCCTCGTCCGTTCGGTTGTCCCTCTTCGGACCATCCCAATAAGGATGATTAAAACCCTATCCTTTTTACAAGGAAGGATGATTCAACTCACCGTCACACGGACTTTCGTCCGTTCAGATGTCCCTCTTTGGACCATCCCAATTAGGGTGATTAAAATCCTATCCTTTCCATAAGGGAGGTCGATTCAACTCACCATTACACGGACCCTCGTCCGTTTGGATATCCGCTGCCTTGGATCATCCCCTCACCCACCAAAAGGTATGACTCCGAAGTTTGTGCCTAAACTTGATCTCGCTTACAAATACCCCTTTTTCCTCACTTTTGTTGCATTCCGAGCCTACACCCTCGTACTACAACAAAAGAGAAAGGGGGGGCGGGGAGAGAGATCAAGATTAAGGACGACAAGGAGTACGGATTACACCTTTTTTCTGCTTACGAGGGACGGATTGGACCAACAAACAAACTGTCTTCTCCACTTTTAACCTATAGTTCCACAACTATCATCTTCTAAGATACTTGGAAACTAGGGGGACATATGTTGATACGATAATATGTCCAATCCGTCAAAAGGTGCTTTTGGAACGAATCCTAAGGCATCCTAAGTTGTCTACGAGTCCGAGACCTTATAGTCCAACCTAGAGATCCGACCCTAAACCCCCGCAGGTCCGAATCACCCGGATGGAAAGGAACAAGAGGGCCTAAAAGGTAGTAGGTCCGACCCTGCCAAAATATTTCGTAACCATAGGGTCTGACCCGGACACCCGTCCGGATTCAACACAACAACCTCATAAGCAACCAAGTGAACTGGCACTTGAGAGCATCGAGGTCTGAGTCACCCGTCCCGGACCGCCTCCTTCGGACAGTACATGGACTGGAAATCTCCAGTCCAGCCTAGTACGGTTCGGACCTATGGTCCAAATCTATATCCTCGGATCTCATGCACGGCAGACTGCAACAAGGTCTCCAACTCTCACGTTAATGACTAATCTACCCCCGAAAGCCCAAAAGGGAATGGGTTAAGGAGTCATTAATGGGACATGGGCCTATTGAGCCATTGTTGGCTCAATCTGAGCCTGACACTTGGCGCAATCCGGAGGCTCCCTCTCATTTGGGGAGAAATCTATATATATGGCACACACTCCCATGATAACGGTAATCAATAATCACTTCTGAACCCTGACTCTTATACCGAGCAGATTCTCATCCTCTCGCAAGTAAGTATCTATCCAGTTTGACATTACGCAAACCGGGTATAAGGTTCTAACCCCCCTCCTAGCTACTTGTGTAGGTCCTCACGTGTCGCTTCTTACTAATACGGCGGTTCTTAACGGCTTCTGCTCTTTGACCCTTCCGAGCAAGACACTTGGGGTACTTAGCAAGACGGAAAGCAAGGGAAATTCTTTAAGTGGTTAGGGGACTTATACCCTCAATAACGCCAGTTCTTCTTACAGGCGAGGGACTGGCAATGCCAGTTTTAGTTAACTTGCGACGCCAGGTTTCTTTTTTGCCGTTCTTTGTGCGATTTGTTTCCTAATTCGCCCAGACCTAGTTTTTCTCCGTTCTATTACTTAGAACAAGACTTAATCACTTTTCATATTCATTCTATTGTGAAGAACAATACTTTTGCTCTAGAGCTAGACCTAGTTTTCAAGGCAATTACCCGATTTGAGGTAATTGAACCATTTTCCCTTGTAATTCGAAGATTGACGTTGATTGGGAGATTGTCTACACAGCCTTTGCATCAATTCGTTTTCATTCTACAATTTCTACCTAGGGTTTGTGACAATGAAGGGTAAAATTGTATCAATCTTCTCGGATCTTTGTTTTGTGCTTGAGATTATGTTTATTGCTAGTATGATTGTGTTTTCGCGTGTCATGAGTAGCTAAACACCCCTGTTATGGGGTGATGCATGTTAGCCAGGGTTTATGTCATTCGAAGTGCATTGAGATTCGACTATTTGTGCGTTTTAGATTAATTACTATTCCTGCTATCACGTTTGATAATTCTCTAGACAAAATCACTGTTAGATTAAGTATTTAATCAATACGCCAAAATGTCTTTCGTCTTACTTGATTTAACAGTTAGTTGCAAATGGTGATATTAGGTTAGTCAAATTAATTGTAGTCTAAAACTGACGCCTTCACTCGTGCTATTTATTTTTTAACTCAAGTCTGTGACAACTTGCGTAGTCAATCCTGTGAATCACATATGTCCGGCTAGCTAGCTTGTTGATGTTACCACTCCATAATTTTCCCCATTCATATTTTATTCTTGTTACTGTTAAATCGGTTTCTAGCATTGCAAGTAGTTATTTACTTTAGTATATCACCTCGTTGCCGAAGCAAACCATCATTTGTTGCTTTTCATATTGTTACTTTTATTCGTAAACAAGGCTCATCCTAGTTAAGTCCTTTGAGACTGACCTCGGAGTTAACTCCACTACACTACAGGTTTTCGTAGTGTTGAGGATTAACTCTTGGCTTTTAAATAAATTTAGAACTTTGATTTGACACATCAAGTTTTTGGCGCCGCTGCCGGGACTTAACTCCTCTGTTAAGTTTACGAATTTATGTTACAGTATTTTTTTTTCTTTTTCTAGTTTTTGTTTTTGTTAGTCTTTTTCCTTTGTTACCTCTGTGTTCTTCATCTTGAGTGCTTGTTTTAACTAGCGGGTGTTACGTTTGCGTAGTTCTGGTGTTGTATTTATCTTATAGCACAGGGTCGCATATATGGCTACCGTGGAGCAACCT
Organism: Plantago major; assembly: GCA_026545765.1. Lineage (NCBI taxonomy): Eukaryota > Viridiplantae > Streptophyta > Magnoliopsida > Lamiales > Plantaginaceae > Plantago > Plantago major. The sequence goes on from CM048839.1 coordinate 34,454,014, forward strand.
TCAATGTACACACTACTTTTACCTGTGCAGGGTACCTGTCGCCCAGCCATAGTCACACCATCTATTGTGCGGGGTCTCGAGGTTAAGAAGCATCTCCTTCAACAACTTCCGAGGTTCTATGGAGTCGAGAATGAGGATGTCATGGGTTTCTTAAGAGAAATTGAGTATTTCATCTCTGGATTAGAGAAACCCGAAGGGGTTAAGGATGATGATTTGATGCTCAGGATCTTCCCTATGTGTCTCTTTGGCAAGGCACAAACTTGGATGAACGGTCTGGAAGAAGGAAGCATCACTAATTGGGACAAAGCCTTCCAAACCTTTATGGGCAAATACTACCTTGTATCGATGACTACGAGCTTCAGAGCGCAGATTAGTGAGTTTAAGCAGCGACAAGGAGAACCCTTCTTCGAAGCATGGGTGAATTCCGTGATTTACAGCGTCAGTGCCCCCTATCACCGTTTTGGTACAGCAGATTTAAACCAATTCTTCTTTGATGGGCTTGAAGAGTCTTCACAAGTGCTGGTTGATATGGCATGTGGAGGATGGATGGGGGAGAGCACCCCTGTCGGATTAAGTGTTGTGTTCAAGAGGATGGCAAAAAGCTTAGAGCATAGGAGTAAGCATGCTAAGCTTAGCAGCTCTAATTGCCCGGAACGCCGCCTTCCCGAATCACAACTTCCAGAAGGTTGATCTGAGAGGGCTTGTGAAAAGTTGCCATGCCACCATGCAACACACAGCGATGATACATGCAGCTACCGCTGAGAGGTTGGATGCATTAGAAGCCACAGTTCAAAGATTAGAAAGGGACAGCGACCAGATCAAAGGTACCCTCCAGCAGCTGGTAGAGAAAAACCAAGAAAGGGAAAGGGGTAAATTCCTTAATACTTCTGAGAGAGCTATGGTTATTAAGGTGATCACATAAACACCGGTTGAGGTGACTGTCTAGGAAAATGAGACCCGTGTTGAGGTTTCAAAACAGATTTGCGCAGCTTGTGGGTGTGCATCATTGATTTTGATTGCTGGAGAAGCAGCAGTAGAAGAGGTGATGACCCCTGGTAATTCTGTTAAGGAGTTGACCCCGAAACAAGAGGAAGATCCATCCGTTTCCGTTGAAGAATTGGGTTCTGCAAAAGAGGAAGATTCTACAGTTATAGTGAGCACCCCGAAAACTGGAGCAGTTGAAGTTCATACCAAGGAAGAAGAGTTAGCAGAAAATGTGAAGGAGCATCCTCTCAGTAAAAAGAGCTTTAACATCGTAGTTGGGATGGGAAATTAAAAAGTCATTGCGACTTTAGATACAGGAGCTACATGTAATACAATCCCACACAGTCTGTTTAAGGGATGTGGCTTTACAGGCTTGGAAGAGATGAAAGCTCGACTCCTAATGGCGGATGGGTCACATAGAAGACCAGTTGGATTGGCAAAGGGTTTCGCGGTTAAACTGAACGGTGAAACTGTTATCACCAATTTTGTTGTTCTGAAGGATGTCCGGAAAGATCAGAAGACAGGACCCGATACAATCCTCCTTGGCTGGCCATTTTTATTCGCCTCTAGAATGGATATTAGCGTATTTAGACGCACTGCAACATACGAGGTGAATGGTAAGGTCGGCATGGTGAAGGCATTGGATTATTTGCCTAAGGATTTTGTCTGCAAGGATTATTCTGCGGGGTATGTTAGACCCCTTTATATCTTTTCACAGGTGCAAGGGCAGAGGAATTCGAGCATGGGGATGTCTAGTACCCACCATCGCAAATGAACACCACCAGTCTTCTACACATCTTGGAAACCTTCAATCAGGGAAGCCGCTGTCTTATCAACTCTCTACTTTTTCTCTTTTCACTCGTTTGCTCGAGGGCGCAACGAGTTCAGTTTGGGAGGGTGTTTGAGTCTTGATCTTTTAGGCTTCTTACTTGCATGTTTTCGGATGTGTTTCTTCTCGTAATTTTATTTGAATATGCCATTCACGTCTATTGAGTCTAAGTCTTCCTCCCAAGTCGAGCGTCTATTGCATGTACTAAACCTGTTTGATGTTTTTGCTTTGACTGATCCTTGACTATTAGCAGTTTGCATGTTTAAGATTGCTAAGTTCGTTTCTGTTGTAAATAGAAATTCTGTCCTAATTTTGTAGTCCGAAAAGCCTATGAGTAAACCATAGCCGATGAAAAAATATTGTACCGGCGCTTGTGTGATATAATTCGGGAAGTGCAAACTCCCTTGTTTGCGCCTCATCATTCTCATGTGTACTCTGTGTAAGTTAAGTATGACGAACGACAAGTTTTACATTCTTATTTGCTTATGCCAAACCTGTTCCAAGTCCAGGTTTGGGGAGGAGGTTTATGTGCCTTACTTGTATTGATAAAGACTGTGTTCAGGCTTTTCATTCTCTCAAAAATAAAAAAATAAAATAAGTCTCGGAGTGGATCTATGGTACTAGTTACCACCATTAGTCGTGTAGGGCACGTTTCAGATACTACCTATATACCAGCGTGGCCCTTAAAAGCCATATTTCCGTCAGGGTTGATGGCGTGTACACCAAACCAGCACGCAAAAAAGTGCGGACTTTCGGTAAAACAGACACTACCAAAAAATTGAGACAGAAAAAATATATAAGCATATGGGTCAAATGTAAGACTACAAAAAAGTGTATGCAAAAAATGAAAAAATATATATTGAAAAAAGAGAGAACGATTGCCTTTTTATGAGTCTACTGCTAATTGTTACAGAGCTATGAAAAAGTCCCTTCCGACTAAACTGATTGAGTACATGGCATGAGGTATTTGAGGCATCTTTGTGACGCGAGTCACCTTCCTTGCCTCTTTATATTCTTGAGTGACTGCCCCTACTGGACATTTCCAGGAGTGTGAGAGAATAGATGCATAGGATCCACTTGTGAGGGACTGCTGTTTTAGACTTCAGTTCTATTTACTTTGGAAACGAACCTTTTGAACTTATGCATGTTATCCTGTGAATGTCAGTGTGATGTCAAAGCTTCTGCATTTCTTGGGCTTGTTACTTGCAATCGTAGACTCGGTAGCTTGGGAGCTAGACTTTATTTTGTGTCTATGTATTTTTTGTTTTTCTAGGTTTTTTATAGAGTCTGTTGCTTGAGGACAAGTAAGGGGTTCGGTTTGGGGAGTTTGATGAGTCGGTTTTGTACCGTCTCATTTCGTCTTTTTTACCGTCTTTTTGTCATCCTTGAGTATAGTTTTATTTAGTTTTCCTTGAGTATTTTTACTTGTTTTGTTCTTCGTATGTTTTGTAGATATTTGGGTAAACCACGCTAATGGAAGTCAAAATGGTGTATTTTATATGCATCTACAAGTTATGGAGTTCCAATGCCTCGTATGGATGCTAGAAGTGGAGCGGGAAGGCTAAAATATCGAGAATTGGAGTAAAAAAGGCATCGAAGGGTAAAACAGTCAATCCAGAAGAAGCTGGCGACGCCAGTTATCAAACTGGCGACGCCAATTCTTCTTACAGGCGACGCCAGTTTTAGTTAACTGGCGACGCCAGTTTTCTTTTTTGCCGTTCTTTGTGCGATTTGTTTCCTAATTCGCCCAGACCTAGTTTTTCTCCGTTCTACTACTTAGAACAAGACTTAACCACTTTTCATATTCATTCTATTGTGAAGAACAATACTTTTGCTCTAGTGCTAGACCTAGTTTTCAAGGCAATTACCCGATTTGAGGTAATTGAACCGTTTTCCCTTGTAATTCGAAGATTGACGTTGATTGGGAGATTATCTACACAGCCTTTGCATCGATTCATTTTCATTCTACAATTGCTACCTAGGATTTGTGACAACGAAGGGTAAAATTTTATCAATCTACTCGAATCTTTGTTTTGTGCTTGAGATTATGTTTATTGCTAGTATGATTGTGTTTTCGCCTGTCATGAGTAGCTAAACACCCCTATTATGGGGTGGTGACTGATGCAATGCATGCTAGCTAGGGTTTATGTGATTCGAAGTGCATCGGGATTCGACTACTTGTGGTTTTTAGATTAATTACTATTCCTGCTATCACGTTTGATAATTCTCTAGACAAAATCACTGTTAGATTAAGTATTTAATCAATACGCCAAAATGTCTTTCGTCTTACTTGATTTAACAGTTAGTTGCAAACGGTGATAGTAGGTTAGTCAAATTAATTGTAGTCTAGTAAAACTGATGCCTTCACTAGTGCTATTTGTTTTTTAGCTCAAGTCTGTGACAACTTGTGTAGTCAATCCTGTGAATCACGTATATCCTGCTAGCTAGCTTGTTGACGTTACCATTCCATAATTTTCCCCATTCAAATTTTAATCTCGTTACTGTTAAATCGATTTCTAGCATTGCAAGTAGTTGTTTACTTTAGTATATCACCTCGCTACCGAAGCAAACCAACATTTACTGCTTTTCATATTGTTACTTTTATTCGTAAACAAGACTCAGCCTAGTTAAGTCCTTCGAGACCGACCTCCACTACAATACAGGTTTTCATAGTGTTAAGGATTAACTCTTGGCTTTTAATTAAATTTAGAACTTTTATTTGACACATCAAGGGGTCCCATGTTCAGACAGTGAACAGCAACCCTCGGATCTATCCCTTTCAGATCATCCGAGCTCCAGGCAAAGACGTCTTTGTTAGTTCGGAGACAGGTTACCAACTTCATCTCAACTTCCGCGTTCATTTCAGTACCAATTCTAGTCTTTTTCTCTGGGCTCCCAATGACCAACTCAACCTCCTTGAGAGTCTCGTGAGGCTCGATCCGTGCTGCCTTTGGAAACTTGTTTTTCTGGCTCCCTATCCCAATGATGGGATTCTCTTTCTTGGGAGGTAAAACAAGCTGTGGATCTGATGTCATTGAGACGGACAGAGTTGGGGTAGATGCCCTCCTGGTTGACATAATATAGCATTCCCATGCTTATCGGACATTTCCTATTTCTTCCCCTACGGAATTGGAAACTTCATCCTGTTATGGAAGGTGGAGGATATTCCATGGAACTGATTGAGCCCTGGCCATCCAAATATGGCATTATAATCAAAAGTCCGATTAACTACCACAAAACGGACTAGCTTGGTTACCCTTGCGGGGTGAGTACCTAAAGACACATGCAACATTATGCTGCCCAATGGTCGGACAACACCTCCACCAAATCCTGATATGGAGCTATTAACTCTTTCATGTCGGACTCCTCCCAAATTCATTTAATCAACGGTACTCTTGGCAATAATATTGGAGGAACTTCCTGTGTCAACTAGGATTTTGTTCACCCTGTAGGTGGCAATAGTCAGAGAAACCACAAGCAGAACATCAGGGTCATCTACAACCTCACCTCCTGACGTAGGAGGAGAAATCTCACTATCATCAAAGGAGATGATGTTCGTTCCTCGGAGTGCAGGTGCATCGTAAGCCTTGCCATTGTTCCTCAGATTTTGAGCAGTCCTTTCCCTTGCATTCTGACTATCACCTCCTGCCGGACCTCCAGCAATCGTGTTGATTACTCCACTATACGGTCGGTTCTCCATTTCTATATCATCCTCATACTCGTATTGACTACGATGAGATGGGTGACCTGTGGGTGGAGGTGGTAGTGATAACGGACGACGTTGTGGTTCTGCTGCCCTATCTTCTGTTCTTTGTTCCGTCCTATTATGCCTGGAAGGTTCATCCATCTGGATGCTTTCCTTCAACTTTCCTTCTCTAACCAAATTCTCAACTTCTGTTTTCAAGTGGATACAATCATCCGTTTCGTGACCATAACTCTTGTGAAACCTGCAATACCCTTTGGCTTTGTTATTCTTCCTATTCTTGTTAGATGTCTTTGTCCACTAGACATCCAACTTTTTCTCAATAATGGTGGCCAAGATGTCGGATCTTGGCCAATTGAGACGGGTGTAGTCTGCATATCTTCTTGGCGGACTTCTTTCTCTGTGGAATCCTTTGTCTTTATATTCTTTCTTCGAATCGAATTTTCGTTGTTCCTGCTTGACAAGTTCTTTTCCTTTCTTGGATCCGGCTCTCACTGGCACGGTCCGTCGATAATCTTCCCCATACAACAAATTGATGTGCTCAAATTGATACTTAGAAGAAACAAGTAGCAAGCAGTTGTTGTAGAATAAACAAAGCTAACCACAGGGTCGTTCACTAAGGAAACAATTAAGCTACCAAGCAATTGAAAGCAAATAGTCACTTGCGTAAACTGTTTGAGTTGTTAACTACTAATAACTAGAAAATAGAAAAGCAAATAACTGATCTAGATATGAGAGAGAAGAGAACACAGTAGTTAGATCGAGTAATGCTAATTCGCTCTAGGGAAATCGTTCATACTTGTCACACGGTCGGTATACTTAAAACATTCAATCCAGTTCAACCAAACGTTATTTGAAAATCTTTGAACTAGAGTAATCGTGGGTCGTCAATCCACGACCCTTAACCAAAACGTTTTAGAGAATCTTTGAACTAGCTTATTGGATTGAAAGGTTTTTATGAAGATATTTGAACTAGCCTAACCTATATGAATGAATCCTAACGCTAGAAGCGAATACATAATCACCGCCACATCACTACCGTGTTCGGAGTGGTTTAGCTACTCATGATAGATTGAAAGATAAAAGACTTCAAGATATTGCTCATGATAAACATAATCATAATGATAATCGCATGTGTTGAGACAATATTCTAACGTCCCATTTGGTCCTTTTTAACAGTCTTTGTGAGTCTTTGTCTTTAGTTTTGTAGTCTGTTTAGTTCGTTTTTATGATTTGGTATTTTGGTTATATTTTGTAGAAATCGATGTCTTTTGAGCCGAATGAGAACAAGTTGTTTAGCATGGCTTGCCGCGGCAAGGAAATCAGTCCGCCGCGGCGAGATTTAGCAAGTGATCATCTTTTGAGATTAAAGAAGACTCGCCGCGGCGAAGGAATTGGTCCGCCGCGGAGAGATTTTGCGAATGGAACCTTTGATTTGAAGATTGAAGCTCGCCGCGGCAAGATTATGCGAAGGTTATATATATATATATATATATATATATATATATATATATATATATATATATATATATATATATATATATATATATATATATATATATATATATATATATATATATAAGATAGGCTTGTGCCATGTAGGCAATTGGTCATGGCATGTAGATTTTGATTGGCTCCCTGTTTTGAAGGAAGACGCTACAAGGCGTAGATTCAATCACCCATGGCGTAGATTTTGCGAACTGGATATATAATCGACAAAGGAAGTTGCCATGGAAGCTATTTCTTCCGGCCATGTAGAGGCGCGTAAATCCGTAATGCTTTTCCTTATTAGATTAGAATTTTGATTCTTTCTTTTCATACTTATTTTAACCTAGTTTTGGAAAAAGCTCTGAGACAAACATTGACATTGAGACATCTTTGGAGCTTGGTTATTAAATCCTTATTAAATCCGCATTGAGACACCTTCAATTCGATAAGTCCGTATTAAATCCTCTAAATTTTTCATGGTTAAGGATCGTGAATTGACGACTCACGATTTTCCAGTATAATATTTTCTAAGAACAATTAGTTGAATCGAATTGATTGATTTTCTGTACAACAACCGTATGACAAATATGAGTGTTACCCCTAGTTCGAATTAGCATAATTGGATCTTGCTACTGTATTCATCTTCCTCTCATTGTTAATCGTAATCTTAGCTTTAGTTAAACTAGTTAGAAGTATAACCACACCATCAATCAAACTGTTACTTGCAATTATCTTTTACTCTCACTGCTACGTAGCTTAATAATTCCCTAGAGATCGATCACGAGTTAGGCTTTAGTCTGCAACTACAGCTTTATCTCTAATTGCTTTTTAGAGTATAATTTGAGCTTATCAGCATGCAAGCTCATACAATTCGACAAACAAGAACAAGAACGAATTGTAAAGAGATAAACAATAGAGAATTACCACGGTGATCAGGAATTCGATATCGATAAATCAATCAAGGACAAAACCAAGCTCCAAGATATGTCTCAATGTCAAAAATATGAATATGGAGCTTTTCTATGAACTAGGTTTTGCTCTAGGGCAAAATTTTGTTCTTCCCAATAGAATGAAAATCCCCTGTAATTATGTCTTGTTCCAAGTAATAGAAAGGAGAAAAACTATGTCTGGGCGAATTAGGAAACAAATCGCAAAAAGGCGGCAAAAAAGAAATCAAGGCCGCCATTGTTATGAAACACATCAAGACGCCGCTTGATAATGGTCGCCAGTTCTCCTGGAAATTACTGTTTTGCCCTTCGATGCCTTTTGACTCCAGTTCTTGATATTTTGGCCTTCCCGCTCCACTTATAGCAACCTACGAGTCATTGGGACTCCAAATCTTGTAGATGCATATAAAATACACCATTTTGCCTTCAATTACCGCAGTTTAGCCAAATATCTACAAAACAGGCATAGAATAAAACAAGTAAAAATATTCTAAGAAAACTAAATAAAACTATACTCAAGGATGACAAAAAGACCAAATGAGACGGTATAAAACCGACTCATAAAACTCCCCAAACTGAACCTTTGCTCGTCCTCGAGCAAACAAATAAACCTAGACAAAAACTAGACTCAAACCACGAAAACAAACAAAGAGTCAAGGTCCCAAGTGACTGAATCTACCATTGTAAATAGTAAGTCCACCGATGCAAAAAATTTATCATCAAACCAACTTTGGCAAAACAGTGTACAGAAAATCAAACACAATCGTTTCCCAGACAAATAGCACTTAAGTGTAGCTCGCTAGTCCCTCATGTGAATGCGGTATCTCTCACTCTCTTGGAAGTATCCAAATGGGGGTATAAGCTCAAAAATAAACTGGGATGGTGACTTGCGTCACAAAGGTGCCTAAAATATCTTATGCTTTTGTACTCGCATCATTAGATCGAAAGGGACTTAACAGGCGACTCAATTTTTCAAAAAACAAAAGCTGAAACTGCTCCCCCTATTCAATTCAAAACAACATCAGATCTCGTAATACTTCACTGAATTCAGTGCGTGGCCGCATTGGGCTCTTTTAATCTCAATTTTTTGCAGGTGTCTGTTTTATCGAAAGTCCGCACTTTTGTGCGTGTCAATTTGGTGTACATGCCATTAACCCTCACGAACATATGGCTTTTTAGGACCACACCGGTATATAGGTAGTATTTGAAACACGCCTAACACGACTAACGGTGATCAATGAAGACCATAGATCCACCCCGAGATTCAAATATCAATTTTTGTTTTTTTTTTTGAGAAAGAATGTAATTTAACACTGCATAAGTCTCCAACTTAGATATACCAACACCAGAAAAAAATAGAAAGCATCAACCATGCTACAAAACTAAAAAGGTGTTCAGAGTTCCGACAAAAGAATGATGTTCTTAATTGAACACGAGGGTCTACGATTTTCATGACAAAATTGGCTTAAGGTAGATACCAATACTGTGTGTATGTTTTACTTGAAGCACTTGGCATGGAGCAAAGCCTAGCCCTCAAAAGGCTCAGCATCTTCAATCATCTGATTGACACGTTCCTTCTGTTGAGCTTCATCATTAACATCAACCTTGGTCCACTCGTACAGTTCCATGTCATAACATTCGGCTATGATAAACTGAGTAACTTCTTTCCCATGGAAGAGCCACAGTCCCTTCACCTTGAATGGTCCCTGTGAGCCGATAATCAACATCTTTTCGAATGCATATTTGCGTGCCAAATCCATCCTCTGCAGGAATCCACCCACTTTGTTCAAGGTGACAAATGAGACCATATTTTCATCGTTGTATTTGTAGTCAAAGAACCAAAGTGAGTCCCTCAGGATCGTATATGTCCCAAAATCCTTTGATGGCAACCTCACGGAAATTGGTCTTGGTGTTGGAGTAGAGCCTCTTCCAATCATCCAGGATCATGCTACTTGGAGGCAAAAGATCTAGTGGATTCTTTGCTTTTGGCTTGGGGGCTTCTTCCTCAACTACTTCTTTCGGCTTCACTTCTTCTTTCTTAACTTCTTTCTTCGGTTCTGCCTTTGGCTTAGCAGCTTCTTTAGGCTGTGCAGGTTTCTTGGATGCAACAGGTGGAATAGATTCCGATTGTGCAAGATCACCAATTATCTTCTTGAAATTAGGTTGGTTGACCATAGTCCAGAAGTACCTCTCCACATGTGGGAATTCTTTCGTGAAGCTCTTTGTCACGACTATTCTAAACCCAAGGCTCAGATTACATACAGAAACCAAGTCGTGGATATAACCAGCCCGCAATACCAGCATCAATCTCGGTAGCAGAAAAGTCAATCCATTGCTCAATATGGCCATAATCAATCAACGAGGAGCCATATAGGGGGGCATCAGGCTTCAATCGAGCCACATATCGTGCAATCACATTGCTATCAAAAATTGGACCATCAAGAGTTTCAAGCGCAAGAACCTTTCCGATAGGATTCATCTTGAGGAACTCAGGGGTCTTGTTTGAGAAACCCATCTCGAAATCCTTAGTCAATTCAATCTTAACTCCACAATACTCTGCAGCAATGAGCGCCTTGTATGCATTTTTGTTCGTGCTAGACGCATGCACAACCAAAGCCATGTCTTCAGAAGATGAAATCACCGATTCCCACAAATCTGTTGAGGTAATCAGACAATGTGGTATGCTTAAGGCGAGATAGACTGAGACTGGGGAGCAGTAAACAAGCTTTTCAGCAATAACGCAAAATAGCACATGTAAGTCGCAAGATAACAGTTCTCTCCCCAAACCTGTTCCTTGGAACAGGGGGAAGGGCTTAAAAAGAGCATGCCGTTCGTCATCCCTAACAAGACTGAGTACACATAAGTATGAAAAGGTGTAAGTAATACGTAAAAACTTGCACAACCCAGGAAATCACACAATACATTTGCCGGTACAAAAAATTTTCATCGGCTCTCAGGCTTCTCACAGGTTTTTTGGACCAAGGAGCTAAACTAATTTCCTATTTAAAAGAGAAACGACCTTGCAGGATTAAAAATACACTGTCCTACTTCCAGCTAATCATCAAACAAAACGTAAGCAGCAAGTGAATTTAACACTTACAATGGACGTTCGACTTGGTCAAAGACTCAGACTCACCACGTAAACTGTTTGAATTGTTTGAGTTGTTAACTACTAATGACTAGAAAATAGAAAAGCAGATAACTGATCTAGATATGAGAGAGAAGAGAACACAGTAGTTAGCTAGATCTAGTAGTACTAATTCGCTCTAGGGAAATCATTCATACTTGTCACACGGTCGGTGTACTTAAAACATTCAATCCAGTTCAACCAAATGTAATATGAAAATCTTTGAACTAGAGTTATCGTGGGTCGTCAATCCACGATCCTTAACCAAAACGGTTTAGAGAATCTTTGAACTAGCTTATTGGATTGAAAGGTTTTTACGAAGATCTTTGAGTGAGCCTAACCAATATGAACGAATCCTAACCCTAGAAGCGAATACGCAATCACCGTCACATCACTACCGTGTTCGGAGTGGTTTAGCTACTCATGATAGATTGAAATATAAAAGACTTCAAGATATTGCTCATGATAAACATAAACATAATGATAATCGCCTGCAAGCTCATACAATTCGACAAACAAGAACAAGAACGAATTATAAAGAGATAAACAATAGAGAATTACCACGATGATCAGGAATTCGATATCGATAAATCAATTAAGGATAAAACCAAGCTCCAAGATTTAACAGAAATTGTCTTAACTCGTAAAAATCCACTCTCTAATTTTTTTCTCCCAAGATACAGTAAAACCTAGGTTTCCCTTTCAGACAACCATTCCGTTCGTGCAACTTCGTTGTCGCCCCTTCTTTTCTGCTTTTTCCGGAAGTTATCTATTATAACTTATTGGTTTAGTTTATGTCTGCGTCCGCTCCGGCGGAGGAGCCTGCAGTCTCCACTGCACCTACTCCTCCTCCTATTACTATGGCTTCTTCCTTTCAGGATGTGGCTTCAGCTCCACGGGGGAAGAACAACAACATCTGCGTCGTCACGGTCTGCATTGGCTGCTCCATTGCATATCTATGATTTTGGAAGTATGGATTCTACTCGAGTTATGGTTCAACCTAAAACAGCTTAATCTTTTAACGGTATGCCATCTATCTCGTTCTCATATATAGAAGTTACCACTTTGGCCAAATCTTTTGATCTTACTTTGGTCGGAAAATTTAGTTATGGTATACCTAAAATTGGTGAGGTGACTGATATGTTGAAGGAACACAAACTGAAGGGTAAATTCACTGTTAGTTTCATTGATAAGAGACATGTTGCAGTTATGTTATTTGTAGAAGAAGACTTCAATACTCTTTGGTTGTTGAATAACCCTCATGTTAAGGGAGCTCCGGTTAGATTTTTCAAATGGTCGCCGAAATTCTCATTGGAAGAAGAATCACCAATAGTTCCAGTATGGGTGGCATTGGAGAACTTGCCCATTTTTTTATTCCACAAGGAAGCATTGTTTGAAATTGGGAAGTTACTGGGTACGCCTATCAAGGTGGATGGGTATACTGCTAAAAAAAGCAAGCTCCATCAAGCTAATATCTGTATTGAGTTGGATGTTTCTAAAAAGCTCCCTAGCCATTTGTGGATTAAGGCTCTAGACTCTGGCACAGCCATTAAAGTCAGCTATAGCAAAGTTCCATATTACTGTGAGTATTGCCATAAATTGGGTCATGTGGAACAAAAGTGTTTGGCTAAGGAACCTCAACTGTTACAACATAATAACAGAGGGAGGCATGTTTCGAGACCGAGAAGAGAAGTGCAGGCCCCTGATCAACCTAGGGCTGGTAGGAGTGCCTACAGGAGTAGGAGTAGGCATCAATCCAGAGTGAGGACTGTTGGGCATGGCCATAATGGAGGAGGAGATGAGTGGGTGGAAGTGAATAACAGAAGGGGTAGAACTTTTCAAGCTGGTAGAGGAGGTAGAGCAGTTATCAGGGGTAGAGGAGGTAGGGGTAGAGGAGATTTTGCTCTATGGTTACCTAGATACTAAAATGTAGAGGTTGTTAATGATGAGCACATCTCAGCACATCAATCAGAGGAAGGTATAGTAGAAGATGTGATTATACTAGGTATTTCCCATTTGAATCAGTTTGCAGCTTTGAATGATGTTATCAACCCTGAAGAAGGTGACCCTAAAAGTACTGCAATATAAGGATCAGTTGAGGAAGAAGTTCCATTGGTTTCCAAGCTTTTTGAGTCTATGTTTATGGCTGAGTGTCAAGTACATGATCAAGCCAACTTTGTAAACTGTCAAGAGAATCAGCTGTCTTCTTTTCATGAGGATCCTGCTACTAAGGATGGGTCATCAGATTACATGTCAGAGGAAGAAGGATTGGAGAATGGGGAGGATAAGGATTGTCCAGTTAGTTATCCTGCTTCCAGGGGAGAGGGCCAGGTTTCTGAGGCTACCTTAGTTTCTTCCCTGTCTCCTGTAGAGGAGAGTGTACCTCCCTTCCAATTGGATAACCAGAGTGGCACATCATTTGGTGCTCAGAACCCTGAATTTGAGCCACTTATGCTTATTCATAACAGAAGGAAATCTTTGGGTACTATTGGTCATATACCTCTCATTACAGATCAAGTGGAAGAGCATAGGGAGGCTATTCAGGCTAATGCTATTATTAGGGGTCTGTCTGAAGATGATCTGGAAAAGTAGGGGTCTGATGAAGGTGAAGATTGGTCTAGCTCTGATGAAGTTCTGGTTCGAATGATTCCTGAAAAATACAAAGATAAAGAACCAGTAGTGGCTCCTCAAAGAAGGTCTATTAGACTCAATGGCAAGAAAGGGAGTGGTGGTAGGAGAAAGAATGGAAAATCTATCCTTCCGATTAGTTACAAATGAATTGGTTGATTTGGAATATTAGAGGGATTGCTAACAAGGGGTCCCAACAGCAGATGTGGTATTTGTGTAACAAGATGAAACTTAATTTATTTGCAATTCTGGAACCAATGGTTATGTTGGATTCTTTTAAATATAGTAAGATGTTTAAAATGGAGAAGGTTAGAGCAAACTGCTCTAACAAGATTTGGGTTTTCTCTGATGCTAATTATGATATAGAGGTTTTGGAAGACAAGGTTCAATATATGCATTGTAAAATTTCTTCTTCCCTGCTGAATTCTCCTATCCTAATGACATTTGTGTATGCTAAGTGTACTAGGCATCATAGAAGGGAGTTATGGGATGGGCTTAGGGAGATAGATACTAATGGTTTGCCATGGAGTATAGGAGGGGATTTTAACATCACTACATCAGTTGCAGAAACAGATGGTGGTAGCACTCCTCATTTGAATGCTATGAATGGCTTTGCTACTTGTATAGAAGACTGTGGGCTTTTGGATGTTGGTTTTGAAGGAGTACCTTTTACATGGCAATGGACAGATGTTAGAAAAAGGTTGGATAGAGATTTATTTAACCATCAGTGGATTGAGGAGTTTTCTGCTACTAAAGTGGTGCATGGGGTTAGGAGGGTGTCGGATCATAGGCCACTTATCATGAATGCAGGTTCAGTGTTACTGTCTAGCACATCTTCTTTCAAATTTCAATCAATGTGGCTGCAACATCCTGATTGTATATCTAGCATTTCTCAACATTGGAACCTTCCAGCCAGACATAGTGGACTTAAGAAGTTTTGGGAGAAACTTTAGAGGCTCAAGCAGCATCTGAGATGGTGGAACAAAAGGGTATTTGGTAACATTTTTGTAAAGCTTAAAGAAGAAGAAGATAAGGTTGCAAGGGCTGAACTGAGGTACAACATTGACCCTTCAGATGCTAATAAGGAGTTGTTCAGGAGTAGGGCAACTGAGTTTCAGAAGATACTAGATATGGAAGAATCCTACTGGAAACAAAAAGCTAGTTGCAACTGGAATATCAATGGGGACAGGAACACTAAAGTTTTTCATAATATGGTGAAAAGAAAGAGGATCAAAGGCAAGGTTCATAGTATTGAGGATAATGGTAGTTTCTTATCTGATCCTACTGTACTACATGATTCAGCTCTTAATTATTTCTCCTGTATGCTTACTGAGGATATTCCTATAAGAGAAGAGCCTGATCTGGACTGTATTGAAGATTTCATAGATGATGAGATTAATGTGGAATTATGTTGAGAAATTTGTCGGGAAATTTCTTGGGAAATTTGTTAGGAAATTTGTTAGATATTTTGTTAGAAATATCTGTTTAGATTTTGATCAGCAACATGATGACTTATCTTAGTCTCAGAAAGGTGATTAGTACTCTTGGTTCACTTGAACATTGTAAAAGAGGAAACTCACTAAGTATGATAGTCTAGCTAAATATTGTATAGGATGTTAGGTCTCAAAATGTAATTTTTATTTTAAAGAAGAGAAGACCAAGAAGAAGACATCCAAGCAGAACAAGCTCAACGACATTGAAGACTTGAAGAAACTGCACAAGATTGCTGAAACTGTTGTTCAGATGTCTTAGCCAGATATCTTGAAGACACGAATAGTTTCAAACAAACTGTGTCACAAGAGATATCTGAGAAATAAAAGACCTATCTGAAAACAAGGAAAGTGTCCACAGATATCTACTCTCAGATACCTTGAGCTTTAACCACATTTCTGAAAAAGAAATATATATATTGCAAACAAAGTTGTTTCAATATAAGTGGTATCTGAAGATTGAAGATAAGGACGTGCAAAGAATCAGATAACACTAGTCTCTGATACAAAGCATAGTTCCGGCACTACAGACAAAAGTATAGTACAATGCATTTAATGCATGGATGAGATGTCTGAATAAAAGCAACGGCTTCAAGAAGAAGACAAAGCACCTTACATAAGATTATACACAGATATCAATAGTTTGAATTTGAGCCTAACGGATACTATTCAAACGGCACTCAAATTCATCTATAAATATCAACACTTAGACTGCTTGAAAAAACACACACGATATATCTTGAAAACGTTGAACATCTTACTCTCTCAAAGCAACTTACTTATCCTCAAAGCTTTCTGTTGCGACCAAAGCTTTTGATCTTGAGTAACACTGAAGTTCTAAGTGTCCTGATCCTAAACAAGCATAGCTATCTGTGAAAGAGTTGAAACGAAAGATCAAGTATCTGAGATTCATTCTCTTGAACATTTATCTAAGACTTGGGTCAGTAAAAAGAACAAGATACCATACATTGAAAAGTGTATTAAGTATACTTGATTCACAAAGCTATCTGAATAACTGAATAAGTTATTAAAGAAGCTCATCTGACAACTCAAACCAAAACCAACACCATAACTGGCGTGGAGTACAGGAAGTACTTAGTTTAAAAAATCAGGGAATAACTCCAAGGTTACCGGAGTATAGGAAGTACTTGATTTGGGAAACTAAGGAATAACTCCAAGGTTATTGAGTATAGGAAGTACTTAGCTTGGAAAGCTAGGGAATAACTCAAAGGTTTCTGAGTACAGGAAGTACTTGGCTGTGAAAGCCGGGGACAACTCAGGGGGAACATTTGGTTGGGAACCAATTGTTAAGAATCTTAGAATAGGTTTATTGTAAGGTGAACTCAATTATCTGTTCTAGTGTATTCTAGGTCTCTGGTAGACCGAAGTGGATTAGTTGGAGGATTACTCCACCTCCAGATACCACTATACTTGCTGTGTTATTTACCTTCAGATTTACATCTCAAAGAACACACACACACTTTAACTGTTTCTGCACTTATCTTTATTAAGTCTTCCGCACTCTGATTCTAAGTATCAGATATCTATTCAGATATCTGAGAATTAGTTTTATCGACAAAAGTTTTAAAACACTATTCACCCCCCCCCCCTCTAGTCTTTTACTTTGCCGTTATCTGGACCAACAAGTGGTATCAGAGCAGGAAGTTCACAAGCCTTCTGCACTGAACCTAGATCCCCAGATAGGTGAAGGAACTTTGTCCATTTTCGAGGACTATTTAATTTGTGTGTTAAGTGTGCAGGTATGTCTCTGAGTGATGCACCCATTCTCAAACCAAAGAATTACGAGAAATGGAAAAATAACATGATGCTCCACCTTCAAGCCATAAGTGACGAAATGATCGAAGTGATAAAGAATGGCCCAATAGTCATTCAACAACTCAAACAAGTCATGGAGGTTTCTAATGGTAGAGACAGAGATCAAAGCGAAGGATCTTCACAAACCGATGCGTCAACTAGTGGGAGATCTACTAGTCAAGTTATTTTCGAACCAAAGCCCAGAGAACTCTGGACATCGGAAGATGCCAAGAGAAATCGTCTGGATGGTCAAGCTCGTAATATCATCATCAGATCGACACCAGAGCACATACAGTGTAAACTGTGGGTGCTAAAACGGCGAAAGTTGCATGGCAACTGATTGAAGAAATCTGTGCCGGAACTGAGAAAACCAAAGAAAACAAGTTCGAAGTTCTCAAGTTGAAATTTCAAAATTTCAAACAAGGACCCACAGAAACTCTGGAAGAACTTGATTTCAGATTTACCACTCTCATGAGTGACATGGCAGCTCTTGGGAAAGCAGATACTCCCAATGTAAAAGATTAAGACTATTGTCAGAAGTCTTAACCACAACTGGGAGCATACCAAATTTTTTTATTTTAACCAAGGAATGCCAAATATCACTCCAGTGGAACTTTTCTCTCATCTTGCTACTGTTGATTATGAGACAACTCAAAGAGAACAAACAACTGAAAAGTTGCAAAACGTTGCTCTAGTCACTCAAGGAACTTCTGAAAAGAAGAAAAGCAAGGAAGAAACTGAGGATGCTCTTGCTGCAAAGCAAATGAGCAAATATATCAGTCGAGAAATTGAAAGAAGGAAAGCCAAAGAGAAGTCAAGAAGCATCTAGGCTCAAACTATCACCAAGACAAAATATGCAAAGCTCACGAACAAGCCATTTCGTAAAGCATCATGTACCGAGGAAGCGTAAATTGAAACGCGATATCTATTTCTATTGTCGTAAACTGCCACTTCAAGAAGGATTGTCCGCCTCAACAAACTAAGCACGGTGACAAGAAAGATAGGAAAATCTTCGAAGAAAGCGTTGTTAATCAAGAAAGAAAGAAAATCCAAATTCAACTAGATGCTCTAGACGTTGAGATGATTCAAGATGACAATTCAGATGACTCAACCTTACCATCACCGTAATTATGTGGAGTTACTCATGATATAATCGACTTCGCCTCAAGAAGAATGAAATGTGTGGAGTTCTTTGAAATTGACGGTCCAGACATCTCCAACATAGAAAACTGTCTTATGGCTGATGAGGTAACACATAATTCCTGTTATACTTATGAAAGTGATGAAGAGGAAATAAAAAATCTAGAAAATCTCAGGAAAGAACTTGACATCTATGAAAGAGAATTTCTAATGATCCGAGCTAGAGCCGAAAACCTTGAAGAAGAAAAGAATTCTCTTGAAAAGGAAAATTCTAAATTAGTTAAAGAATTTGAGAGAAAGGATGCTGAAAATGAATTTCTCAAAGCTCAGATATCTGAGACTGAAAAGTGACATAAAGAAGCAATGGTTGAATTACGAAAGAATTTTGAAGATCTTCTTTCTGAGAACAAGGAACTCAAGAAAAAAGAATTATCTTTTCAATCTTATGCCAAAGCTAGTGACACTCTTACTGAAGTACAATCTTACTTAAGAGATCCTTCAGAAAAGAAAGGACTTGGGCTGAATACTCAGACAGATTGTTCTATCACTCTGAATAAGAGTAAGGAGAGAAGAACATTTGTAAGTACTCAGCAAGACGGTTCCCATGCAATCTATAGTATCGGTGAGAAGACAAAGATTGTTGACAAAGGAAAGGCAGTTGCGACCAAACCTTTGTGGGAAAAACAAGTCAAAAACAAAATTGTTGGGCACGTCTCTGAAAAGTGTAAACAGCCACAGTGCTATGTCTCTCAAAAAGGTAGAATTGCAGGAGCTGGCAAATTCTCCCATGTCACTTTTTCTGGAAAGAAATTGGACCAACCAGAGACTAGCAAAGTCACCGAGAAAAGATCTCGAGCTTCAAGTGCTCAAACGGTATGGCTACAAAGGCATCGGAAAACAACTTGCTCATGAGTACAAGCAGGAGCAAGAACGATGGCTGAAAGCTAGAATTGCTCAAAGCAATTATCAGAAGTGGAAGTTAAATCAATCCACTGAAAATCTGAATGCCAGGGCTAGAAGAAATCTGGCAAGGAAGGCTAAGTTTGCTGAAAAGCAAACTCAAAAACCTGACAGAATGCCTCCTGGACTAAAGCACAATGGCTATTTGATAGTGGATGCGGAAAGCACATGACAGGAGACAAAGCAAATCTGGTTGATTACAAAGCTTGCAACACAGGACCAGATATCAGATTTGCTGGAGGAGAATTAAATCCCTCTACGGGATTTAGCGTCAAATTGGGGACTTTAACAATCACCGACGTATTACATGTTAAGGATTTGAAATATAATCTATTTAGCATGAGCTGTTTTGCGCAAAGGTTTTACTATAAAATTCAAAGCTAAATACTGCAAACTAATTGACAATGAGTCAAAGCAGACAGTCTTAGTTGGTCGGCGGAAAGGCAGTCTTTATGTTGCCGATTGGGCATCTACCACAACTGAAGAATGTCTCATTGTGAGTCAATTTGGTCACACAGAAGAGCACTGGTTATGGCACAAAAGAATGAGTCACTTGAACTTCAAAACTCTGAATAGACTTGCCAAGAAAGAGTTAGTGGTTGGCCTTCCCAGAACATCTTTCAGAAAGGAAGGTATCTGTTCTGCCTGTCAGATGGGGAAACAATCTAAGATCTCCTTCAAGTCCAAAATCAGACACTCTAGTGTTAGACCACTGCAACTTTTACACATGGATCTTTTTGAATCATCTGTAACTAGTTATGCAGGAAAGAAGTATGGTCTGGTTGTTGTAGATGACTTCTCAAGATTCACTTGGGTTGTCTTTCTGAAACACAAATCGATGCGTGGTGGAGATACCAAACTTCTTTGAAAAAGCTTGAAGTCATGAAAATGACAAGGTATCTGCAATCGAGCAGACCATGGTCTTGAGTTTGTCAACCAAGACATAAAGGAGTTTTGTACACCAAAGGTATACAACACCAACTTTCCTCTGTAAGAACACCTCAACAAAATGGTGTTGCGAGAAAGGAAACAGAACCTTAAAGAAGCTGCAAGGACAATGCTAGGACTTTGAAATAAGTGAAATTTATTGGGTTGAAGCTGTAAACACAGCTTGCTACACTCAGAACAGATGTTTGATAAACAAACACCATGACAAGACCCCCTATGGAATCTTGGTTGGTAGACCCCCTAATATCAAACATCTGAGAGTATTTGGTTGTAGATGTTTTGTTTTAAACAATGGGAAAGATTATCTGAGAACATTTCAACCAAAGGCAGATGAAGGTGTTTTTCTTGGTTATTCCACAAATAGCAAAGCCTACAGAGTTTACAACAAAAGAACAAAGAAAATTGAAGAATCAATTCATGTTGTATTCCATGAAGGAAATAAGAAAGCACCTCCTAATGATGAACTCTCAGAAAGATTCAAAGAACTATTACTGAGGGATTCTAAAGAAGAATCCTCAGAAAGGAGAAACATCATTATGGAAAGTGAGGATGACTCTGACATAGAAAAGCTTGAAATGCCTAGTAAC
Organism: Plantago major; assembly: GCA_026545765.1. Classification (NCBI taxonomy): domain Eukaryota; kingdom Viridiplantae; phylum Streptophyta; class Magnoliopsida; order Lamiales; family Plantaginaceae; genus Plantago; species Plantago major. The sequence goes on from CM048839.1 coordinate 34,474,660, forward strand.
AACAAGATGACTCACAGACATGATGAGGAATTTCCTATGAGTTTTCCAGAAATGGAACAGGTTACTGAGAACCATCATCATGAAGAGGTATCTGAAAATAAGAATGCTGAAATGCATGTTCCAGATATCTCTAACACTGAAAAAGTGTCAGATATCCATGACATTTCCCATATGTCAGATATCTCAGATACTGAAAAAGTATCAAATCAAAATCTTAGTGATTCACATTCAGATCACGTGGATATTGATCCTACTAGCACTAAACCTATGATGAGATGGATCAAAGATCATCCTCCAAAGGATATAATTGGACCAATTAATCAGGGTGTTAGGACTAGGAGAGCAATAGCTGAAAATGCTAACTCTCTCTTTGGATGTTTCATCTCGAATATTGAACCTAAAAATATAGAAGAAGCATTAGGAGACCAAGACTGGATCTCTGCAATGCAAGAAGAGTTGGATCAATTTGAGAGAAACAAAGTCTGGAAACTAGTTCCATTTATAGAAGGAATATAAGTGATTGGAACTAAATGGGTTTTCAGAAACAAGATGAATGAATCTGGTGAAATAACCAGAAACAAAGCAAGATTGGTTGCCAAGGGATTTACCCAGACTGAAGGCTTAGACTTTGACGAGTCATATGCACCAGTTGCCAGATTGGATGCAATAAGACTCTTTCTAGCCTTTGCAGCTCATAAAGATTTCAAAGTTTATCAGATGGATGTCAAAAGTCCATTCTTAAACGGTGAACTTGCAGAAGAAGTTTACGTTGAGCAACCACCTGGCTTTGAAGTTTCCTCAGAAAGTAGAATGGTCTATAAACTACAGAAAGCTCTGTATGGACTGAAACAGGCTCCAAGAGCATGGTATGACACTTTGGCCAAATATCTTCTGGAAAGAGGTTTTAAGAAAGGTGAAGTTGACAAAACTTTATTTACCTTAAATCATGATGGGAAACTACTCTTAGTTCAAGTATATGTGGATGACATTATATTTGGATCTAAGGACAAGCAACTTTATGATGACTTTGCAAATCTCATGAAAAACAAGTTTGAGATGAGCATGATGGGAGAATTGAATTATTTCCTAGGATTGCAAGTCAAGCAACTCAATGATGGAATATTCATTAGTCAAACAAAGTACGCGAAAGATATGCTCCCAAAATTCAATCTTAAGCTTTCTGAAAATAATGCTAAGATACCTATGAGCATTGGAACCAAAATGACCTATACTGAATCAGATAAGAATGTTGAAGAACATAAGTATAGGAAATTGATAGGTTCACTACTTTACCTCACTGCAAGTAGACCTGATATTCAATACGCCATTGGAGTATGTGCTAGATTTCAGACAAATCCAATGCAAACACACTACAACATTGCTATGAAAATATTAAGGTATGTAAAAGGTACAGTAGATGTAGGTCTGTGGTATCCCAAAGAAAGTGGATTGAGTTTAGCTGGTTACTCAGATGCTGATTATGCTGGATCACTGCTTGATAGGAAAAGCACCTCAGGAACTTGTCAGTTTCTGGGTACTAGACTTATCTCATGGTTTAGCAAGAAGCAAAACTCAATTGCAACTTCTACCACAGAGGCTGAATATATTGCTGCTGGTTGTTGTGCAACACAAATTCTGTGGATACAACAACTTAAAGACTATGGACTCGATGAGAAGAAAACTCCCATTTTCTGTGACAACACAAGTGCTATTGCGATTACACAGAATCCTAAATTTCATACCAGAACAAAGCACATTGATGTTAGACATCACTTCATCAGAGACCATGTTGAATAGGGCAATATAGAGATACTCAAGATTGGCACTGAAGACCAACTTGCAGATATCTTCACTAAGCCACTACAAGAAAGTAGATTCTTAGCCTTAAGACATAGTCTTGGACTAATGGAACTATTAATGAACTGAAAGAGTTCAGGTATCTGGAACGGGCATCCAGAGAAGAGGTATCTGGAACGGGTATCCAGAGAAGAGAAAAGAGAAATCTGGAACGGGTATCCAGAAGTCAAAAAGGGCTAAAAAGCAAAAAGATAGCTTAAGATCTCTGAGACGGGAACTCAGATATCTGAATCATTCTATAAACAGGGAACACAAAAAGAGAATAGTACAACTATCTGCAGTCAACTACTCTCTTGAAACTCGCATTATTTCTATCTTGACGAAAAACTTGGAAAAATCCTAAGTATAAGACAGATTCAGATGCAAATAGTGTTCTTGGTTATACAGAATTGTGATTCAGATAGCAAGTCGCCAAAATTCATTTAATGGGCACAATTACACTTGTTAATTGTGATCATTGCTGAAGAAGCAATGGTGACCCTTGATGAAATTAAGCGATTGATCTGTACGATGGAAATTAATTCACAGTAAATAGTGGACTGTTGAAATTCAGACATGGCCCACTAAGCATTTAATACCGAACTAGCTTTTGCTCACGCCTGCTTGCAAATCACAGATACGTACACACAAAATCAATTTGTATGTATTTGTCTGTTGAGATTCTATTGCTATATATATAGGATTTTGGCAAATGAAATCACTTTTGCCTAATCCGAAAATTCATCTTGCACAAAAATAGCAAATCCTTCTCTTGATTCTCTGCAAACCTTCTACAATCTCTGCAAATCAAGATTAAGTTTTTCTGAAAAGAATCACTGAATCACATCTTTTTCAAACACCAAGTTCAAATCCCTACACTATATAAAGAGATGGCCTCCAAGAACTCTTCAACACAGAAATCCCAATCCTCCACTGGTACTGCTGAAAAGCAAGCACCAGACTTAGTTATTGTGAACAACCGACTGGTAGGAAATTTTAATCCTGACCATTGGACTTCAAATCACAGAATGATTTGGGGTGGTTCCATGGTTGAGGAATACCTCTCTGCTGCAATAGAGAACCAAACTGACAGAAAATTGATTTTTGACATGCTTGAAAAGGCACAAATCAAGGCTTTTCTATCTGCTCGCCCAAGTGGAATTTCATCACTCGATGTGTTGGAATTCAACAACAACTCCAGGATTATTTCCTGTGTTTCTGAAGGCACTGAAATAGTGTCTGTTAAAAACCTCAGTCCAAGGAAAGGAAATCCTTCTGGACCTAACAACTTTCTGTAAGTTGTTTGAGTTTCAAAATCTTGGAAAGGATTTTGAAATAAACACCAAGGATGATGAACTCCTTGAAGGTGTTAAAGAACTTTACAGTGACGTGTGTGATCTTGAAAAATCAGATACACCCACTGAGTTCAAGCTTGCTGACATCCGAACCAGACATCTGTTGGTTCACTGGGATGTACTGGCTATGCTTTGATGGTCTACAAGGAGGTGCTGACCAGATAAGCCAAGAACGGTGGATGATGATGTTCTTACTGAATCAACAAGACAAAAGGCTGGAAAACCCTTTAAGCGGGAAAGTCCTTTACGAAGTTTGTGAAGAAGATTCAAGGCTTGAGCCTAAGATTACCAAAGGACTAGCTGAGCCAAAGGCCACCGTAGGATATGGTCGAAAATATGCTACTTCTTTGGAAAGCTTGGCATTGAGCTCAGAGAGGCTTTGAATAGCCAACAGTAACCTACTCTACAAATATGAGTATACAAACTTGATGAAAAAGGTTACTGGGTCTCAGAAAGGTTCTAAGAAGTGAAAGTCTGAAAAGATATCTGAAGAAAAGGTTGCGACCAAGAAGCCCAGAACTTCAAGAAAGAAGTCTGCTGGCAAATCAGAAGACACACCCAAAGAGGTTGTCGATTCTCAGATATCTGCAGGCATTGCCGATGAACTGATAAAGGCAGATGAACTCATCAATGCTGCAAAAGAGTTATCAACTACTGAACAAGTAGACTCAGCAAGAGAAAGTGCTTTCAGAAATGTTGCGACCAATGCAGAAAGCCTTACTGATGAACTCATAAATGCTGCCAAAAGTGGTGAAAAACACCAAGCCCTATCTGCAGAAACCGCAGGAATTATGGACCAATCAGTTCCCAATGCTGATGAGAGCTCTAACGATGAAGATGATGAACTAGTCATCTCTCAAGTCCTAGAAAGAACAAAGAGGGCTAAGGTTACTGAAACAGTAACTGGTGATAAGGTATCTGAAGAAGAACCTACACCACAGGTTGCTGAACCTATAGCAAAGGTTGTTGGTGCAAACACTTCATCAGGGAATATTTCTCTTGCACAACTTCAAAAAGCCCTGATGAGTGGTATTTTAGTACTGGCGGATGTTGATGGAAACGCCACATCTAAAAGTCTGGAAGAACGTTCAAGTGATCAATCTTCTGCTTCCAGACAACCACAACAATCACAACCACAACAACCACAACAGCCACAAGTGGTTGATGAAATGGTAAATGAACTCCATTTCGACTTACCAGCAATGCAGTATGCTGAAGAAAATCCTGCAAAAGAGCAGGTTCCCCAACTCACTGAGAGGGATCAAACTGAGACATCTACTCAGAATGATCAACCAGGGGAGGCAACTGAGTTGCATACTCAGGAAAGGTGTGAAGTACCAGAAACTTCAAGCAAAGAAACTGCACTGGGACAAGACGACCAATGTATAGAAAGGTCACAAGTTCCAGAGACCAATCAGCCTGAAACTGCTCAGGTAGCTGACTGGTTTAACTCTTACCTTGTGAAAAATTTTATGCTTATAAATCTTGTCACTCATAGAATTTCTTTGTTACAGGCTGAGTTAGAAACACAGAAATAAGAGGAAGCTGAAAAGCTTACCTCAGAAACTGAGAAGGAGGTTTCTTCAACCTCGCCTCTTAAGATATCTGAGCCTGTACCACAGGTAATAATTGATTCTTAAGATAACACTTCTTCAGTTATCTGTTTATGTGCTTAACCATTAAGTAAATGTTTCTAACAGGCTCCAACTGAGATGGAAGAAGATAAGGCAGAAATGCCAGAGACAAACCCAGAAACCAACAAGGTTTCTGAAGAACACATCACTGAGCCTTCTAGCATGAAGGTATATGACAAATCAAGTGATAAGTATTCTTCGTCTAGGGTTATCTCATATCTCTTCTAAAAATATTCAATACTTTCTACTTACAGGATCAATCAGAAGTAGAAATGCACGGGGACAAAGTTGCGACATCCCCTGCATAAATGGAAATTGATGAAGCCCCCAAGGCAACATCACCTGAAAGAACACCAGAGACTGCGAAAGTTTCTGAGAAAAATGACTCTGAGCTTCCTATTGAGGAAGTAAGTAACTCAGAACTCATTAAAGCATATATTTGCACAGTTTCTTTCAAACAATTTCCTAAGTATTGGATCATTTTATTTCTCAGGTTCAAGAAAGAAAGGTTGATGAGGACCAGACTTCCAAGTCTCCACCTCACAACAAGATATCTGAGACACCCATTGTCTCAGTGGTTCAAGTATCTGAGCCTGATGTTCATACTCAGGTAACTCAGAAACTAAACTACACTTATACTCAGATATCTACAAAAGTTTTGAAACTCACTCAAAACTCTTTCTTTCAGGCTCAAACAGATGCAAAGCAGGTTCCCATTGAAGAGACAAGGGACCTACTTCACTTCTTCAAAGCTCACACCCTGCCAAAGCATGTTCAATGCTTCAAGAAATGGCAAAAGTTAAGGTGCTCTGATCTCTCTGAAATATTAAGAATCACAGATCAACCAATCAGACGAGCACGAGCTCTTGACTTGGAGACATATATCCATGCAATGTTCCCTACCGAACAGTACACAGTTGCGACCTTATTGCATAAGGATTTCTCCAAAGAAGTGGCGCATAGTTTGATACATGCCTTTGAGCAGTGGATGGTCGACAAGATTACATATGGCATTCAAGCGGTCCCCGCCAAACTCGCAATTTATACCTTGAACAAGAAGAAGTTAATGGGCAGAAGATCACTATCCCGGAGGTGATCAATCTTGTATCTGAAGATGATGAGGAGGAAGAAATGAATGAAAATTACTTTGATGAACCTCCCACTGACCATCACCAAAAGGATGATAATGACAAAAAGGATGATGATGATGCCCCTGCACCAGGGAACAGAGGAATTTCACAAAGAAACAATGCCTCAGCTGCTGAAAAGCAAACTGAGAAGACTTCACAGAAATCTCCGTCTTCATCACCTCAGAAATCTACTCATCCATCTTCCCAACACGCAGTTACTACTGAACAAGTAGTTGAGATTTCTGAAGAAACCGATCAGAAAATATTAAACACTCAAACCAGATCTGCTCAACTCAGACAACTGTTGGAAAAGAACAACAGCTCCATCTTCAACTGGAAGATCAAATAGCTAAATCCAGAGACAAGCTTGATCAACTACAAGATCAATACTTACAAGAAATGATTGCTTACTCTGAGGTTAAAGAGCTACGGGATGTTGTGCATGATATCACCAAAGAACTCGATACTGAAGAAGTATCTGAAGTCAAGCATGATGCTAAGGCTGCATCATCTTCCAAAGAAATACCATCCTACTCCCAGAAAGGAAAGAAACCAATCTCTGAGATGGTTGTTGGACTCGATACAATCGATGAAAATGTCCATGAGGATGAAGATCACTGGGCTGATTACTCAGATGATGAAGAAGACAAGACTTTGGCAGAGCACCGCAATGAACATCTAGTGGTTTCTCACTTGAAAAGGAAGCTGATTGCTCCTACAATTTTCAGCAAACTGCCAAATGTTCACTCCAATGAATACATGAACAGTGCAATCTCGGCTACTACGAACAAGGAGATGTCTTCACGAACAAGGAAGTAATTGCCTCGTCCCCTCGAATGAGAAAGTTCACTGAGCTCATCACTCAGAGAACAACTAGCATAGTCATTTCTCAGAAAGATCTGGGAATGATAAGGGACGATGATGCGTCTTTAGCTGAAAAAGCTTTCCAAGACGCAAGTTACACTGCTGGAAAAGCATATGCCATCCTAGGCCCATTAGCAGAGCTCACTGATAAGGACAATGGACTTATCAAGCAAAATCAGGAGCTCAAAGACGAACTTCAGAAGTTGGTCAGTGCTTATAATTATTTACAAGGGCACTTCAACTCTCTCTCAGATTCCTTTATGAGACTGAGTCAGCCAACAATGACTAAGGGGGAAAGAATGTACAAATCTGGACCTCAAAGTCAGGGGGAATGGGAAGAAGGAGAAGAAAACAAGAAGAAATCTGGAGCTGGTGCGGCTCAGAAAGGAAGAAGAAACATGAAAACTTCCCAGCCACCGCTCAGAATCAATGAACCCTCCTCAAGCCAAGCTGCTTCCCAGAAACCTACTGAAGGAACTAAAATAATAACAAGGGCCATGGCACAGAAACCTCCAAGGAGTACCAAGGCTCCAAGGAGAAGACAAGTTAAAGGGATTGATGAATCTTCTGAAGAAGAAGAAGAAGGTCAAATCAAGTCCCTGGGCAATGAAGAAGGTCAGAAACTCACAAGATCTAATCTTGATGATGATGAGGAAACTGATGAAGATGAAGCTCCTCTTCATAGAAAAAGGAAAATTGAAAGCCTAACTGAGCCCATAGCTACAAATCCCCTAGCAGCTAAAACACCCTCTGGAAATACCAAGTCTATCCAGGGTGGTGGTTCTTCAAGCAACAACCCCAAAGAGAATTCAAGAAAGAGAAGGAACAGACTGAGAGCTGAGCAAAGACAAAGTCAACTTCCACTCAGGCCAGAAGAAGCCAAAATAGAGTATGTGAAGTATGACAATGATTCCTCTGTCTCACAGTGCATCAATCGAAAAAATGGCTATTGGATTACGAACTTAAGCATCTCTTGGTAAATTCAAGATTTCGAACCAATCCATAAACAACTTATGGCATGGAGAAAAGATAAGCCAACCTTGATCAACACCAATCACATTAAAGCTGGTTGGATTTTGAAGTTGTCAAGAGAATGAAGCCATGAGAAAGGACCTCTCGATGAATGTCCATATGGAAAGCCGATGATGTGCACGAATCAATATCACAGAACAGCACAAGAGCAAGACTTCAGTAGAACCCTATGAATCGTTCTATCTAGCGAAGATCAATACAAGGTGACATCGGATATCCAAGATTATCTCTGAATACTTCAAGCTTTGATATCGAATAGAGCATGCACGAAGTGGGGAAAGTATCTGTGGGTCAAACATTTTGTCAAGAAAAATCCTACCAAAACCTACAAAGAGGTCTGTGGATTTGCCAGAGACACTGAGATGCTCGTCAGAACTCTTCTCTATGACTATTCTGATGACATCAAAAGGTTTGGAGATAGGAAATTTGCAGACTAATCCACGGAAACACTGTTGAAGACTTGAAGAAATTGAAGACTTGAAGATTAGTTTATTAGGATGTTTACTTGGAGCTTGGTTACTCCTGTTGTCCTAATTTACTACGTAGTTTTTGTTGTATTTTTGCTGACCGAGCTTAACTGTATTATGTATTGAAGTTATCTGTAATCTTTATTTGTAACTTATCTGAAGAACTTACTCTCAGATAATATTCTATAAAAGATAACTTGTCAGCAAAGATCACACCTTGTGATTTGGTTGATGTCTACTTTCTGCACTTAATTAAATAATTTGAAGATCTTAAGAAAAGATTAAGTGTTGGATTGTTCACTCATCCAGATTTGTAATAGGTAAGATAGTCATCGTTGACTGATCAAAAAGTGGGGAAATTTGTTGAGAAATTTGTTGGGAAATTTCTTGGGAAATTTGTTAGGAAATTTGTTAGATATTTTGTTAGAAATATCTGTTTAGATTTTGATCAGCAACATGATGACTTATCTTAGTCTCAGAAAGGTGATTAGTACTCTTGGTTCACTTGAACATTGTAAAAGAGGAAACTCACTAAGTATGATAGTCTAGCTAAATCTTGTATAGGATGTTAGGTCTCAAAATGTAATTTTTATTTTAAAGAAGAGAAGACCAAGAAGAAGACATCCAAGCAGAACAAGCTCAACGACATTGAAGACTTGAAGAAACTGCACAAGATTGCTGAAACTGTTGTTCAGATGTCTTAGCCAGATATCTTAAAGACACGAATAGTTTCAAACAAACTGTGTCACAAGAGATATCTGAGAAATAAAAGACCTATCTGAAAACAAGGAAAGTGTCCACAGATATCTACTCTCAGATACCTTGAGCTTTAACCACATTTACGAAAAGAAATATATATTGCAAACAAAGTTGTTTCAATATAAGTGGTATCGAAGATTGAAGATAAGGACGTGCAAAGAATCGATAACACTAGTCTCTCGACATAAAGCATAGTTCCGTTGGCACTACTGAGACAAAAGTATAGTACAATGCATTTAATGCACGGACAGATGTACGAATAAAAGCAACGCGACTCAAGAAGAAGACAAAGCTCACATAAGATTATACGAGATATCAATAGTTTGAATTTGAGCCTAACGGATACTATTCAAACGGCACTCAAATTCATCTATAAATATCAACACTTAGACTGCTTGAAAAAACACACACGACATATCTTGAAAACGCTGAACATCTTACTCTCTCAAAGCAACTTACTTATCCTCAAAGCTTTCTGTTGCGACCAAAGCTTTTGATCTTGAGTAACACTGAAGTTCTAAGTGTCCTGATCCTAAACAAGCATAGCTATCTGTGAAAGAGTTGAAACGAAAGATAAAGTATCTGAGATTCATTCTCTTGAACATTTATCTAAGACTTGGGTGAGTAAAAAGAACAAGATACCATACATTGAAAAGTGTATTAAGTATACTTGATTCACAGAGCTATCTGAATAACTGAATAAGTTATTAAAGAAGCTCATCTGACAACTCAAACCCAAACCAACACCATAACTGGCGTGGAGTACAGGAAGTACTTAGTTTGAAAAATCAGGGAAGAACTCCAAGGTTACCGGAGTATAGGAAGTACTTGATTTGGGAAACTAAGGAATAACTCCAAGGTTATTGAGTATAGGAAGTACTTAGCTTGGAAAGCTAGGGAATAACTCAAAGGTTTCTGAGTACAGGAAGTACTTGGCTGTGAAAGCCGGGGAACAACTCAGGGGGAACATTTGGTTGGGAACCAATTGTTAAGAATCTTAGAATAGGTTTATTGTAAGGTGAACTCAATTATCTGTTCTAGTGTATTCTAGGTCTCTGGTAGACCGAAGTGGATTAGTTAGAGGATTACTCCACCTCCAGATACCACTATACTTGTTGTGTTATTTACCTTTCTGTATTTACATCTCAGCAACACACACACACACTTTAACTGTTTCTGCACTTATCTTTATTAAGTCTTCCGCACTCTGATTCTAAGTATCAGATATCTATTCAGATATCTGAGAATTAGTTTTATCGACAAAAGTTTTAAAAGACTATTCACCCCCCCCCCCCTAGTCTTTTTACTTTGCCGTTATCTGGACCAACAAATTATGTGAATCACCAGGGCTAGTTGAACTGCAGAAGGTGGTTTTTGATGTTAATAAAGATGCATCTGCAGGGCCAGATAGGTATCCTGCTTGTTTCTATATAGCTTGTTGGGATATTATCAAGTTAGATCTTCATGAGGCTATTGAGGACTTTTTTACAGGCTCTGAACTTCCAGTAGGGATCTAAGCTACTTCTTTGGCTCTGGTCCCTAAAGTGAAGAATCCTACCTTGTGGTCTGAGTACAGACCTATCAGCTTATGCAACTGTTCCCACAAGATTATAACAAAGATCCTCAATGACAGGTTAGCCACTGTGTTACCATTCCTCATTTCAGAGAATCAGAGTGGTTTCCTCAAAGGGAGACTTATTTCTGACAATATCCTCCTAGCTCAGGAGATGATCCATGCTTTGGATGTTAAAACCAGGGGTTCTAATGTTGCTATCAAGATAGACATGTCTAAGGCCTATGATAGGCTTAACTGGGATTTTCTTTGTAAGGTTTTGTCTGCATTTGGATTTTCAAACAAATGGATAGATTTGGTGATGAGAACAATCAATAACTGCCACTTTGGAGTTCTTTTCAATGGGGTAGCTAAAGGTTTTGTTAAATCCAGACATGGCCTGAGGCAGGGTGACCCTCTGTCACCTGCCCTCTTCATTCTTGCAAGTGAGTACCTGTCTAGAGGTATTAATAAGCTTTATTCTTCAAATCCTTCTCTTTATTATGATGCCAAAGGGGGTCCTTCTGTCAGTCATCTTGCTTATGCAGAGGATTTGGTAGTTTTTACTAAAGGAAATAAAGTGGGATTGAAAAAGAGCATGTCTTTTCTACTTCATTATGAACACACTTCTGGTCAAAAAGTTAACATGGAGAAGAGCAATGCCTATATAGGCAAACATGCTAATTCTGGGATGATAGAGCAAGTCACAGGTTTTGTAGTGAAGGACCTTCCTTTCTACTATCTGGGGGGCCCTGTCTCTAAAGGTAGTAAGAAGATCAGATTATATGCACCACTGGTGGATGAGATCAGAAACAAGCTAGCTGGCTGGAATATGGAGCATCTATCTCAAGGTGGTAGATTGACACTTATCAAAAGTGTGCTATCATCTATGCCTGTATACATCCTGCAAGTGTGTGACCCTCCAATAGCAGTTTATAAAATGATTGAATCCATGATGTCTAAGTTCTTTTGGGGTTCCTCTGAGTTGGTTAAAAAAATTCACTGGTCTAAATGGTTGCCTTTGTGTGTACCTGTCAGTGAAGGAGGATTGGGGGTGAGGTCTATTAAGGATGTTTGTATGGCTTTCTCATTAAAGTTGTTGTTCAGAATTAGGGAGCAGTCATCTTTATGGTCAAAATTCATGTTTGCCAAATACTGCAAGAAAAGGTCCCCTCTGTTGGTCCAGATAACGGCAAAGTAAAAGACTAGAGGGGGGGTGAATAGTCTTTTAAAACTTTTGTCGATAAAAACTATTTCTCAGATATCTGTGTAGATATCTGATACTTAGATTCAGAGCGCGGAAGACTTAAGATAGATAAGTGCAGAAATAGTTAAAGTGTGTGTGTGTGTGTGTGTTGCTGAAATATAAGTACAGAAAAGTAAATAACACAGCAAGTATAGTGGTATCTGGAGGTGGCGTAATCCTCCAACTAATCCACTTCGGTCTTCCAAAGACCTAGAATTCACTAGAATAGATAATTGAGGTCACCTTACAAAAATCCTATTCTAAGATTCCTTAAACAAATGGTTCCCAACCAAATGTTCCCCCTGAGTTGTTCCCCGGCTTTCACAGCCAAGTATTTCTGACTCGTAAACCTTTTGAGCTATTCCCTAGCTTCCCAAGCTAAGTACTTCCTGTGCTCAATAACCTTGGAGTTATTCCTTAGTTTCTCAAACTAAGTACTTCCTGTACTCCACGTCAGTGATGGTGTTGGTTTTGGTTTGAGTTGTCAGATGAGCTTCTTTAATAACTTTTCGGTTAATCAGATAGCTCTGTGAATCAAGTATACTTAATACACTTTGCAATGTATGGTATCTTGTTCTTTTTACTGACCCAAGTCTATGATAATTGTTCAAGAGAATGAATCTCAGATACTTGATCTTTCGATTCAACTCTTTCACAAATAGCAGTGCTTGTTTAGGATCAGGACACTTAGAACTTTAGTACTACTTAAGATCAGGAGCTTTGGTCGCAACAGAAAGCTTGAGGATAAGTAGTTTGCTTTGAGAGAGTAAGATGTTCAGCGTGTTTATGGAGTTCAAGGTGTGTCTTCTCAAGCAGTCTAAGTGTTGAAATTTATAGATGAGTTTGAGTGACGTTTGAATAGTATCCGTTAGGCTTAAATCAAATTCAAACTATTGATATACGTATAGTAATCAGAAAGGTGTTTGTCTTCTTCTTGAAGCTACCGTTGCTTTTGTTCGAACATCTATGTCCGCATTTAATGCATTGTACTATACTTTTGTCTCAGAGTGCCAACGGAACTATGCTTTGTATCGAGACAACCTTGATCGATTTCCCGATTCTTTGCGTTCTTATCTTTATCTTCAGATACCACTTTTATTGAAACAACTTTGTTTGCAATATATATATTTCTTTTTCAGAAATGTGGTTAAAGCTCAAGGTATCTGAGAATAGATATCTGTGGACACTTTCCTTGTTTTCAGATAGACCTTTTATTTCTCAGATATCTCTTGTGACATAGTTTGTTTAAAATTATTCGTGTCTTCAAGATATCTGGCCAAGGTATTCAGAAAAGCTTTCAAAGAATCTTGTGCAGTCTTCAAATCTTCAATGTCGTTGAACTTGTTCTGCTTGGATGTCTTCTTCTTGGTCTTCTCTTCATAAAATAAAAATTACATTTTGAGACCTAACATCCTATACAAGATTAGCTAGACTATCATACTTAGTGGGTTTCCTCTTTTACAATGTTCAAGTGAACCAAGAGTACTAATCACCTTTCTGAGACTAAGATAAGTCATCATGTTGCTGATCAAAATCTAAACAGATATTTCTAACAAAATATCTAACAAATTTCCTAACAAATTTTCCCCTTTTTGATCAGTCAACGATGACTATCTGACCAATTACAAATCTGGATGAGTGAACAATCCAACACTTAATCATTTCTTAAGATTTTTCAATTCATTCAATTAAGTGCAGAAAGTAAACATCAACCAAATCACAAGGTGTGATCTTTGCTGACAAGTTATCTTTTATAGAATACTATCTGAGAGTAAGTTCTTCAGATAAGTTGCAAAGAAAGATTACAGATAACTTCAATACATAAAACAAGTTTAGCTCAGTCAGCAAAAATACAAAAAAAAAATAGTAAATTAGGACAACAGGAGTAGCCAAGCTCCAAGTAAACATCCTAATAGACTAGTCTTCAACTCTTCAAGTCTTCAACAGTAGTTCTATGGATCAGTCTGCAAATTTCCTATCTCCAAACATTTTGATGTCATCAGAATAATCATAGAGAAGTGTTCTGACGAGCATCTCAGTGTCTCTGGCAAATCCACAGACCTCTTTGTAGGTTTTGGTAGGATTTTTCTTGACAAAATGTTTGACCCACAGATACTTTCCCCACTTCCAGGCATGCTCTATTCTGATATCTGAAAGCTTGAAGTATTCGTAGATAATCCTCAGATATCTGATGTCACCCTTGTATTGATCTTCAGTTAGATAGAACGACTCAGGGTTCCACAATGAGTCTTGCTCTTGTGCTGTTCTGTGATATTCGAATTCATGCACATCATCGGCTTTCCATATGGACATTCATCGAGAGGTCCTTTCTCATGGCTTCGCCTTTCGACAACTTCAAAATCCAACCAGGCTTTAATGTGATTGGTGTTGATCAAGGTTGGCTTATCTTTTCTCCATGCTATAAGTTGATAATGGATTGGTTCTGGAAATCTTGAATTTACCAGTAGATGCTTAAGTTCCAGAATCCAATAGCCATTTTTCTGATTGATGCACCTGTAGACAGAGGAATCATTGTCATTCTTCACATACTCTATTTTGGCATCTTCCGCCCGAGTGGAAGTTGACTTTGTCTTTGCTCGCCTCTCCTGCTCTTCTCTCTTGAATTCTCTTTGGGGTTGTTGCTTGAAGAACCACCGGATAGACTTGGTATTTCCAGAGGGTGTTTTAGTCGCTAGGGGCTTTGCGACTATGGGCTCGATTAGGCTTTCAATTTTCCTTTTTACGTGAAGAGGAGCTTCATCTTCATCGCTTCTCATCATCATCAAGATTAAATCTTGTGAGAGTTTAATGACCTTCTTCATTGCCTGTGGACTTGATTTGGCCTTCTTCTTTTCTTCGAAGATTCATTAATCCCTTTAACTTGTCTTCTCCTTGAGCCTTGGTACTCCTTGAGGTTTCGTATACGGCCCTTGTTATCATTGTAGTTCCTTCAAGAGTTTCGGGAAGCGCTACTATTTGCAAAGCACTTGGCTTGAGGAGGGTTCATTGATTCGAGTGGTGGTCGGAAGTTTTCATGTTTCTTCTTCCTCTCGAGCCGCACTTGACCCAGATTCCTTCTTGTTTTCTTCTCCTTCTTCCCATTCCCCGACTTTGAGGTCCAGATTTGTACACTCTTTCCCCTTAGTCATTGTCATCGACTCGCCTCATAAAAGAATCTGAGAGAGTCAAAATGCCCTTGTAAATAATTGTGGCGTGACCAACTTCAAGTTCGCTTTGAGCTCCGATTTTGCTTGATAAATCCATTGTCCTTATCGGTGAGCTCCGCCAATGGGCCTAGGATGGCATCCGCTTCCAAAGATGTAACTTGCCTCTTGGAAAGCTTTTTCAGCTAACGACGCATCATCGTCCCTTATCATTTCCAGATCTTTCTGAGCAATGACTATGCTAGTTGTTCTCTGAGCGATGAGCTCAGTGAACTTTTTCAATTCAGAGGGGACGGAGGCAATTACTTCCTTGTTCTGTGAAGACATCTCCTTTTTCAGATGAGCCAAGATTGCATCTGCTCATGTATTCATGGAGTGGACATTTGCGCTTCTTGAAAGTTTCAGGAGCATTCAGTTTCCTTTTCAAGTGTGAAACCGCTAGATGTTCATTGCGGTGCTCTGCCAAAGTCTTGTCTTCTTCATCATCTGAGTAATCAGCCCAGTGATCTTCATCCTCTTGGACATTCTCATCGATTGTGTCGAGTCCAGCAACCATCTCAGAGATTGGTTTCTTCCCTTTTTGGGAGGAGGATGGTACGTCTTTTGAAGATGATGCAGCCTTAGCATCATGCTTAATTTCAGATACTTCTTTAGTATCGAGTTCTTTGGTGATGGCATTTACAGCATCCTGTAACTCTTTAACCTCAGAGTAAGCAATCATCTCTTGCAGATATTGATCTTGTAGTTGGTCAAGCTTGTCTCTGGATTTAGCTATCTGGTCTTCCAATTGAAGATGGAGCTGTTGTTCTTCTTCCAACAGTTGTCTGAGTTGAGCGCTCGATTGAGTATTCAACAATTTACGAGCGATTTCGTCGAATCCTCAACTACTTGTTCAAGAATAACCTTTTGTTGGGAAGATGGATGAGTTGACTTTTGAGGAGATGGAGACGGAGATTTCGTGCTTTCCTCTCGGTTTGCTTTTCAGTTGAGGCATGATTTCTTTGTGAAATTCCTCCGGTCCACAGTGCAGAGGCATCATCATCATCCTTTTGTTCATGTCATCCTTTTGGTGATGGTCAATGGAGGTTCATCAAGTCGTTGCTTATCTCTTCCTCATCATCTTCAGATACAAGATTGATCACTTCAGGAATAGTGATCTTCTGCCCATTAACCTCTTCTTGTTCAGAAGGTATAAATTGCAGAGTCTGGGGCGGAACTGGCTTGAATGCCGTCTGTAATTTTTTTTGACCATCTTCCTGTTCAAAGGCTTGTATCAAACTGTGCGCCACTTCTCTGGAGAAATCCTTATGCAATAGAGTCGCAACTGTGTACTGTTCGGTAGGGAACATTGCATGGATATACGTCTCCAAGTCAAGAGCTCGTGCTCGTCTGGTTGGTTGATCTGTGATTCTCAATATTTCGTAGAGATCGAGCACCTTAACCTTTGCCATTTCTTGAAGCATTGAATATGCTTTCGGTGGTTTGAGCTTTGAAGAAGGGAAGTAGGTCCCTTTTCTCATCATTGGGAGCCTTCTTTGCACTTGTTTGAGCCTGAAAGAAAGAGTTTTGAGTGAGCTTCAAAACTTTTGTAGATATCTGAGTAGAAGTGTAGTTTAGTTTCTGAGTTACCTGAGTAAGTACTTCAGGCTCAGAGACTTGTGCTACTGAGACAATTGGTGTCTCAGATATCTTGTTGTGATGTGGAGACTTGGAAGTCTGGTCCTCATCAACCTTTCTTTCTTGAACCTGAGAATTAAGATTAATACAATACTTAGGAAATTATTTGAAAGAATTTGTGCAAAAATGCTTTAATGAGTTCTGAGTTTTGGACTTACTTCCTCAATAGGAAGCTCAGAGTCATTTTTCTCAGAAACTTTCTCAGTTTCTGGTATTCTTTCATGTGATGTTTCCTTGGGAGCTTCATCAATTTCCATTGATGCAGGGGATGTCGCAACTTTTTCCCTTTGCATTTCTACTTCTGAATGAGCCTGTAAGTAGAAAGTATAGAATATTTTAGAAGAAATTTAAGATAACCCATGATGAAGAATACTTATCACTGATTTTTTATGTACCTTCATGCTAGAAGGCTCAATGATGTGTTCTTCAGAAACCTTGTCGGTCTCTGGGTTTGTCTCTGGCATTTCTGTCTTATCTTCCTCTTTCTCAGTTGGAGCCTGTTAGAAACATTTACTTTAAATGATTAAGCACATAGACAAATGACTGAAAAGTGTTATCTTAAGAATCAATTATCACCGTGGTATGTGCTCGATTTCTTAAGAGGCGAGGTTGAGGTAACCTCCTTCGCTTCGAGGCAAGCTTTCACTTCCTCTTGTTTCGTGTTTCTAACTCAGCTGAATAAAGAATTTTTATATAAGTAACAAGATATACAAGCATAAAATTTTTTCACAAGGTAGGAGTTAAACCATTCAGCTACCTGAGCATTGTCAGGCTGATTGGTCTCTGGAACTTGTGACCCTTTTATACTTTGGTCTTCTTGTTCCAGTACAGCTTCTTTGTTTGAAGTTTTAGGTACTTCACACCTTTCCTGAGTGTGCAACTCAGTTGCCTCTGGTTGATCATCTTGAGTGGATGTCTCGCTTAATCCTCTTGTCGAGTTGGGAACCCGCTTTTTGCAGGATTTTCTTCAGCGTGTTGTAATGCTGGTAATTCGAAATGGAGTTCATTTACCATTTCATCAACCACTTGTGGCTGTTGTGGTTGTTGTGGTTGTCTGGAAGCAGAAGATCGGTCAGTAGAGTGTTCTTCCAGATTTTTAGACGTGGCATTTTCATCAAGATTCCGCCAAAGACTAAATTACCACTCATCAGGGCTTCTTGAAGTTGTGCGTAAGAAACGTTCCCTGATGATGTGTTTGCACCAACAACCTTTGCTATAGGTGCTTGTTCAGCAACCTGAGGTGTAGGTTCTTCTTTAGAAACCTTATCACCAGTTACTGTTACAGTAACCTTAGCCCTCTTTGTTCTTTCTAGGACTTGAGAGATGACTAGTTCATCATCTTCATCGTCAGAGCTCTCATCAGCATTGGAAACTGATTGGTCCATTACTCCTGCGATTTCTGCAGATGGGGCTTGGTGTTTTTCACCTGTTTTGGCAGCATTAATAAGTTCATCGACAAGGCATTCTGCATTAGTCGCAACATTTCTGAACGCACTTTCTCTTGCTGAGTCTACTTGTTCAGTAGTTGATGACTCTTTTGCAGCATTGATGAGTTGATCTGCCTTTATCGGTTCATCGGCAAGGCCTGCAGATATCTGAGAATCGATAACCTCAATGGGTGTGTCTTCTGATTTGCCAGCAGACTTCTTTCTTGAAGTTCTGGGCTTCTTGGTCGCAACCTTTTCTTCAGATACCTTTTCAGACTTTCGCTTCTTAGAACCTTTCTGAGACCCAGTAACCTTTTTCATCAAGTTTGTATACTCATATTTGTAGAGTAGGTTACTGTTGGCTATTTCAGCCATCTCTCTAAGCTCAATGCCAAGCTTCTCCAGCAAGTAGCATATCTTCAGACCATAGCCTACTGTGGCCTTTGGCTCAGCTAGTCCTTTAGCGATCTTAGGCTCGAAGCCTTGAATCTTCTTCACAAACTTCATGAAGGCGCATTTCCCAGCTTAAAAGGGTTTTCCAAATTTTGTCTTGTTGATTCAAGAAGAACATCATGATCCATCGTTCTTGGCTTATCCGGTCGAACCTCCTTGTAGACCATCAAAGCATCCGTGAAGAATGCAAGCCAATACATCCGTGAACCATCGGATGTCCGGTTCGGATGTCGAAGCTTGAACTCGGTGTATCTGATTTTCAAGATCACACACGCCATCGCATAATTGTTTAACACCTTCAAGGAGATCATCATCCTTGGTGTATATTTCAAAATCCTTTCCAAGATTTTGAAACTCAAACAACTTTCTGAAGTTGTTAAGTCCGTATGATTTCCTTTCCTTGATCGAGGTTTTGATGACACTATTGCAAATACAAACACAGGAAATTATCCTGGAGTTGTTGTAGAATTCCAACACATCGAGTGATGAAATTCCACTTGGGCGAGCAGATAGAAAACCCTTGATTTGTGCCTTTTCAAGCATGTCAAGAATCATCTTTCTGTCGACTTGGTTCTCTATTGCAGCCGTGAGGTATTCCTCAACCATGGCACCACCCCAAATCATTCTGTGATTTGAAGTCCAATGGTCAGGATTAAAATCTCCTACCAGTCGGTTGTTCACAATAACCAACTCTGGTGTTTGCTTTTCAGCAGTACCAGTGGAGGATTGAGATTTCTGTGTGGAAGAATTCTTTGGGGCCATCTCTTTATATAGTGTAGGAATTTGGTGTTTGAAAGAGATTTGATTCAGTAATTCTTTGCAGAAAAACTTAATCTTGATTTGCAGAGATTGTAGAAGGTTTGCAGAGAATCAAGAGAAGGTTTTGGTATTTTTGTGTAAGTTGGAATTTTGGATTAGGCGAAAGTGATTTCTTTTGCCAAAATCCTATATATATAGCAATAGAATCTCAACAGACAAATACATACAAATTGATTTTGTGTGTACGTATCTGTGATTTGCAAGCAGGCGTGAGCAAAAGCTAGTTCGGCATTAAATGCAAAGTGGGCTTTGTCAGAATTTTACAGTCCACTATTTACTGTGAATTAATTTCCACCGTATAGATCAAACGTTTAATTTCATCAAGGGTCACCATTGCTTCTTCAGCAATGATCACAATCAACAAGTGGAATTGTGCCCATTTAATGAATTTTGGCTATTAGCTATCTGAATCACGTTTTTGTATGACCAAGAACACTGTTTGCATCTGAATCTGTCTTATACTTAGGATTTTTCCAAGTTTTTCATCAAGATAGAAATAATGCGAATTTCAAGAGAGTAGTTGACTGCAGATAGTTGTACTATTCTCCTTTGTGTTCCCCGTTTATGGAGTGATTCAGATATCTGAGTTCCCGTCTCAGAGATCTTAAGCTGTCTTTTTGCTCTTTAGCCTTTTTGACTTCTGGATACCCGCCTGCATTTCTCTTTTCTCTTCTCTGGATGCCCGTTCCAGATACCTCTTCTCTGGATGCCCGTTCCAGATTCCTGAACTTTTTCAGTTCATTGGTAGTTCCATTAGTCCAAGACTATGTCTTAAGGCTAAGAATCTACTTTCTTGTAGTGGCTTAGTGAAGATATCTGCAAGTTGGTCTTCAGTGCCAATCTTGAGTATCTCTATATTGCCTTTTTCAACATGGTCTCTGAAGTCTAACATCAATATGCTTTGTTCTGGCATGAAATTTGGATTCTGTGTAATCGCAATAGCACTTGTGTTGTCACAGTAAATGGGAGTTTTCTCTTCATCGAGTCCATAGTCTTTAAGTTGTTGTTGTATCCACAGAATTTGTGTTGCACAACAACCAAAGACAATATATTCAGCCTGTGGTAGAAGTTGCAATTGAGTTTTGCTTCTTGCTAAACCACGAGATAAGTCTAGTACCCAGAAACTGACAAGTTCCTGAGGTGCTTTTCCTATCAAGTAGCGATCCAAAGATAATCGTCCGAGTACCCAAATAAACCTAATCCGCTTTCTAGGATACCACAATCCTACATCTACTGTACCTTTTACATACCTTAATATTTTCATAGCAATGTTGTAGTGTGTTTGCATCGGATTTGTGCGAAATCTAGCACACACTCCAACGTATTGAATATCAGGTCTACTTGCAGTGAGGTAAAGTAGTGAACCTATCAATTTCCTATACTTATGTTCTTCAACATTCTTATCTGATTCAGTATAGGTCATTTTGGTTCCAATGCTCATAGGTATCTTAGCATTCTTTTCAGAGGGCTTAAGATTGAATTTTGTGAGCATATCTTTTGCATACTTTGTTTGACTAATGAATATTCCATCATTGAGTTGCTTGACTTGCAATCCTAGAAAATAATTCATTTCTCCCATCATGCTCATCTCAAACTTACTTTTCATGAGATTTGCAAAGTCATTACAAAGTTGCTTGTCCTTAGATCCAAATATGATGTCATCAACATATACTTGAACTAAGAGTAGTTTCCCATCATGATTTAAGGTAAATAAAGTTTTATCAACTTCACCTTTCTTGAAACCACTTTCCAGAAGGTATTTGGCCAAAGTGTCATACCATGCTCTTGGAGCCTGATCCATACTGAGCTTTCAGAGTTTATAGACCATTCTACTTTCTGAGGAAACTTCAAAGCCAGGTGGTTGCTCAACATAAACTTCTTCTGCAAGTTCACCGTTCAAGAATGCACTTTTGACATCCATCTGATAAACTTTAAAATCTTTATGAGCTGCAAAGGCTAGAAAGAGTCTTATTGCATCCAATCTGACAACTGGTGCATATGACTCATCAAAATCTAAGCCTTGATGCAGGTAAATCCCTTGGCAACCAATCTTGCTTTGTTTCTGGTTATTTCACCAGATTCATTCATTTTGTTTTTGAAAACCCATTTAGTTCCAATTACAGATATTCCTTCCACAAATGGAACTAGTTTCCAGACTTTGTTTCTCTCAAATTGATCCAACTCTTCTTGCATTCCAGAGATCCAGTCTTGGTCTCCTAATGCTTCTTCTATATTTTTAGGTTCAATATTTGAGATAAAACATCCAAAAAGAGAATTAGCATTTTCATCTATTGCTCTCCTAGTCCTAACACCTTGATTAATTGGTCCAATCACATCTTTTGCAGGATGATCCTTGATCCATCTCATCATAGGTTTAGTGCTAGTAGGATAAATATCCAAATGATTTGAATGTGAATCACTGGGATTTTGATTTGATACTTTTTCAGTATCTAAGACATTTTGCTCCTCAGAAGGGCAATTAATGTCTGACACTTGTTCAGTGTTTGAACTATCTGGAACATGTCTTTCAGAGAGATTATTTCCAGAGATAGATTCATGATGAATATCTTCAGTTTCCATTTCTGGAAGTTTCATAGGAAATTCTTCATCATGTTTGTGAGTCATCTGGTTGTTACTAGGCATATCAAGCTTTTCTACGTCAGAGTCATCCTCACTTTCCATAATGATGTTTCTCCTTTCTGAGGATTCTTCTTCAGAATCCCTCAACATTAGTTCTTTGAACCTTTCTGAGAGTTCATCATTAGGAGGTGTTTTCTTACTTCCTTCATAGAATACAACATGAACTGATTCTTCAATTTTCTTTGTTCTTTTGTTGTAAATTCTGTAGCCTTTGCTATTCGTGGAATAACCAAGAAATACACCTTCATCTGCCTTTGGTTGAAATGTTCTCAGATAATCTTTTCCATTGTTTAGAAAAAAACATCTACAACCAAATACTCTCAGATGTTTGATATTAGGGGGTCTACCAACCAAGATTTCATAAGGGGTCTTGTCATGGTGTTTGTTTATCAAACATCTGTTCTGAGTGTAGCAGGCTGTGTTTACAGCTTCAACCCAATAAACTTCACTTATTTCAGTGTCAGCTAGCGTCGTCCTTTCAGCTTCTTTAAGGGTTATGTTTTTCCTTTCTGCAACACCATTTTGTTGAGGTGTTCTTACAGAGGAAAGTTGGTGTTGTATACCTTTGCAGGTACAAAACTCCTTTATGTACTAGTTGACAAACTCAGTACCATGGTCTGTTCTGATTGCAGATACCTTGTCATTTTTCATGACTTCAAGCTTTTTCAGCAAGTTTGGTATCTCCACCCTGGCATCAGATTTGTGTTTCAGAAAGACAACCCAAGTGAATCTTGAGAAGTCATCTACTACAACCAGACCATACTTCTTTCCTGCATAACTAGTTACAGATGATTCAAAAAGATCCATGTGTAATAGTTGCAGTGGTCTAACACTAGAGTGTCTAGTTTTGGACATGAAAGAGATTTTGGATTGTTTCCCCATCTGACAGGCAGAACAGATACCATCCTTTCTGAAAGATGTTTTGGGAAGGCCAACCATTAATTCTGTCTTGGCAAGTTTGTTCAGAGTTTTGAAGTTCAAGTGACTCATTCTTTTGTGCCATAACCAGTGCTCTTCTGTGTGACCAGATTGACTCACCATGAGACATTCTTCAGTTGTGGCAGATGCCCAATCGGCAACATAAAGACTGCCTTTCCGCCGAGCAACCAAGACTGTCTACTTTGACTCATTGTCAATTAGTTTCCAGTATTTTGCTTTGAATTTTACAGTAAAACCTTTATCTGCAAACTGGCTCATGCTGAATAGATTATATTTCAAATGCTTAACATGTAATACGTCAGTGATTGTTAATGTTCCCAATTTGACGTTGCCAAATCCCAGAGAGGGATTTAATTCTCCTCCAGCAAATCTGATATCTGGTCCTGTGTTGCAAGCTTTGTAATCGACCAGATTTGCTTTGTCTCCTGTCATGTGCTTTCCGCATCCACTATCAAATAGCCATTGTGCTTTAGTCCAGGAAGCATTCTGCACACAACAGGAAACAGGAGATTAGGTTCTCAATTTACAGTTGGAACCATCAGGACTAAACAATCTTCCAGTAGGAATCCATTTTTGAATGAATTTCCTTGGAACATTCTTTTGTCTGATAGGAACATAAGGAGGAAACTAATTGAATGATTATCATTATTAAGAATTATTTTCTTCCTTGGTGTGTTCCTAGGTGCTCCATTTGGTGCTTTCAGATACCTGTCAGGTTTCTGAGTTTGCTTTTCAAAGAACTTCGCTTTCCTTGCTGATTTCTTCTAGCACGGCATTGATTTTCAGTGGCTTGATTCAACTTCCACTTCTGATAATTGCTTTGAGCAATTCTAGCCTTTAGCCATCGTTCTTGCTCCTGTTTGTATTCATGAGCAAGTTGTTTCCCGATGCCTTTATAGCCAATACCGTTTCGAGCACTTGAAGCTATCTGAGATCTTTTTTCAGTAGCTTTGCTAGTCTCTGGTTGGTCCAATTTCTTTCCAGAAAAAGTGACATCGGAGAATTCGCCAGCTCTTGCAATTCTACCCTTTTGAGAGACATAGCACTGTGGGTGTTTACACTTTTCAGTGTTGTGTTTCTTTTCAGAGACGTGCCCAACAGTTTTGTTTTTGACTTGTTTTTCCCACAAAGGTTTAGTCGCAACTGACTTTCCTTTGTCAACAATCTTCGTCTTCTGACCGATACTATAGATTGCATGGGAACCATCTTGCTGAGTACTTACAAATGTTCTTCTTTCCTCACTCTTATTCAGAGTGATAGAACAATCTATCTGTGTATTCAGCCCAAGTCCTTTCTTTTCTGAAGGATCTCTTAAGTAAGATTGTACTTCAGTAAGAGTGTCACTAGCTTTGGCATAAGATTGAAAAGATAATTCTTTCTTTTCGAGTTCCTTGTTCTCAGAAAGAAGATCTTCATATTTCTTTCGTAATTCAGCCATTGCTTCTTTATGTGACTTTTCAGTCTCAGATATCTGAGCTTTGAGAAATGCATTTTCAGCATCCTTTTTCTCCGATATCTTAACTAATTGAGAATTTTCCTTTGCAAGAGAATTCTTTTCTTCTTCAAGATTTTCGGCTCTAGCTCGGATCATTAGAAATTCTCTTTCATAGATGTCAAGTTCTTTCCTGAGATTTTCTAGATCTTTTATTTCTTCTTCATCACTTTCATAAGTATAACAAGAAGTATGTGTTACCTCATCACCATAAGATGATTTCTATGTTAGAGATGTCCGACCGTCAATTTCAAAGAACTCCACACATTTCATTCTTCTTGAGGCCGAAGTCGATTATATCATGAGTAACTCCACATAATTCTGGTGATGGTAAGATTGAGTCATCTGAATTGTCATCTTCAGAATCTGTCTCGACGTCTAGAGCATCCAGTTGAGTTTGGATTTTCTTTCTTTCTTCAGTTAATAAAGCTTTCTGGCTTCTTCTGAAGATTCTTCTATCTTTCTTGTAACATGTCCTTAGTTTGTTGAAGGCAGGACAATCCTTCTTGAAGTGACCAGGTTTCTGACAATAGAAACATATATCGTTTCCAATTTCTACTTCCTCAGTACATGATGCTTTCTGAGCTGGCTTGTTCAATGAAGCTTTGCATATTTTTGTATCGGTGATAGTTTGAGCTAGATGCTTTTTCACTTCTCTTTGGCTTTTCTTCTCTCAATTTCTCGTGACATATTTGCTCATTTGCTTTAAAGAAGAGCATCCTCAGTCCCTTCCTTGCTTTTCTTCTTTTCAGAAGTTCCTTGAGCAACTAGAGCAATATTCTGCAACTTTTCAGTTGTTTGTTCTCTTTGTGTTGTCTCATAATCAACCGTAGCAAGATGTGAGAAGAGTTCCACTGGAGTGATATTTGGCATTCCTTGGTTAAAATAAAAGAATTTAGTATGCTCCATGTGGTTAAGACTTGACAATAGTCTTAATCTTTTCGACCGGGAGTATCTGCTTTCCCAAGTGCTTGCCATATCACTCATGAGAGTGGTAAATGAAATCAAGTTCTTCCAGAGTTTCAGTGGGTCCTTGTTTGAAATTTTGAAATTTCAACTTGAGAACTTCGAACTTGTTTTCTTTGGTTTTCTCGGCCGCAGATTTCTTCAATCGGTTGCGAGCAACTTTCGCTTTTAGCACCCTACGCTTTATAATCGATGTGCTCAGTGTCGATCCGATGATGATATTACGAGCTTGACCATCCGCATAATTTCTCTTGCATCTTCCGATGTCGAGTTCTCGGCTTTGGTTCGTAAATAACTTGACTAGTAGATCTCCCACTTGTTGACGCATCGCCAGTGAAGATCCTTCGCTTTGATCTCTGTCTCTACCATTAGAAACCTCCATGACTTGTTGAAGTTGTTGAATGACTATTGGGCCATTCTTTATCACTTCGATCATTTCGTCACTTATGGCTTCAAGGTGGAGCATCATGTTATTTTTCCATTTCTCGTAGTTCTCTGGTTTGAGAACGGGTGCATCACTCAGAGACATTCCTGCACACTTAACACACAAATTAAATAGTCCTCGAAAATGGACAAAGTTCCTTCACCGTCTGGGATCTAGGTTCAAGGTTCAAGCTTGTGAACCTCCTGCTCTGATACCACTTGTTGGTCCAGATAACGACAAAGTAAAAGACTAGAGGGGGGTGAATAGTCTTTTAAAACTTTTGTCGATAAAAACTATTTCTCAGATATCTGTGTAGATATCTGATACTTAGATTCACAACGCGGAAGACTTAAGATAGATAAATGCAGAAACAGTTAAAGTGTGTGTGTGTGTGTTGCTGAAATGTAAGTACAGAAAAGTAAATAACACAGCAAGTATAGTGGTATCTGGAGGTGGCGTAATCCTCCAACTAATCCACTTCGGTCTTCCAAAGACCTAGAATTCACTAGAATAAATAATTGAGGTCACCTTACAAAAATCCTATTCTAAGATTCCTTAAACAAATGGTTCCCAACCAAATGTTCCCCCTGAGTTGTTCCCCAGCTTTCACAGCCAAGTACTTCCTGTACTCAGAAACCTTTTTGAGCTATTCCCAAGCTAAGTACTTCCTGTGCTCAATAACCTTGGAGTTATTCCTTAGTTTCTCAAACTAAGTACTTCCTGTACTCCACGCCAGTGATGGTGTTGGTTTTGGTTTGAGTTGTCAGATGAGCTTCTTTAATAACTTTTCAGTTAATCAGATAGCTCTGTGAATCCAGTATACTTAATACACTTTGCAATGTATGGTATCTTGTTATTTTTACTGACCCAAGTCTATGATAATTGTTCAAGAGAATGATCTCAGATACTTGATCTTTCGATTCAACTCTTTCACAAATAGTAGTGCTTGTTTAGGATCAGGACACTTAGAACTTTAGTACTACTTAAGATCAGGAGCTTTGGTCGCAACAGAAAGCTTGAGGATAAGTAGTTTGCTTTGAGAGAGTAAGATGTTCAGCGTGTTTATGGAGTTCAAGGTGTGTCTTCTCAAGCAGTCTAAGTGTTGATATTTATAGATGAGTTTGAGTGCCGTTTGAATAGTATCCGTTAGGCTTAAATCAAATTCAAACTATTGATATCTGTGTATAGTACTGTAGCAGGTTTGTCTTCTTCTTCAGAAGCTACCGTTGCTTTTGTTAAGATATCTCTGTCCGTGCATTTAATGCATTGTACTATACTTTTTGTCCTGTAGTGCCAACGGAACTATGCTTTGTATCAGAGACAACCTTGATCAGATTTCTCTGATTCTTTGCACGTTCTTATCTTTATCTTCAGATACCACTTTTATTGAAACAACTTTGTTTGCAATATATATATTTCTTTTCAGAAATGTGGTTAAAGCTCAAGGTATCTGAGAATAGATATCTGTGGACACTTTCCTTGTTTTCAGATAGACCTTTTATTTCTCAGATATCTCTTGTGACATAGTTTGTTTAAAACTATTCGTGTCTTCAAGATATCTGGCCAAGGTATCTGTAAAACTGTTTCAGTAATCTTGTGCAGTCTTCAAATCTTCAATGTCGTTGAACTTGTTCTGCTTGGATGTCTTCTTCTTGGTCTTCTCTTCATAAAATAAAAATTACATTTTGAGACCTAACATCCTATACAAGATTAGCTAGACTATCATACTTAGTGCGTTTCCTCTTTTACAATGTTCAAGTGAACCAAGAGTACTAATCACCTTTCTGAGACTAAGATAAGTCATCATGTTGATGATCAAAATCTAAACAGATATTTCTAACAAAATATCTAACAAATTTCCTAACACCCTCCTACATTCATTTTTAGATCTAATACTCTGTGATCTAGAAAAGATTGGTTAAAATTGATGGTACTGCACAATCTAAATGTTTCTGGAGGACAGGAGAAGGGCTATGTTACTTTTGGCTGGATGATTGGTCTGGAGAAGGGATTTTATTAGGGAAGGCTGTAGGGCAGGTTAACCAATCAGATTTGATAGAAGATTTTTGCACTAATGATCAGTGGAATTGGGTTAAGCTATCTGAGAGTTTACCTCTCTCCATTGCTATCAAAATATTTCTTATTCCCCCTAATCTTCACAAGCTAGCCTATCCTATCTGGAAACCATCTTCTGATGGCTATTTTTCTACTAAGTCTGCATGGAAACTTGTTAGAAGGAGAGCTTTGAACAACCCTACCCTTTCTCATTGCTGGAGATCCAGAATTCCAACTACTGTGGCTATTTTTTGGTGGAAATTACTTCATGACTGGTTGCCAGTAGAAGATGTTATTCAGGGTAAAGGTATAATCTTAGCTTCACATTGTCAATTCTCCAGATCCACTGGGTCTATTATGCATGTGATTCTTTATAATGTCGAAGTGAATAAAGTTTGGGATTGGTTCTCTAGAATTTTTCAGATACCTATGGTACAGCATAGTAGTGTTCAAGACAGGTTTCATTGTTGGATTCATTCTTCAGATGGCATTGCTAGGGACCATATTAGAATACTTATCCCTGTACTGATAGGGTGGCATTCTTGGTTAGCTAGAAATGAGGCCAGATATAGAGGTGTTAATTAAAATTCAATCTCAAGTGATCATTGGTAAAATCATGGCCTTTATTAGGCTGCCTCATCTTGCTAGTCCATTTACTAGAAAATTCTGGAGAGGAGATGTATCAGTGGTAGCTAGCTGGACCATATCTTTAATGCATTCTCCTGTCAAGAGAGTTATTTTAGTTCAATGGAAGAGGCCTCCTCATAATTGGTACAAAATAAATACAGATGGTGCTTATTGTCATATTTCTAAAAGAGCAGCAGTAGGAGGGGTTTTTAGGGATGAAGATGGGAGGATTATCAAGTGTTTCCAGACTTATATTGGATCAGCATCAGTGATCTATGCAGAGCTAGTGGGAATTTGGCAGGGGCTTCAGTTTAGTAAGGATATGAATTTGGTGCAGGTTATCGTAGAAACAGATTCAAAGTTGTCTATTCAGCTCATCCAAAGGTCAGACCTCATATGGCATTGGAAACTGCAGATCATTCTTTCTAAAATTCAGAAGCTATGTGAAGGGAGGAGGATCATTTTTGTGCATATTTTCAGAGAAGGTAATACCATAGCAGACTATCTGGCTTCCACAGCTCTATCTTCTAGATTGTCCAAGGTTTTTGCACCAGGGGATTGTCCATTGAAGGTTAGACAATTTGCTTACAAGGACAAAAATGGTTGTCAATACATCAGGAGGGTTAAACAATGAGTAGCATTAGCATTGTAGTGCAGGTTCCTGCTGAGTGGTTTTGGGTGTGGCAGTTTTGTTTTGCTTTTAGAAATCCCCTTATTATCAAAAAAGCCAGTTTAATAGGAAAAAAAGGCTATGGATCTGTAAACAGAATAGGATCAATAGGCTTTTCCCATAAAAAATTGAGAAACAAATGGGGTGAAAATATGTTAGGCTATTTTATTGTAAAAAAATCAGAAAAAAACAAAAAGTGATCTTAAGACCTGAGCTAAAAAACAATAGTACTCAGGCCTGGGAAATAGATAGGATTGTTGTCTATGTCCCTTTCTTCTTGGTGAAGGGTTGCTATTGGTACTGGGTGTTTGCATGTTCTTCAGTTTATTGTTGGCCTTGGCAGTGTCAGTTTGGAGAGACTGATATCTCCCTTGTATTTGTGCATGCATTATACAGTTTATTTGGGGTATTTGGGGAGTTCTGGATAGGTGTCTACAGGTTTCTGTTTCTTTTTAGGTCTGCTATTGTTAAGAGGGTATCTCTCCCCTTCTTGTCACTAGTCTATTTTTGGGTTAGGATCTGCATTCACTTCCTCTTTTGCCTATTGATGTACACACTGTGGTTTGATTTTTCTGGGAGTACTGTGGGTGGTGGGGGTAGTATCTTGCATATCCTCCAGCTATGGTATAGTGTTTGGAGGAACACTATGCCTAGCATCTTCTTATTGCTGCATTCATGGTGCTTGGTAGGGGTTTTGGTTTTTTGGTCTATTTTTCTGTTCTGGTGTTGGTTTTGGTATTTTTGGAGAGTATTCCTCCCTCTCTATGCACTAGTTCTTCTTCTCCTTTCCTCTTATTTTTATTTTTCTCTTTCTCTTTCTCATGTAGGTTCACGGCTTTTTTCTGCATTGCACACACATTGGAAACTTTTCAGTTTATCTTTTGTCTGGCTATTGATTTACTGGATACCTAGTAGATGTTCTGCTATAGGTTGTAGTAAAGAGTTAGGCAGTGAATGTTGTTTTGACTGGCACTGTACTATGTTAGTGGTTTATCTATGTTAGTGAAGGTCACTATTTTCAGTTTTTATAGTATAGTATTGGTCTCTGTATATGGTACTTCTTGGCTCTATGTTGGCACTGGTAGAGAAGTAGATGGCACAAGGAGAAGTGATGATGGCACGGTGGTGGCACAGGGGGATTTGCAGGTTGTCATAATAATCAGCATTTTAGGCAAGGTGACAGGAAAGGTGGCGGAACAGGTGGAAAAACATTTTGTGTGTGGTACCCCTATCTTTTGGCTTGCACTGGCACGGTATGGCACTGGCATGGCATACTACTTGCACTGCGCTGGCACGGTATGGCACATAAAGGCACTGGAACGGTCAGGGCATGGTACTAGTTATTGGCATTGCAAGGCACTGACTCGAGATGGCACACACAAGGCACGGTACTGGCTCGGCACAGGCACGACATGGTACAGCATGGCACATATATATTTTGGCACGACTGATGGCAGGCAAGGAAGACCTGCTAGTTTAAGACTTTCTTTTGTAAATGATAAAAGCGTTAGGGCTAGAGCACTTTGTGCAGCTTATTTTTGGGATGTAACTATGTCGCTACGTTTCATGTTTGCGGGCTCTCTTAAGCCGCCATGAATGATATGTATATATATATATATATATATATAACTGATGGCAGGCAAGGAAGACCTGCTAGTTTAAGACTTTCTTTTGTAAATGATAAAAGCGTTAGGGCTAGAGCACTTTGTGCAGCTTATTTTTGGGATGTAACTATGTCGCTACGTTTCATGTTTGCGGGCTCTCTTAAGCCGCCATGAATGATATATATATATATATAGATATATATATATATATATATATATATATATATATATATATATATATATATATAATCTATGAGCTAAAAAAAAAAAAGCTCCAAGATATGTCTCAGTGTCAAAAATATGAATATGGAGCTTTTCTATGAACTAGGTTCTGCTCTAGGGCAAAGTGTTGTTCTTCCCAATAGAATGAAAATCCCCTGTAATTATATCTTGTTCCAATTAATAGAAAGGAGAAAAACTATGTCTGGGCGAATTAGGAAACAAATCGCAAAAATACGGCAAAAAAGAAAACTGGCATCGCCAGTTAATCAAAACTGGCGTCACCAATTTGGTTACAGAAACACATTGGCGTACGCCAAACTGGCATCGCCAGTTCTCCTAGAAATTACTGTTTTGCCCTTCGACGCCTTTTGACTCCAGTTCTTGATATTTTGGCCTTCCCTCTCCACTTCTAGCATCCATACGAGGCATTAGAACTCCAAATCTTGTAGATGCATATAAAATACACCATTTTTCCTTCAATTAGTGCAGTTTAGCCAAATATCTATAAAACTGACATAGAACAAAACAAGTAAAAATATTCTAAGAAAACTAAATGAAACTATACTCAAGGATGACAAAAAGACGGTAAAAAAGACCAAATGAGACGTTATAAAACCGACTCATCACACATCCTCACAAATCTCTTCCAGATGCCTCTCATTCCTCACTACTTGGCTAGAGATTCTCCTCCGGAGTTCACCATTGTAAGTATTAGAATACAGGTGACGAACCCGATCCTTAATACTGTGTGGTTCAACTCGTGGCAATTCTGGATTAAAGCGATCTAGATACTAAGATCCTCATTCTCTCTTTGCACTATATCTGCCAAGTGTTCTACATAGGACTTGATAGATTTGTTGGGCAATGCATTATACAAATCCATAGCTATTCCGGAAAGAGTAGACAAGAAAGTAATAGCTTTGGTATCATCAGTCATACCTTTGGAATCCATCTTGCTGTTGTATCTTGTCAGGTAACCCTGCGGACAAGAATCACCATAGTAATATTCCAGGTTTGGAATCACCAGGTCCAGGCTTTTGTTCCTTTCCTTCTCCTTCATGATTTCATCACACAAAGGATTAGGGGCGCTTGTGTGGACTTGCTCGTGATCCTTCACCAAGCGTCCGAGTCTAAGAATCTAGGCTTCCAATGCTTTATGTTGAGCGTAGATTTCTTCCACGTTCATCATTTCTCCAGTCCGAGGATGTATGGCTACATCCGGAGGGAGCTCATCCACATTGACCACGGGAATTGTTTCCGCTACATGATCTCTCGCTCTCTGAGGTACTTGTGGCGGAACTCTGGGTTGCCTGTTCCCATCCTCTTGTCGAGCTCTTTGTGGACTTGGCTCACGTTGAATCTCTGAAGCGGAAGCTCTCCTGTCAAGCAAGTTCCGTAGGTCCTCCTGTGGCTGATTTCCCAACCTCTGATGAATCGGACGTTGTTCATTCCTTGAAAGAGCGGGGTTAGCCTGAGCTGGAGTTGTCGCTTGCGGAGATGCTTGTTATGGTGATACATTGCTGGAACCAAGACAACCTTGGATGACTGTAAGAAGCCTTCCGAACTGAGTTTCGCTCAAACCAAAATCACTCGTACGGACTTCACGTTCATCTGGCATAGTAAAATGTTGACCTGGGGGAGGCCCTTGGTTTCCTGACGGAGGAACTTGGGCCTCTCCTCTATCAGGGATCTCTAGCACAGGGTTGTCAGGGACATTGCGGATCCTTCTGGTCGGAACTTCTCTTCCTTCATCCGAGGATGGGCTTGCTGTATGACCATCACTCGGATAACCATCTCTTCTTGCTCGACCCCTAGCAATCTGCCGTCCTCTGGTGGGTGGACGTCCGCGTGGGCGAGGAGGTGGTGGAGTTCCGACCGCTGTAGCACTTGATCGCGCTGTCCTCCTTGTTCTTGCCATTGACTTAACCTTGGAACACGGAACCTTTTGTAAGGATTCCCACAGATGGCGCCAAATGCTGAGGGTTTTATCCTCAGGCACGAACTAAACTACTACAAATAACCTATTCTAATATCCGCCTCCTACTTGAAGTCTGAGCTGGGCTCTCTATCCGGACCAGGGTACCTGAAAGGTCTAAGTGGGGGGAGGGGGGGAGGGGTTAGAAGGGTTACCCGGATTGCTAGTTGTCAATCCGGTAAGAGACTTTACTCAAAAGAGAGTAAGAAAACTCTCAATGTAATAGTTATGAGGAAGGTTATGATGTTCAATATGGCTTACCTCAAAGTATGGACCTCGAGTTATTTATAGAGACCATAGCTTATGAAGTGACTCATAAGATGGTGCCAAGTGTATGATTCAGATTTGGACACCAATGCTACCTTTGGCCCATAACCCAATAGTGAACAGCAGTCCAATACCGATTAGTGGGCCTGGAAGGGTAGTTTGGACCTTTTCCCTCCGAGAGTACTGTTCCGCCTGTTGGGTCCGTGTAAGTCCTTGAGACCGTCATGCCTTGGTTGATCTGCCCTTGGGTAACTCTGGATGTCCGAGCCAAGAGTCTCATGGAAGTATCTCAGTGGTTCCAACATATACGTTTGGTTCGTTGGGCATCGTTGTACTGACGTAGCCAGGTTTAGAAGTCCTTTTCCCAGCTAGCTCGGACTAGCTGTGAGGGTGTAGTGACTTTAGCGTACTGGTTGATTCACTTAGGATGGACCATGTGAGGTCAGACCAGTACTGAATTGGCCATTAAGCCGTGATGCGCTCTAGGACACGCTCTATGGCGCCCTTAACGGATTGAATTGATTTTGTATATATAGTCTCATTTTGAAATATATGTGTTTCAAGTTTGTTTAGCACTAAATATATATGAATGGGTTAAATAAATTTTATAATGTTCCCGGCGAAAATCATCCGCACCACCCTGATCTGGCAGTGTACTACTCCGAAAATCAGTCTGATAACAATCGTCGGGTGGTGTACTATCAATCGGGTGAATATCTGGCAGTGTACAGTTAGTTAGCTAGGTGAAAATCGTACAACTGGAATAACCCTCATCCGGCAGTTTACTATGGCCAAAATCAACTTGGTGACCATATGTATTGGCACCACAATGCAATGGCGGTTAATCACGGCCACAATCGTCTATACTGGCATGCCCCTGCTCCTCAGGTGAACAGTCAAAATTAGGTCAATTGCCTAAAAATCAGGACCATTATGAATCAACGTGGTGTATAGACCGCCAAGAATGGAACGTGATGGGGAGGAACCGGAAAGAAGCCACTATCTTAGTGCCCGACTATCTTGATGATGGTGCCTATAAGGACGTTGGATGCATTTCCGTAACAGAAAAACAGAACATGGACAAGAAAATGAGTTGATCGAAAAGCTCAACACATGGAGATGATAAGGGACTATTTCCGACTCCAAGCAAGCTTAAATGATAAAACCGAAGTTCAAAGTCCAAGGCGCAAGCGAATGAGGGTAGAACTTCGGGCGGAGGAGAGGAAGAAGAGTGACATGTATGTATCTTCCATTTGGTATTTAGTTTGTCTTTTGGTCTGGTTTGAATGGTTTGTGAATCTTATCGGCCTGGTCTGGCTGGAAGAGACGCTCTGGAGTTCAAGAGTTAGTTTAAGTTCTGTCAATTGGCCGCTCGGATGTAAATTTTTACCGTGTGGTGTTATCCTATATATATAGTACTAAAAGTTTATGTTTCTCTCTTTTTGGAAACTAGAATTGGGTTTGTACTATGTATTTCAAGAGCATTAGTTAGCTTTATTTTGTTGAGTCCTTTTTACAACGTAGTAATTTTTTTTTTTTTTGAGAAGTACAACGTAGTAATTCCTTTGTCTGAATTCTTAATTCTATCAAACTAGCTTAAAGGGTTGGTTATGGTTTAAAAAACCATTAAATGTGTAAATATGTGATATTTTAAATTGATTTGTTTCAGTTAGACCAAAATGACCGTTTTTTTAACGCTTATAAATAATCACATAGAAACTACTAAAACATAAAGATAGTTAAAATTTCGAAGGTAAATAATACATATCAAGTATAACAACTTCGAACAAAACTTACAGCTCTTCAAGAGATAGTTCTTTGCATACATAATATGGGCCTCAAATATGTTGACCCTGTACCGGAAGACCTCCTCGTACAGGCCCAGATTCGGAGCTGAGTATTTAAAGTAATATAATTTAAAGTAAAGAGAATAGTCTGATACAATTTTCAATTCGATTTAAATCTTATCCGTTTATCTTATTTATTCAATTTCAATTTGGCACGTACATGTGACACTCTATAAGTACAACGTGCAAGGTTCAAATTCCACTTGCGTTATTTTCTCCTTTTATTTGTCATTCATGAAATATATTTATTTTTCATTATGTAGTTCTTTTTCAATAATATTAGTACTTGACTATATATATATATGGAGTTAAAAACTACACGTTTTATCAACTCTTGTTTAAAACTAATAATTAGCTCGTAATTTAAACTAAAAAAATATTATACTTGGGGTAATAATATAAACATATTATGCTTTAATTCAAAATTGTATTGTGTTAAGTGAAACATTCATTGTTTATTTACAATTATTCCTTGAAAATATATATAAACAACAATGGTTCTCACTTATCACATAAGTATATTATAACGTTTG
Organism: Plantago major; assembly: GCA_026545765.1. NCBI lineage: Eukaryota > Viridiplantae > Streptophyta > Magnoliopsida > Lamiales > Plantaginaceae > Plantago > Plantago major. The sequence continues at coordinate 34,510,336 of CM048839.1, forward strand.
ATTTCATTGAGTATACATATTACATACTATTGTAAACTGAAAATAAGGTTACATATAAGGATAATTAAGATAAAGATTAAAAAAAACAGACCAACAAACATCATGATTATTAGTACTAACCTATGGCAATGCCACGGTATAGTTTACTTTTAATTAGTACATAACCCACAAGTTGGCGCGTGGAGAAGCGCGATATAATAGAGGGGTCAAAATAAATTAATTGAAAAAAAAAGATTGTCAAACTCTATTGTAAGCAACGTTGACGGTGGTGTCGGTGGGTAGTCATTCTTCATTCAATACTATATCACTGTGTTAGGAAATTTGTTAGATATTTTGTTAGAAATATCTGTTTAGATTTTGATCAGCAACATGATGACTTATCTTAGTCTCAGAAAGGTGATTAGTACTCTTGGTTCACTTGAACATTGTAAAAGAGGAAACCCACTAAGTATGATAGTCCAGCTAATCTAGTATAGGATGTTAGGTCTCAAAATGTAATTTTTATTTTATGAAGAGAAGACCAAGAAGAAGACATCCAAGCAGAACAAGTTCAACGACATTGAAGATTTGAAGAAACTGCACAAGATTACTGAAATAGTTTTGCAGATACCTTGGCCAGATTTCTTGAAGACGCGAATGATTGCTAAACAAATCATGTCACAAGAGATATCTGAGAAGTCAAGAGGTCCATCTGGAAAACAAGGAAAGTGTCCACAGATATCTACACTCAGATATCTTGAGCATTAAACCACATTTCTGATAAAGAAATATATATTGCAAACAAAGTTGTTTCAATAAAGGTGGTATCTGAAGTTAAAGGTAAGGACGTGCTAAAACTCAGAGAAGCGATAAAGTTAAGTCTACATACAAGCATAGTTCCGTTGGCACTACAGGACAAAAGTATAGTACAATGCATTTAATGCACGGACATAGATGTACGAACAAAAGCAACGGTACCTTCCAAGAAGAAGACAAACTCACATAAGATTATGCACAGATATCAATAGTTTGAATTTGATTTAAGCCTAACGGATACTATTCAACGGCATTCAAATTCATCTATAAATATCAATACTTAGACTGCTTGAGAAAAAATGCTGAACCTTAGAGACACAGAACTTACTGAACAACATATTCTCTCAAGCAAACTACTTATCCTCAAAGCTTTCTGTTGCGACCAAAGCTCCTGATCTTAAGTAGTACTAAAGTTCTAAGTGTCCTGATCCTAAACAAGCACTGCTATTTGTGAAAGAGTTGAATCGAAAGATCAAGTATCTGAGATTCATTCTCTTGAACAATTATCATAGACTTGGGTCAGTAAAAAGAACAAGATACCATACATTGCAAAGTGTATTAAGTATACTTGATTCACAGAGCTATCTGATTAACTGAAAAGTTATTAAAGAAGCTCATCTGACAAATCAAACCACAACCAACACCATCACTGGCATGAAGTACAGGAAGTACTTAGTTTGAGAAACTAAGGAATAACTCCAAGGTTATTGAGCACAGGAAGTACTTAGCTTGGGAAGCTAGGGAATAGCTCAAAAAGGTTTCTGAGTACAGGAAGTACTTGGCTGTGAAAGCCGGGGAACAACTCAGGGGGAACATTTGGTTGGGAACCATTTGTTTAAGGAATCTTAGAATAGGATTTTTGTAAGGTGACCTCAATTATCTATTCTAGTGAATTCTAGGTCTTTGGAAGACCGAAGTGGATTAGTTGGAGGATTACGCCACCTCCAGATACCACTATACTTGCTGTGTTATTTACTTTTCTGTACTTACATTTCAGCAACACACACACACTTTAACTGTTTCTGCACTTATCTATCTTAAGTCTTCCGCGCTCTGAATCTAAGTATCAGATATCTACACAGATATCTGAGAAATAGTTTTTATCGACAAAAGTTTTAAAAGACTATTCACCCCCCCCTCTAGTCTTTTACTTTGCCGTTATCTGGACCAACAAGTGGTATCAGAGCAGGAGGTTCACAAGCCTTCTGCACTGAACCTAGATCCCCAGATAGGTGAAGGAACTTTGTCCATTTTAGAGGACTATTTAATTTGTGTGTTAAGTGTGCAGGAATGTCTCTGAGTGATGCACCCGTTCTCAAACCAGAGAACTACGAGAAATGGAAAAATAACATGATGCTCCACCTTGAAGCCATAAGTGACGAAATGATCGAAGTGATAAAGAATGGCCCAATAGTCATTCAACAACTTCAACAAGTCATGGAGGTTTCTAATGGTAGAGACAGAGATCAAAGCGAAGGATCTTCACAAACTGATGCGTCAACAAGTGGGAGATCTACTAGTCAAGTTATTTACGAACCAAAGCCCAGAGAACTCTGGACATCGGAAGATGCCAAGAGAAATCGTCTGGATGGTCAAGCTCGTAATATCATCATCAGATCGACACCTGAGCACATACAGTGTAAACTGTGGGGTGCTAAAACGGCGAAAGTTGCATGGCAACTGATTGAAGAAATCTGCGTTTAATCGAGAAAACCAAAGAAAACAAGTTCGAAGTTCTCAAGTTGAAATTTCAAAATTTCAAACAAGGACCCACTAAAACTCTGGAAGAACTTGATTTCAAATTTACCACTCTCATGAGTGATATGCAGCACTTGGGGAAAGCAACAGATACTCCCAGTCAGAAAAGATTAAGACTATTGTCAGAAGTCTTAACCACAACTGGGAGCATACTAAATTCTTTTATTTTAACCAAGGAATGCCAAATATCACTCCAGTGGAACTCTTCTCACATCTTGCTACGGTTGATTATGAGACAACACAAAGAGAACAAACAACTGAAAAGTTGCAGAATATTGCTCTAGTTGCTCAAGAAAAGAAGAAAAGCAAGGAAGAGACTGAGGATGCTCTTGCTGCAAAGCAAATGAGCAAATATGTCAGTCGACAAATTGAGAGAAGAAAAGCCAAAGAGAAGCTGAAAAAGCATCTAGGCTCAAACTATCACCAGTACAAAAATATGCAAAGCTCGCTGAACAAGCCAGCTCAGAAAGCATCATGTACTGAGGAAGTAGAAATTGGAAACGATATCTGTTTCTATTGTCAGAAACCTGGTCACTTCAAGAAGGATTGTCCTGCCTTCAACAAACTAAGGACAGGTGACAAGAAAGATAGAAGAATCTTCAGAAGAAGCCAGAAAGCTTTATTAACTGAAGAAAGAAAGAAAATCCAAACTCAACTGGATGCTCTAGACGTTGAGACAGATTCTGAAGATGACAATTCAGATGACTCAACCTTACCATCACCAGAATTATGTGGAGTTACTCATGATATAATCGACTTCGGCCTCAAGAAGAATGAAATGTGTGATTATATCATGATTTCTATCTTTCTTGTCGATTATATCAGCAAGAGATGATTGCTTACTCTGAGGTTAAAGAGCTACAGGATGCTGTAAATTCCATCACCAAAGAACTCGATACTGAAGAAGTATCTGAAATTAAGCATGATGCTAAGGCTGCATCATCTTCAAAAGAAGTACCATCCTCCTCCCAAAAAGGGAAGAAACCAATCTCTAAGATGGTTGCTGGACTCGACACAATCGATGAGAATGTCCAAGAGGATGAAGATCACTAGGCTGATTACTCAGATGATGAAGAAGACAAGACTTTGGCAGAGCACCGCAATGAACATCTAGCGGTTTCACACTTGAAAAGGAAACTGATTGCTCCTGAAACTTTCAGCAAACTGCCAAATGTCCACTCCCATGAATACATGAACAGATACCAATCTTGGTTCATCCGAAAAGGAGTTGTCTTCACGTAACAAGGAAGTAATTGCCTCCGTCCTCTCGAATGAATAAGTTCATCGAGCTCATCACTCGAGAACAACTAGCATAGTCATTGCTCGAAAGATCTGGGAATGATAAGGACGATGATGCGTCTTTAGTGAAAAAGCTTTCCAAGAGGCAAGTTACCTTCTGAAAAGCAGATGCCATCCTAGCCCATTGGCGAGCTCACGATAAGGACAATGGACTTATCAAGCAAAATCGAGCTCAAAGCCGAACTTGAAGTTGGTCACGCCACAATTATTTACAAGGGCATTTTGACTCTCTCTCAGTTTCTTTTATGAGACTGAGTCAGCCAACAATGACTAAGGGGGAAAGAGTGTACAAATCTGGACCTCAAAGTCAGGGGGAATGGGAAGAAGGAGAAGAAAACAAGAAGAAATCTAGAGCTGGTGCGGCTCAGAGAGGAAGAAGAAACATGAAAACTTCCCAGCCACCACTCAGAATCAATGAACCCTCCTCAAGCCAAGCTGCTTTGCAAATAGTAGCTGCATCCCAAAAACCATCAAGGAACTACAATGATAACAAGGGCCATGGCACAGAAACCTCCAAGGAGTACCAAGGCTCCAAGGAGAAGACAGGTTAAAGGGATTAATGAATCTTCTGAAGAAAAAGAAGAAGGCCAAATCAAGTCCCTGGGCAATGAAGAAGGCTGTAAAACTCTCACAAGATTTAATCTTGATGATGATGAGGAAACTGATAAAGATGAAGCTCCTCTTCACAGAAAAAGGAAAATTGAAAGCCTAACTGAGCCCATAGCTGCAAAGCCCCTAGCAGCTAAAACACCCTCTGGAAATACCAAGTCTATCCAGGGTGGTTCTTCAAGCAACAACCCCAAAGAGAATTCAAGACCGAGAAGGAACAGACTGAGAGCTGAGCAAAGACAAAGTCAACTTCCACTCAGACCAGAAGATGCCAAAATAGAGTATGTGAAGAATGACAATGATTCCTCTGTCTACAGGTGCATCAATGAGAAAAATGGCTATTGAATTCTGGAACTTAAGCATCTACTGGTAAATTCAAGATTTCCAGAACCAATCCATAAACAACTTATGGCATGGAGAAAAGATAAGCCAACCTTGATCAACACCAATCACATTAAAGCCTGGTTGGATTTTGAAGTTGTCAAGAGAACTGAAGCCATGAGAAAGGACCTCTCTGCAGATACCTTGGCCAGATTTCTTGAAGACAATCAAAATAGTTTTGCAGATACCTTGATCAACACCAATCAAAATAGTTTTGCAGATACCTTGGCCAGATTTCTTGAAGACGCGAATGATTGCTAAACAAATCATGTCACAAGAGATATCTGAGAAGTCAAGAGGTCCATCTGAAAAACAAGGAAAGTGTCCACAGATATCTACACTCAGATACCTTGAGCTTTAAACCACATTTCTGATAAAGAAATATATATTGCAAACAAAGTTGTTTCAATAAAGGTGGTATCTGAAGTTAAAGGTAAGGACGTGCTAAAACTCAGAGAAAACTGATAAAGTTAAGTCTCTGATACAAAGCATAGTTCTGTTGGCACTACAGGACAAAAAGTATAGTACAATGCATTTAATGCACGGACATAGATGTCTGAACAAAAGCAACGGTACCTTCTGAAGAAGAAGACAAACTCACATAAGATTATACACAGATATCAATAGTTTGAATTTGATTTAAGCCTAACGGATACTATTCAACGGCATTCAAATTCATCTATAAATATCAACACTTAGACTGCTTGAGAAAAAACGCTGAACCTTAGAGACACAGAACTTACTGAACAACATATTCTCTCAAGCAAACTACTTATCCTCAAAGCTTTCTGTTGCGACCAAAGCTCCTGATCTTAAGTAGTACTAAAGTTCTAAGTGTCCTGATCCTAAACAAGCACTGCTATTTGTGAAAGAGTTGAATCGAAAGATCAAGTATCTGAGATTCATTCTCTTGAACAATTATCATAGACTTGGGTTAGTAAAAAGAACAAGATACCATACATTGCAAAGTGTATTAAGTATACTTGATTCATAGAGCTATCTGATTAACTAAAAAGTTATTAAAGAAGCTCATCTGACAACTCAAACCAAAACCAACACCATCACTGGCGTGGAGTACAGGAAGTACTTAGTTTGAGAAACTAAGGAATAACTCCAAGGTTATTGAGCACAGGAAGTACTTAGCTTGGGAAGCTAGGGAATAGCTCAAAAAGGTTTCTGAGTACAGGAAGTACTTGGCTGTGAAAGCCGGGGAACAACTCAGGGGGAACATTTGGTTGGGAACCATTTGTTTAAGGAATCTTAGAATAGGATTTTTGTAAGGTGACCTCAATTATCTATTCTAGTGAATTCTAGGTCTTTGGAAGACCGAATTGGATTAGTTGGAGGATTACGCCACCTCCAGATACCACTATACTTGCTGTGTTATTTACTTTTCTGTACTTATATTTCAGCAACACACACACACACTTTAACTGTTTCTGCATTTATCTATCTTAAGTCTTCCACGCTCTGAATCTAAGTATCAGATATCTACACAGATATCTGAGAAATAGTTTTTATCGACAAAAGTTTTAAAAGACTATTCACCCCCCCCCCCTAGTCTTTTACTTTGCCGTTATCTGGACCAACACACCGCATCTTTTTATGGTACGTCCAATGATGACAGATATACTTTTCAAAGTTAGGATCCAACCCAAACCTGAACCCGTTCAGGACCTGACGGATTTATAACATATACTTTTGTAGCGGTCATGTACCCGTATACAATTAATAAATTGTATACTTGTAAATTGTTATTTTATTTTTGCTTTAATTTTATGAATGAAACTCCATGAAATTCAAAGAGACATGTCACATCATATTTTGCCTATATGGCATGCCTCTTTGATCACATAGGTCACCACTTTTATTATATGTTTAGATTAGTACTTAAGAAATTAGGAAAACTTAGGGTGTTTAGTTAAGAACGTGAGTTTTTTTTATAAATAAAATTTCATTAACTGTTATGGATAAATGTACATTCGTTTGTACTATAGTGGATGAAGAGATTAATGCATACTTGTAGTGGAAGAAGAGATAAATGTATAATAGTTAGTGGATGGATGGCGATGAATGTACAAGAGTTAGTGGAGGTGGTTATGTCTATTCATATACTCATAGCCTCTTGAGATACATTTCCACTTGTATAAATACCCATCATGTACTCTCATTAATTTTGATGTGAAGAATGAACTCTACATTCTCTTCATTCTCTTCTCTATATTATTTTCTTTATTCTACTCTTACTCTCCTACTACTCTCTTTTCTCTTAACACGTTATCAGCACGAAAGTGCTCAACCACTTTCATCTAAAACTATTGTACCCTTACTACTACGAAACTAAAGCCTGACCATCAAATGCTCATGGAATGGTTGATGATCAAACATGGAACGGATTATGATGATCATCAATTCATCCCACTCCAATACCTTCCAACTTCTTGCAATTACAGCAATCACAATCTCTCACTCTCAATCAATTTCCTTTATTGCAAACTTGCAATATATTTATTTAATATATGATGTCTTGCTCTTCATGTTTACAGGTTGACCTACATGAAATCAATTGCAGATTTTTTATAGATGATGTCGTGATTGTTAGGAGTTTCTACCGGTGGAGCTAAGATATGGATGATACAATGGAGCTAAATATCCTTCCAAACCATAAAAATATTATTTATCATCTTTCAAGATAAATTTTATTTTGTTTATAATTTACTTTCTTGAATTTCTTTTTCTCATCATATGATATTATCATCTAGCCACTTTAATTTTCTTATTAATGGTGAATTATATTCAAAGTTACAATGTACCATATTCCCTGAAGTGAATATGTGATACACGTATAAAGCCAATCTAAGGCGTTATATTTCTTCCATCATCGATGAAAGCTTAAAAGGTTGAATACCTTACCATCAAAGATCCGAAGATCTTAATCTTATAATGTAACCACCAAAAGTGGTACAATAATTGATGGTTGTTAAAATATATGTCCGCAAACATATGATGGACCATGATAAATCCATCAATATATGGATCAAATATTCTAGCTTTGATTTTAAAAAAAAATATTATTGATGGTGATGCAAATATAGTGTAAAATAACCAACCGGCGTTGGAAGATGGTGTTGCAAAGAAAGTGTAGAATAACCACTATTTGATCTATACAAGTACATCCATGATTACACCACAAAAGGTGTTTGAAAAAATAATATAAAGTTTTAAACTTTAATTGAAAGATCATGATCTCAATTTCTAAAAATTGATTCTTCTCATTATTGATGAGTTCTATTTTAAAACATAAAATAGAACTCATCAACCTCAAGTTGAGAGAAATATACGAGTGATCAAATATACCTCACCAACTTGAAGTTGGAAGAATGAGAATTAAGCATTTTATTCTCAAAAATGTTGTCCGAGCGTTTGGGTGGAAACCTGACATGTTATGTATACTCTCCGAATGGAGTGTTGGGCTAAGTAGGTGTAACAATTTCCCACAGCAAAGAATCCTAAAAACATAAATGAAGAATTATGTACACAAATAAATATTGCTCGTGACAAGTATACATATTATAAGCAATATGTTCAGCAGGCATATTATAATGCATGTTTACAAGCAAACTTTGTGCCCCCAGAAGAGCACATATTAGACTTACTCATTGAATGAGTACTTATAAATCTTGCCAAATAGAAAAATACAAAGATTTGTGTCCTTACGTCAAATCATTATGTTCAGTTTTAAAAATACTTTTGTATACATGTCAATATTAGTGATAATATAAACGTATATTGACATATGCAAATTTAATGTGATAAATTAGGCCATCCGGTTATAACTTAACCGTTGTTGCGAGACCTGAAGTTTCCATATGATTATGTGCTGAAAGCTATCTCGTGTTGTAATTATTATTATGTCAAGACAAAACACTGAGATTAAGCATGAAAATGGAGATCTTAAAATGAGCAAAAGTCACACTTTTAAAGTTGACAATGAATAAAATATAAGTGGTCGGAAACCCACAAATATGATCTCCAATTTTAGGGCAAATTTTATTTTCAGCACAAGAAAAATCCAACTGTGCAAATATATTGACTCCCTACAATATTGTTCTCCGCAGAGAACTCATGCGTGAAGCATACTTCAATTTCTAAGTTGGGCATTATATTATCATGAGCCCTAGTTTTCCCGGCTTAGGGGTACTGGAAGAATATGAGTAAGCTGGTAAAAACAAATTCATAGAGTTAATTGATCCCCACATTCATTTGAAAGTTCAAACTTGAACTAAATATTTACTCTCCAGCTCCATGTTACTATATTAAGATATGTTCAAACATGAAATTTATGATTTGAATGTTAACCCGCTATGACCCTATTTTGAGGCGTATAGAGTTATATATCGGTTATAGAATGACATGTGTTGGACATTGATATATCTTGCCTATTGTACTAATGATTCATTCACCTCAATGAAATATACGGTTCTAGTGATAAGTACAATACAAGAAAATGGCAAGATAAGGCAGTTGGTACTCCTGAAGAGTGATGTATGCCATAAAAGACAGAGATATCTGAACTGTAATGGATGACCTATATGAAATGAAATGAGTACCTCCAAAAATATTCAGATATCAATATTAGTACTGACTTGAAAATAATCTAGCAAGGAGATTTGATATACCGGTATACATGGAACCGAGATCTTTTATAAGCATATGTAAAATCAATGGACATAAATTATTGGACATGTAAATGGGGATCTTACATGTAAGTCCATTCGATGACATTATCATGATGATAGAAAATGAGCTCATGGACCTAAAGTCCTTTTAAATAACGAATTCGAAATACATACGGTACCTTTGCATTATCGAGTCAAATTTCAAGTGCATTTAGATACTAAACATTGCATCATAATATGTTTATTCTTGCATAGTTTACATTATTTAGTTTTTTCTAGTATACTTAGGCATTATGTTGCATACTTACATGTTTATTATGTTTATCTTAAATGTTATCACTCATACACAATCCTCAAGTTATGCACATGTGTTGGTCCAGATAACGGCAAAGTAAAAGACTAGAGGGGGGTGAATAGTCTTTTAAAACTTTTGTCGATAAAACTATTTCTCAGATATCTGTGTAGATATCTGATACTTAGATTCTGAGCGCGGAAGACTTAAGATAGATAAGTGCAGAAACAGTTAAAGTGTGTGTGTGTGTGTGTTGGTGAAAAGTAAGTACAGAGAAGTAAAAAACACAGCAAGTATAGTGGTATTTGGAGGTGGCGTAATCCTCCAACTAATCCACTTCGGTCTTCCAAAGACCTAGAATTCACTAGAATAGATAATTGAGGTCACCTTACAAAAATCCTATTCTAAGATTCCTTAAACAAATGGTTCCCAACCAAATGTTCCCCCTGAGTTGTTCCCGGCTTTCCAAACCAAGTACTTCTGTACTCAGAAACCTTTTGAGCTATTCCTAGCTTCCCAAGCTAAGTACTTCACTGCTCAATAACCTTGAGTTATTCCTTAGTTTCTCAAACTAAGTACTTCCTGTACTCCACGCCAGTGATGGTGTTGGTTTGAGTTGTCAGATGAGCTTCTTTAATAACTTTTCAGTTAATCAGATAGCTCTGTGAATCAAGTATACTTAATACACTTTTCAATGTATGGTATCTTGTTCTTTTTACTGACCCAAGTCTTAGATAAATGTTCAAGAGAATGAATCTCAGATACTTGATCTTTCAATTCAACTCTTTCACAGATAGCAGTGCTTGTTTAGGATCAAGACACTTAGAACTTTAGTGCTACTTAAGATCAGGAGCTTTGGTCGCAACAGAAAGCTTTGAGGATAAGTAGTTTGCTTGAGAGAATGTTAGATATTTTGTTAGAATATCTGTTTAGATTTTGTTCAGCAACATGATGACTTATCTTAGTCTCAGAAAGGTGATTAGTACTCTTGGTTCACTTGAACATTGTAAAAGAGGAAACCCACTAAGTATGATAGTCTAGCTAATCTTGTATAGGATGATAGGTCTCAAAATGTAATTTTTATTTTATGAAGAGAAGACCAAGAAGAAGACATCCAAGCAGAAAGCTCAACAAGAATTGAAGACTTGAAGAAAGCGCACATGATTCTCGAATCATTGTTCAGATATCTTAGCGATATCTTGTAGAACGAGCAGCTTCAAACAAAGCGTGTCACAAGAGATATCTCGAGAAATGAGATATATCTCAAGACAAGGAAAGTGTCCACAGATATCTATTCTCGATACCTTGGCGTTAACCACGTTTCGAAAGAGAAACATATATTGCAAACAAAGTTGTTTCAATAAATACAAGTGGTATCTCAAGAATGAAGATAAGGACGTCAAAAGAATCGCACAACAAGTCTAGTTTACGTCTGAGCATAGTTCCGTTGACACACAAACAGTATAGTACAATGCATTTAATGCACGGACAGAGATGTCTGAATAAAAGCAACGGCAACTTCTGAGAAGAAGACAAAACCTGCTACAGTACTATACACAGATATCGATAGTTTGAATTTGAGCCCAACGGATACTATTCAAACGGCACTCAAATTCATCTATAAATATCAACACTTAGACAGCTTGAGAGACACACATCTGTTTGAAACATAGAACTCTGAACATCCTACTCTCTCAAAGCAACTTACTTATCCTCAAAGCTTTCTGTTGCGACTAAAGCTTTTGATCTTGAGTAAACACTGAAGTTCTAAGTGTCCTGATCCTAAACAAGCAAAGATATCTGTGAAGGAGTTAAATCAAAAGATCAACTATCTGAGATTCATTCTCTTGAACAGATATCATAAGACTTGGGTCAGTAAAATCGAACAAGATACCATATGCTGTAAAGTGTATTAAGTAACTTAGTTCACAGAGCTATCTGAATAACTGAACATTTATTAAGACGCTCATCTGAAAGGTTGGGAAGCTAGGGAACTGAAGAATGTCTCATGATGAACTCTCAGAAAAGTTCAAAGAACTATTGCTGAGGGATACTAAAGAAGAATCCTCAGAAAGGAAAAACATCATTATGGAAAGTGAGGATGACTCTGACGTAGAAAAGCTTGAAAAGCCTAGTAACAACAAGAGACTCACAGACATGATGAGGAATTTCCTATGAGTTTTCCAGAAATGGAACAGGTTACTGAGAACCTTCATCATAAAGAGGTATCTGAAAATAAGAATGCTGAAATGCATGTCTCAGATATCTCTAACACTAAAAAAGTGTCAGATATCCATGACATTTCCCATATGTCAGATATCTCAGATACTGAAAAAGTATCAAATCAAAATCTTAGTAATTCACATTCAGATCACCTGGATATTGATCCTACTAGCACTAAACCTATGATGAAATGGATCAAAGATCATCCTACAAAGGATATAATTGGACCAATTAATCAGGGTGTTAGGACTAGGAGAGCAATAGCTGAAAATGTTGATTCTCTCTTTGGATGTTTCATCTCGAATATTGAACCTAAAAGTACGGAAGAAGAATTAGGAGACCAAGACTGGATCTCTGCAATGCAAGAAGAGTTGGATCAATTTGAGAGAAACAGAGTCTGGAAACTAGTTCCATTTGTAGAAGGAATATCTGTGATTGGAACTAAATGGGTTTTCAGAAACAAAATGAATGAAACTGGTGAAATAACCAGAAACAAAGCAAGATTGGTTGCCAAGGGATTCACTCAGACTGAAGGCTTAGATTTTGATGAGTCATATGCACCAGTTGCCAGATTGGATGCAATAAGACTCTTTCTAGCCTTTGCAGCTCATAAAAATTTCAAAGTTTATCAGATGGATGTCAAAAGCGCATTCCTAAACGGTGAACTTGCAGAAGAAGTTTATGTTGAGCAACCACCTGGCTTTGAAGTTTCCTCAGAAAGTAGAATGGTCTATAAATTACAGAAAGCTCTGTATGGACTGAAACAGGCTCCAAGAGCATGGTATGACACTTTGGCCAAATACCTTCTGGAAAGTGGTTTCAAGAAAGGTGAAGTTGATAAAACTTTATTTACCTTAAACCATGATGGGAAACTACTCTTAGTTCTTAGCCCTAAGACATAGTCTTGGACTAATGGAACTACCAATGAACTGAAAAAGTTCAGGTATCTGGAACGGGCATCCAGAGAAGAGGTATCTGGAACGGGTATCCAGAAAAGAGAGAAGAGGTATCTGGAACGGGTATCCAGAAAAGAGAGAAGAGGTATCTGTAACGGGTATCCAGAAAAGAGAGAAGAGGTATCTGGAACGGGAACCCAGAAGTCAAAAAGGCTAAAAAGCAAAAAGATAGCCTAAGATCTCTGAGACGGGAACTCAGATATCTGAATCATTCTATGAACGGGGAACACAAAAGAGAATAGTATAACTTTCTGCAGTCAACTACTCTCTTGAATCTCGCACTATTTCTATCTTGATGAAAAACTTGGGAAAATCCTAAGTATAAGACAGATTCAGATGCGAACAGTGTCCTTGCTCCAACAGAATTGTGATTCAGATAGCTAATAGCCAAAATTCATTAAATGGGCACAATTACATTTGTTGATTGTGATCATTGCTGGAGAAGCAATGGTGACCCTTGATGAATTCAAGCGCTTGATCTGAACGGCAGAAATTAATTCACAGTAAATAGTGGACTGTTGAAATTCAGACATGGCCCACTAAGCATTTAATGCCGAAACTACTTTTGATCATGCCGGCTTGCAAATCACAGATACGTACACACAAAATCAATTTGTATGTATTTGTCTGTTGAGATTCACTTGCTATATATGTAGGATTTTGGCAAATGAAATCACTTTTGCCTAATCCGAAATTTCAAATTGCATCAAAACAGCAAAAACCTTCTCCTAATCCTCTGCAAATTCTCTAAAATCTCTGCAAATCTTGATTAAGTTTTTCTGAAAAGAATCACTCAATCGAATCTCTTTCAAACACTAGCTTCAAATCCTTACTATATAAAGAGATGGCCTCCAAGAACACTTCTACACAGAAATCTCAATCCTCCACTGGTACTGCTGAAAAGCAAACACCAGAGTTGGTTATTGTTAACAATCGACTGGTAGGAGCTTTCAATCCTGACCATTGGACTTCAGGTCACAGAATGATTTGGGGTGGTGCCATGGTTGAGGAATACCTCACGGCTGGAATAGAAAACCAAGCCGACAGAAAGCTAATTCTTGACATGCTTGAAAAGGCACATATCAAGGGCTTTGTATCTGCTCGCCCTAGTGGAATTTCATCACTTGATGTGTTGGAATTTTACAATAACTCCAGGATTATTTCATGTGTATCTGAAGGCACTGAAATAGTGTCTATCAAAACCTCAGTCCAAGGAAAGGAAATCCTTCTAGACTTAACAACTTTCTGGAAGTTGTTTGAGGTTCAAAATCTTGGAAAGGATTTTGAAATAAACACCAAGGATGAGGAACTCCTTGAAGGTGTTAAAGAACTTTACAGTGATGTGTGTGATCTTGAGAAATCAGATACACCCACTGAGTTCAAACTTGTCGACATCGAACGGACATCTGTTGGTTCCTTTGGGATATCTTGGCTTGCATTCTTCACAGATGCTTTGATGGTCTACAAGGAGGTGCTGACCAGATAAGCAAAGAACGATGGATCATGATGTTCTTGCTGAATCAACAAGACAAAAGGCTGGAAAACCCTTTCAACTAGGGAAAGTACGCCTTCATGAAATTTGTGAAGAAGATTCAAGGCTTCGAGCCTAAGATTGTTAAAGGACTAGCTGAGCCAAAGGCCACGATGGGATATGGTGCGAAGATATGCTACTTCTGGAAAAGCTTGGCATTGAGCTCGGAGAGGCAATTTGAAATAGCCAATGATCTTACTCTACAAGTATGAGTATACAAATCTGATGAAAAAGGTTACTGGGTCTCAGAAAGGTCCTAAGAAGAGAAAATCTGAAAATATATCTGAAGAAAAGGTTGCGACCAAGAAGCCCAGAACTTCAAGAAAGAAGTCTGCTGGCAAATAAGAAGACACACCCAAAGAGGTTGTCAATTCTCAGATATCTACAAACTTGGCAGATGAACTCATCAATGCTGCAAAAGAGTTATCACCTACTGAACAAGTAGACTCAGCAAGAGAAAGTGCTTTCAGAAATGTTGCGACTAATGCAGAAAGCCTTGCTGATGAACTCATGAATGCTGCCAAAAGTGGTGAAAAACACCAAGCCCCATCTGCAGAAACCGCAGGAATAATGGACCAATCAGTTCCCAATGCTGAAGAGAGCTCTGACGATGAAGATGATGAACTAGTCATCTCTCAAGTCCTAGAAAAATCAAAGAGGGCTAAGGTTACTGAACAAGTAACTGGTGATAAGGTATCTAAAGAAGAACCTACACTACAGGTTGCTGAACCTATAGCAAAGGTTGTTGGTGCAAACACATCATCAGGGAATGACTCTCTTGCACAACTTCACAAAGCCCTGATGAGTGGTATCTTAGTGTTGGCAGATGCTGATGGGAATGCCACATCTAAGAATCTGGAAGAACATTCTACTGATCAATCTTCTGCTTCCAGACAACCACAACAACCACAAACTCAACAACCACAACAGCCACAAGTGGTTGATGAAATGGTAAATGAACTCCATTTTGAAATACCAGCAATACAAGATATCTTTGAAGAAAATCCTGTAATTGAGCAGGTTCCCCAACTCAATGAGAGGGATCAAGCTGAGACATCTACTCAGAATGATCAACCAGGGGAGGCAACTGAGTTGCATACTCAGGGAAGGTGTGAAGTACCAGAAACTTCAAACAAAAGCTGAATCGGGACAAGGCGACCAATGTATAGAAAGGTCACAAGTTCCAGAGACCAATCGACTGAAGCTCGGGTAAATGGTGGTTTAACTCTTACCTTGTGAAAAATTTTATACTTATAAATCTTGTTACCTTATAAGAATTTCTTTGTTACAGGCTGAGTTAGAAACGGAAAAACAAGAGGAAGCTGAAAAGCTTTCCTCAGATACTGAAAAAGAGGTTCCTTCAACCTCAACTCTTGAGAAATCTGAGCCTGTGCCACAGGTAAATGATTCTTAAAGAGAACTAACTTTTCAGTAAAAATGTTTGTATGCTCATTAATGATAAATGTTTCTAACAGGCTCCAACTGAGATGGAAGAAGATAAGGCAGAAATGCCAGAGACAAACCCAGAAACCAACAAGGTTTCTGAAGCACACATCACTGAGCCTTCAAACTTGAAGGTATATGAAAATCAGTGATAAGTACTCTTCATCCTGGGTTATCTTAAAACTTCTTCTAAATTATTCAATACTATCTAATTACAGCTCAATCGAGTAGAAGTGCGGGGACAAAGTTGCGACATCCCCTGCACCTATGGAAATTGATGAGGCATCAAGGGCTTCATCACAAGAAAAGATTCCAGAGACTGCACAAGTCTCTGAGAGACAAGTATCTGAGCCTCCCATGGAGGTAATTGACCTCTCAGATATCTGACTTATCACTTAAAGTTCTTCTTGATAAAATTTCCTAAGTATTGTGATAATGTTAATTCTCAGGTTCAAGAAAGAAAGGTTGATGAGGACCAGACTTCCAAGTCTCCACCTCACCACAAGATATCTGAGACACCAATTGTCCCAGTAGAACAAGTATCTGAGCCTGATGTTCATACTCAGGTAACTCAGAAACTAAACTACACTTCTACTCAGATATCTACCAAAGTTTTGAAACTCACTCAAAACTCTTTCTTTCAGGCTCAAACACATGCAAAGCAGGTTCCCATTGAAGAAACAAGGGACCTACTTCACTTCTTCAAAGCTCACACTTTGCCAAAGCACATTCAATGCTTCAAGAAATGGCAGAAGTTAAGGTGCTCTGATCTCTCTGAAATATTGAGAATAATTGATCAACCAACCAGGCAGCACGAGCTCTTGACACGAAACATATGTCCAAGCAATGTTCTCTGAACAACATACGATTGCGACTACTACACAAGGACTTTTCCAGAAGTGGCGCATAGTTTGATACATGCCTTTGAGCAGCGGATGGTCGACAAGATTACAGATGGCATTCAAGCCAGTTCTACCCCAGACTCTGCAATTCATACCTTCTGAACAAGAAGAAGTTAATGGGCAGAAGATCACTATCCCGGAAGTGATCAATCTTGTATCTGAAGATGATGAGGAGGAAGAAATGAATGAAAATTTCTTTGATGAACCTCCCACTGATCATCACCAAAAGGATGATAATGACAAAAAGGATGATGATGATGCTCCTGCACCAGGGACCGGAGGAATTTCACAGAGAAACAATGCCTCAGCTGCTGAAAAGCAAACTGAGAAGACTTCACAGAAATCTCCGTCTTCATCACCTCAGAAATCTACTCATCCATCTTCTCACCAACACGCAGTTACTACTGAACAAGTAGTTGAGCTCGAAGAAACCAATCAGAAAATATTAAACACTCAGACCAGAAGTGCTCAACTCAGACAACTGTTGGAAGAAGAACAACAGCTCCATCTTCAACTGGAAGATCAAATAGCTAAATCCAAAGATAAGATTGATCAACTACAAGATCTATACTTAGAAGAAATGATTGCTTACTCTGAGGTTAAAGAGCTACGGGATGCTGTTCAAGAGATCACCAAAGAACTCGATACTGAAGAAGTATCTGAAGTCAAGCATGATGCTAAGGCTGCATCCTCTTCGAAAGAAGCACCATCCTCCTCCCAGAAAGGAAAGAAACCAATCTCTGAGATGGTTGCTGGACTTGATACGATTGATGAAAATGTCCAAGAGGATGAAGATCACTGGGCTAATCCCTCAGATGATGAAGAAGACAAGACTTTGGCAGGACACCGCCATGAACATCTAGCGGTTTCTCACTTAAAAAGAAAGTTGATTGCTCCTACAATCTTCAACAAACTGCCAAACGTCCACTCCCATGAGTACATGAGCAGGTACCAAGTACTAGCTACTCTGAATAAGGAGATGTCTTCACAAAACAAGGAAGTAATTGCCTCAGTCCCCTCTGAAATGAGAAAGTTCACTGAGCTCATCACTCAGAGAACAACTAGCATGATCATTGCTCAGAAAGATCTGGGAATGACAAGGCTGTGTCTTTAGCTGAAAAAGCTTTTCAAGAGGCAAGTTACACTGCTGGAAAAGCAGATGCCATCCTAGGCCCATTGGCAGAGCTCACTGATAAGGACAATGGACTTATCAAGCAAAATCAGGAGCTCAAAGTCGAACTTCAGAAGTTGGTCACTGCCTACAACTATTTACAAGGGCATTTTGACTCTCTCTCAGATTCCTTTATGAGACTGAGTCAACCAACAATGACTAAGGGGGAAAGAAAGTACAAATCTGGACCTCAAAGTCAGGGGGAATGGGAACAAGGAGATGAAAACAAGAAGAAATGAGAGTGTGCTTTCGGAAAGGAAGAAGAAAAACTTCCCAGCCACCACTCAGAATCAATGAACCCTCCTCAAGCCAAGCTGCTTCCCAGAGACCTACTGAAGGAACCAAAATGGTAACAAAGGCCATGGCACAAAAACCTCCAAGGAGTACCAAGGCTCCAAGGAGAAGACAAGTTAGAGGGATTGATGAATCTTCTGAAGAAGAAGAAGAAGAAGGTCAAATCAAGTCCCTGGGCAATGAAGAAGGCTGCAAAGATCTCACAAGAATTGATCTTGATGATGATGAAGAAACTGATGAAGATGAAGCTCCTCTTCACAGAAAAAGAAAAATTGAAAGCCTAATCGAGCCATTTGCAAAGCCACAAGCAGCTAAAACACCCTCTGAAAATACCAAGTCTATCCAGGGTGGTAGTTCTTCAAGCAACAACCCCAAGGAGAATTCAAGACAGAAAAGGAACAGACTGAGAGCTGAGCAAAGACAAAATCAACTTCCACTCAGGCCAGAAGAAGCCAAAATTGAGTATGTGAAGTATGACAATGATTCCTCTGTCTACAGGTGCATCAATCAGAAAAATGGCTATTGGATTCTGGAACTGAAGCATCTATTTGTAAATTCAAGATTTCCAGAACCAATCCATAAACAACTCATGGCATGGAGAAAGAATAAACCTACCTTGATCAACACCAATCACATCAAAGCATGGTTGGATTTTGAAGTTGTCAAGAGAACTAAAGCCATGAAGAAGGACCTCTCTGATGATTGTCCATATGGAAAGCCAGATGATGTGCACAAAATTCTGAATATCACAAGAACAGGCACAAGACCAAGACTTGCTGTGGAACCCTATGAGTCGTTCTATCTAACAGAAGATCAATACAAGGGTGACATCAGATATCTGAAGATTATCTACGAATACTTCAAGCATTCAGATATCAGAATAGAGCATGCCTGGAAGTGGGGAAAGTACCTATGGGTCAAGCATTTTTCAAAGAAAAATCCTACCAAAACCTACAAAGAAATCTGTGGATTTGCCAGAGAAACAGAGATGCTGGTCAGAACTCTTCTTTATGATTATTCTGATGACATCAAAAGGTTTGGAGATAGGAAATTTGCAGACTGATCCATAGAAATACTGTTGAAGACTTGAAGATTGAAGACTTGAAGACTAGTTCTTTAGGATGTTTACTTGGAGCTTGGTTACTCCTGTTGTCCTAATTTACTAAGTAGTTTTTGTATTTTTGCTGACTGAGCTTAACTGTATCATGTATTTAAGTTATCTGTAATCTTTAGTTGCGACTTATCTGAAGAACTTACTCTCAGATAGTATTCTATAAAAGATAACTTGTCACCAAATATCACACCTTGTGATTTGGTTGATGTCTACTTTCTGCACTTAATTATATGATTTGAAAGATCTTAAGAAATGATTAAGTGGTGGATTGTTTCCTCATCCAGATTTGTAATAGGGAAGATAGTCATCGTTGACTGATCAAAATGGGGGAAATTTGTTAGATATTTTGTTAGAATATCTGTTTAGATTTTGTTCAGCAACATGATGACTTATCTTAGTCTCAGAAAGGTGATTAGTACTCTTGGTTCACTTGAACATTGTAAAAGAGGAAACCCACTAAGTATGATAGTCTAGCTAATCTTATATAGGATGATAGGTCTCAAAATGTAATTTTTATTTTATGAAGAGAAGACCAAGAAGAAGCCATCCAAGCAGAAAGCTCAACAAGAATTGAAGACTTGAAGAAAACTGCACAAGATTACTGAATCTGTTGTTTAGATATCTTAGCCAGATATCTTGTAGACACGACGATTTCAAACAAACCGTCACAAGAGATATCGAGAAATAAGATACATATCGAAGACAAGGAAAGTGTCCACAGATATCTATTCTCGAGATACCTTGGCGTTAACCACGTTTACGAAGAGAAACATATATTGCAAACAAAGTTGTTTCAATAAATACAAGTGGTATCGAAGAATGAAGATAAGGGCGTGCAAAGAATCGCACAACAAGTCTAGTCTACGACAAAAGCATAGTTCCGTTGACACTACAGACAAATAAAGATAGTACAATGCATTTAATGCAGACGGAGAGATGTGCGAATAAAAGCGGCAACTTCGAGAAGAAGACAAAACTCTTCTAAGATTATACGAGATATCGATAGTTTGAATTTGAGCCCAACGGATACTATTCAAACGGCACTCAAATTCATCTATAAATATCAACACTTAGACAGCTTGAGAGACACACACACTGCATACGCTGAAACATAGAACTCTGAACATCCTACTCTCTCAAAGCAACTTACTTATCCTCAAAGCTTTCTGTTGCGACTAAAGCTTTTGATCTTGAGTAAACACTGAAGTTCTAAGTGTCCTGATCCTAAACAAGCAAAGCTATCTGTGAAGGAGTTAAATCAAAAGATCAACTATCTGAGATTCATTCTCTTGAACAGATATCATAAGACTTAATCGATAAAATCGAACAAGATACCATATGCTGTAAAGTGTATTAAGTAACTTAGTTCACAGAGCTATCTGAATAACTGAAAAGTTATTAAGACGCTCATCTGACAACTCAAACCGAAACCAACACCAATACCGGCGTGGAGTACAGGAAGTACTTAGTTTGAAAAATCAGGGAATAACTCCAAGGTTACCGGAGTATAGGAAGTACTTGATTTGGGAAACTAAGGAATAACTCCAAGGTTATTGAGTATAGGAAGTACTTAGCTTGGGAAGCTAGGGAATAACTCAAAGGTTTCTGAGTATAGGAAGTACTTGTCAGGAAAGCGGGGAACAACTCAGGGGGAACATTTGGTTGGGAACCAATTGTTAAGAATCTTAGAATAGGATTATTGTAAGGAAATCTCAATTATCTGTTCTAGTGAATTCTAGGTCTCTGATAGACCGAAGTGGATTAGTTGGAGGATTACGCCACCTCCAGATACCACTATACTTGCTGTGTCATTTACGTTTCTGTATTTATACTTCAGCAACACACACACACTTATTAACTGTTTCTGCACTTATCTTCATTAAGTCTTCCGCACTCTGATTCTAAGTATCAGATATCCATTCAGATATCTGAGAAACATTTGTTATCGACAAAAGTTTTTAAAAGACTATTCACCCCCCCCCCCCCCTCTAGTCTTTTACTTTGCCGTTATCTGGACCAACAGAGAATATGTTGTTCAGCGTGTTTATGGAGTTCAAGGTGTCTTCTCAAGTAGTCTAAGTATTTATATTTATAGATGAATTTGAATGCCGTTGAATAGTATCCGTTAGGCTTAAATCAAATTCAAACTATTGATATCTGTGTATAATCTGCTTGATGGGTTTGTCTTCTTCTTGAGGTACCGTTGCTTTTATTCAGACATCTCTGTCCGTGCATTAAATGCATTGTACTGTACTTTTTGTCCTGTAGTGCCAACGGAACTATGCTCAGTATCAGAGACTAGTATTATCTGATTCTTTGCACGTCCTTATCTTTAATCTTCAGATACCACTTTATTGAAACAACTTTGTTGCAATATATTTCTTTTTCAGAAATGTGGTTAAGGCTCAAGGTATCTGAGAGTAGATATCTGTGGGCACTTTCCTGGTTTTCAGAAAACCTTCTAGTTCTCAGATATCTCTTGTGACACAGCTTGTTTAAAACTATTCGTGTCTTCAAGATATCTGACCAAGGTATCTGCAAAACTATTTCAGTAATCTTGTGCAGTTTCTTCAAATCTTCAATGTCGTTGAACTTGTTCTGCTTGGATGTCTTCTTCTTGGTCTTCTCTTCATAAAATAAAAATTACATTTTAAAACCTAACATCCTATACAAGATTAGCTAGACTATCATACTTAGTGGGTTTCCTCTTTTACAATGTTCAAGTGAACCAAGAGTACTAATCACCTTTCTGAGACTAAGATAAGTCATCATGTTGCTGATCAAAATCTAAACAGATATTTCTAACAAAATATCTAACAAATTTCCTAACAACATGAAAGTGATTGGTTTGACTTACAAGTTAAATTATTTGAGAAATTCAATGAGGGGAGATAACATATTCGCCAATTAGTCCCAAAAGGAGACTAAAAGTAACATGTTAACAAACATTGATTGAATGGGTAAAGTTCTTGAGGAACTAATGTTTTATATGTGAAACCTCTATACCCATTTCATAATCAACTTCACGTTGATAAAACACCACAAGTGAACTATTGAAGTATGAGATAAAATTCTCAATACTCGTGAAGATTAGTATTGGCTACACTAATGTTAGCTCAACCTGAAGTTTGAGCATATGAGTGAATATTTACAAAGGTTACTTATTGCAAACCTTGAGACTGACATGGTCCATAAGTACCTAAATTATTTTTCAAACAAGAATTTTGATATTCGTTACAATACCTCCTGAAGAAGGTATGTTTCATATGACAAGTAAATGAGATAATGATTGAAAAGCATTGAGTACTTTTGCGCATCACATGAGCAATTGTTGCACTCGTTTTTCCCTTCGACTAGGTTTTTTACCCCATTGGGTTTTGAGAAACTCTCTTGAGAGTCCGGAAAGTCCTGAGAGTCCTTCACAAAAAGATTCAGCCGCACAATTGGTATACAACAATAGACAATTTACAAATAGATAAAAATCAACAATTTACACACAAAGCCGCACAATTAGTATACAATATTGCAGGACTCTCATAAAAACTTGGACTTTCACAAGTTTTTGTATTGGGTTTTTCCTATCAAGGTTTTTAACGAGGCAACATTATAGGTGTTATAACTATCTCCACATCTCCATATCTTTGATACATGTGATAAAGATAAGGTCATGGGACTTATTGGTCCAAACCTTACAATATTATGGGGTGATATTATGGAACATTGAAACTACATGATGTTCCAAGTATTTGAAAAGTTCTTTCACATGAAGACGATCCACATATTACAGAAGTTCTTCTCTGTCATTATCTATGAGAAGAAGATTCCATCCAAGCACAACCGATTTGAAGATTTGCTCACCAAATCATATCAGACATCTCATTTGAGAACTTGGTCCGGAAAATTGGAATTGCAACAGTTTGAAGAATTACAGTGATGCATCTATCAGGGGAGTTGGATACGCACTGCACTCTTTTTCCCTTGACTAAGTTTTTATCCCAAAGGGTTTTTCTTAGCAATGTTTTTAATGAGACAGTATATCTCTCGCGTACCATTAGTTGTACTATAGTGGATGAAGAGATTAATGCATACTTGTTAGTGGATGAATGTATATTAGTTAGTGGATGGATGGCTATGAATGTACAAGAATTAGTGGAGGTGGCTATGTCTATTCATATACTCCTAGCCTTCTGAGATACATTTCCACTTGTATAAATATCCATCATGTAATCTCATTTTGATGTGAAGAATGAACTATACATTCTCTCCGTTCTCTTCTCTATATTCTTTTCTTCATTCTACCCTTACTCTCCTACTCTCTTTCTCTTTAACATTAACAAAATAGACGTATTGCTAAAAAAAATGTCTAAAGAAGGGAGGGGGATTTTGGAAAACGTAAAAAAAAAAGTGGGGACTGAAACAGCGAGCAGCAGAAAGTCGAAGGATCAAACACTGACAATTCGAACCAGATAGATCTACGTAACGTCTGTTTCACTAAAACCCCAATGCAGTTCAATTTTACAATTGTGAATAAATTACAAGAAAACACACACCAAGAGAAGAAGAAGAAGAAGAAGAAGAAGATGCTGCTTCTTCTTCCTCCAAATACGCCACTACTCTTATTAGCTTCTTCAATATTTCTGCTCCTCTTTATGAATCCTTCCACAGCTCACGATCTGTAAGCTAATTTTCCTTATCTTTCTCTATCTGGCTAAACTCTTGTCTCATTTAATCCTAATTCGATGCTGTCTAATGTAGAAAATTGAAACAGAGGAATCTATTGAGTATTAAGGAAACTCCCAGCGGAGGTAATCTTACTTACGATTGCTCTCCTTCAGGACCCTGTATCCCTTGTACTCGCTCTGAAAAGGTACCTTTTTTTATTGGTGTTTGTATGTAAAATCCTAATTTTAAGCATTTTTCTTGTTGTGATCTTGTATTGGGTAGTTATTTATTTGGTCTTGATTGCTTCTGGGTTTGTGTAAATGTGCTTCAAGTTCTGTTATTTGCAATATTTCCGTCATCATTCTTCGACTGATACGGGATCGAAGATATGCTGCTATACTTATGCGTAGTTGGTGAAAATAGCTGTTGTTGTTGTTCAAGGATTGACATAAGTCCATACTGGTTATAAAGATTCAGAATTACTGCATCAATTTGCTATTCAAGAACACCATGTTTCTACTAACTTCATTCGGACCTGTACTTCTTGCGAACATGCGCTTAGTTTCTTCTTGTGCAGTATAGGTATTTTAATTGTTAGGTGGGATTAGAGGTAAGCTGTGATAGGACATAATACCCAGTAACATATATAATAGAATCCTGGACTAAAAGATTTCATCTAATGTAATGACTTTGTGGTTTTATGGCTGATACTTGTTTGCGCAAGGAGTTGGGTAAAGAAGAAAGAGTTTGCTTTTTGGTTAACCTCGGATGATAAGTGCAATACTATCTATTTTCCTGTTATGCTTTTTACACAAGATACTTTTGATGGTATATTAGGGCAATGAAAAATATCGCTGTGCTGAAACTGGATATCGCATCCGTTTAAAATGTGTACCCTCTGGATCTGGTTCAGAAGATGCTAAAAACGTAAAGGAACAAAAGACACGATCTACACTTGAGAGTAAAGATTTTGGTGTTCAGCCATCTTCAACCAAGCAAAGAAGAATATTGGATGAATCATCCAAATCGACACGTTCCTATGTCACTTACAGAAGCTGTATTCCTGCAGTAAGCGAAGAGAAATTGTCAGTTCTAGGTTTTGAGGTACGTTCATACTTCTTTCCAGTCCTATACATCCGCGTTGTTTCTTCTTTTATTCTTTTTTGTGGTCAAGACAAATTAAATGTTACCAACTAGATGTCCCAACTAAGTCAGGAAGTAGTTAAATAAGAATTCTAACACTAATTCTTTAGGGCTCGATTACTATGAAACAAGATTCACCAATGTGAGATGGGTGATGGCAAGCATCACAATCACCCCTTTAGATACATGACATCCTCGTCATGCAAGGACAATTGTATGGGTAACCATATGTACTGTAGAAGGTGGATCCCGGTTCCCCCAAAGATTAGCAGTCCGTCTTTGTCCTACGCGTTTATTTATTTATTCTTGCAATGGTGATTAGTTATTTCTTGGTCTGACCGGCCTGTAACTGGCACTTGTTTGAATAGTTGGTACTTGGTAGTGGGCTCTTGGCAACTAACCCCAGATTAAAGTAGCTCAAATTGAAGTGTAAGCAACTTATCAGTGTGGGGTTCGGGCATCAGGGCAGGTTATCTTCTAATATTACCAGTTCATCATGACAAATTTTCATTTGAGCTTTATGAGCTCTGGGCTCTGTTGATTTTATCCTAACTGGAACAGTGGATCCTGATGCATGCTAAATATTAGAAATAAAGTTTCAAATGATTGTTACCATTTCATGATAACAATTTACATTGGAGCTTTATGAGCTTAGATTTGGTTCTAACAGGGAATGGCAGATCGGCAGATCCTGATGAATGTTCATTATTTTTGTGAAATTAAGTATCATTGAAATTGCTAAAACCTATTTACCGTTCCTGGAACTCTAGCATCCAACTGTGATTTCATCTCTTATTAATTCTGTTATGGACAATTATTGACTGTTCAACACTATCTACATACATACCCTCTTATGTTTAGCAGATGTGTTACTTGAACTCTTTTGCACCATATCCTGCAAGCATAATTTGAGCGGTTTAGTGAAAAAAATGCACCACAACTCCAAATGGTTTGCATCAGCATTAGTATGATTTTCCCAGCATTATAAATTTCATGATCAGCTAAAATACCTTATGTTTACTGACCCACAAAATTTGTTCGATTGACACTCATCAGGAATTGTGGTACACCCTTTCACCAAAATGTCACTGCTGTTAAACAAAATAAACTTCTTTTGTGAGGAAATGGATGCAAATTTCCGAGGGATGGGCAAGTGCATGATTTGTGTCTTGTAACTCTTAGATGTGCAGAAAATGTTTACGAATTCAATACAAGTTCTTTTTATCCAGTATGATCTGTTAGTTTGTACTTCTCTGCAGCCTGAAAAGTACAGAAAGTTAACTGCCTGTGAACTGATAAAGCTTTATTTTAGCTTGCAAAAGACTTAAAATCCCAGCTATTTGTCCTTACTATTTGCCCATCAGAGTGTTGTTGGTTTTCAGGTTTAGAATCAGTTTCCTGAAGTGCTGGCCATGATGAAAATATTTTGATTTCATGATTGGCCATTTTTTTCTGCTGATAAGAAAGCCTTTTCTGGTGCTATTCTGCTCCATGATAGCTGCCTTAGTGCCTTCATTTATTTATGAATTCTTATCTGACTGCAAATCTTTTTCCTTCGAGGGATGAGTTGTGGCTCTTTCATTACAAAGTTTACTAGCTCAGCACAAATAATCTGTCACGGAAGCGTATCTATAGAAACCAATTGGCTTCACTAGACTAACAAGCACAGGCTTATACAGGGATTGCAGGAGGTTAAATTCTCAACCATTTTAGTCATGGAGCTCCAACTTTTTCATTAAACTAATGGGCCTTAGAAAAGCTTACATTTGGCAGCAGTTGATATCTTATCTGTAATTATTCGTAAGTTATTGAAATGCAGAAATCTCTTTATTGACAAATAGCAGGGTAATCTCAACAAAATAACTTCATCTTAGAAATTAGAATAGTCTATTAGTCGAAAAACCAGGCATGTGCTCAGATCTTAACAATGACCCTTTTGGTATTATTGATGATGTTGAGATCCCACTTGTTTTATATGAATACTAGCTATTCTCCTCTGGATGACTAGCTTAACTTTCTACTATGTAGTCACTAGCAAGCTGATTCAACTTTATGTATTGCTTACGGACTATCTTCCAATTCCTGCTTTATTATGCTCATATAATTTCAGCTCTTCTAGTCTTGTTTATACAACTTGATGCTTTCTGGTAGTAAATATGTTTGATGATTGCTGTGCAGGCACTCATCTTGAGTTTACTGGTAAGCAGTGGCTTGTTTATATACCTCAGGCGAAAACGAAGTATTGTTGTGGCTGGCGGCATACCAGTAAGGCTCCCCACGAGCTCTAGGTTTTGAATTCAGATTTACTGCAGCACAATCTTACCAGAATGATGATTTGTTTTAGAGATAGCTGTTACTTGCATGCCATTTATTTTCCCTCCTAGGATCAAGCTTTTCTGTAATGATATCTTGTATTTTCTCCTTGACACAGTCCTTTAGATGTGAATGTAACCAGATTGTGATTAATGCAAACCTACTGTAATTAAAAAACGACGTGATTAATGCAAACCTACTGCGTTGCAGTCCTTGTTCTTGTCGAATTCGTTCAAAGGGCTTGAATTTTTTTCTTTCTCAAGCCTAATTTCAGTGCTTTGAGTACTACAAAGTACAAACCCTAACAGCAAAATAGAATGTAAGCAGTAAAAATACAACTCTGATCAAGTTACAAGAATTACACCTATGTAACAAAATATGTATTGGAATCTGTGGTCTCTTGGTGTCAAAAAGGAAAAAAAAAACCCAAACTGTGAAGAAACCAATCAACAAATGAATATAATGGAAGTAGGTAACACTACAATCTATGGCAGGTCATCCTGAAGGCTGATCTAATTATAATTAGCTCAACAGCAAAGAATTATGTTGGGTCTCCCATGGAAGCAAACCTGTTACATTGTCCACCAAATTAGCCAAAACAATGTCTCTCAGGGCCGTGTCCCAAACCTCACAGAACTTCTGAGGCCAATCCGGCGGTTCAATTGCCTCCGTTCCTAATCCGGGAGCTCGGTCTCTTGACCCTTCGTTTTGGTTTTGCTTCCAATCAGCAACATATGTCGCAACTCTTCTATAAAACTTTGCTCTGAAAACCTCCCACACTTGGTATTTGTAATGATTGATTATAGCAATGTTTTGGGGCAAGTTCAGATACTCGAATCCGTTCCTCAGATGGAAATGGTGTACCACGTTAAGTAAGGTAGTATCTAATGCATCCGGTCGTATGATTGATTTATGTCTCTCGGGGCTCTGCAGCCGGCATGTATAACCCACAGTGACTCCCTTGGGAGGTGGTGAATTCAAACCTGACGGTCCAAAGCTGTGACAAGATGTTCTAATCTCCGCAACTGTTGTTGAGGCCGAAGAAAAGTTAGCCACTAACTCACGAAGCGCATACTGACCTGCATAAGACGGAAAAAATGAATAACTTAAGCCTTTCATCTCAACAGATTAGGGAATCTTACATGAACCAAATTAAGAGATCAGGTAAGGTCGAGCATAACCGGATGTGGCAGGTCTTTGGTTTCTAGATTTTGAATTTGGGAAGTAAAAGTACTCATCCACGTCCATGAACGAAACCCAACGACATTCATTCTTAGCTCTAAGAGCGCAATGCGAGAAACCAGCTTCTTGCGTCTTAATCCAAGGCCATACATGCCTACTCACATTGTAATTCTCATCATCAAGTTCCTTAACAACCTCATCTAGCCCATCATCACTATTATTATCGTAAATGAACCACCTCTCAACCCCAAGCCAAGCATGATACATAACCCACTCTCTCATAGCCGGAGCCTGATTCCACACCATCGTGCACACACAAAGCTCATGCTTCCTCTCAACCTCAGACACACCCGGGTTATATATCTTCGCCACCGACGGCAAAAACACACGCTGGTGACCTCGTGCATGATAAGGCCTGAAACCAACAGTCACACGAACTCCCTGAGCCTTATCCGGATTATTCCTCATGCTACGCGGCAAGGAACACCTCACAACCTCTTGAGCCGCGGTTATAGCCCTAGTCGTGAGCATAAACGGACTCTTCCGCCCTTTCCCTATCCCAAAATGGCAACTCAACGGACTTGGATCCGACTCCCTATCAGCCCTCAAATTCAACCCCTTCACAAACACAACAACACTCTCCTCATCCAAAGTTGCAGCATACACTACATTCTCCCAATAAGCAACTGTCTGTTTTTCCGAAATGGCAGATACGGATACCCCTCCTACATTACCGTTTCGCCTCTTTAGACTCACAACAGCCGAATAATTCGCAGACGGAAACGGACATCGAACAATCAACCCGAAATCATCATAATGTTCATCTAAAGATATGAAATTCTGCACACTAACATCACCAGTTCCAGTTCCAATTCTATCCTTGGCATGATAAACACATACCAAATCATCAAAACCAATCTTTCCAAGAACCCCTCTTTTAACATTATCCAATCTCACTAACAACAACACATGATCAGGAAACAAGACCCGATTCTCTATTTTCAGAGGCAGCTCAAAACTACCAAAACCTTGAGCTGAATTAGTGCTAGTTGAAGTAATGGAAGAGGAGAGTAATGAGAAGGTGGAAACAACTAAAACGGGGTGAGAAGAGGAAGAAGTAAAGGGCAAGGTGTAGGATAAAAAGGAGAGAAATGTAAGGAAGCTGAAACACAAAAGGAGAGATCTTACGGAGAGTAAGTGGATAAGAGAGTAGGAGGATTGCTTGAGCATGAAGCGCTTTCGTTTGCGCCTTTCATCTGGAGAATCCATTGTTGGTTAGCTAGATGAGAAGTTATCTTCTTCTTCTTCAAATTTTGCACAGATCTGTGTTGTGTGTGAAGTTGAACCGACAATGGCCGTGTTTTGTAGAGTTGTCTTTTTGCTTTATTCGTTGGTTCTGGTAATCGGGCAAATGTCGGAGAATAGAGAATATAACCAATTCTTTCCTTTTACTCTTTTTTAGGATTCAAATTTGGGCTCCCAGAAACTTGTGGGGGAGACGTGCTAATTAGCCTATGGGCTTTCTTGATACAAGAGAATATCACAGGCCGGTCCAAATATTATGGTTTCGACTTTCGACTCATTAGGTATATCCAACAAGAAGGAAACTACGCCCTTCTTGGAAGACGAAACTTGCGGGTGTTTAAAAACTAATAAATTTATTCAAAGAAGTTCGTGAGAGGAAATAAAATGCTTGGTGTGAGTTACTAGAGGTATTGGAAATTAATTACTTTTATACACCATCAATTTGCAAATGGGACATGTGTTATTTCACAGTTATTCACACTACTTGTCATCAAGAACATCGTGCTTTCTACGGTCAGTGTCACTCGACTATCATTACCAACGATATATCGACGACACGTGTTGCTCGGTATCGCCCTAAACCGTTGCTCTGTGTCGCCCTCAACCATTGCTCTGTATCGTCTTCAACCGCTATTTTTGTTTTTTTAAACTATTAACTTCTTCAAAAAAATTTAATTATTAAAATTTTAACTCTCCTTCCACAATCCCCACCACCACCGCACCAACACCACCACCCACCATCTTCTTCCCCACCACCAACACCGCACACCACCACCAAAATCACTGCCGGAGCTCCGGTGGAAGCTCCGATCTGTTTTTTTTTTTATTGAGCTTCCATGGCCTCCATGGCGACATGGAAGCTCCGATCCGGAGCTTCCATGGAGGAAGCTCAATTAAAAAAAAAAAGCCAGATCGGAGGTTCCACCGGAGCTCCGGCAGTCTATGGCAGAAGCTCCGATCAAGCTTTCATGGCGGCTTCCGGTTAGAGCAAAAATATTTTTTTTAAATATATTTAAATAATTTAAAGCGATGTAGGCGGTTGGAGCAACACGTAGCGCAACACCTTGTGCGACACGAGCGACACCCCATGGCAACACTTAGTGCGACAGGTAACAGATTCGATCTCCACCGTTAAAATTTTAATCTAATGGATCAAAATAGGTGACTGACGTTAGTCAGGGCGACACCTTGACTGACGGTAGAAAGTCCCAGTAAACATAGATTCTCATAGCCAGTATCCAACACATTGTTAGTGGAAATTGGGTCGGGCCAAAAATAAGTTCACCGGAGCAAGCCCAAGTCGGTTTGAAATGCGGTTGTTTTATGAGACAAACTTGACCCATGCGGACTAAAGCCCATTTTACTTGCAAGTTGTATCATTGGATTTGCACTTATGAATGGGCTGATGTGTTGGATTCCCATTACGCACTATTCATGAACCATCCTATTAATTTCAATTATGAATAAGTTATCCTCATAATTACTTGCACATTGATTAGGTTGCTTTCTTACTCATAAAACTCTATTCATACTGGATTTGGTAGAGAAATTAAATTTTCCCTTTGTCTTTTTACTCATAAAACTCCACTCATAATGGATTTGGTAGAGAAATTAAAGTTTTCCTTTATTTTCCTTGTGTTTAACATTAACTTCATTTGGTTGAAAATTAATTCAATTACCTATTTTTGGCCTTTTTAGTGTGGGGCGAATGGAAATTTAAATATTTTCATAATTTACCTTTTTTATTTTTTATTTTCATAATTTACCTAATTCGACATTATTCTGACATTGACTTTTGACCAAATAGTGAAAAATAATTCTTTTACATTTTTGTCTTCTCCCTCAAACTAGAGGACGCTCGGATATGGATAATTGATACGTATAGTTTTCATCTTGAAGCCCCAATGTTAAAATAATATTGTTTGGTGTTCAAATATCAGTGTTAGTGTGAGAATGTTACTGTCATTTGTCATAAGACATGATTCATTTAGTTTTATAACCTCGATGTCAGATATTTAATACATATTGTTGCCGTTTTAATATTGATAATTCAGAGAGTGTTGATTGATGTTCAATGTTATGGCGAGCATTTTGTAATTTTTTTTTAGTTTTCATGTAGTGTGTTAGGAACCCCAATATTTTGGATTTAAACATCTAATAGTTTAATGTTAATTATAGACTATGATACTTAACCTCATCGGTGTTTAGTGTCAAGAACTTCAAGCGAGTTATATGTGTCTGTCATATCATTGTATTCGGCCATTTAATTGACCTAAATAAATAAATGAAGTATGTAATTCCTCATTTTCAATATTAATCCATTGCTTAGGTCATGTATTGACTATACAAATTCAATGAGCACTTGTAAGTGAATGGTTATACTATAAGTTAGATACTTATAATACGTCTGGGACTATGCACATGCATACCTGCTTAGTCGCATATTGGTTTGGTTTTTCCAATACAAATGAATACATCACCGTATCACTGATGGCATCTAACATACTTGATTGATTTTCCTAAGCATATCACACGCGTGCATTTAGCTGGGAGTTCCATTCAAGTGTTGGTTTAATTTGCGAACCAGTAGCTGAAACATGTTTACAGCGATACAAGTAATGAAATACCACTTCCATATCATTCAAGTAATATATATATATATATATATATATATATATATATATATATATATATATATTACCACACAGAAGATCACGAGGAATGAAGTTACAGGAACGTAGGTTCTCGCTAAGTCCAGACAAACTACTCCAAGAGCACCCGGTCATAAATCGAATACTGGTACAAATGACATAAAGAAATGTAGTCAACGTTTATTGGAAAATCAACCCCAACAATTTGGGACCAAAAGCAGCTAACGGTCACCATGGAATTGACTTTTTCAACCCGAGTTGGGTCAAAAGCGCGAAACGTACTTGCACCATCACCATCATCGAATAAGTATCTTCTATGGTAAAACCATGAATAACACATAGCAAGGCGGAGCCCAATACACCAATAACTCCCATCATGTGAGAAGGGGTTCAATGTCCAATGATGAAGTCCTTGATAATGAGGATGAATCTAAATATAAATGCTACACCGAATCTAGGCGCGCTCTAGTGTTAAACCACGAGTATGGAAACAAAAACACCTTCACATCTTATTCGACAAATTCAAAAGAGAAAAGGGTGCGGGAGGCAAGATTTTGGGTTAGAACGTATATGTTGTGGATGAGGTGGGGCACATAGCTTAGAGGTTTTACACACGTGGCTACGTGCCACAGTGTGACAATAAACAATTTCACACAGAACTTGAGCTATGAGCATGCATACTATCAGTGATGCCGGTGTGCACTTACCACTTATGCCTATGTCCATATATCCAAGCATCTATGTTGTAGTTCAATGGTGCCTGAGTGCAAGCTTAGTGTTATATATATTCAATCCTTATAAATTCACCTCTTCATTAGCTCAAAGCGTCTTGACAAAATGATGTTCTTCCAAGGCGTATGGGGAAATTCACCATCATCTTGCCCGTTTCAGAATTATATGTTTCCAAGGTGAGATGCATGGCAAATAAGATGAAAGAAAACAACTAGGGTAAGTTTCAATTTACTGAAAGTTTTGACAGAAGTTAGATAAATACTTTGATTCAAGAGGGATATAAAGAGTATGGATCTATTATGTTGTCGATTTGCTGCAGAGTAGGAAAAATGAAAGTAAAGTGAAGTGTATTGAATGAAAGGAACATAAAAGTGGTCAATTGTACGGATTTGTATCCAACGTCACGATTTAACCGTTGCGTAGCAATCCCGACATCCCGTAACTAAATTGTACTATCCAGTAACACGATTTAACGGTTGCGTCCATAACTTAATCGTACCCGATTGCACGATTTAACGGTTGCGTAACAACTCCGACGAATAGCTTTTCCGAGAACCTTTAAGAAATGAGTGCTCATCGACTCAGTCGTCTCTTCCGGCTCACCGTACCTACCTACATATATTTATTATTATGTATATATATTATTTCCATATATATGACATACCAACACACAAAACATGGTAGTCTCTCTATTTTCTCTCAAATCTCTAATATAAATACAGTCACATAGAGATTTACAGAGGCGTACACAGAATTATAGCAATTCAGACAAACAGCTGAGATTAACTCACCTCTCTGCTCAATTCATTCTTTCCTTCGTTAATAACTGGAAAGGATCTCTGGCTGTAGAAAGCTCTTCCAACTTTCCTGAATTTTGTGTCGTGTTTTTGCTGTGTAACAATTCAATGTGAATTGAGTGATTTGCTTTGGAGTTGATCTGCGTAGAACCTCGGGTATGGAATTGGATTGAATTTGTGTTTCCTGTTGATTTTTGTGTGTGCTTGCTCTACAGATCTAATTACACCGTCAATGTAATTGAGTTTGTCAATTTTGGCAGGTTGTTTGTATCGTTTTTCTGAAATTGAAGTGAGTGAATGAGCGAATTCATGCACAAAGCTTTGATTGATTGATTGCTGTTGAAACTTCTACGGAGATTAACAAGTTGAGGATTTCGGATGAAGCGGTCCAGAGACGATGTTGTAACGAATAGTCCTCAAGACAGACCGCTCATTGTTTCGTAAGCTTGGCTTCTCTTTTCTCTTAGTTTGTTGAAGAAATGTTTGGGATTTTGTCAAAGCTGGAATCTTGTGGATTTTTTGGCGTGGTTTAGTCGTGTCATTTCTGTTTTGTTCCTCTGATTGTTCAATCGACTTCAATTGGAATGAAGAAATCGGGATTTTTCGATTGATTGACATGCATTTCTTTTTTCTGGTACTGTGAAGGCAGAAATGAATTTTGTGCTGGAAAATTCTGTTGATTTCCCTAGTTCTGATGTTCATGTGAAAGTGGCAGGATTTGAATTCACTTGTGATGCTAATTTTTCCTGGATGGGTGTAGGTTAATAATTAGAGAGTACGAATTTGTTGATTAATTTTGAAACAAATGGTAAACATTGGTTAGTTATATCTTCAATTAGATAAAATGGGTAGTCTTTTGTCATCCTTTACATGGTTACATATTCATTGATTTGATCTGAACTGTTTGTTTTGGGTCAATGCAGACCAGGACAAGCCCAGATGTCGACCGCAAGCAGTGCACAGAAGCTGACAACAAATGATGCCTTGACGTATCTTAAGGCGGTGAAGGAAATTTTTCAAGATCGTAAGGATAAATATGATGAATTTCTTGAGATCATGAAAGATTTTAAGGCACAGAGGTATACAAAATTCAATCCTGCTTCTTAGTGACAGCTTTATTCTCTCGTATGTTGCAATTGGATTGTTTAACTATAATATCTGTGTATTCTGTTTGCATGACAACCTTTAGGGTTGATACTACGGGTGTTACATCAAGAGTGAAGGAGTTATTTAAAGGGCACCGGGATCTAATTTTGGGTTTCAATACCTTTTTGCCCCCTGGGTACAAAATTACCCTTCCACCAGAGGAGGAACCATTTATGAAAAAGAAGCCGGTAGAATTTGAAGAAGCAATCAGCTTTGTAAACAAAATCAAGGTGCACAGCAACTGCTAAATGATCATCACATTAATGTATAAGTACTATCTACTACTGTTGATATTAAGTCTGGATCCTTTTCAAATTGATTGCAGACTAGATTTCATGGGGATGATCATGTCTATAAATCTTTCCTTGACATTTTGAATATGTATAGGAAAGATAACAAGTTAATACATGAGGTCTACCAGGAGGTATTCAATTATAATTCATATTAGTCATTTCTTTTCTTCATTGTGTTCAGAAGCAGCAATTTAGATTTTAACAGTTGGGTCTATGCATTTGCAGGTTTCAGTTCTTTTCCAGGACCATGCTGATCTGCTTGTAGAGTTCACTCACTTTCTACCGGATGCTTCTGGAACTGCCTCTATCCATTCAGCTCAGCCTGGTCGAAATCACATTCCGTTCGGTGATGATAGAGGTTCTCCCATGATCACACCCAGGTCTACATACACTGATAAGGTAGTTAGCTTTAGTGATTTAAACGGCCGTATCATCATCATCATCATCATCATCATCATCATTATTATTATTATTATTATTATTATTATTATTATTATTATTATTATTATTATTTACATAAAGTGTCTGCCCACTTGTTCCAGAAGCTTGCTGTTCCATATCCTGCTCGTGATAACCAGGATTCTGGGTGGAACCAAGCCGAGAAAGAAAAGGGGAAAAGGGAAGATAGAGACAATAATGACTGGGAAGATGGTGACAGCTTGGATCATAAAAGGAAAATTGCTCGCAGGGACGATTTGACTGACCAGTTCCATCAAGGTATGGATAATCAACTTATGAGCACTACTAAATAATCAAACCTTCCCGAGATGGCTATATGTCATGCAGAAAAATTAGTGTCTTTAGTCTTTCTTAACAGAATGGTGAAACTGTGAAAGTATCCATATTTGATGTTGATAGCAGCAGTACTTATTCAGTTATCTCTTCTGCTCATCACGTTCATCAGTTTTGAGTCCCTGATTAGAAAACTCTAAAAGATTTTCACAGAATGAGATCTTTCAAAAAACTTAGCTGTTAGCAGACACAATCGGATACTTATAGCCTTATTGATACAGGTAGCTCCTTTATTTGAAAGTCAGTATAATGATTCAATATGGCTGATCAAATTCTATATTTCTTTCATCAGGTATGGTGAACCCAATATCAGCCATCTGTGAGAAAGTGCAAGATAGACTGCAGGATCCTGAAAATTATAAGAAGTTTCTGGATTGTGTTCGTTCCTATGAAAGCAAGTTTGTCAATACACCTCAATTTCGAATGCTGGTGAGTTTGTTCGACAATTACATCAACCCTTTTGTTTATGCTTACATCTGTTTATTTTTATGTGACATTCTGAAAGTTAGTTAAGAGAGCATCCAAGAACTGAAGTGGAAATATGAATTCAGAATCTTTACATACATTCTGTAGTGATGCAGAGAATCACATAACAAGGGAACTAATTACTTGGTTGGGAGACTTCATCCTGTTATTACAGAGCAGACAAAAAAATTCAATTCTCGACATGCACAAATAAATTACAATTCCGAAACACGGAAGCAACTTTTCTTAACATTCAATGTTGTAATATCAACCTTCCATTGAATTTCCCTAAATATCATTACCAAATAGCCACAACTTATTGCAATGGTGACAAGACCATGATACTGCATTTTCAACATACATCTTGACCATTAGAACATCATGAGATTGATAGCTTATGGAGTACTAACATTGTGGGCAAGGATGATTCACCTTCTGTTTTAATTCTTGGTGGTAACCAACATCGACTAGATTGCATTTCAACTATAATAGGATGGGCTGTGACCTTGTATTTGCATTTACCTTGTTATTTCTCCATGCGCATGACCATGTTTTGATCTGGATAAACATTTCTGTTATTAGGTGACAAATTTACTTGGAGCACACCCAGACCTTATGGACGAGTGTGAAGATTTGATAACTTATGTTGAGAAGATTGGTACAGTATATATTAATGTTGCCCTATGTACATATTGTTTATCTTACCACGTATATGCTCTAAATGTTGTAAATCTTGTGAAGTTCTCCATTACAATATTTCTATCTTCTTCTCTCTGTTTGTCTCTCCTAGTCTCTGTTTCTAGAAATATGCCAGTACAATTTGATATCTCTGATACCTAAATGGCTGAAGACAACTTTTGATGTCTTGCTGAAATTTATTTATTTGTGTTAACTCTTTCCATTGCATTAAATCATCTGAACTGTTTATTTAACAAAAGAATTACTGAACCAGACCACTAATTCATGAAAGAATGACCTAGTGGAAGTTGTACAGTTATTTACTTGGAGAATGATTTGTGGTGTAAACTTTTAACGATTAGCACTTTCAGGAAACATGCGGAACAGCAAGCAAAGTTCTAGATCTCTGAAAGCCGAGGATCGAGATGGAGATCATCATGACAGGGAAGAAAGGGATAAGAATAAAGATTTTACTAACAGAGAAAGGGATAGATACGATAGAGGGCTTCCCATCAACACTAAAGATCTGCCAGCGCAGAGAATGTCTTCATATGCAAGCAAAGAAAAGTTTTTGTTGAAACCCATTCAAGAACTTGATCTCTCTAACTGTGAGAGCTGCACACCAAGTTACCGACTTCTTCCCGAAAATGTAGGTTCGCTTATTTGTCTTTCATTACTGAGTGTTTTGTGCATGTTTACGGATTTCCTTTGCATTTAATACAGTATCCGATTCCATCGGCAAGCCGTAGAACAGAAATTGGTGCTAAAGTGCTGAATGATCACTGGGTGTCTGTCACATCGGGCAGTGAGGATTACTCCTTCAAACATATGCGTAAAAACCAATATGAGGAGAGCTTGTTCCGGTGTGAAGACGATAGGTAATAATCTTTACCGTCTTGTGCAGTTGTGCTTATGACTTCAGCTCTCAATGGAAACCACTTGCCTTACTTGTTTTTCCTTATCCATTTGAAGAATATGTTTCCTGCCTCTACCTACCGTGTAATTAATTAGCAAAGACCTTCTTGACCGTTTTCCATAAATATCTTGCTAAAGTTATTCAATGCCATGCATGATGATTATGACAGGTAATTAATAAGAATGGGGCTTACATTTGTACTATAGTTACCACATTGGAGATATATAGGATTCTTATGCAGTTATCACTTGTTAGCATCTTAAATTGCAACTTATTGCGACTGTGATTACAGATTTGAGCTAGACATGTTGTTGGAATCTGTGAACGCCACAGCAGTGCGTGTTGAAGAACTTTTGAACAGTATGAATGCTCATACAATTAAGTTAGACGGCACATTTTACATAGAAGATCATTTGACAGGTACATATATTCCAGTGAGCTTCTGATGGTTCTTCTGTGTATTAAACAAATTTCATATTCTTTTCTTTTGTACCTTTTAGCCCTTAACCTACGGTGCATTGAACGCTTATATGGTGACCATGGTCTTGATGTAATGGACGTATTGAGGAAGAATGCACCCCTTGCACTGCCAGTTATATTGACCCGGTTGAAGCAGAAGCAAGAAGAATGGGCAAAGTGTCGTGCTGAGTTTAATAAAGTTTGGGCTGAAATTTATGCCAAGAACTACCACAAATCACTTGACCACCGGAGCTTCTATTTTAAGCAGCAGGATACAAAGAACTTGAGCCCTAAAGGTATGTGAACTAAATATTATGTGGGCTTGACTGCCTTTTCACAATATAAAAAATAACTTATCTCTCTATTCCTGAAACTCTATTTAACGATTGCTATTTACATAATCACTCGATACTTAAAACTGAGGTTTATGAGAGTATATAACTTTAAAGATTGTCATCCAACTGTATGCAATCATAGTATAGCAGTGTTAAATGTCATCATCTTCTGTGTCAATAGTGACGGGTGTGGCTTTAATAGTGTCCAGAAAATTTTGTGCCAATTGTTTGTTAACGCTGGGATTATCTGAACTTTGAGAAATACTCATCTTCTAAATATACCTCTTTTTAGAAGTTGACAGTCTTTTATGTCTGGGTACCTAACCGTCAGTGGTGTCTCGTATTTTCATATCAAGTACCATCAATGTTTCCTATGGTGCTTTGACACACCTATTTTTGGGAGTCCAAAGGAATGGAGTTTATTCTCAATTACCATTAGACTTAATTGCACCTGTTCTATACCTGTATATCCATTGTAGTCGCTGGAATAGCAGGCACTACCTAGCATCTTTCACCTGGTCTTAACTACTGATCAGTTCATTTTTATCTCGGCAAGGACGGATTTGTTCACTGTGTTAGCAGGACCCACTATTTCGTATTGCGGGCTGGAGTTCTAATACTATGTATTGCCACCAGCCCCCAACACAATCTCACATGTGATCTTTTTTTGTGAAAAAGTTATTATATGATTTTGGAGTGTTTCATCGCGGAGTGGTGGGCCCACTTGCTGTTTTCCCAATTTGCCCTTCTATCTTTAAAATATTTATATATCCACACCCGTTTTCACATTTTCCATATTCAGAACTATATTTTTTTATTGGTTTCTATTCTCCTAGGAATCATCGTCAGCCTTAAGAATTAGGAATCATCGCTCGCTTCCTTTGCCCCAGTATACATGTCTGCTGTTCTTCCATTTACCTCTGATATGTTTTCACTAGCTGCCGTCCTCGTACATATGGAAAGTAATTTATCAGAGCTGAAAAAAGATATCCCAGACGCAGGTATCTAGAAAATAGATTATCTTTATGAAATTCCGGAAGAACCGATGTTTTGAATTTCATAAAGATGCGCTCAATTGTTTTCTTCCTGAATTTCTATTGCAACTAATGCTAGAGTGATTTTTAATGTCGTGATTTGTGGTATTACTTTCCTGAATTTGGTGCATTTGGAATGAAATAATTAATAGCTTTACATATAATTACCATAGATGAGCATCATAATTGTCAAATCCAAGATCTTTTAGATCTTACATATAATTATTGGAATTGTCGAATGAAAATGCGAGTCTACTCTTGTCGCAGCATTAATGAATCATCATGATTGGCGCATCTGCTCAAAGTAATATCAACCAAAAGAGATCTATATTCAGATTTTCGTTTTTTTTTTAAATTTTTTTTCCAGTTTTCATTGACTATTCTGTAACATGTAATATGCTCTTACTCTCCCTTTTACTTTCATGTTTCTACAGCACTGTTGGCTGAGATAAAAGATCTTAGTGAAAAGAATCAGAATGAAGATGAAATAGTTCTTTCGATGGGTGCTGGATATAGACAACCAATTAGACCTCACATTGGATTTACATACCCTGATCCTGAAATACATGAAGATCTATATCAGCTTATGAAATTTTCTTGTGGAGAAGCTTGTACACCTGAACAGTGTGACAAAATCATGAAGATCTGGAAAACTTTCGTCGAGACAGTGTTTGGAAATCCTTCTCTCCCTGGCAAGGCAGAGGGTATTGAAGATGTTAGGGCTAATAACGACCAGAAAAGAAAGAATGTAGCCAATGTCTGTGAAGGGACTCCCAGTTCCAATTTGATAGCTGGTGGTGATAATGGTTCTAACATTGATGGTTGTCCTAATGTTGCTAATGGAAGCAATGTATCGTGTACTGCAAATGCTCCCCAAAGTGGAGCAATCGCTACTGATTCGAGTATAAAGTTTGCTTCATCATGTGGCAGCAAACAAACTGGTCATCCTGAGCAAGGGATCGTGCATGCACTCAGGGAAATGAGTGTGAACAATGAAACTGCTTCCAATCTGCAGACTGGTAAATTTATTTCGTTTTTGTTTTGTTACTTTGCTATAATATATCTTGTCCTGTTCATTTATAAACTTCACCCTCGATTTCTAATGGCACCTTTTGACACTCATTCAGGACCTGTTGCTCCCACCGTCCTTGATTGTGGAATCGGGGCTACGCTTGATAGAGACTTACAGGTACTGCCCTTTAATTACATGGTGCAGCATATACCTTGACTTTTCTGGTTAACCTTCTTTTTAGTTTGATGCATGTAATTTCATACTGTATTTGATTGCAGTAGGCAGTGAATGATATAAACTTTAACTAAGAGCGACTCATATAGATAAAGTTTCCAATCATGTCAACTTTGCTTTGCTCTAGCTTTTGGTACTTGCTGTGAAAGATATTAGTGATGTGCTACTGAATTTGGTTTTTCTTGACAGATTAGAATGTACATCTGCCAGTGACAAAACTCTTTTGCGTCTAACCAAAATTTGAATTATACTTGGTTACGTTCTTTAGGATAGTAGTGGATTCTGGGTATTTAATTTCAAGGCTGTGCATGAGATAAGCTTATGATGGACCTTTCAGAAACCTGAACACTAATTTCTTTACAAACAATGGATATCTGATCTGCCTTTGGGACTTACTGCATGTATCTCCCACCTTCCTAAATGTGTTCCTTTTATAACAACTATATTCGTGGCTCTCAGACATTTTTTTTCTTGTTAAAGGTTAGTGTTGGTACGAAATCAGCTACGCTTCCGACAACTATGGTCCCACAAGCCATGAAAGCTCAGCAATGCCATGCAGAAACTGGAGTTTGTCTTAATATTGAACGCGAAGAGGGTAAATTACCGTGTGGCAGTGATCTCAAGAAGAAATTGTTTGCATCGCATGGTAACAGTACGAGGACCAAAGCATTGGAGAATCCTAGTAAAACTTCTGTGAGCCCAAAGGAAATTGGGGGAGAGGATATGTGCACTGAGGAGGTTGAAGGAGAAACCGATCTCAATGCTGATGATGAAATGTGCACCCAGGGATCAACAGATTGTGAGAATGCTTCTGAAAATGGTGATGCCTCAGTAAGTGAGTCGGCTGATGGAGAAGAGGGCTTCCCAGAAGAACCTGATGAAGATGGGGCTCATACCAAAGCTGAGAGTGAAGGAGAAGCAGATTGCACTCCCGAGGGCCATGACAATGGGGTGCCACCTTCCGACCGTTCTCTACAGATAGTGAAGCCTCTTAACATGATAGTTCCGCCTGGGTTACAGGGTAAAGAGAAGAATTGTGAGATCTTTTATGGGAACGACTCCTTCTATATACTTTTTAGGCTCCACCAGGTCTGTATCTATTCTTGATGTTTACATTATTGGCCTTGTTCTTTATACTAAATTTTGGGGTTTCTAATATGATCACTTAATCAATAACAATGCCCCCGTAAATATTTCTTCCAATTTCGCAGATCTTATATGAGAGAATGCAGAGCGCAAAACAACACTCGACTTCTCCTGAAAATAAGTGGAGGATTTTGAATAATGCAAGTGCAGAAGAATCATATGCCAGGTAGCTCATCAGGATTTTTTATATTTTTGTTCCATCTATTTTTAAAACTTAAGGTGTGCATTATTGAGGGGTCTGTGTTTGGAATAGGTTTAAAGATACCCTACACAGTCTGCTCAATGGGTCCTCTGACAATACGAAGTTCGAGGATGACTGCCGAGCTATAATTGGCGCTCAGTCTTACGTTCTTTTTACGTTAGACAAGCTGATACATAGACTTGTCAAACAGGTGATTACATCAGATGTCTGTTATAGCTTTTCTGTTCTTTTCTGTTAAAAAAAAAAACTTCTCCATTTTGGGACTTAAAGTATCTAACCTGGTATTTTCAACAGCTACAAGTTATTGCAACGGAAGAGGTGGACAACAGACTCCTCCAACTCTATGCATATGAAAGATCAAGAGGACCTGAAAAGTTTGCTGATGTGGTTTATCATGAGAATGCCCGTTTTGTCGTTCCTGAAGATAACCTGTATCGCATAGAATGTGTAAGCTCATGTTGCTT
This sequence comes from Plantago major, assembly GCA_026545765.1. Classification (NCBI taxonomy): domain Eukaryota; kingdom Viridiplantae; phylum Streptophyta; class Magnoliopsida; order Lamiales; family Plantaginaceae; genus Plantago; species Plantago major. The sequence goes on from CM048839.1 coordinate 34,553,744, forward strand.
TCTTATAGTGGTTTCTGATTCGTATATGACCAGTATAATGTAACTTATCAGCAATTTTTGAATGTCCGTCTGTTGCAGCGTCATTTTCCAGCACGTTTAACGATGCAGCTAATGAGATATGAGCTTGACAAACCCGAAGTCACTGCAGTTTCAGTGGACCCAGATTTTGCAGCTTACCTGAACGAGGAACTCCTATCAGTCAATCCTCAAAAAAAAGAGAAGCCTGGTGTTTTTCTGATGAGGTAGAAAATTAGAGTGAAACATGTGTTTAAATATTTGAATGTTGCATATAGCTTATCCTGGTATATTTGCAGAAATAAAAGGAAACTGTTGACTGGAAATGATATGGCCGACACTGACAGAGTCATGGAAGGTCTCATAGTTTACAATGGTCTGGAAATTAAGATAGCTTCCAGTACGTTAAAGGTGAGTTCCACAAAGCTCCATTAATATTATGCAACCTGCGTTGAGGGAAAAAAATGGTCTGCTGTTCTCTGAATAACCTGTGACCCTCCTCTAGGTTGCTCCAATATCCCATAAACCCGCATCTTTTTAAAATGTTATAAAGTGGTGTTTTTGATATGCCAAATGCCCCTGATATTTTATCAAAATCAGGTTTTCTGAGCTAATTTGTGAAACTGTCTGATAAAGTTTGCCCTTAAGTGCTCATCAGAGCATGTTGGAAACTGTATCTAAGTTGTTTTGTTTTGTATGTCGCAGGCTGCTTATGTTTTAGACACTGAAGACTTCTTGTATCGGCCAAGGAAAGCGAGGAAGGAATTGTACGTGCCTGGTACATCCAATGCCAATGGAGCTTCCAATGCCAATGGCACTTCTAATGGAGCACCAACTGAAATTGGTGCTCCGAGGGGTGAATTTTACAAGATGATGTGCTGTTAATTCCGTATAAGGTATGTTTGCAATATTGTATCTTTTTTTTTTTTTTTTTTTTTTTTCTGTCAGTAGCCTTGTTTTTGTACGCTTGTTACTGTAAAATGCCTCTTTATGTTGGTACATTATGTGCAGATGCAGGGAAACAAATGGTGTAGTTTGGCTGTTGGTGTTGTTTCCTTGATAATAAAGGGTGAACATTGAGTAAATGTAACTTTGGTGTAACTTTGAATATTTCGTTGTTGTAATTTCGGATTACAGTAGACGTAAACTTTTAGACTACAGTAAAGCAAACCTGTTAGGCTGTTACGTTGTTTTACCTTTTAAAGTTTTAGACTACAGTAAATTAAACCTCTTGCAGTGTTTTACTTCAAATATATAGAAAGCAAATGTTGTTTTTCGTCTCGAGTAATTTGATGGGAGCAGCCATAGTAGTATGGCCTTTATATATGAGGGCGTGATTGTATGTGCATTACATAAATGTTTTGAAAGGCATTTTTTAGGCGTATTATGATGCAAAATATACTGGAAAAAGGTTCTGGCTTTTAAAAAGGGTGAAAGTCCCTTGCCGTATAAGCCTCTGTGAAAACGTCTTTTTGCACCCAGATGGTCCCATATATGTGTATAAACATTGCACTACTACATATACTTTCAATGTCATTTTGATAAAATTTAAAGTGTTCATTTTTAGAAATTGATCTATCTGAGTGTCTATGTTCATTAGTATCTAGGAAAAGATTTGTTACTTAGGGCAACTTTTGCGAGCCGTTTGGTTTGAAAATGTGTTTTGCTATTAATAAATTCATGGTATTTAGGTCTGGATAAAAAAAGGGTAATTGAAGTGGTATTTGTATATAAATACTATGTTTGGTATTATTTTAAGAATATGGTATTTAATATAATATACAATATTACCCTCCTTTCGGCCTCAATTCTTGCGGTTAACTGCAGATGGAATAATGATTAAAAAAAATATGGCGATCAGAAAATAATTGTTTGTTGTTATGTAAAAAGAGTCTCCATATTCTTAAATCAAATGGATGGATATAACTAGAGTCAAAATGGGAACTAAATTCCACTAATATCAATCAACAAGTGGACGAGATAAGAAAACCCATTTGATTCAGTAGTGTCGAAACAGATTAATGATAGGAACGGAATTAGTCAACAACTAACTAAGCAAAAAAATTAGCGTCGGACCAGACAGACGGCGTGGATGAATCATGAATGTGAAGAAAGTAGACAGACGGCTTGAAGGAGCAACGGCGTGAATGAAATAGGATGTGAAGATTTAGTTGAGTTAAGGATAAGGATGCAATTGCATAAAATATGTGGTTTGGGAAAAATACCATATCTCAATAACCCACTTTAGTGGGTTATTCTAAATGGTATTTCAAAGAACAAATTGTTCGGGCCAGAAATTCCGGTATTTGGTGAGTTTGGATTTTAGCGGGCTTTTGGTATTTCAAATTTGTGCAACCAAACGTGGTATTCCGGAAGGTGTTTTCCAAATACCACTAGAAAACACTCCAAACCAAACGACCTCTTGTGAGAAATCATTTTTTCAAGATGCAGAATCAACATCATTTGTTTGACGCTATGTTCATTATCTTAAAGATGTTTCTTGCAAAAAGTTTGTATTTTCATAATATCTGCTAAGAATCTGTCCATAAAGGAAATGTTATCTCGCTCACAATTTTGTAATAGAGGAAAAATGGCTTTGGCTAGTTGGTATTATTTGATTTTCACGGGAAAGGAAGCCCCTCTTAGACAGGGAAAGTGAAGGGAAACTCAAAACTCTAATGAAGGAAGAGGGAATTACTCCAAACAAAATAGCTTTGGTTAGTTGGTTTGATTTAATTTCCACGAGAAAGGAGTCCCTCCTGGACATGGAAATTGAAGGGAAACGTGACTCTAATAAAGGAAGAGGAAATTACTCCAAACAAAATGGCTTTGGTTGGTTTTATTTGATTCCACAAGGAGGAGTCCCTCTTGGACATGGAAAGTGAAGGGAAACTCGAATCTAATAAAGGAAGAGGAAATTACTCCAAACAAAATGGCTTTCACTAGTTGGTTTTATTTGATTTCCACGAGAAAGGAGTCCCTCTTGGACATGGAAAGTGAAGGGAAACTCGACTCTAATAAAGGAAGAGGAAATTATTCCAAACCTAATGGCTTTGACTAGTTGGTTTTATTTGATTTCCACGAGAAAGGAGTCCCTCTAGGATATGAAAAGTGAAGGGAAACTCGACTCTAATGAAGGAAGAGGAAATTACTTCAAACAAAATGGCTTTGGCTAGTTGGTTTTATTTGATTTCCACGAGAAAGGAGTCCCCTCTTCGACATGGAAAGTGAATGAAACTAATAAAGTAGACAAAATGGCTTGGGCTAGTTGGTTTTATTTGATTTGGTTTTAAAGTTGATAAGGTTGCTTTGTGCATGTTGTTCCTTGGATTAATTGATATCCCATACAGTATAGACTTAAAACCGTTTCAGCCTAACACATATTTCAACAGTCCAAGCCCAATAGATATCTCTCAATATGAGATCATGTTTAAAAAATAAACCCTCCTTACTTTACAACTGTTGAACACGTAGCAATTATCTCGTAAATTCTATGTTAGGAATACCAATGGACTATCTATATTGTATGATTCCAACCATGTACCATGTTTTTGTGTTTAGTGAATTCACATACTCTTGTCCCTAGCGCAAATAATTTAAATCCCCCCAATAAATTACTTCAACTAGATCAAACTTTCTTTTCTAGGTGCTCATAAAACTATACTCAATTTCATTTTTTGTACATTTTCAATCTAATTATCGTATACTGCCCACTTTTGTTAATAAGAAACAAGATAAATTCAACGGATTCATGAGTGCATGAGAGTCAAGGAAAAAAAGGATCTGGTTGGGATTTCTTGCTTCTGTAGAGTTTGCTAGAAAGGGTTGTTCTTCTCTTATAGTAATAATCAAGAATTCAAAAATAACATTTGTTGATTTCGGTAAGAAGTATTGAGTTCATTTAAGAAGTCTCGGGTTGAGCCTTGTGGGTGTAAAACATCATTGGGAGAGCCGCCTCAAAAAGGGGTCCGATTTTGAATTAATCGTATAGCGGATACCAGTGAGAAATCAAAAAAAAAAAAATCAAAAATATAATAGTGGTTTTAAATCGAAGCAACTTCATTTATATTGAGATATGAGATCTGTTAAGTATTCAATCACAAGCGCACAACTGATCAACTAACAATCAATAACCAATACTCAAACACACACAAAGAACACAGAGAATTTTACGTGGTTCGATTGAGTTTCTTCAATCTACATCCACGGAGAATCGACGATTTTATTGCTCTTTGAGTATCTCAACTACAAGCTTGTTACAGAGAATTGAAATGAATTACAGCCTGAATTCACTATACAAAACTCACAACAACAGCTCAAATAACCGCTCTCAATCACAGAGAAACGAAAAAACTGAAATCTGATAATGGGAATTGATCGATCCTCTCAGCAAAGTTCTTCTGCTCTGTTTTATATGAATGAAGATGATGAATAACGGCCCAAGAAGCAGGAACCATCCGATCATAACAGCCAGCCTTCAATCCAACGGATGGCACAAAATCGCATAACCACTAACGCGTAAAAACACGTTTCTTCTGCCGCCTTTAAACATAAAACAACTTCAGCAAATAACAAAACAATCCCTGAACTTCTGAAACTATTCGAAACAACCCCCAAAACATTCACAGATCTCCACCTTGTTGAGAATAACCTTCAGAAACAACAACACATCTCATTTTCTCTTATTTACCACCATCTAATCACCTGACAGCGGCATCAGTACTCTGTACTTCGATCTTCACTCATTTCTAATTCCAACTAAACTCAAACAATGATTGAATTTAGCTGGAATCAGTGGCTTTGTCATCATATCTGCTGCATTGTCAACAGTTGAGACCTTTGCTATCTTTACTTCATCTTTCTCTATGATATCTCTGACAAAATGCAACCTCACATCAATGTGCTTGGACCTTTCATGAAACATTTCATGTTTTGACAAATATATGGCACTCTGACTATCACTCAAGATAGTAACAGCTCCTTGCTTTAATCCAAACTCATTTATAATACCTTTCAACCATAATGCTTCTTTCACAGCTTCAGTGATAGCCATGTATTCTGATTCAGTTGTTGACAAAGCAACCACATTCTGTAAATTTGATTTCCAACTAACAGCTGATCCATACAATGAGAAGATATAACCTGACTGAGATCTTCTATTATCTAGATTTGCAGCATAATCTGCATCAACATAGCCCAGTATAGGATCTGTAAACCACTTCTTATCTCTGCAGAACTTGATTCCAATGTCTAGAGATCCCTTAAGATACCTCAATATACACTTTACTGCATCCCAATGGTATTCTCCAGGATTGAACATATATCTACTGGTAACACTAATTGCATAAGCAACATCTGGCCTGCTGCATACCATTGCATACATTATACTTCCAATAGCATTTGCATAAGGGATTTTACTCATATGCTCCACCTGCTCAGGTGTTTCAGGGCTATTTTCCAGTGAGAGCCTGAAATGCTGAGCTAAAGGAATGCTACTTGATTTGCATTCATGCATATCAAACCTCTGCAAAACCTTCTTTAAGTAATCACCTTGATTCAACTTAAGTGTACCAGTTTTTCTATCTCTGAGGATATCCATACCAAGAATTCTTCTTGCATTTCCCAAATCTTTCATTTCAAACCTATTGCTCAGTTGCTTCTTTACCTGCTGTATCTCTTCAACACTGCTGCTGGCAATCAACATGTCATCTACATACAAGAGTAGATATGTAATGACATGGGATTCCTCTTTCTTTAGGTAAACACAGCTGTCAAACATTGATTTTATAAAACCAATTTCTTCCATATAATCACTGAATTTTCTGTACCACTGTCTAGGACTTTGTTTAAGTCCATATAGTGATTTCTTCAGCAGGCACACCTTATCTTCATTCTCAGGTAGAATAAATCCCTCGGGCTGAGCCATATAAATGGTTTCTTCCAGATCACCATGCAGAAAAGCTGTTTTAACATCTAATTGCTGTAGCTCCAAATCAAATTGAGTTACTATACTCAGTAACAGCCTTATTGAGGTATGTTTGACCACTGGTGAGAATATATCATTGTAATCTATGCCCTCTTTCTGAGTGAAACCTCTAGCCACCAATCTAGCCTTATATCTCACTTGTTCTGTGGTATTCACCTCAATTTTCCTCTTATATATCCATTTACAGCTCACTATTCTCTTGTTTGCTGGTTTATCAACTAATTCCCAAGTCTTGTTCTTCTCAAGAGATAGTAACTCCTCCTGCATAGCAATCAACCATTCTTGCTTCTGAGCACATGTACTAGCTTCTTTAAAATCTTGAGGCTCTTGATATTCAATGTCATGACATGTGCTTAGAGATAAAGCTACCATGTTACTGAAACCATACATATTTGTTGCCTTGTGCTGTCTCTTCTCTCTATCTCTGGTCAACTGAAAATTTCTTATTTCATCAGTGACCACAGGAACTACCTTCCTTCTTGAGTGGTTTCTATTTACTCGCAGTTGAGAAACTTGCTGTTTGTTGTCGTTGCGTAAACACTAGTTGTGTTGTATGGACTCTGTGGTGCATTGTTCATAACTGGTGATCTCAGGGATGTGCTGCCTATCACAGGTGAACTCTGAGTTGAAACATTACCAGTTGAGTTTACTGGCAATTCTGTACCACTGAATTCTTGAGGTATATGAGAGTCACTAACAACTTCATGATTTTCCCTTGTTTGCTCATTAATTCTCATGAGCTCCACCTCAATCTCAGAACCTTGAAGCTATGCATATCAGTAGTGAAATGTTGATCTTTATTCTTGTAAGGAAACACAGACTCCTCAAACATTACATCTCTGCTAATTATAACTTTCTGGGACTTCTTCTCAATACACCACAACTTGTACCCTTTCACACCTTTAGGATATCCAATAAAGATGCATTTCAGTGCCCTGGGGTCAAGCTTGTCCTGTCTGACATGCACAAATGCCAGGCAACCAAAAACTCTCAGGTGTGAGTAATCCTTTAGACCACCATACCACAGCTCATCTGGTGTTTTCATTTGAATAGCTGATGAAGGTGTTTTATTAACTAGATAACAAACTGTGGAAATAGCTTCTCCCCAAAATGACTTTGGTACACCAGATTGAAACATTATGCACCTTGTTCTTTCCAAAAGTGTTCTATTCATCCTTTCAACAAGGCCATTTTGATGTGGTGTGCCTGGTGTGGTTCTGTGCCTCTTTATGCCTTTCTCACTGCAGAAATTGTTGAAATCTCTTGATAGAAACTCTAGACCATTATCAGTTCTCAGTATTTTGACTTTAAGATTCTTCTCATTCTCAACTTCTGCACACCACTCCTTAAACTTAGAGAATGCATCACTTTTGTGTTTCAGCACATATAACCACACTCTCCTTGTATAGTCATCTATAAGAGACATGAAATATCTCCCACCACCATTAGTTTGAACTGTAGCAGGTCCCCATAGATCTGAATGAATATATTCAAGGGGTGCTTCACTTATATGACTACCAGTTGGAAAGGGGTGTCTCTTAGCTTTACTCAGAATGCATTGCTCACAGGGCTTAAGCTTATCAACTTTACTGGTGTCAAATACTTGTTTCTTGTGTAATTCAAGCAGACCTTTCTCACTGACATGAGCCATTCTCTTATGCCACAATTCAGTGTCATCCACACTAGCTACATGTACATCACCTGTGATCACTTTACACTTCATGTAGTAGAGTTTATTTCTCCTAACACCACTCATGACGGCAGATGCATTTTTATTGAACACTGTAAGCATGCCTTTTTCAGAGCTAAACTTGAAACCTTTGCTCTCTAAAGTGCCAAGAGAAATTAAATTTCTTCTGAGTTCAGGTATATACCTGACATCTGTGAGTAACTTCACAGAATTGTCACTCATCTGCAGCTTAATGTCACCTGTTCCTTGTATGCTGCAAATCATGTCATTTCCCAGCATTACAGTGCCTCCATAGCTGGCATCTAACCTTGAGAACCATTCCTTGTATGGACAAATGTGGAAAGAACATCCAGAGTCCAAAATCCACTCATCACTAGCTTGTCCATCAGTGATATTGAGCACCTCTCCATCAAACACTGCATTGCTTGCATATTCATGTATAGAGTTGTTTCCTTGATTGTTGAGCTTCTGTTTCTTTAACAAGAAACAGTTCTTCTTAAGATGGCCTTGTTTCTTGCAGTGATGACAAATTCTTGTCTCTCTATTCACATTTGCAGCAGAAGCAGGGGCTCTATTCCTCACATCCTTGTTGAATTTATTTTTCTGAAATTGTTGTTGAGGCTTCGACTTGTGGAAGTTGCTCCTAATCATTAGACCCTCACCAGATGCACTTCCACCATTTGCTTGACTTCTTTGCATTTCCTTTTGCCTTATCAGGCATTGAACTTCTTCTAATGTCAGTTTCTTTTGACCTGTAAATGCTATAGCATCTCTAATACTCTCATATGACTTAGGAAGAGAGTTTAGTAGAATTATAGCCTTGTCTTCATCAGGTAGTGGAGTTTCTTCAATATTATCCAGATCATTCAAGGTTTTGTTAAATGACGCAAGCTGCTCAAGAATGCTCCGATCTTCATTCATCTTATAAGAGTACAGTTGAGATTTCATATATAATCTTCTTGCCAATGATCGTGTCTGATACAACGAATCAAGCTTCTCCCAAACTGCTAGAGCTGTTTTCTCCTTGGCAACTTCTCGTAGTTGCTCATCTCCTAGACTCAGTAGGATCGTACTTCTGGCTTTGGCTGACAGAGTTTTATACTCCAAATCGGTAAAAGTAGCCGGAAGTTCACTTTGAGGCAAAAGTGCCTTTTCTACACCTTGCTGTAACAGAATCGACTCCATCTTGACCTGCCATAGTGCAAAATCATTCGTACCAACAAACTTGTCGATATCAAACTTCGCAGAACCCATAGTTGATCTTCACACGGCGATGAAACAATCGAATACTCCTCCGATCACCTCCGATTTTCCCACAGACGGCGCCACTTGTTAAGTATTCAATCACAAACGCACAACTAATCAACTAACAATCAATAACCAATACTCAAACACACACAAAGAACACAGAGAATTTTACGTGGTTCGATTGAATTTCTTCAATCTACATCCACGGAGAATCGACGATTTTATTGCTCTTTGAGTATCTCAACTACAAGCTTGTTACAGAGAATTGAAATGAATTACAGCCTGAATTCACTATACAAAACTCACAACAACAGCTCAAATAACCGCTCTCAATCACAGAGAAACGAAAAAACTGAAATCTGATAATGGGAATTGATCGATCCTCTCAAAGAAAGTTCTTACGCTCGCTTTTATATGAATGAAGATGATGAATAACGGCCCAAGAAGCAGGAACCATCCGATCATAACAGCCAGCCTTCAATCCAACGGATGGCACAAAATCGCATAACCACTAACGCGTAAAAACACGTTTCTTCTGCCGCCTTTAAACATAAAACAACTTCAGCAAATAACAAAACAATCCCTGAATTCTGAAACTATTCGAAACAACCCCAAAACATTCACAAGTTTTTTATATTACGTAAGATTGAATAAATGTGAAAGTACAGTGTTGACTGCACTACTGTCACAACATTGTAGACGACATTGTTTTCTGCACTTGTTGTAACTTTTCTTTTTGAGTTATTTTGTCTTTGTTCACAAACTATTGAGTGAAGGATTTTAATAGTAAAATTGGTATGAATGTAAGTGACTTTGTTCTATGTTGCCTCGGGGTATATAGATTGGGCCGTAACTTGTGATCTTATATTGTTATTGATAATATATCTTCTTTCAGTATTCCATGTATCTGTTTGAGGGGAAGATATTAATCACATGCTTATATCTTTGTTAGATCATTATTTCGTGAAGAAAGGTAAAAGGGGGAATGTGCAAGTTAACATGCATTTGTTGAGCCAACCGTGACATGCACTGGCACTGTTGAGACAATATCGACTTTTTTGTTCAACACTTTAATTTACTATTTTAATATGTTTTGACTTTATTCACTAACATGTTTCCACATTTTTAGTTGATTGTATTATTGTATGAACAAATTTGGAAGCAAATGGATTTATAGAAAGTTACACCGAAGATCTTTTGAGATTTGAGAGATTTGTCATAATATGCTAAGAGATATATATTCGGGCTGGACTCTAAAGACCTAAACAAAGCGATAAGATATTGTGGATTATCTTATGGACGTTCTGGTGACTTATATATAAAAGATATACAATTCATGGAATTAGGTTATCCAAGTGAAGAGCCCTTAAACAAAGTTAGCGAATTCAACATACACTTGTATCCTATGGTTTTAACTAGACTTTGATAATACTCTTGCATCGGGTGTGTAATCTCGGTACCTGAGATTCGTCTAGGTCAATAGTACTAGAGTGGTGACACTATTCATCCGTCTAACTTTTTGCAGTTCAAGCTTTCAATCCATGAAAGTTTGAATCTAGTTTTTAAAAATCCTCTTTCTTTGATAGTGAATATTTTGCCCAAGGTTCGTTGTCTATATATTTATATACCTACTAGAAATTAGTACTGTCATGCACGTTTATTTTCCACAGCATTCTGATATTTCGTTTATTTGGGAGTCAGTATTGTTGCATCAACCGGTGACTCAACATCAATATCAACAGTGTCAACGGTGTGGTTACAAATTAAAGTACAAATTCATGTCCTTTTACTCTTACAAAATGTACAATTGCTCTTCTATCAAACGAATGTTCCATGGATTTAACTGTTTCCAGATACAAATAGCAAAATTCAACCTCAGGTCAATTTCTCTCTTTGTAAGACCCATGTCATCTCTTTCAAAAGTGCAGGACACACATCCAAGGCTATTTGGAGATAAAAGAGACAACTATAACCTACAGGAACACAACGGCAGATGATGATGTTTTATTCAACTCTTTGGAGCAAACATGGCCTGAAAAAATAATATTAACCATGGCTCCTTCAATAAAGAATAGAACATGAGATGGCTTGCTTCTTGTTTGCAAATAAAAAAAATCTCTCGTCTCTATGCATTTCATCTTAAGAGGCATCACTGAGATTCAACTTTAGATTATCATCGTACTAGCTCACTAATCGGTGGACGGTCCATCACACTTGATGCTTTCACAGCATTCCTTTTAAGCTGCTCGTCAATATCCGGCAATTTAGGAATCTGCACAAAGTCCAAATTACAAAATAAAATGCTCAAAAGTAGAAAGAAAAGACTTCTTGATTGGTAGTAAAGTATAACATCGGATCAACCATTCTCCAGTGGTCAATTTCCTCTTTTTACCGAGAATATTGGTAAGTTGTTTACTTACTCAAATTACAAGTTCGATTGCATGAGAAAGCTAAATGCCACTAGCTCATGAACCAACTAAAGCATGGAATTAGTTCATGTCTGATGGAATGATAACTGCATTGGCAATAACAAACGCATGCTTACCTGTGCTAAGAGATCAATTGTTCGTCTCAAAAGTCGAGCTAAATCTCCCTCGTCCATCGCACAGTCCATCATTATCTCCCTCCAAGTTAGACCAGAAGCCCAGGCTTCAACCATTCCAGAGAATTGGTAATCCAAATAGCAAGGTATCTATTACAGTGAAGAATAATTGTTTTAGTTGGCATGTACCATAATTTTGTTACCTTTTGAATTTTTCTCTCCGAGTCCTTTTATTTCCCAATGAAACCAATAAAATTACCTTCACTCCATGCTTCTCCTGGAGACTCACAAGTGAGCTCCTCGGTTCTTCTAGAAGAATAATTGAATTCATAACAGTGGTGGAAGGTTCATATATGTAGCTACGATAAAAGAAAAATGAACAGATTGTCATAACATTTATAGTTTGACATCAGAAAGTATCTCGTTTCAGACGCCTCCTCTCCATACTTGAAAAGAAACAATTGGTTTCTTGTCGATAACAAGCATAATAAATAGAGTAACATAACCTGTTAATGATAACAGTGGTCCTCTCCCTAGAGAGAGGCAATATTTAGAAGTAGCAGAATATACCTATTATTTTTCCAGGGCCGAACTTTAATTCCTTCTGAAACTAAACCTCCACAAACAGCAGCAAGCTGTGCAGGTTTCAGGTCCAGGAGAATTTTACTGCGAAGAACAATTGCTAGCCAGAGTTCATTCTCTCCTCGAATTGAAGCGGCAGTTTCGCCAAGAGGAAATACAAGTTGTGAATTGATATCCAATGCCCTAATTTCATGTATGACATTGCTTATCTGGAAAAAGGGGTACAAATTGGTTAGCATTAACTACTCAGTTGTCTGTCCAAAAAGCTTAGTAGAGAACATGTCTATTAATCTGGCATCATTGTTTATGGAAATAATTTTCTTGTAAAGACCAAGCTGCTTTTTTTTTTTCGAAATGATTATCATCTTCATCACAGATCCTTATGAAGACCAGTTACCAATGAAATAACTATTGCACACCCAACAATTACATATTATTCTCTACCTAGGTTACTTTAGAGCAACTTCATCGAATGTATTGAGTCTGAAAACATAATTAAGAAAATATCACGAACAAAAAGGATGATGGACTCTGTAAGATACGAGGGGTGCCTTATTGATGACTAAACAGATCACCAAATATCTGGTCAAGTATTCATGTATCATAACTTGTTAATTAGCGGAGAAACCCATACAGCAATACCATCACCCATAAGAGGTGTATCAGATAAAAGGAAGGCCACTTGGATGCAATAACAATAGCTTTGCCAAGTCAAAAACTTCTATACACTGAAAGCATATTAAATTTTATAATAAGAAAAACAGGGAAAAAAGTGATAGATTTTAGTTCTCTCCAAAAGAAGGAAAGATCGCATGGCTGTTAAATTCTAATCAAAGACTGAAAAGATAAAGCCAGTTACTAGCCGTTAATATCAGTACACCAGCGCAGTAAACCATTATGCCCAATTTAAAAAGAACACCATAAGATAAATGAACTCAAAGGAACTGTCTTAGCTACCTGCAGAAACTCCTTCCAGCCAGATGGTTCGATCTGCTCAATGCGAGTAATCAAACGTTTTGATCTAGTCTTTAAACGTCGTATTTTCTCTTCGGTAAACTTAGCTGCGTCTAGAATTTTCTTGTACTCCCTGAAGCCTTCTGTACGTGCAATTTTTTTCTTCAGATGTGCAACTTTGTTTCTCTGGTCTTTGTAGCATTTGACAGCATTTTCATATGCTTCAGAGAAATCTGCAACCTAAATTACACAGCAAGAGAGAACTGGTTGTCAAATTATGTACAATTGACACTGTGACAGAAAAACGAACCTAGTTAAGGCTTTCCCTGATTAGTTTACTCTATTTATGGATCTTGCTTGAGGTAGAATTAAACAGTCCTGCTCACTGTAGAATTGTGGAAGCCCGGGCAAATGGTGTGTAAAGCGAAAAGTTTTGAAAGACATTGGGGCATCAAATACAAATAGTCAACAATCTGATTAATCAGTTTGGGACTCTGTTTTCTTTTGTCCATAGAGAAGACCTGTAAAGCGAGGTTTATGAAGACACATGCCTTGCCCATTACAAGAAAAAATTTCAATACATGCATCAATTATACAGCTCCCTGTAAATGCCTAAGCATGTCAAGTATCAATTTATTAGAGGTTACCTCATCGTTTTCAGAAAGACTGCTCAAAACTGGCACATTTAAACTCCAGGACCACGTCTCAAGAGAGCCTTCCATGCACCAGACACCACCAAACCCAGACTGTGCAACCTTCTTCCATTGCATTTCATCCCTATCGAGTAGAGCTGTAATTGTTTCACGGGGCAAAGCATTCCCTTGGGCCAACGCAACGTTTGGAAAGCCTTTTTTGTAAATTGTTTTGATCCACTTCTCTGTGAAAAGGTACCAAGAATTATCTGAACCGAGAGCCACATGGTAATAAGGTTGAATATGTTCAGAGTCGGTAGCTACAAAAGATTCCTTATCTGGTGCAAATATATCAGAGTCGTGGACCTACAGTGAGGGTTAAGAACTTAATTAGAACACAAATCATAAGAAGAAAACCTAGCTGCGTCGAAAGATATAGATATAATATAGCATCACTTAAGTATTAAAGTATGCCCAGAATAAAGTAATTTTTATTTACAAACAACATAGAACTAGCTGGAGGATAAAATATGGTTTAATGAATACAACACTAATTTATCCATGTGACATTTGCATGAGCTGTAGAACCATTTCTAGACAATACCAGCTACACCCATCAATATAATAACTATACAGTAATACCAGTAGCAAATATCAATACTTAAATAGCATTCAAACAAATGCACGTTGTAACAGAGTAGTTGGAAAAACTGTACATATGACTGGATAAATCCCGAACCTCTCTTTTTTAAACTTTTAGATGAGGTAGAAATTTTTATTGACGTCTAGCCAACCCCTAACCTGGACTTCAAATCTCCCAAGTGATAACTTCACCCACCTTAAAATCAGATAAGGTCTCCGATTGGGTCGGTGGGAGGTGGGCAGGGGTCATTGGTCTGGGCTTTGAGATATATAATAGACTAAATCAAAATGGCTCTGAGAGCCCTCTTTGCTTCATTCCATGAAGTAGAAATTGCAGGCCCGTTTCAGTTATGGGTCAATGGACTCTCTGCTATTGCGGGAGAAAGGCCGCTCACCCCTTCAGAATGTCTGTCCGTTACATACACATAAAAAATGATCTGCCTGAGCTTAACCAGAAGGAGAAAGGATCGGAAATCAAACTCACCAGAGCTTTTAACTTGGAGGATTCGAGGCTGTCAACAGCCCCCACATAAACAGCAGGGACTTCATGCTGAGCACCTTTTGAATCAGTGTACAGCAAGGCCATAAAAGGTAAATGACCACTTCCGATCTCCGCTAGTAATGGCTTCAAGCAAGACATTCTTTCGAGTTCCATCTGTCTCCGAAGTTCAGTTCGACTGCGTTTTTCTGCCTGAAATGAAGAATAAGGTTTAATACTAGTATATTGTATGTTCAAACCTTAGTCACATGGAACGAGAGCGGGAGCGAAAGTGGGACGAGAGCGGGAGCGAAAGTGGGACGAGAGCGGGAGCGAAAATTCGTCAAAACCCAAAATAATTGGGAGCGGGAGCGTCCATGGAGCGTTAATATAGTATACATTTTTCGAGAAATATACATGTATAGTATTTAACAAAATTTATTACAAGTGTAGGAGATATATAGTAGATATAAGGATAGAATTAAAGAAAAGTTAGTACATTACAAAAGATGGGCGACACTTAGCACTACATTGCAAATCTGTTCAGGTGACATTAATGTAGGATTCTTAAAACTTCACTATGTAGCATTCTTTCTATAGTTTTCGACCACCCATGCAATTTTAAATAAGAAATATTAAGTATATTATGTTCAAATCATTTTAACAATCTTTTATAAAAAATGATACCCCTAAAATTGACATTTTATTTTTAAAATTCTTCGACGATGAACTAAGAAAACTTAATTCGAGAACTAAGAAAACTTAAGTCGAGAATTAGTGAAGCTCCCAAGCTCGGAACGTGAAAAAAGCTCCGGAGATGAAGAATTATGTTTCTAAGGTTCAAACCTGTAATAGTGCAGTAAAAAAGCAGTCATTAATGATATGTCAAGAAGAATTACGAGTCACAGAGATACCCTTAATTCTTCCTGGAGATCAGCTATCTCTTTATAAGCTGATAGTGACATCTGTGTCCGACTCTTCTTATCGATTGCTTCCTCAGTAATTTGCGAAGTCAGCAGCTGTATCTCATCTTCTATTCTAGCTAGCTCATCCTTTGCACCAAGCATAACATTGCTCCCAACATAATTTCCAAAACTTTGTTCCACTAACTTCCTCGCTTCTTCCAGTGTTCGTCCCGAGCATGAAACATTAACATCATCTGATTCAGCTGGATTACCGGTAACTTTTGTCCCCTGCATATGATAATGCAAGACTTCACCAACATCATATTAAACAAACATCATAAGGAAAAGGTTAGCACGACATACCCCAAGAAGATTAAGAACCATCCCATATGAAGCAGTAAACTGTGACACAAGAGGTGCAAGTCCAGAAAAGAGAACTTTGCAGCATTCTTCAGCACCTTCATATGGAGTCTGAACAAGGACAACATGACCCCGTTCATCAATGCCTCTACGACCAGCACGTCCTGCCATTTGAAGTAGTTCATTCGAATTTAAAAGAGTACGACCACTTTCAGTCCTTTTGCTCAGAGATGATATAACAGCTGTCCGTGCAGGCATGTTGATTCCAGCGGCAAGAGTTTCAGTGGCAAAAACGACCTTCACTAGACCCCTTTGAAATAGTTCTTCAATGAACGATTTCCAGAGTGGAAGACAACCAGCATGGTGTGCAGCAACACCACGAAGAAGGCCTTTTGCGGAGGATTCCCTCACAGCGTCTGGGTATTGCACATGGAACCTCTTCAGTGCCAGCTCGACTTCAGCTTTTTCACACTCATCCAATAGATTATACTCCTGAAGATACTGGACAGCTGCATCACAACCTTTTCTGCTAAAGATGAACCATACTGCCGGAAGCATATCCCTTTCTTTTAGATGCCATAATGTGTCTATCACTTGAGGGATCTGTGAGTATGTATATAAATAGAAAGGAATGAGCCTCTTTCCATGATTAATACATGGATAATAAAATGCAAAATCATAAAATTTTGGTTCATACTTGAGGACGACGCATATGATTCGAGTCATTCTTTGAAAGTGCTGGTGAGTCATTTTGATATTTTTTTGATTTTCTTCTTCTGTGCCCTTCATCCTTGTATGTATCAGCCCGTGATGAACTGAGCTGCGAATAATTGAATAGCAAGCTCCTGCACAAATAGAAATAGTAAGAAAACCACGAGTATTCCATATACTCTACAGTTATAACATGAGATGCAGCCCATGCAAATATGAGGACACCAGTATTCTCTAACACTATCATTTCACCATAAAAATTTGGTGAGTTGCTTGCAACTGAAAGTGACTTAGCCACTTAGGCAGGCATGATTTATTTCCATTCAAATTAAGCAAATTAGGACGCAGAGATACCCCTATGCTATGTGGTATAGAGGAATAATCACAAACTTAATGCAGATCTGGTGATAAAAAATCTTAATCCCTTAAACTCCTGTGACCTCCCAATATAATGTTCATCAAAGAACAAACCTATTATTTAATAAATCATCTTAAGCTCAAGACTGTTGTAACAGATGAAACATGTTGAACGACAGACTCAATTAGAAGTTTAGGTTATAATAGAGGGAGGGCATTCCATGTCTGGAGTATAAGCATTAACGGAATGGATTGTCCCAAGATTTATTCAGGATAAGAAGTTGAGCAGAAACTTTCTAAGACGTGGATCTAGATGTATGCCTTAGCAATCTACTTATGTGTTTGTTTAGGATGTGAAAGGCCATAAACATGAAAAGCTGGAAAACCCATCAAAGTGATGACATCCAAGTAGACTGGTTCTGTGTTTTGATCTACTACCCATAGTGTCAGTAACAAATGACAAACACTCAAGCGCTGCTATGATAGAGAAAATAGTTTCACCATGGTTGTGAAAAGTTACCTATTCATGCCAGTGCCTTTATCATTAAGAAGTGGTAAAAATGCTGTCTTCGCCGAGAAGTGCCAGGTCAATGGAACTGGGCGTTTAGATGATGTTACTAACTCAGTCTTTCCGTGAATCTTGGGTCATCATGAATGAACAACATATCAGGAACAAAATAAATCAAACAAGAGATGAGAAGGACAGGAATTATTGGAGACACAAAATAAAAGGAATGGTTAAATTAATCGATATCACTCTAAAGAATCTTTTGCATTTAAATATTGAAACATGGCCCGGCACAACAGGTAATACCGTAATACTCTATTACTAATATATAAAAGAAAACTCCCTTGAAGCAGTTAACATACCAAATTAATTTTGACCATTTTAAATTACTATTTTGACATTTCTCTTAGTACATGTGTGTAATTTAGAGCGGGACAGAGTGAGTGTGTTCTTAATAAAAAGACTAAAAAAAAAAAAGCCCGTCCCAGGAGACTTTCTTGTAATATAAACCACTCTGTAAACTTTTATCTGTCTGAGTTACCAGTTTTTTAAAATTAGTATAAACAAACTGCAGATAGAAGGCATTTGTTTTTATAAGAGAGAGAAAAGGCGGTGTGGATAAACCTATAAGCAAATATGAATTTGGCAAATGATGAGCCTTGACAATGCAACAGCAAACTCCACAGCAATATATACAGGTAAACACATAACATTTTTTAGCCAAAGAATAAACCCAAGACAAAAGGAGATTTTCTAAGATATCACCTAGTTCTGCATGAGTGCGAAGGTAGGCACTAGTACCTGACTAATCCAACCAGCCAACTCATCTGGATTCGCTACAGTTGCTGAGAGACAAATAAGCTGCACTTCTTTAGGGGAATAAATGACCTGCACAAGCACCACGTACTTAATAACATACGCAGACGAAGTAGACAACTCTTGGATCTAGAAGAAACTCACTATCTCTTCCCAAACAGTACCCCTAGATATGTCACTTAAGTAATGCACTTCATCCAAAACAATCACGTCCACATGGGAAAGTGCACTTTCTGTAGAAGCCATTCCGACACTGAAATCAAAATTTTATCCTTTAGCATAACAAACAAAAAACGAAGTTATAAGTTTGTACCCACGAGCCAAACAGAAGAAGAATTTACCAGGTTATGACTTCCAATGACTGAAAACATTGTAATAACATGAAGGAAAAATATAAGAAATTCTAAAAGATTGTAACATACAATTCAAAAGAGAACAAGGAGCAACAGTTCAGGAATGAAATGTTAATTCTGTGTCAATGTATAACGGAGGTTTCGTCAATCACGGTTCCTGTGCCAGTACTGTGCTTGGAATTGTTAACCAATTCCAGTGGACTTTCTGAACCAACATTGAGTGGCTTCACATCAGAAAATGAGGCAGTGTGGATTTTTTTAAAGAAAGTTATTTTTCTTCACTAGCATGAAAAGGGTGTCTCACTTGGTTCAACATGTTATTATTAACTACATTATTTCTTAGAGAAGAAGACGTACACAAGTAATAAAAGAAGAAGGTGAAAAATAAAATTCAAACACCATAACATCAAATATTCTGCCATGTATATGCCCCAATTCTCTCTTCACATAAGAATGTGTCTTGTGATTTAACAAAACACAAAACAAAGAAGAGTTAAATGCATAACACCCCCCTGAGTTATTAATAATGTGCGCGAAACCCCCCTGAGTTAACGAATTAGTACCAAACCCCCTTGAGTTATTAAAAATGGGCACAAAACCCCCCACCCTTTATTTTTAAAGTGTGTTAGGTACACTCTTATTAGGTGCGACTATAGATGTTTGTTTATGTTATCTTACACCAAATCAATGCAAAAAAAATAAATCATAGTTATTAAGAATAATCGCAAAATCCCATGGAATTCTTATAAAGTCATTACAATACCCCTTTTACATGAATACTAAATATACATGATGAATTTGTAGTGTGTGCAGTTTGACTCGTTAGTCCAAATTTTCGAAAATATTAAAATGAATTAAATTTGAGCTATTAAAAATAGTAAAACTCTACTTTTTTTCCTGGTTAAATGAACAACAAAAATCGATCACACACTATTGGTTATATAGCACTGAAATATATAAATAACAACCATAGATAACACTAATTAAAATTGTCACTACATATCAACAACATATACCAATTCATTATTAGTCATGTAAACGGAAAAAAGTGAAGGCAAAAGATAATAAACTGAAACTATGAACGTCTAGTCCACCTAGTTGCGTTAATTTGGAGTAAGAAAACCTAAAAGAACATCCATTGTCGCACCTAACACGAGCACGCCGTAAAAAAAAAAAAAAAGGCTGAGGGGGTTCCACGCACATGTTTTAATAACTCAGGGGGGTTTCGCGCACATTTTTCATAACTCGGGGACTAATTTATTAACTCAGGGGAGTTTCGCGCTCATTTTTTAATACTAATTTGTTAACTCAAGGGGGTTTTGCGCACATTTACAATAACTTAGGGGGGTATTTTGCATTTAACCCAAACAAAGAATCCATAAACTACTTAGTGCACCTTTGATACAACATATTGCGCAAAATCTCTGTAGTCATTATCAGTATTTGAGCATCCTTATTAACGGCAGAATCTCCAGTCAGAAGTCCCACATTACTATCCCCAAATGCTTCACTGCAAACCGCAAGGAGAGACAAACTCAGTGAACCCCAACATCCTATTAATATCAACTTAATATAGACAACATTCCTAACCGGAAATCACGGAATTTCTGATTCGATAAGGCTTTCAGAGGAGTTGTATAGAACAATCTCTTCCCTCGGGCAACAGTAGCTACCGCTGCAGCTTCAGCAATCAAAGTTTTCCCACTACTAGTTGGGGCAGAAACAACAACTGACGAACCATTCAAGAATGCTTCAATCGCGAGCCGCTAGTAACATGCATATAGGGAACTTCACTGTATTAGGATACAATTACAATACAGTAAACTCATCTCAGACATAGGAATATTTAACTACATGCTGCTAGAGAACGGGATGGTCCTGTATAATTCTCAAAAAAACTCATGTGCATTGCTCATCTGGAACTCAATTCATTAATTAACCACATCATTCAATCTTATCCCATCCACACTGCATTACTTGTACTAAATTGCATCTGTATCCTATTTTGATTTGTTTCTCATATCCTAAACAGCTAATTAAGCTTATAATTAACCAAATCCTTTCGTGTGAGTAGCGATCAACTGAAGTAAACTAACAGCAAATACAGTTTGTGAAGCATTGCTCATCTGGAACTCAATTCATTGATTAACCACATCATTAAATCTTATCCCATCCACACCGTCATTACTTGTACTAAATTGCATATGTATCCTATTTTGATTTGTTTCTCATATCCTAAACAGCTAATTAAGCTTATAATTAACCAAATCCTTTCGTGTGAGTATCGATTAACTGAAGTAAAGTAACAGCAAATACAGCTTGCGAACATTTTCTAGAATGAATGAAAATAAGTTGTTCAAGCGAGTACTACTAGTACTAGTACCTGAAATTTATCGATTCTGAAGTTGTAAATGGAAGCAAGTTCCTCGACATCGATGATACTCTCGCCAAACTCACGAACATCATTCCGAAACCTCTCGACTCTCTTCGATTTGAGCTCTTCGAATCTGGAACCAGGTTCCGAAACAACAACAGCATCATCCTCTTCTGCGCCTTCATCATCCGTCTCATCCACTAACACGACCTCATAATCGTCGTCGTCGTCTTCTTCTTCATCGTCGGAGGAAACAAATTCTTCTTCCTCTTCTTCGTCGGAGAGTTGAGAAGCTGGGCGGAAGGAGGAGGAAATCGGTTTGGGGAATTTGTAGAAGGAAGTGAAATGAGTGAAGTGGTGTTTAGAATGGAGGAAAGTTGGAGGTCTTCTGTGGAAAGGAAAAGGAAATTGTTGGATTTGTGGTCTGTAATTGGAGAACTGGAGACGAAGAGAGGAGGATGAAGAAGGAGCTGGAGAAATGACAGTCATGGCGGGAGAGGACATGAATTAGGAGGAGAAATCCTCCTGATTTTATCCCAAGATAATAATACTAATAATTCTCACTCGGATATATACTTTTTTTTTTTTTTTAGTTCGATATTTTAGATGGCTTATGAATGTAGTGACATAAAAACATGTCTCGAAATAGTCACTCCATGACGTATTTGGGATGCCACTCTTTGAGAATATTGTGTCATTAGTATTTAGTACAAGTATACCATGACATTTCAAAGTGTTTGTGAATGCTGAAAACATGGCCCTTGAGAGTGTCACGGTGACAC
Organism: Plantago major; assembly: GCA_026545765.1. Classification (NCBI taxonomy): domain Eukaryota; kingdom Viridiplantae; phylum Streptophyta; class Magnoliopsida; order Lamiales; family Plantaginaceae; genus Plantago; species Plantago major. Next base: position 34,575,679 of record CM048839.1, read on the forward strand.
TTCCTAGCGAAATGATATTGAGATTTAATGACATTCATGAATGAAGTGAATACTATTTATAGTAACACTCCCAATGGTCACTAATAACTGTTAAAGTGACACTTTAAAATGTTTGGTTAAATAGCTAATGTGTCATTGAAAAATATGTAATTGTAGATTAAATTAGTAACATTATAGATTGAGTCCGTCTTGCGAGAGACCCCTACATATTGGAGAGTCCTGAAAGTCCTCTATAACAGATAAGCATAGACAATTTACCCTAAAACTAGACAATCTTATTTTTCGCGGGTCGACCCGCAATTTTGTTATGAAAAAAACTTACTCAGCTCATCAATGTTCATCCAAATCCACACATGTTGATTTTTACATCAAATTGTCTAAGTTTATCATCAAATTGTGTATGTTTATCGTGAAATTGTCTTGTTTAGCATGAAAACATTAGTAACAACCTATTTATCCAATCAAAACACAATATTTAAAAAAAAACATGAACTTCAATTTAATTCGTCAACCAATAAATTTCAATACACAAAATAATATAAAAATAAAAAATTTACAACCTAAAAATATACTACCTCCGTTCATTTACAAGGTTTACCTTTTGATTTTGTGTAAATTTTTAGGAAATTGAATAAAATATTAAGTAAGTGGTAAAAAGTAAGATGAAGAATAAGAAAAGTAAGTGAGAGAATGGATAAGATATGAAAGAGAGTGTTTAAAAAATTAATAAGTAAAAATAGTGGGTTTCCAAAAAAGTAAACTTTAAACTTTAAAAAAAATTCCGAAATGGCAAAAAGTAAACATTTAAAAAGAACGGAGGAGTATGTCTTTTAAAAAACATTTAATACATCTACAAAATAGATTTCTTCACACTCTTCACTTGTTCGTCGACCCCTTATTCCACAACGTCTCAATTTTTGTAACCAATTAATCAATTTCTTTGTTCGACCACCCTTTTTACGAAAACCTAATACATACAACAAAAACATCAAAAAACATATACAATTTATACATAAACATAGACCATTTATACCAAAAAAACAAGACAATTTATAGTAAAACATAGACAAATTATACAAAAAACTAAATCAGCAACAACGAACACCATAGACAATTTCTACTAGAACATAGACCATTTATAAAAAAAATAGTCAATTTATAGTAAAACATAGACAATTTATACTAAAACATAGACCATTTACACAAAAAAAAATAGACAATTTATAGTAAAACATAGACAATTTATTCAAAAAACTAAACCAACAACAACGAACAACATAGACAATTTCTTATAGAACATACACAATTAATTTCTACTAAAACATAGACCATTTATACAAAAAAAACTAGATAATTTATACTAAAACATATACAATTTATACAAAAAACTAAACCAGCAACAACGAACAAAATAGACAATTTTTACTAAAACATAGACCATTTATACAAAAAACTAAACCAGCAACAACGAAAAATAGAGATAAATAATTTTAATAAAATATAGACAATTTATACAAAAAAAAACTAGACAATATACAACACATTTATCTTTTCACAATAAACCAACAACAAAAAACAACATAGACAATTACTACTAAAACATAGGACATTTATACAAAAAGCTAGACAATTTTTACCAAAATATAGAAAATTACTAAATTAAAGCATATAAAACGCATGGATACTCATTCGAAACATCATATATATATTCAAACTAACACTGAACAAACTAAATAATTTCGACTAAAATGTAGACCATTTATACAAAAAAAACTAAACGAAATCGGGAAAAACATAAGTGACCTAAAAATCGAGGAAACGACAAGGTAATGACTTATATGTGTTGAGTAGTCGGGGATTCACCGGAGAAGACAACCGGAAATATTCGAAGTCTAGTCAACAATTTTGAAAGTCGACAAATCGGAAAATCGAAACCGATGGAAAGGTAGATCGGCTCATGAGCTACTCAAATATGCAATCGAATTTAGTATTGGTGGTCGGACGACGGAGTTACGGCGGATTGAGTGGTGGTTGGGTGGTGGTTTTAGTGAGAGAGAAAGAGATTGCAAGATAGAGAGATAATTATGAAGAAGGAAATGAAGAAAGTGAAATAAAAGCCTAAAAAAATTAATCTTATATTAAAACCGTTTTCGGATCCGGATTCAGATCCAATTCTTAAAAAATCCACCCTCAATTCAGATCCGCGAAAAATATTAAAATGGACAAATATAAAACATAGACAATTTTTATGTAAAACTAGATGGACTTTTTAGAGTAGGACTTTTATGTAAGACTTTGTATTATAGATTAGTCACCCCCTTGAAATGACACTTTATAGAAAATGTCGTTAAAGTTTAATATGTCACCCAAAATAACAATCAATAACACTTTTTATTGTCATTAAATCCTATGCTTGTTGTAGTGAAAATTAAGCTACTAGAATTAGCTTTAAAATTAACTAACTTATAAGTTATCAGTTAGGTAATATTTTGAAAATAAAATCATCTGATAAGGCTAGTGCGATATAGCCCGAGTATATAAAACCTAAGTTGAACGCGCATGTTCTTATTCTTCTTCGTCATCATCACATCACGACGAATCTTGATAATTATCAGGCATCTCGTATGTTGTCTCGAGCGGGGTTCGCGAACACGTTATCGATTGAGTCGAACTCGAGTCGTAACGAGTCGAGTTGAACCGAACCCTCAAAATGGCTCGACTTAAGGGTGTTCAAAAATACTGAAAAATCGAAAAAACCGAAAAACCTAATCGAAACCGAACCGAAAATAAAGGGTTCGGTTTTCGGTTCACTATTTCTTAGCAAATTGGTTTTCGGTAATTTTCGGTACAATAACGAAACCGTACCGAAAAACCGAAATTCTACATTTCGTTCCATTATTTCTATTTCAAGTTAGTTTCAAGCCAAAGTCTTGGAAAAGGTAAGATTTTCCTAAAATATAGGAAAATCAAGGTTTTTTGTGGTTTTTCGCAGTTTTTGGGTTTTAACAGTCTGGCCGACCGAGTTTTTTAAAAAAACGCCGAGACACACATTTTTCGTTATGGTTTTAAGAGATTATGTTATGTTTTTAAGTTGTTAACATTGAAAGTTTCAGATATGGTTTTAACGTCTTTTGTTAATGTTTTAAGAGATGATGTGATGGTTTTTAATGTGTTAGTATTGTATGTTTCAATTATAGTTTTAACCTCTTTTGTGAATTTTTTAAGAGATGGTGTGATGGTATTAAGGAGCTACATGATAGTTTTAAGTGACAATCTAAAATAATTCACAAATATCATTAAACAAGTAAAATTTCAGGAATGTCTTAAATATCAATGAACAAGCTTTAAAACTACTTGAAACATTCGTTCATTACAATATTGAAACATTCGGTCATTAAAATGTTGAAATAAGTTTTTTTTTCCGATTAAACTTGTTGGTGAACTTCGTCTTCTTGCCTTTTGTTGCATGTTGCTCAATACTGCAGTGACACCTTTGATAGATCTATCATCAAATTCGATGTTATCATCAGTACCTGCTTAAAGCATTCACTAATTGGGTTAAAACCATAACATCTCTTATTAAGATTATCACATTCGTGCTTAAAAGTTAAAACAATAACAAAGTAGGAACATGCAACACATGCCAAAAAATAGTAACATTGATGCTTAAAACTATAACAATGCCTCTTAACAATGCCTTTTGAAACTATAATGAAGGAACATGCAACACAAACTAAAAATAGTAACATTAATGCTTAAAACTATAACAGTGTCTCTTAAAACGATAACAATGTCTCTTATAACTATAACAAAGCAAAGGAACATGCAACACAAGTTAAAAAGAATAACGTTGATGCTTAAAACAATCACTGTGTTTCTTAAAACTATAACAATCCATCTTAAAACTATAACAAAGCACAAAAATGCAACACAAGATAAAAACATTAAACAAAGCAGAAAAATACAACATAAGCTAAAAATAGTAACATTGATGCTTAAAACAATAACAGTGTCTCTTAAAACTATCAATGACTCTTAAAATTATAACATAGCAAAGACATGCAACACAAGCTAAAAACAGTAACATTGATGCTTAAAAGTTAAAACCATAACAGTGCATCTTTAAACTATAATAATGCCTCTTAAAACAATAACAGAGCACAAACATGCAATACAAGCAGAAAAACAGTAACATTAATGCTTAAAACCATGACAATGCCTCCTATGACTAAAGTAATGCATCTCAAAACTATATATCAAAGCATTTGCAAAAAATTAAATCGTAAATATTTCACGAGAGTCTAAAAACACTAACGTTTCTGCTTAAAACTACAACAATAGGTCTAGAAACTATAACATATGCGCTAAAACAATAACAGACAAAAATATTCAACACAAGTTAAAACCATAACAATGATGCTTAAAACTATCACACCAGCTCTTAAGACCATAATAAATCACCAGATAACATGATTGTGAAATATTCGATTTTCACTGTACGAATTTCATATCTGGTAACATTAGATCGTAAAATCAACGAAAAATGAAAATAAAAGGTCAAATTTCACTTCAAATTGAGATTTTAACGGAAAAAACGAGATGAATTTGTTAATTTGAAGTACCCTAATCGTTCACTTTAATTTGGACTTAACTACCGAAACATGGAAGAATGATGCAGCAAAGCTAGATGAAGTACTCACCATTACAAGCGTGATGAAGACAAAAATACTAAAATCAATCACCCACTAATTAAGAGCCAATTTCATTTCACATTTTGTTAGACATAACACACACGTAATGAATAGAAAACAAAACTTAGAGAAGAGATGGAAAATAAATAACCAAGCCAGAAGAAATTAGAAATTGTAATAGCACATACCGGAAGCAGACTCCTCATCGGCGAGCCTAAGCACCTCTTTCTTCTCCTGATCCCTTTGCGCCTTCAGATTGTAGTCGCGGCAGAGAAAGTCGAGATGCGCCTCTGTCTCCTTAGGGTCTTTGAAGGGTTTCCATAAGTTTATATATGTAAGGGCTCGGTGGTTGGTTCCGGCGAAGTGAGTGATGAGAAAGAGAGAATGATATGAATGTTTCTCTCGCTAGGGTTTTGTAGAGAGAGAAAGATGATTGAGGTATGAATTTTGTGACAGAGTGTGTTGTTTATTTGAGGTATTTATATAAAAGCTACTGACCGATTTTGTAGTATTTCTGACCGGTTCTTTATAGCGAAAACCGAATTTTCCTATATATCAGGAAAATCTTCCATTTTACTATAGTTACTCTAGTTTCAATCGCATATGTCGTCGTCAAATACATAGAAGTAAGCTTAGTTTCCTTTGTATTAATTATTATAGTTTGTAGATAAAAGAAATGGTAAAATCTTTCCCCATTTCTCCATTAGGCAGAATATGAAAATTGCTTACTTATCATTAACATAGCCTTAGTTCTTGTCATAAAATGTATTAAAATTGATTAAATGATACTACAATACTATATAATGAATTGTGATATAAATGTATCCAATATATTTTCAAGCATTAAGGTTAATTTTATCACTTTTTTTTATTTTTCACATTATTTTTCGGTATTTTCGGTTTTTACCGAACCGTTACCGAAATTTTCGGTATTCGGTTTACATATTTATGTGATTTTGGTTTCGGTTTTTCGGTTCGGTTCGGTATACCGTTACCGAAATGAACACCCCTAGCTCGACTCGTATAACAACTCTAGTTTAAGTAGAGTAGAGTCAGGGCGGATACATGATTTGAAATTTTAAAAAGAAATTATATATGTGGAATTATTTTGAAGTTTTAGAGGGGCGAACTGTTAAATTATCGAAAATATTACATATAAATTCTTTTTTAAAATTTTAGGGGCGAACCACCTATGTCATTAACCAATTTGGTGCTTCTATCTTCTTCACACTATACAGACAAGTCTCCCTTTCGTTCCTTTGATCTGATAAATTATCCCTAACACCACCGCTGATCTATCCTCCGACGCACAGGCTCCGGCTCCGGTCTGTTTTTGAGAATTTGGACGGCGAAAATGGACCTGACCTGCCACAAATTTTCACAGTATATAGATAATAATATTGCACGCCTACAATCCTGGGCTTGGGTTGGGCCTAATAATATGGAGTGGCCTAATTAAGTATACTAAATACTACTACACTTGAAACCTAAGCTTAACCCTTTCTTCTTCATCACAGCACGCCGCATCTTCATCTTCTCGCTTTCTCACTTATTTCCGGTCCGGCCAATTGATTGCTCCAATATAAGGTATTAAACTATTAATGTTTCATTATTTTTTTAATCTAATCTAAATATTCTTCGATTTATTTTTAACTACTGTGAAGACTAATCTTCTGTTTCTCGATTATATTCCTGCCCTCAACGAATTAACGATATGCTTTTTCTTTTGTAATTTTGTTATCCTAGTTTTATTTCTGATACTGAATGTAATTGTTAATTGTCTTCATTTGCCTAACTTTGTCAAATCAAAGCAAACCAAACACTCCTACTTATTCATAAAAAACAAGAAGCTGCCTTTACAAACATCTTTTAATTGCGAGTCCTCCTTTCGTCATCATCAGGTTAACTATATAAAACGAGGACAATGAAGCCAAATGAAGAACATACAAAGGAGAAAAAACATGCTTTTATGTACCATTTTGCCAACGACAACATTCACAGACTTGTCTGCGTACCAGTTGACAGCTTAATTTCCCCAACTATACCTTTTCGGAAGTTTGAACTGCATCTGCCTCCTTGTACCAACAATGATATGAGCTGCATTGATACTATTGTTGGAGGAAAACAAGCTCTCTTCTGCTTTGGCGGTACACGTGGTTTTCACTATCCAGATAGGCTGGCTGTCGCCGAAGTATACCGTTATGATCTAACCAAATTGCCTGAAACAGTACTAATCAGTGAATGCAAAGATATGATACATGGAATGTGCAGACCCCTATTAATGCAAGTTGGTCACGGAGATTTTATCTATGCTCTTGGATTGGCATCCCTTCCTTATGCTGATGGCAATGACTTTGCTTTTCTGGAGTATAATGTTAAGAAAAACGAGTGGATTGATCTTTTGGGCGACAAGAGGAGCAACTTTAATATCGTTAAGTTTGATTGTGACGATGTGATCCGCCATAAACACAACTTACTACCTCACGTAGTGATTGGTCATAAGTTACATATTTCTCTTGGAAATTCCTCTTTCACCTTTGACACTTTGAAACGCGTCTGGGAGGATTGCAAGTTATTTGAGACATTTTGGTCAGAAAACAAAGGAAAATGTGGACTTACTCCATCATATCCCACGTATAGTGAGTCCAATAGTGCCGCTAAGGTGCCAAAGAAGAAGTACGGTGGTCCACCGTTTGGATTCTATGGAAGAGCAATCTGCTGGGATGATAAGATATTGCTCGGGGTCCCTTATACTCAAAATGGACCTCTAAATGTGGTTGCGTTTCTGTTGGATGACGAAGGTGGGCGTGTTGTAAATAGCCAGCCTCTGAGTTTGGCCATTGATTCCGCTTGTGAATGGTATAGTTCGAATTTAGTTGATCTTGGTCGAGATGGCTACTTTGGATTAGTACATATTGTTCAAAGTTACGAGGACGCAAGGTGCATGAGTGACGTGCCAGTTTACTATATGAAGGTGGTGACATTTAAGGTTTCAAGACGACGAGTTGATAATGATGATGATGACTTCCTGGACTATCTAGTCGTGGGCAAAGAAACTGTTATCAAGAATTGTTACGGATGCGATAGGCACATGAATTCTTATGGCTTGTAAGTGTTGTTGTCATCAATCTCAAGTTATGAATCTAGCAAAATGGAACCTAGTTATTTATTCCCTCTGCTCCTTTTATATGCTCCTTCTAAACTTTCTGTTTTGTAAAAGGAGCATGATTGTGAGTAAATAATAGTTTATGTTGATAAAGTAGCTAGCAAGTGGATATTAAAAAGTACGAGATAGAATTAGAATCGATAAAATATAAAATAGTGTGACTACAAGTTAATAATTAGTGAGTTTCAATAATTAAAATGAAAACCTTTTAGTGAAACGTATTAATGGAAAATTGAAAGTTTTTAGTGGAATAGACGGACTAGTTGAAATAAATCTCAAGATTTATTACATGACTAGTATTGCCGAGTGTTCAACAAAGTCCAACATGAAACTTTACATATCCATTTAACTCCGTTCATGGTGTGGATTGTAAAACGTCTCGTTGCTAGCTTCGTCCATGTTATGGACCAACTCCGTCCATGGTGTGGATAATAAAACGTCTCACTGCTAGCTTCGTCCATGGTATGGACTAGTGTGGACGGAGCTTTTATAGCCTCCATTTTGGATTGTAAATTCATTATCAAGTATTGAAATTTATATTTTCAAGTATTGTATTTTTGTTACTATTGGATATTATAATTTTTTGATATTTATTTTATGTTATTTAATTAATTAACGAAATTTAAAATAAATATGAAGTGTGAAGTATGAAGTTTTAAAAGAAATGACAAAAGAATAGTGTAGTTTAAAAAGAAATGACAAAAGAAAATGAAAATTTTAGTATCATAGAATTTGAAGGTTGGAGATTGAGAGTTTGGTTGTATTTGTTGTTAGTGGAATGAGGATATCACTAAGATAGAGTTTGATACATGGATCAAATCTCGGTTTCAGGTTATGTTATGGATATTGAATTTACGAGACGTCTCGAGGTGTTTCGGAAATGCATATTTTAAAGTAGAATTACATACTACAATGCCGCCCTTAAAAAATGAAAAGTTGAGAACTAGAAATGGAATAACACTCCGAAAAGAAATGGAGACTCCTAAATCATACTCCCACCGTCCCAAAATAAATGTTATTTTAACTTTTTGCAGTTAACATTTTTAAGTTTTAACTCTGATTTAATCTTAAACTATTAATGTAAAATGTTCAATTACATTATATAATGCTTTACTTCCCAAAGTTTCTTGTAGTATAATTTATATAGCCACAAACAAATTTCATGTGATCCATTTCATCACAACATTAGATGAGACTGAAAACCCTTATTAAAATAGTAAAAAATGCTTATCTTAGCAACCACTTGACCGAAACAGACCGAGCAAGCTCGAATTGGCGTAACATGGGAATGGAATAGGATTGATTCATACAGAAAAAAATATTCTCTATTGATTCTGCACCTACGGGATAGGGATAGAGGAAGAGGAAAAAATCGCAACAGCCTAAAAGATATGAACTGTTGATGTCATATGTCTTTAATTCCACAATGATACTAAACTGTTTAAGTTGTTCCACAGATGATACTCACATTTTATTTTATCCACTACAAGTACTCAACTATTAATTTAGTGCCACAAATGATACTATGGTCGGATTGCTTACAGGAAGGTGAGGGTATTTTAGTACTTCACTATGTCCGTGGCAAAATTGTAAATAAAAACCATTCAAATAAAATGAAAGAGCCCTAAATAAAATACTTCAAGCTTTCAGCATACAACTAGTGATCAACTTGTTCCTCTCTTGCTCTCAAGGCCGTGGCACTGTCTTCTTGAGCTAATATGCCATGGAAAAGCGGTTGGGCAACCATATTTGAATCTACCGGCTCATATCATGTTGCAATTTTGGATGAATTTCAAGCATCTTAGTTCTTTTTTAATTTCATGTATACTCCCTGGACTAAGTAAAAAAAAGCTAGCTCATTATTTCAAGCATGATAGTGAAGGCACATATATTAACAATAACATTGCCTTATTTTTATTTGTTAATGATTGTAATAAAAGTGCACTGTTACTGGCATTAGCATATTTCGGCCATGAAAAAAAAATTGATGATGTTTATCATGAAGTGTTTACTGTTTATTTTTTTGCTAATACATCTCTTGTGATTTTCTGCTCAATTTTAGGCTGAATTTTTATTGTGTGGTTCAATAATATAAGGGATCATTTTCCATGATGCCTTTAGATTGAAAGATATGTTGCCGTGTCTACATCTAATTTTAGGACACTTTAGATTTCAAAAATATTGTTTCATATATTGTAAAATGTTGATCTATTTATGTCCGATCCTTTTTTTGTAGCATTAAAATTTGTTTGGTGGATCATTATTGTACTCCGGTTGATTTTTCCGATCATAGTACCATTTATGACACTAAATTAATAGTTGAGTACTTGTAGGAGGTAAAATAAAAGGTGAGTGTCGTTTCTGGCACAACTTAAATAATTGAGTATCATTTGATATTACTGTATAAAAAGTTCCCAGTTTAAAGCATCACATGCTGTTACACCTTATAAATAGTTGAATTAATGGTTGAGTTTATCATTTGGTTAGACTGATGTGTCATAACCTCAGAGGTTATGGGTTCGATTCACGTAGAAAACGGGTTTTGATATAGTGTATGCTAGTTATGATAGATTGATGAGTGATGATTATGTAACGGATATGAATGATATATTAGTTCCATGTAATATGACTGTAATAGTGATATTCTTAAAAAAAAAAAATGTCACCCGAATAAACATATATTTCTCATCTGTGTCCCTGTAATTTTTCCATACTACACATAAGTTATATTCCCCATGTAGAAGTCCTTCTCACAACATTTTCCTAAGTACTTCTTGAGCTTAAATGTAATTGATTTTAACTTAAATATAATTATTTAAACTTTGAGTACTCAGATATAATTAGAGATTATCAGCTATTTTTATTGAAATGTACCTGAATGGCTAACGAATGACATTGTTTAGTGTGAGTTTTAAATGAGCTGATAAATCTCTTTATTATGTGATTTCAAATTATTGGACCAAAATAAGGTAAGTCGTGTAATCGACTATAAAATACTCCCTTGGCACGAAAACAAGTAACACATCACATTTATATATATCCCAGTACAAATGTGACATTTTCATGTTTGATAAATCGTACACCACTCAATTTGATCCACATTCTACCAATTTATTTTATCTCCACTAGTTTTACTTTATACCTTAATCTCAATGTCCAAAATCAAATGTATCATTTATTCTCATACGGAGGAAGTACTATATATTAACCACTCCAATGAATGCAAATAATGTTACCATCTCTTTTTAGCAAACATCGGCTCTATTTACCACTAGTTTTTCAGCTCCATGCATGAGCTCTTTTTTTTACCATTGACTAATAAAAAGCTTGTTACGTGAACGTGCAGCTTCTTAAATAAGCTAGCTGGTTAAGAAGCTACCCAAGTTAGCTTTTTTTAAAAAAAGCTACTTATTATATTTTTCATTCCGAAAATATCCCTGACCTAAATTAGAAAAAAAATGAAGGAAAAACTACCCTTTTTATTATTTATTATTCTCGACTTATATTTTATATTGTTGGATCCTTTGTTATACATTTTGTGTATTTGTTTGCAACTAGCATAATGATTAATGCACCCGCATCTCTTTAAAATGCATACATGTAGCACACATCAATTTCTTATTTTTTCCATTACTAAGTTAAAATGCTCAACGAATATTTCTTTCAACTTCTGATAATTTTGATGATGTTATTAAAGTGGCGATGTAAAGTACATTGAATATATATTAGAATAATTGGACAAAATGTGATGTACTATTATTTAAAAAAACTATAGACTAATAATACGATGAGAAAGGTTAAAGAAAATAAAAATAAGAGTAATGTCCTTTTATGTCATTTTACAAAATACCAGCTAGCTTATCAGCTAATTTGCTAAACACCTACATTTAAAATCAGCTAGCTTCTCAGCTAGTTAATCAGCTAGCTTATCAACTACCTAACAAGCTACCAGTTAGCTTACCAGCTACTAGCTAGCTTTGCAGCTAGTTTTGCTAAACAAAGCCATCACATATTAGTGTTTACAAAAAAAAAAAATCACATATTAGTAGATCATATTGATCAAATGATCGATGCAAAAAAGTCATCTCATCAGGCAGACCATTAAAATCATCAAAATCTGGTTAAAAATAACTAAAAACACCTATTTTAACCTGATTTTCTTAATTTGAATCGCTTGCCAAACAGACTGTTTTAACCTGATTTTTTTGATTTTAATCGCTTGGCAAATATACTATCGATCAAGGTCGTCTTGGAAAACATACATGATACACATAGTATAGTATCAATCATTAGTGTTAAATACTTAGACCACTCCCAAAATGGGAGTGGTCGTCGGGACGGCCGGCCGTGGTGCACGGCCACCCCAAAATTCGGCCTTAACAAGGCCGAATTTTGGGGACCGTTGGGCTGGGGCGACCGGGTGGGCCCCACCCATTTTTTTATTTTTTTATTTTTTAAAATTAATTTATAAAGTAATATTAAATAAAAAATACCCCAACGGCTATATTTTTTCGAGATCTATAAATACAACTCATTTCACCACACCTCAATTTCCTCTCATCTTCCATTTCTTAAACTCAAAACGTCTCTAAACTTAAACACATATCCAAACATGTCTGCAATTAATCACTACATCAACAACTTATCATCATCTAGTTCTGATGATGATGAGTTTGCACAATATGCTGATTCCTCTTCTTCCTCTTCAAGCACACAAACTGATTACTATACCCGTGCTACCAAACTTCTTATTCAAGCCACTCCTCACATAATCAACCAATGCGAGCAACAAAATTCACGAAGGAGGTCGGGGTATACGCTTGAATACATTGATCGGAAGAGGGAACAATTTGCTGTTCTACTCGATAACGATTACTTTGTTGAACGTCCAACATGTGGAGCGGTCAAGTTCCGACGTCGGTTCAGGATGCAGAGGCCATTGTTTATCCGGATCGTCGAAGCTTTAGAGCAATACGATCCGTATTTTCAACAACGCCGGGATGCTACAGGGAGGTTGGGTTTTACGGCAAAACAGAAATGCACATCTGCCATCCGACAACTTGCATATGGTGTATGTGCAGACATGGTAGATGAATACACTCGTGTAAGTGAAACGACTGGTCAAGAGGCATTGAAGGCCTTTTGTGATGGTGTTGTTGCGGTTTTTGGTCCTACATATATGAGGAGGGCCAATGCGGAGGATGTACGTCAATTAGTCGAGGTGAACACTAGTCGAGGTTTTCCCGGCATGCTTGGAAGTATCGATTGCATGCACTGGGAATGGAAGAACTGTCCGTCGGGTTGGAAAGGGTTCAAGGAAAAACAAGAGAGCCACACTTGTTTTGGAGGTTGCATCCCAAGATACTTGGATTTGACATGCTTTCTTTGGCGTTTGGAAGTTAAATGATCGAACCATTGTGGAGCAGTCACCAGATTATTGACGAATTACTAAGGGAAAAGCTCCTGCTTAACTTCAAGTGAATGGGAATCAATACGACATGGGGTACTATCTAACTGACGGCATATATCCTATGTGGGCAACATTTGTGAAGTCAATTAAGGGTCCTATCAATCCAAAACAGGCCAAGTTCGCAATGCGGCAAGAGGCGTGCAGGAAAGATGTCGAACGTGCTTTCGGAGTTCTCCAAGCACGTTTCAAAGTAATTAAGGATCCAACATTGGCCCATACCCGAGAAGACCTTGCTAGAATCATGAATTGTTGCATTTGTTTGCACAATATGATAGTAGAGGATGAGCGGCACTTATATCGCAACTACAAAGACGTGATAGCAGAATTCAATGATGATGCTGTAGAATTAGGCATACACAACGATGAGCTTAATGCCTACACACGCAGGGATTCCTATATCAATCAAATGAATGGCTATTTGAGCAAAAGGGCTGGCCTAGAAAGTAAGGAGACCCATTTGCGGCTTCAAGAAGACATCATGAACCATGTTTGGTCTTTCAACCATGAATAGTTCTTTTCATTGTAATGTGTTGTTGTTTATTTCATTTTTATGCATGTGTGTTGTTGGTTTGTTTCCTATTATTTGCATTGTAATGTTTGATGTATTATTGTTTGCATTGTTTGTCTTTCATGTCTTTGTTTGCATTGTAATGTTTGATGTATTGTTGTTTCTGAGTTGATTTCAACGAATATGCAAGTTCTTCATAATACGAATAGGCACCCCTTTTTATTTCATTGGAAATTAGACATTACAACATAGCACAAATACAACATAAAATAAAACCTAAGGATTTAATAAAACGTACAAACAACAAACACTAATTGAAAGACAAACAGACAATAAGGGGTGATTTATGTTGCTCGATTACCCCATGTGGGAGAATCCCTCACCTTGTATTGGAATGTCTTTGAACACGGGTGGGGGCATCTTGCTGCATCTGTTACCGGATCCTGACACTTACATTTCTTAAACAACACCTTTAGTTGTTCAAATAGTGGTTCATCTACCACGTAGTACCACTTAGCGTGACAGTCATAGGCCATTATCTCTGCCCAAACCTTCAATTAACACTCTTATAATATGTGAAACAAGCTAAAAAAAATATTAAAAAAATACGAAAAAATTAAAAAAACATTATTCAATTAGATTCCGATCTATTGGACGATTTTTTTCTGCAGATAGTCGTTAAATCGGTAGTCGATTCTGACATTAACTATGATAATGACGGCCTATCGGAGTGGTCTTACATTATACGGTTTGTAGATACGGACACCGGCATTGGTCAAGATACGACCAACCAACGTACGTGGTGAGGCAATGTTTATTCATTGTTTATTTAGAATCATAAGTTAGCAAAAGTATTAACGACTTGATTAATAAAATAATAATAATAATAATGGCGACCAAGTCAGTGTTGTGTTGTGTTGTGTTGTCTCTGAAACAACAAAACAACCATAGGAAGGAAGCAGTCAGTCACCACTCTTGACCAAAACCTCCTCCTTCTTCTTCTTGTCACACGCTAATAAAACCAATTCATTCAACTCCATTCCATCCCAATCATCTGGAAGAAACTTGACAATTCGCTGCTCGTTGCAAATTTTTCTTCCAATCTTCTTCCTCTTAAACCAAACTCAGTAATCTCTTCTCCTCCAGAATCACAAAACCAAAATGAAATCACCACTAACAATCCCAAACACACTAGTCCACCTCCTAATCCTGATCTCCACTAGCTCAGCCCATTTCTACCCAAACGTATCCTCAATCCCCCCATCCCTAATCCCCAAAAAATCCCCATGGGACGATTTCAACAACCTAACCGGCTGCCACAAGGGCGTCAAAGCCAACGGTCTCCACAAATTGAAGAAGTACTTCCAGTACTTCGGCTACCTGAACAGCTCATACGATGATTTCTCCGATCAATTCGACGGACACTTCGAAACCGCAGTCAAAACATACCAGATGAACTTCAAGCTGAACACCACAGGCGAGCTGGACAACTCGACGCTGAATCATATTGTGTTGCCTCGGTGTGGGAATCCGGATATTGTGAATGGGACCTCCACGATGCTGTCTGGTGGTGGGAGATCGGCGTCGTCTTCGTATGCGGGTACGGTGGCGCATTACTCCTTCTTTCCGAATACGCCGCGGTGGCCGCGTGGTAGGAGGGATTTGATGTATGCGTTTTTGGAGGAGAATCAGCTTTCTCAGGAGGTCAGGAGCTTGTTCGGACGCGCGTTTCAGCGTTGGGCTCAGGTCATTTCTTCATTCATATCAATCCTTACATAACATATATAAGCATCACAACTAGCCTGCGTTCACAACCTGTTTTCTCATTTATCTTTACATAATCATCACTCAATCAATCAGAACTAGCTAGCTGCTCACAGATTTCCACGAACCCATAAACCTATGGATGGTGTAAATTGTTTCAAGGATAGGGTGTAATTTGTAATTGGACAGTTTTTTACGCGTGTACAGGGTTGGCGCGGAGTGCACTTTTATGTGAAAAAATTAAATTAAATTACTTAAATTAATGATAACTTTTTTACACGTGATGATTTGTTGAATATTTACTGTTTTGGACCTTTTTTAAATACTACTACTAGCTAGGTTCTATAAAATGGAGTATGAATTTAATACTGCGAGCCAAAATTTTGTGACGTTTAGTTCATGTAATTCAAAACTTACCACATTCAACTTAACATTGATTTGTGTACTGAGATTTTAACTCATATTGATAGGTGGTGCCGATGACATTTACCGAGACGACATCATTTTCGCAGGCAGATATCACCATTGCATTCTTTATTGGGGACCATGGGGATGGGGAGCCCTTTGATGGCGTGTTAGGTACACTTGCACACGCGTTCGCCCCACCTGTCGGGAGGTTCCATCTCGACGGTGAGGAGAATTGGGTTATCAACGGAGACTTCAACAACGCTTCACCCTACTCAGCTATAGACTTAGAGTCTGTCGCAGTACATGAGATTGGACATTTACTTGGATTGGGACATAGTTCCGTGGAAGAGGCCATAATGTACCCAACAATCTCATCCGGTGTAAGGAAAGTGGTGCTCGACGCTGATGATATTGCAGGTGTCCAAGAGCTTTACGGGGCAAACCCGAACTATAATGCGTCGGACCCGAGTATGAACCCGAGAGGGCAGAGGGATAGTAGTAAGGCCACTCGTATGGACTTGCCGACGTTTGGGCTGGGGCTGCTATTGGTCTTGGTCATAGGATTATTCTCCGTTTTGTTTTAGGTGTAGTTTATTGTCCATTTTTTATCTCATTTTTTGTTTAGAGGAAGAAATGTTTTGTTATTCTAATTACAGGCGTACATATTTAAAACCTTTTGAGCTGGAACGTTTTTGTCCGGCTATTGTGAAGAGTTTTGTGTATAATGTACGCTATTCTTTGTATATTATAGATATGAATCATATGATACACTAGTACCTTTTTAGTTGTTAATATCGTTGTGAATTTGTATTTATTGTCATTGACACCAAGCCGCCGGGCCTCCAAGAAGTAGTTGAGTGGGCCTGTAAGACTTTAGCAGCTTCGTCCGCAGGGTTAAGGTTAAAGTCAAAATAATTTGTTAGGTTTGGAAAGTAGTCGTCAGAAACTATACTCTTGGTTTGATTTAAAACTTGAGTTGAGTTTTGTGTTTCTTTATCCACTTAACGACTTAATGATAATCAAACTGAAGTACTATTTTTTTTTACTCTAACACATAAAACTTTAAAACTCAAATATGCTACTAAACCCTATCAGTATTACAATTTAATACTACTATCAAGTATCAAAAACAAAACTTCAAACTTAACTGTAGTGAGTTACAATTTATTAACTCCAAAATTCAAGTAGAGTTGAAATCCAAACACTATGTATGTATTTTATAGTTAATCGAATATAAGTCTGACATCCAATACTTAGGAAACAAGAGTTACGGACACAGTTAAGGATTAAGTTTGGACTAACCCTTGTCAAAAAAGTTGCAGTTACCTCACAAGGACAAATAAGTGATCAAACACATCAACTTTTCTTATTTTGGGTTAAGATGCTTGATTTGTTTTTTACTTCAATTTATTTTGGCCCGTGACTTCCATTAGATTTAGCACCATTAACTAGCCCGAATAACATTTTTTTCATAAAAATCCTCAAGCATAGAAAATAATTTATGTTGTATAATATTAATTGTTAAACATGTAAAATTATAAAATGACACTGATATATAATTTCTCCAATATTGGGTACCAAATGTTTACTTTCTTACTTTTGGTACCAAAATTATGATGAAATTTTATTGTTGGTACTTCAACTTTCATTTGACAGTTCTCCTAAGCTGCAATAACATTTCAATTTATTTACAGAATTATTCAACACAACCAAAATCTTCAACCGGCGTGATCTCTTTTTCTCTTTCTCTCCCCGCTTCAACATATAATAATCACCTCTCACAAACCTTGAATATATCATACGTAACTTTAATGATAAAATTGTCACAACTTATGTTATGAATATACCGGTACTAGTAACAACGACATTTCGAGCTTTGACAAGTGAAAACATACTTGAGTATTGGACCAAAATCTTAAACATCAATGTCATTATTAGTTTCTTGCATTCACATGAACCTCCAAGCAACTCGCATGGGGCAAATGACTAGGAGTGTAGAACAAATCTATATTCATTCTTTTTACGTAATACAATTCAGTTTGTCACAAGTCAATCATACTATCAATAACCAATTGTCAATATATGACAATAGATTTATCACTATCTTGGATATGTGCATTTTTTGATGTTCCATACATCACGACTTTATATCAACTTTAGAAGTACACCAGAATTGTACAATGTACATTATTACTATAATCCTGTGTTGTGAAACATTAATAAATAGGTGAATGCTTACACCTTTGAAATTGGCAACACAAACACATAGGTGAATGCTCAGACCTTTTAAATACTCCCTCAATTTTAGAGAAAGTGTTACATTTTGACTTTGATCGGTCAACTGTTTTCGAGTTTGACCACAAATTACTCATAAACGATAATAGTAAATAATGTAATAAAATCATATAATAAAAATTTAATTACTAAATTTTCATTATATAAATTTAATAATTTATTTATTAATATCGTTTAAGAGTAAATTGTGGTCAAACGCGGAGACAGTTGACCGCAAAATAGTAAAATGTAACACTTTTTCTGAAATGGAGGGAGTATTAAAAGTTTGAATACCTTTACATAGTATAAGGGTACTTCATCTGATAATGTAAATTGCTCATCTGAAATGTACTATCCAATATATCCGTTGTTATTTTATCTCTTATCAATTTTAAGAGTAATTCTCCTGAAAGACGGTTTTTAAACAATTTATCTAGAGACGGACCTAAATTTTCAAGAAAATCATCGATGTTATATATTATCAACATTGGTGTTTTTTCATATTACAACAAGACTTATTTCGTTAACAACATAGACGTTTTGATTAATAACATGAATGGTTTTATTGATAATATAGACGTCTCTAGATAAGTTATTTATATACCGTCTCTCATGATACTTTGTGTAATTTTAAATGTATATGTGGGGAAAAAACTGATATACAAATACAAATAAAATGTCTTTCTCAATAGAGAAGGATACAAATAGATATCATGGATAAATGTTTGGTAAAAACAAACCAAAATTAATTAGCCATCCTTATCACGTGTATTTTGGTTGTGTTATGTGGTCACACTTCACAGTCCACTCATTACCTTATTCGAATGGGATCTCAATGTTTTACCTTTCTCCTCATTATTTCTTTTATCTCAAATTTTAACCATGAACCTCACTCATAAATTCAAGTCAATATTCTTGAAAAGAAGAATGTTTCATAAATGCTTAAAATATTTTCGAATTACATACTAATTTTAATTTGGGGAGCCAAAATTCGATACATATACATACTTTATTTTCAAGGATCATCTCACCGATTATCGTAATAATAATAATAATGATTGTTACTATAATTACAAGTCCGAAGTCAAGTTTGTGTATGTTAGCAGAATGGATGACAACTTATAGAGGCGCACGTTAGCATCGGGCTCTCATCTGGGTATAACAAGATTTTGAAGTTTGAATTGAATCCAACAACAAAACAAGAAGAAGAAGAAGAAAAAAAAGGTAAAACAAAAAATTGGCACCTAATTTGCCATCCATTTTCACCTCACAGTGAACTTGTAGGGATTTCCAAGAAATCAACAATGGAGAAATCTGCGAACTTTCTACGAGTTTAGTTTAAGTTTGGCATTCATTTCGTGTTCCAATTTGATGATGGCGGGTCATAAATCTAAGCCTGAGAAAGTCGATTCGGAGAAGAAGAAGCAGAAGCAACAGCAGCAGCAGCAGCTCAGGAGAGATCCCTATGAGGTTTTGGGAGTGAACAGAAACTCTACCGATCAAGAAATTAAGTCTGCTTATCGCAAATTGGCTCTCAAGTATGCTCTTTTATTACTTAATTTGAACTCTAGTTAGGGTTCTTTATTTTAATTGGTTTGGTTTCATTGCGTGTTTATGTGGTTGGATTAGTAATTGTTTGTGTTAAGTAGTACATGTAGTACATTGAGTTAATATGAATGGATTTGACCAAATTGATTACTTAATTGGAATCTGCAAGACTTGATTTTTATTTTGAGATAACTGTACTGGTTGTCTGTTATCGCTCGCCGTAGTCCCAAAACTTGTTTTTGGAACTGATAGCTGGTGTGTAAATTGTATCTTTTTGAGCTGTTCTGCTTCGTAAATCATGATGAGTAGAGAGAAGTGTAGAGTACTAGTTTTTGCAGGGAAGTCGTCGGAGTTATGATTTTAGAAGAGTGTGTGGTATGATGTGGTAAAGTTGGAGGATTTGTTGGAACTTTTTTGAAGTAGTTATTCCCCACTTTTGATTAAAGCTCGTTGTGGATTAAAGCACTGGGTGTTTGTAGAACTTTACGAAATCAGCTTTAAGTTACATTGTGGAGGCAAACATCTAAAAATAGCTCAAGTCCATAAAGAAACTTTTAGAACCTCTTGCAAACACTACATAAGTAGATTTATTTTCAATTCGGTTCATTTAGGCAAATTTAAGCTAGTACATTTCTCCTGTCAGTTATTTGTGTACAACCATATGGCATGCTCGGGGTCATAGTGCATACACTATTTTTATGATCTAGTTGGCTCCCTTGTGGAGAAGAATTGCTGCTAATTATCATCTGTTTGTATAATTGCAGATACCATCCAGATAAAAATGCAAACGATGTTGAGGCTGCCGATAAATTTAAAGAAGCCACCTTTTCTTATAATATATTGTCCGATCCAGATAAAAGACGCCAGTATGACACTGCTGGTTTTGAGGTATAAACTTTCAGGACCAACTTTGGATACTTGCCTTGCCTACCTCTACATGTACGTATATAAGCAGTAAATGTATTCATGTACATTAACTTCAATTTATCAGGCCGTTGAATCAGAAAGTCAAGAACTAGAACTGGACCTTTCAAGTTTAGGAACGGTCAATACTATGTTTGCTGCAATTTTTAGGTAAGCTGGTAAAATCTGTATCCACTTTCTCTTTTGTGGTATTTGACATTGTACCTGTTGTGAGATCATTGCACGATATCCTACGTGCTATATTAATCTAGCTTTTAAATGTTTCTTCAAATAGCAAGCTTGGAGTTCCAATTAAAACTACAGTATCGGCTACTGTATTGGAGGAAGCACTGAATGGTGCGGTAACAGTTCATCCACTGCCACTTGGTCAACCTTTATGCAGGAAGGTACACATCTTCACCCATCTTTTCCTGGTTGGATAATTTCTAATACGGCTTTTTCAGAACTTCTTTGTTTGCTTTCTTTTTTTCCTTTCAACAGGTTGAAAAGCAGTCTGCTCATTTTTATTCTGTTACAATAACAGAAAATGAAGCACAGGCAGGGGTTGTTTGTAGAGTGTGTTCAATGGACAAAAGCAAATTTAAGGTATACTATATGTTTATGGAATTACGCTTGTATGATATATGTGCTATTTGCTGTACATAGACACACTGGATACGCAGAGCAAGCATTTCTTTCAGCCCATTCCCTCTCTGTTTGTTTATTGGACCAAGTAATACTTATGTTTCTATTTATGTTGTCTAGAAGTCTGTAACTTTTATTAATGCATTAACCATATTGAAAAATTATAAATAATGAACTTATCCTCGTGTATTGATATCTTCTCTTCCTCTTCTTCTTTTTAATTGTTACCATTTTTTTGGTCTCACTGTGAGCTTTCTTCAGCTGTTCCTACTCTTATGTTCTCATCGTGGGCCTCCTTACTGCTTCAGCTTAAGGTTCTAGTATACTGATTATGAAAGGTAGGATATATCAGTGTATAATTGATTGGAAATGGATATAAGTTCAAATTCCAGTGGATGAATAGGCATCTTGATCGTGGTAACAAGTTTGATGATAGTAGTAGAGTCTTTGCATTTGTGTGTTCGTCACGTCGAAAGAAGCACTGGAATATTGTAGTTTAATATTTTCTACCTACATTTCTTATAACAACATTTTGAATTTAGATGTCATAGATGCTCGACATTCAATCCCCAAGCATGCACGCAAGTTTGCATTCTTTAGTTCCACTCTCTAAATCATAACTCATTAGTTTTATGAAACAATAGCAAGCACATGCATGCGTGGGCATGAAGGTAATTGTCTAAAAGGGGAATATACACAATTAGACCTGTATCTTGATAAGCCAAATCACCACGACACAACCCATATTTTTTTGGCTTGGGTTAGTTTGTTTTAGGCTGATATCTCTACTGAGATCTGAAGTTATGAGCCAGTAATCTTCTATAGAATTGCCATTAGGTTATTTCGAATTATGCCAAGATTTGATCTTGTAGTGTGCTCTAATTGAATCCGTGAAAAGTGAAAACATTGCCTGGAAAGCTCAAAACTTACTATTTCAGTCTTCTGTCTGATTCTCAGCACCTTCGACAGATAGAAAGTATACATTACCTGATAATTAAATTAATTTTTTTTGGATGCAGCTATTGTACTTCGATCAGGAAGAAAATGGTGGATTAAGCCTTGCTTTGCAGGTGGGTTCACTTATCATTTGTTTCTTTTAACCTTCTTTGTAGACAAGTGTTTAGTTAACCAAACCGAAAACATATACTCTTCGTGGAGTACTCTGAATTGTGCTTTGATATTCAGATACCATCAATTTCCGGATCTTTTAACGTAGAGCGAATAAAATCTCTGGCTCATATATATTTCTGGCTGATAAAAGGTCTATGGTGGTATAGCAATTGATTAAGTTGGGTCTTTAGGAACTTGTGCTATTTCTTATGTTGGCCCAGGAGAATGCACGAAAGTATTTAAAGTGAATATTACCTCTTTCAACTTTAAATTCTTCGATATGCTGTAATCTGGCTTACCTTGCAATCTTGGAAATTCTGTCAATATTGTTTGCATTTTCTTGATATGCTTATATGCTTTTACTGATACTTGAACCTTTTGGTTTTCTAACAGGAGGATAGTTCAAGAACAGGAAAGGTTACATCTGCTGGAATGTATTTTCTTGGATTCCCTGTATATCGGATGGATCCAGGCCATAATTCGGTACATATAAAGCAATTTTCTACCTCGTTCTTATTGTTTATGCTTATCATAATTCAGTCTTTTATTTATCTTAATGCAGACCGCAGCTGCAAAAGATCTGGATGCTGCTTTCTTTAAAAAGTTGGATGGGTTTCAGCCTTGTGAGATAACTGAATTAAAAGCTGGCACCCATTGTTTTGCTGTTTATGGTACGTAAAATTGCATAGTGAGGTCCCTGCATCTACATGTGTATTTTAATCTCAATAACTAAATTAGCCTTTTCTTTTGGTGATCATTTACCTGCTGCAGGTGATAACTTTTTCAAAAGTGTAAGCTACAGTATAGAAGTTATTTGTGCTGCACTTTGTCCGGAAGAGAAAGAGAGTCTAAGAGCGGTGGAGGCTCAAATTTTGTCAAAAAGAGTGGAACTTTCTAAATTTGAAACTGAATATAGAGAGGTTCGCATGCTTCATAATTATGCACCTGCTGTAACTTTGGTGAAAGTCCTTGTTTTTTGTTTTCCTAATCTCATTGTGTAAAATTAACAGGTTCTTGCTCAGTTCACAGAGATGACAAGTAGATATGCTCAAGAAATGCAATCTGTAAGTAAATTTCTTTAGAATATTAATCCAGGAAGGTGCCCTAAACTATTAATCTGAATTGCTCTCTTTGATATACAGATAGATGAGCTTCTGAAGCAGAGAAATGATGTACACGCCTCGTATACAATTTCTCCAAAATTGAAACGTAGTCATAGGAGGCGGAGTAAGAACAAGTCGTCATCATTCAAGGATAGTGAAGACTCCGCAAGGGACAAAACGCCCTTGCGGGAAAGGTCCAAGAAGAAAAGATGGTTCAATCTTCCGCTGAAGGGTGACAAGAGGAAGCCATGTGGAAGCGATTGACTGTTATCTGGACGTCCTGTATTGTAATATTACATGATAATGTATCTCCATCTTGTTTGTATACTTTGTTTCATTGAATCGATTCTTGCACATTTCATTTATTAGATTTTTCATCAGTACTGCAGCAGTACTGAACTACAACTGATGAGTTGAGGAGTAGTTGAATATGCTCATATTCTCTAAACATTGAAGTAAAGAACATGGCCTCATGTTCACACTGACGGAACCTTTTCATGTGAACAGATAGGTATGCCTACACCATTAACTCAAGATGAAAAACAGATATCCAAATGGGTTCGGGTTTACTATACTCCGGAGAAAAAATTATTACCTAGAACAGGTTTGAGTTTTTCATAGACCTTGTAGATATGAGTCATCCTCTATAGAGGTCAGATATCCAAACGGATCTGGGTTTGGTATACCAAATCATGACTCAAGCAAGCTAGCAACTAATACGATTGCCCCTCTAAAATTGTGCGCCTTGAAGTCTCAATCTTTATATGATTGGGCCCTGGACCTGTATACTATATGTGTGTTGTTTTAATACGTTGTACCACGCTTGCACAAAGGTTTAAACACATAAAACAGTAGCCTAGCCATACTCTTGGGGGCCAATTGAAGACATGCACAAAATGTTAATCTTAGGAGACGTTTTTATTTCTTGTTTTGCCTAAAGAATATATAAAATGTGGGAAAAATTGTACTTTTAATGTAATTCTAGTGTAAAGTTGATATTGTTTATTATTTGTTAGACATGGAGTAGTTTTCTTTTTTAGTAATGGAGTATAAAGTTCTATGGGACGGATAAAAATGACTAATATATAAAATTCTACGTTACGGAGGAAGTATAAAAGGTCTCAATTTCAAACCTTCCACTTGATGTTTTAACAAAATAATCAACACCCCGTAAGAACTCGTGTTAAAACAGCCCGTTAGAAACTTAGAAGTGTTGCTCAACCGGTTTCCCCATGGAAAAAAAGGTTTCTCCGAAACTTTTGCATCCCTTCAAATTATCAATCCATAGTACTAGAATACATAGTAGTCTATGAATTTACTAGGCTTCCCTTACGCTAGATGCATTCCACGCTAGATGCATTCCTGTAATTCTGAACTACAGATAGTTTCTACAATTTACAGGCCACAATACAGCATCCAAATTCAAAGTAAAGATGCAAAATAAATTCTGCCATTATATACAATAGTGAGCATCTGTAATGTCTAGGGATGAGTACGCTAGCTTTGAAAATAATCTAATGAGTTAGGTCACATTTTGGGCGATTTTGGGATGTGTGGCTGCGTAAATTGAAGAATTCACATCAGTTTTCAAGTGGATTAGAAGATGATGTACATCCGGGCGCAAATTTTCAGCTGCTTTTCCAATTAAAGCTAGGACTTCTGCTCTTGGTTTACTGGTTGACTGAACAGGTCCTCCTTGCCCCTCGTAATGGGCTATATGATGCCTGAATGAGGTAAAAAAAAAAAAAAAAAAAAGCATCAGCATGTAGCAAGTTTGCATATAATGAACGCCTTTTTGGTTTGGCTGATACACAATCCAGTGAATTGGAGAATGAAAAAGAATAAAAAATAAGAAAAGGCACAAAAGAGTAAATAAAGATCATTTGTATTTTCTTAACATAAAATTAATACACGTTGAAATTGCAAGATAGTATTGAATACGAGGTTGTTATATGAGGAGGTGCGAGGCTTACAGAAAATCTATAATGTCTGCTATGTCCGAGGCTTCAACATGAATTGATGGCTGCGAGTTCTTCCCAAAGACATCCACCATGACATGTAAAAGCATTGATAGTGTCTGCAAAGTAAAGTTACAAACAGTTAAGTACAAAGGAAATCCACACAAAAGATAAATTCAATTTTATTGTTAATGGTAATGCGGTCCCAAAAAAGATTCATGTATTTGAGCACATATAAGGCTACTGATATGCATGACCACTACTTGTTACCAATGTTATACACAACTTTCACTAAAATCCCAAATATTGGTTCCATCGAAATTCACCAAGCTTAGATCTTTTCAAGTCGAGAAAGTCTTGCACCAAAAACATTCTGAATTCGGAGAGTTCTTTGCTGTAGAAAGTAGAAACACCAGGGAATTTTGTGTGAGAAAAATAATAAGAAAACACATCTTTTATATACTTGCCCAGTCACAGGATGTTTATATGTTGTGCCACCAGGATTTCTGAGAATTTAAGGTATCCATTTGAGGGAATTCTGGACACATTCCTACAGGTAAAATAAAAATTAAAATGGGCCAAGCAAGTAGCCTGGCCATTTAAAATATAATTACTACGCTATGACAAATACTCTGCTCATATACAGAAAGGCCAATCCATAGCACCTATAATAAAGCTGATCAAGATAAATTCATTTTGAATCCAAGACCAAAAAGTAAGTCTCACTTTTTAGATTTTGCTTTTCAAATTAAAACTATCATTCGATCTTGCAACTGAACTAGAACTATGTATCTCCATAAACTTTTAGACCTAATAAGATGTGCGAGCATCACAAGTATCTCCACTAAATTCTGATAGATATTATGAAGACTGTCAATGAAACAACTTTCAAATGAAGGCAATACCTTATTAAAGAGAGTGTGCGCATTGGCTAGTCTAGGAAGTAGAGGACCCATAATGCGGAAAGCTATTCTTAGTACAGCAATTGATGTCACAGGCCGGAGATGTTTGATGATCAGATGTGTTCCCTCTAGCCACTCTAGAGGAAGGTTACTGAAGAATGCGTGCAACAGCGCCACCACATTACCTATCATGAAGTAATATGGAAATGGATCAGAGTTCAAGTATTGGAAACACCATATACGTTTTGCAATTAATACTATCAAGTTCTCTACAGCCATGATATGATAGTGGATGTAAGTAAAACAGAGAGGAAAAAACTAAATATCTCTTGTCCTAACAATGCCAGGATTTCGCAGATTACAAAGCCACGGAAAACATTATCAAGACACGACAAGCAGAAATGATAAACATCCAGCTACCCAAGCTTATCTTCTCATTCAGTTTATGAAAACAATCCAGTTCAAATTCAAGGGCTTGATATATTATTGGGTAAGATACTTCTGGAGAGAACCTCTCACTCAAGACTATTGATTAGAAACCTATAAATGTTTAGATAAAAGACCTGTGCATAAGAGCGAACACGAGCATTGAATAGTTACGAACGACAACATAAGATAAGATAGCTAGTTTATAAAAACTTCCTTAATGCCTAATAAGTTGGGATGAGTTATATATAGTATGGGGCTGTCAACCAAGTACAGCTATTTCTTTCTTCCATTGCAGTACAAAAAAGTGTGGTCTAACGGAGTAAGAAGGGTCCCTGCCCAACAGGAAAGGAATATGCTCTTAAGAACCCCCACACGGTCCCTTCCCCATTGTATTGAACAAACAGCTGGCTCAAACACTATGCAAAAAGAATTTGGGATGCCAGAATAACTGATATTTTCCCACAGATTAGTTAAGAGGGAGCATACCAATAGTTGTAGAGGTATTGTCCTGGGCAGCCCATGTTGGATCTAACAAAGCATAGCAGACGGCAGATTCCAGTTCACCGACTGACCTTTTGCCATCAGTATGCCACCAACTATCTTTTATTACGCGTGCCACCTCTATATAAAGTTGAATGTGAAACTCAGGAGGCAGCTGTGCTAACAGAAGGCCGCAAGCTTGGATCAACAAGCAGGACAACTGCTGACACGTATAACCACTCCGCCAAACAAAGTTAGAGGTATTAATTCCTGAAACTGAAGAAGCCCCCCTGGTAACACCCAAGGAGTCACTGCTCCCCCCGGATGGAGAAGTTGGCAACACAGAACTCTGGCTACATCCTCCATTACTAGATTGAACTAGAGTCGGTTGAATGTGAACAACAATTTGCACGAGTGATGCTACAATTTGTGATGCAGTTATGGGAAGAGATAGGATTTCTATCACTGCTGTTTCAAGAATCAGTTGGGTGTAAGTGCCTGGATCTTGGATTTGGTAAAATGGTTTCTGAACTTCAGGGCACGATGTTGGTCCAGATTGTGTTGTTGCTTGAGCCTTGTTGGTATGGGCAACTCTGGCACTGTTTGAAATATCTCCTCCTTGTCCATTTCTGGGGGAATTATTCAGAGGTGGAATCACGTGATTCACCAGACTCAGTAAAAGAGTGGCAAAATAATCAAGCGGAGGACTAATGGCAGCATTAGGAGGGTTGATATGCTGAGGAAACGACTCAGAAAAGGGAATCTGAAAGTAACAACATTCAGGTGAATGATAAATTGAAATCAACAAGACAGTAAAGTTTGGGAAAAATAACCGCAAATACCTTTTTTACGTCTAATACATTCAATATTCGAAGTACTAGTTTCCCCGGAAGATGCCCATAGAAATATGCAAGTATATCGCGCACAAATGTAAAATTCAGAGGATAGTAATGAAGGAATGGTGAATAGACTTGCAGCACTCTATCAGCAGCATCAGTGGCATCATTTTCGATAAATCTATATATGATTAGGGGAATCACCGGGAGCAAGCGTGCAGCAATATCATCAAAAAATGTAGGATACCTGAAACCAAATTACTGTGTATCAAGATATTGTGACATAGCTTTCTAGAAATATTCAATGACATTTAGCGTAGTTATTATAAAATGAACAAACTTGCATATGTTGCATGAGAGAATTCTTAGTCTATACTGGCTAACATTTAAAGATATAAAGAACTACAGATGACCAGAAATTAATTTCTTATGAGCCCCCCGCCTGAACCCACTTCTCCAAATTTTTAAGCACACACTTCGATCCTGCCTGATTACAATCCAATCAGCTTCAGATACCTAATAAGTTCTATTTCTTCAAATGTAAGGAGATCCAGGACAAGAGTTGTGTACATATATAACTCCTCTAGACTGCTATGCTACTCGATGACTTTTTGAGACAAAGCCGGTGAGGTTTTGATAAATAGGCAAGTGTAACTGCAAAAGATTATAAACGTCTAAGTGTATGTCTGTCGTGCTATGACTTGACTTGAATTTCACGAGAAAATGATAGCAATCAGTTTTAAAAGTTCCTAATTTTAAGCATATGGTAAGATTCAGTCCTATTCGACTTCAACTAGTTTTAGGACTCAGATTATTGCATCTTACAGATTTGCTCTACAATTAATATCTCTTCAATTAGTTAGTATTTAACTTCAGATATCAATCAACACACAAATCAAAGCATGACATTCTTTGGCTCGTCACGTATTTTTTTCGTTTAATTTCTCAAGACTCCCTCAAAAGTCAAAAGACTCTTCTTTATTCACTCTAAATTCCACTAAAACACAGATCCGGGATCTTCATATCTGGAAAAAGAAAACTGTATTTTAAAATATAAATAATCATGCTTAAAACATCAAAATCACCTTTCCTTCCACGAGAGATGATTCCCGAGGGCTTTTTGCAGATCAGTGCGCTTGAAGGTTCCAGAAAAAAGCCAATGATCTGGTGGGCCTCGGTTCAGAAGATACGATTTCACTCTTTGTTGAAGTTCTTTGCTGTCGAGTATATTGATCTGTTTGGGAGGGAAAAAAACATTGCAGATTGTAAAAAATAAGTAAAATGACTCCTGTACCGTTAACAAACACATAATCATATAATTTGATTTAAGAATTAGAAAAATGACACAGCACGAGCTGACTCATACAGTTGGTTTAAACACTACTCCCTCCGCCCCACTAATGTTTGTTCACTTTCTCTCATGTATAGTCCCATTATTATTTGCTCATCCCATAATATTAAACTATTATCCTTCTTTATTCATTCTCTCTCATGCATTATCCATTATTTATTCATTCTCTCATACTTTATATGGGAAAATCCGAAAATGGTACCATAAGTTGTGACACTTCCATTTTCCGTCAATTTTGAATAATGGATTACCAAAAGGTAACAAAACTGGAGTGTAACAAGTAACAACTAAAGCCGTCAATATTGAAAATAAAAAGAAAAGGAAAACATAATTCCCCCATAAACCAAAATGTAATGCCCCATAGCTATGGTACTCCTAATTTAACAATTCAAAATTTTTGCTGTTTCACAAACTTGCGACCAAATTATGCTTTACATAGCTTTCCAGCAATAATATTTCATCAAATACTCGAAATGTGTCATTCGTAATCTAATGAAGCAAAAACAGTTGCACTATAAATATACAGTAACTCTGCAAGTCTCCAAATTTAAGCTCCAGGATTCAGATTAAAAAGGAGAAGTGAGGCAAGAAACAAGACTTCTCTGATTTAGGGCATCCTCCTCCTTGGTCCGCCAATGTTGTCTTGATAGTAGGGTTCTTTGCGATTTGGCCAATTGGTGGTCGGGTTCTTACGTTTTTTTCCCTGTTAGAAACGGCTGGGATGATTTTCTGGGGAATTACATTTTCCTTTTCTTTTTATTTTCATTTATCAAAATTTTAAAACAGATCAGATTAATTATTATTTTATTCGAAGATTTGACCGAAAATTGGCTAATTCTTACTATTCCGGTCAAAATTAACGATTGACTAATGGAGTACCGAAATTGGACAAGTAAACAAAAGGTACCAAATTTGGACTATAACAACAAAAGGTACCAAAAATGGAAGTGTCAGAACTTGAGGTACCATTTTGGGATTTTTCCATACATAATACCTATTTAATTCTATTCATTCATCATTTATTATCTCATCTATTATGCATATTCCTTACAAAAACACACAAAAAAAGTATAAACAATATCTAATCCATGCTATATTTCTCCCTAATGGAAACGAAGAATTTGAATATAGTTGACCGACACTGAATTGTCCGAACAAGGAAGAAAGAATTTGTTGATTTATGAAACTATATAAAGATAATTACCAAGGTAGGTATAAACGAAACTGAAACTTAAAGTTTACCAAATGCCAGATCAATTACAAATTTCAATTTTTTTGAAAGGTAATAAGAAATTCTATTAGAGAGATAAATACACGGGATGTGTATTACAGCAACTTAGACATAAAGGACACTAAGCTACTACAATCAGGCAAAGGGTTACTTGCAGCTCCATTAAAGCTGCAAAGTAACAACCCCAAAAAACTGTTGAGAAAATTCCTATCCGAGTTAGAAACATCTTTGAAACATCTGTTGTTTCTCTAAATCCAAATGCACCAAATAACACAGCCTGGAATGAGATTCCACAAAATATTCTTATCTTTTTCCTTCAAAATTCAAAGGAAATTAATATGCCTGTTGCGATTGTCCTTATTAATATTATTGCTGTAACACCACAAAACACCCAACATGGACGACCCTTATACCCTTATCACTCAAAGTCTCAAATGACAAGTATTAGTAAGCAACACACCATTCTAAATGCATATCTACATCCTTGCATAGCTACAATGAGCTTTGCTATCAGGGGGAATGGGTCATAGGTCATTCAGTGTACAACTGAAAGCCCACAGCAGTCAGGTTGGACCCTACAATAAATAACAAGTTAAAACACAATTGACCAAAGAAAAACAATTAACAATTGATCATTGTAATCAATTAAATTGACCTTAACCAAATTGTTCACCAGTGCAGTCGACCAGTGATCAGTATTTATGATCTAGGTCCACAAGCTACATCACAGAGCCAGAGTGCATGTCATTGTACACAGCTATCTATGGATTTTCATGGACACACCATAAGGTAATGAGTCATAGATATTTCAGAGTACAAGTCATGCTTTGCAGGCATCCTAAAATGAGTATATCTTCAATGAGAAAAGCCATAAGATCAGAGTTCCTAAATTGTTGGGACCCACAGCAAAATACTCCGCTGGTACAAATGGGTGCGGAGATATGAGCAGATGAATAGATTTTTTTAGGGTGAAAGAGCAAGTCTTGTGAAAATTAGGCGAGTATAACAAACACTTGGATAGGAGAGAGATGGTTTTTCTTCATATACAAGAAAATCATGACTTTTACAAGAATTTCACCTACAGATGCCACAGAGGATATAAGGTTTCCAACAATGAGTACTCTAAGATATAGCTTTAAGTGGAACTCTTATAAATATAAACTCAAACTAAATTGGATGCAAGTAACACATACGTAATAAAAAATATAACTTGACAAAGCAGACAGGTTGGTCATAACAAAGCAAGGCTACATAAAAGTAATCAAATTGTTCCTGCACAAATCCAGAAAGCAAATAACAAACAACCTACCACAATTCTCAAAGCATGGGGATCATCATCGCGATCTGTAAGTGCTAATAGTAAAATGTCCAGGGGCAACAGCTCATGGGTCCAAATGAAGAAGGCAAGGTTTGCACATGCTTTTAGCAGAAGATCCTGATCAGAAATACAAATTGAGACTCAGGATTGAGGATTCAATCATAGCATGCAAGCAAAACTAAAGAGTGTTAATAGGAATAACCAAAACTGCTTCATTAGATGGGAGAAGAATTGACCTGCAAGGAACGTCCTCGCTGATGTTCCAAGTTGAGATGATGTAGCAGGACATCCACCATCGTGTAAATATTGGCTGTCACTTCTTCCGGGGAAAATTCTCTCAGAACACGGCCCTGTTTAAAAACATGATCCACGAGTGACGTGGTGGCAAATAAGTGTACAGCACAGACATACAGCTATCTAAATACCCAAAAATTAGTTCAAGTCATCAGCCCATGATTTGAAACTTACAAGATGTATGCTGTGAATGCTCTCAGGGTGACTATACATCAGTATCCATGCACCGGCACAAAGATACTGGCGGTGTTGAGGAAAACTGTGATTCATGTAAGTCATCACATAGCCTGGATCGGCAGACACGGACAGAAGCTGAGTGCATTGATTGATCACAGTTGTTTCTGCCTGCCAGTAACAACCCGTATTTTGAAAGTCATTAAATCCTTGCAGAACTAAATTAAACACATAAGTGAAGCAGATGCAAAAGCTATTTCACAATTCTGAAATTTCAATATATAGTACGATTTTGAGACACGGACAGAAGCCGAGTGCATTGATTGATCACAGTTGTTTCTGCCTGCCAGTAACAACCCGTATTGTGAAAGTCATTAAATCCTTGCAGAACTAAATTAAACACATAAGTGAAGCAGATGCAAAAGCTATTTCACAATTTCAAAATTTCAAGATATAGTACGATTTTGAGATACTGAGCAAGTCTATTTTTAGGAAGAATTTTGGAATTGGGAATAAACCTCCATGGCTTCTCATCTCTTATTTAAAGATGATACTCTTAAAATCTGCAATGTGAATGTGGACCGAATTAGGAACTCGAGATACATTATTCCATGCCTTATCAATTTTTGGCCTGAAATTGATTTTTGCACTTGAAGGTTACTCCAGTGGGCCGTGGAAATGTGTTAGTTCTAAGATCCACATTTCACACGGCCATAGAGTAAGCACTATTATGTTGTTCGTGATGTAAGAGGCTAGAGTTGTCTTCTGGGCCATCTTTTAAATCCATTCAAGAATTCTTGGGTATGAGATCTAAGTAAAGCTAGTTGCTGAAGTTATATCTAGACTTCAGCATCCCACCCTCATCAATTGGAACTTTAGAATCCATACACTCTGATATTACTTGCCCTAACATGATTCTTCAACCCAATAAGGCAATAGTTAATATACCATCCATGTGCAATCTCTGAGTGTGTAAAGGTGTAAGGGGAGGGGGTAGCCATCATATTAAAAGAACAGAAAAAGGGGAAGGAACACGTACCTGTTGCCATGCTTGAATAGCTAAGCCCCTTTTATCTGACCGGCCAGCCAAGGCGTCACGCAAAATAGAAGGGAAACAGCGAAGTGTCTTCTCCGACCAAGCATGTTGACTTGATGCCAATACCTGTTCCAACATTGTTGGTAGGTACAGGAGGTGCTCAACCTCTGCGATGCCACGAGTTTTAATAATGATGGCAAGAGATGTAACAGTTATTCGATTTAAAGTTTCCGTGAACTCAGTTGGACCCTGGCAAGATCATGGGCAAATAAAATCAGTACAGCGGAGTCGATGACATTAAAGCATGAATGTTTGTACATTCGACATCTTCAAGTTGTGCTCCTACGATTATGAAGAACCCATCCCCCCCCCCCCCCCCCCCAAAGCAAAGAGAGAAGAAAGTGTAACGATCCGACCACTAATGGGTCGGGCACGGCCCACTGGACCGACGAGGTTACCCATGACTTGCCCACACATATCTCGTCCGCTTTGGGCCAGAGCCCGCTCGGATTTACTTTTGAATCACCCAAAAGACCTCATACCAAAGGAGAGTGGTGGTCTACAGATATACCATTTATCCCACCCGCTTTTAAGTTTTAACCGATGTGGGATGTGGGGCTTACAGAAGGGGCCAAAAATATAATCATTCACTAAAATGAATAAAGTTCCACTTGCACCCAAGGACATTTCTTTCCTCGAAATAACTGGGAAATCAGATTCCACCAAAATTCCCAACCCGTTCCAACAGATAAAACATTTTGCAATGTTGAGGGAAGGTATTGGTAATATTTGAAAATAGAGGGACTTTAATGAAAAGTAGGGTATTATTGGCATAGGTGACCGTTAAAAAAAAATAATAATAATTAAAATATCTGCACCTTTCCTTCCCTCTTAACGTAGAAAAATTCTCTGATTGATAGTAATAGATTTGTGCACAAGTTCTCAGCCAGCCTAAATAAGCGATGGTCGCCTCGTTTCCCCTTCAGTGTAGCAATCATTTTTGTTATGTCATGCATTAAACCTTTGCTCTTTCCTTGATACCTACAAAACCATGAAAGTAAAATCATTTCCAGTAGAGGCAGTGGAAATAAAAATAATAAAAAATGAATTCCATACAAGAAGATTCGCCATCTTGCCCCTTGACAACAAGTAGTCACTGAAGACGGAATTTAGATACATAAGATTCTACATGATCTTCAGCAGATATGTCAATATATTTCTACAAGAATGTGTCCTTGAATGAGTCTCTGAAGGATAGAAAATAATGTATTGATAACATGTTCCTTCATTTTGTGAACATCATACATACTCTAGTAGTAGATGCATTAGAGGCATGCAAAGTTATAGCCAACTGCCAATCATACTTCTTTGCATGCAAAGGCATAATATAAAGTCAGTGTGCTTTAATAGTCTACCATGTGGTCCTACCTCCGAGTGCAAAAAGTAAGAGTTAAATTGCAACAACAAATAGTACAGCAAACAAACAAAGGGACTAAATAGGATAAATCAGGCACCTGTAAATTGGAAGCAAGCGGTAGTTCAGAATTTCGAACATTAAAATAGAAGCAGTAGGTTTGGTTGACGATGTTTGATTCCTCTGGGCCAGTAGCTGCCATGGAAGTATGATAAGAAAGCAGAAATGAAGTACAAACTTGCACATACTCCAAGGATGCCCAGATTTAAAAAAAAACAAAACAAAACAAAACAAAACAAAAAAGCCATTATTGCTAAACTCAGAAAAAACTTCACAAGCAACAACAACATTCGCAAGCACCAAAAATAGAATTCTGAAACAAATAGTCAAATAGTCTACTACTCAGAGCACAAACTGTCAATCAGGATCAATTAGCTTACTCATCAAGATCAATCAGTTGATAAGATGGCTCAACTAATGTCGTTTACATAATACTCCCTCCATTTCGGAGAAAGTGTTACAATTTGGATTTGCACCAATTTTAAGAAAAAGTAGAAAGTACAAGTGGGCCCCATGATTATTAGAGATTAAATGAGTGGCATATTGTAATAAAAGTGAAAGGTAGGGAGTTTTATTATTTAATTAGTTTCCATAAATGGAAATTGTAACACTTTTAGTGAAACGCCGGAAACGGAAAGTTGTAACACTTTTTCTGAAATAGAGGGAGTATTAATTATGTGATTGAGGATTCTAATATCAAATGTAGATTATAAGGATTCTGCAATTTTTCATTGACTAGTTGGTTTCTTTTTCTATTAAGGAATAACACAGACAAGAAAGACGTATGAGCATCTTATAGAATTCCATCTCATCTAATAGCTAGAACATGTAGAGATATGGAATCTAGTCATTTATATTAATTATCCAATACCCCCCTGCACTCATGGCTGATTTCAGCCTCTTTGGGAGGCCATTTTACTGGAAATTACATACAGGTCAAGTTCGTGGCAAAGGAGATTCGAACCCAGGTCTGGGCGTTAGCCAAAAGGCTCTGATACCATGAATACAATTTCATCTCATCTAGAAGCTCGAACTTGTAGAGTGTCGTGGAACCTATTCATTTATATTAGTACTCCAATAGCATCCTTGAATTATTTCTTATTTATATGCTATCAGAGCCAATAATAGAGGCTTACTCTGTAGGAAAACCTAGGTGGTTGCCACCATGACCACCAACAATCGATCATTTTCATATTTTACATTTTCCTTGGGGGAGGGGGAGAACCTGGTTTGCATCCTTTGAGTTGCATGCCGCGCCACCACTATAAGAGAAACTTTGCAAGAATCTTTCGATCTTGTATCCGCAGCCATCTTTGGTGGCAAAGACATTCTATTAACTTTTCTATGATTATTCTTCAAAGCTACTTGATCAAAGATTCACTTATGCGTTTCGAATTGCAGTTATATAGATTCAAGTTTGTTTTGGAATATCTTTTTTATTTTGTCTCTTGACAGGTAATCTGAGAATATTATTAAGGAAGAGGATAATCAGAACGCCATAAAGAAAGGACATAAGGTCCTCAAAATCCGCTGAAGGATCCTTAGCTACAACAGTGATCCAAGTTAACAGTGTCAGGGAAATTACACCAAGAACCTTGAGACTTTGTACGGTAGGTGTCTTCAAAGTCTTATCCCTTTCTTTCCAGAGAGAGACACCAAATTGAAATTCCCAGGACCAAATTCCTATTGATTTTGCAGTTTTATCCTTGAACTTCCTCCTCCATGTCCAAATAAAATCAACCTCTTTCTTTGGCAGAACCCAAAATAGGTTTTGAGACAGCAGCACGATAACAGTTCACAACTGGCGGGCAAATTCACAGTACAGAAATGAATGTTCAGCTGATTCTCCATCCTTTCTACACATATTGAACCAATTACGACTTGCGTTCTATGATTGTCTGCCATGAACACTTTTCTCTTAACTTCTTTTTTTTCAAAGTGTGGATATGCCATTTTCATCAACCCTGCATTCAACAAGGATTTTCAACTCTCTCAAATCTGGGAGTACTAATGCCTAATTTTAACTAATTCTTGAACTCAATACAATAGCTTTTCATTTCTTTAACGTGCTCCCGATGTCTCAATGTTGCTTGGATACATGAAAACCCTTTACTTTAGCTCCCAGTGTAGCCAATCGCCTTCCATAACACTAAAAAAGGCTACTGAGGTGGAAAATTGGTCCTCCAGATGAGTCAGGGAAGCCACCTTCTGAAGGTTCCCTAAGGAAGTACTTCCTCCGCCCCGCTATTAAATACCTATAACTTCTATGGGTGTGTTTTGAGAAATATGAATAAATAATGATAAAACAAATGTAGAATAAATAAAATTGGTTACTTGGTATTGAAGTAGTAGATATAAATGAATAAAGAGTGGAAAAGGTAAGAAAGTGAAAGAATAAAGTAGACAAATGAGTTGCATGTGGGGTTGTATTATATGCTATTTTGTGAAGGAGTATTTATTACTGGGACGTCCATAAAAGCAAGGTGGGTTATTTAATAGCGGGGTGGAGGGAGAATGAACGAATGAACCACGACTTTACCATCATTTGCAAAAAAAAATCCAAGCCTCCTATCATCCTTCCAGATTTGGTTTTCTACTGAGCTCTGATGGTGAGAAATTATGATCAAATAAGCCATGACCATTGGAACCCATACAAATCTGGAACAAACAGACAGTTTACAGACCACTTGTGACAGGGATCAATACGTAAAGCAGAGGCACATAATACTAGAAATTAACTAAAATTAGCTATGCAGCAATCACACACCTATGACAATCGACAAAATAATATTTAGAAGTTAGAATCATCAATTACGCACAGAATTTGTTCCAACATAAGCATAGCACGTCAAATAAATATTAATAATAGAGTTACCGCTAACAGTGACCGAAACAATGCATGAGGAGCAATGAGCAGCACTCTAACATATGTTTCAACCATCGCAATGCTAGGTACAACCTGTTCAGTTTGCAAGTCAATCATTAGGTCACTTTAGCAAAATAGCTTATCAAAATAACACCCGCCCTTTCTCTCCCCCACACCCTCGATTTACTGCCTGGACTCCATTTGTCTCCACCTGTCAGGAGCATTGTGTGGCAACTATATATTGACTTAGACAAGCTCCTAGAACGTGAAGTTTGGGAGTGAGGTGTTGGTACGTCAAGAAGAAGATGTGTTGGCTTAGGAGGATACATGTCAAGGAAGTTACCCCCCATTCACTTGCATATGCAAAATATGCTTAAGATATTAAATAGTAAATCAACTATAATTCGTACCTGTCCAGTGAACATGGACTCCTCCATCTTACTTGCCAACTTTAAGCACAAATTTATCGAAAACCCAGATAACAATGATACAGGCAATGGGCTAACTTCCTGCATCACCATCAATCTCTCATTTGACTGTTGATTTGTTGCAGGCAGTATCTCTGTTATGCCAGCAGAGGTTAACCAGTTCATCACTGTTTCACAGGCAGGCTGCGCCATTGTATACGAGACCACCCAAAACATCCCGATTGACCTTTCATCCATATTCATATAGTCCATGATGCGTTCACCTAATGTTTGAAATCAAAGTAGAAAGAAGCATAGTTATAAATTTCGGAAACTAGACATGTGCATGTGAGTCAAGTTTCCAACGAACATGAAATCTAGAGCTACAAAAGCAATAAGTCACATCAAAATATATTTTCATTCAGGACTAACTATTCCATTCAGTTAGTCTAACACAAACACAGATTCACAAATTCTTCACTTCTTACAGGGACAGAAATAACTGCGGAATTATGCCCATGAAAACAAACTGATGTAGCCTAGGTATCCATAGAGACTGGAGACATGTGAGTTCCTATCAGAAGTAACATGTGATGTGGTCTACAGATAGGGCATGTGCAGGCCATAGATATAGCCTATCCAGAGCACAATTACATGATCACTAAAAGATACGAATGTGTGTGTCAGTCTGTAGCATGTACACTTTATGCCCACGCAGAACCTGGATTCTTAGCAAAGAATTTTGTGTAGTACAGCCTGGATTGTAACGACGTTTAATAATCATTACAAAACACCCCTATGTAAATTATTCAGATGAAGAGTAAAAGGAGATGACGGATCATATTAGGTATGAAATTTGGCATAGCAAGTATAACAAACGAAAAACAAACCAGCAAGGTTTGGGGGTTAGATACCCAAATGAGCGCAGTAATTATCGAAAGTAGAAGATGGCCATAACGTGTTTTTTTTAATCCAAACCTTTGGAAACACGTTGCCCTGTGCTCAGAAATCACAAACTTGACCGAAGTTTTTCCAAAGGAAGTACGCCGTTGGAGTTAAAGTAGTTATGAAGTTATTCATAACATTTCATGAGGTGGACGAGTGTGCCAAGATTCTAGTGGGTCATGTTTAAAACAACCACGAATTGCCTATCAAGAAGTTTTCAATATGACTGGCATGGGGGAGAAAATAGTATGGAGAAGAAGAGAACCGTTTGTTAATGATGATTATTAAAGTAAAATATCACAGTAATTATTTTGTCATGACTCATGATGACACAAATCCACAGAGGTTATATATTTCGAAGGGAACGGGCGGTTCATAAAAACAAGAGGTGTATTAGGGTTGTAAATCATTATATGCCCTTTTCCATCATTAGAAAAAAAAAACTCTCAAGTGTATTTAGTAAAAAAAATTTCACCATGTATGTATTGCACACCACTGTACGGATTTGCAAAAAAACAAAATGCCAAAACACTCACGGGAATATCAATTTGTAAAGGCCAACGAAATATAAGCATAATCTGAGAGCTTTCAAATACATCAATTTCCTTCCCAAAACACCACAAAGTGAAATTCCAAACCTTAACATCACTAGAGTCTGAAACAGGGTTATAAAAGCATTGGCAATGTAAAAATATTATCAAAACACGGGCAGTTTATCTCATTGGATCAACATAATTGATTAAGAACTACGAACACTACCTTTGGTTACTTGTCTCCACCACTCATCTATTTGCTTTCCCTTTTGGAGCTGCTCATTATTCAAGTATTCTCTGGTCGAAGTGTTTAAAGACCAAATACGCAGATTCTGACAACTGCTTATGAAATCCAGTAAAATACTTTGAGGGTTGTTAGGGTCAGCGCTTCGCTCTTCCTTGTGAAATGAAAGAATTTTCCTGGTTGTCTCTACCTAGCAGTAGCAGTGTGATAGTATTTAAAAGTCAAAACTATATTTAAACTGATGCATTGTGAGGCCAATAATAGTAGAAATCATATTACACCAGACTTTGCTTTAAATGTTAAGACTTATTTGATGTAGTCTGAAAGACAATGCTGGACCTGGGG
Source organism: Plantago major (assembly GCA_026545765.1). Taxonomy (NCBI): domain Eukaryota; kingdom Viridiplantae; phylum Streptophyta; class Magnoliopsida; order Lamiales; family Plantaginaceae; genus Plantago; species Plantago major. The sequence continues at coordinate 34,616,092 of CM048839.1, forward strand.
ACAAGGGGGAAGAATCAACTCCAAGGCACACATAAGAGAAAATACCTTCCTCGAGTCTGTGTTTAGAGCATTCATCACAAGCTCAACACGGATAATTTGTGCAAGCAACCAGGTAACGTGATTTGTCCTGAGAATATGTTGATCACCATCTTGAAGCCGAGAAACTAGCTTGTCCACGAAATCGACAAAATCAATGCAACCATGTTTCATTAGAAAAAAGAATACATCTGAGAAGATAAGCCACTCCTGCCAGCAATTTGTCTCTGCAGATTAACACAGAAGAAATGAAGATAAGAAAATAGACTAAAAAGCTAGTGTAAAAAAAATCAATGAAATGCAGAAAGCCGTGGTTTTATAGCGATGCAAGTGGTTCATCAACGGGTCAATTAATGATAGCATTTCTTAGATACATGAAATAGACTCCTTCACTGAAAATTTAGAAACTCTTATGCATAATCTCCACCGGAAAACCATAAAGTTCGAGCCTTGTGGATGTAAAAAAAAATGCCGTTCGGAGAGCCACCCCATCAAGAAGGCCCGACTGTGCTCGACCATATTAGTCACTCATAGCGGATAGTACTAGTGAAATATATAAATAAAAAGAAGGAAAAAAAAAAGCCCATAAAATATACATAGGAATGGTATGGTAATTATGAGCCGATCACAGGGCTTTGAAAGTTGCAGTTACAGAAATCTCTTCTACTTGCACGACTACACTCCTACTAATAGCATTAGTTACTGCGATATGCATCAAGCAATCTTAGCTAGATTAGTAATTACAAAAATCTCATTAGGCAACCTTTACTTCTGTCAGAGATTTTGATTCTATAAAGAGAGAGCATATATGAGATAGACACAACAGTTGATCCTCCAGTAATTTCTCAAATACGATAAGTTTTCCTGTAAATACGTTGCGCTACATTTAGGTGTGTGTGTGTATACATATATCTGCAGTGCATCTGTGTATAAGAAACGAAAGAAATCTTGCCTAAATTTGTCAACTTCAGCAGCTCAACAATCCTATCAATTGTAGCCTCACTAATCATTTCAGAGGTAAAAACAGCACCCAGTGTAGGTCCTTGTGCATGCTGCCTATGACATGGTGCCAAAAGCAGCACACGTCTCCACCAGTCAGGTGATGGAGTGTTGCGAAAAGCATGCCTCAAACATCGCAAAGCTCGCTCCCAGTCAAGACTTCCTCTCTGAACTGATGCAGCAAGTTCCTGGTCCAAATGGTGAAAATAATAAGATGAAGTGCACCTTAGAAACAGATTACTGTAACGCAGATATGGAGACGATGATATATTGGTGTGGGCATGTAGCCAACTCTACATTTTCTGGAGCTATGGAGTTTACTAACAGAATAAATAAATAAACAAAGAAACAGAGAAATAAATAAAGACAATTCGTCTCCAAAGAGGGGAACCAACCCAAAAGGGGGAAACCAACTCTTACGGTGAACAGCAATCATGACTTCTTTGCAAAATTATAACCTGTAACTATCTTAGAGAACCAAATCTAACAAACATCCTACTATAACTCAAACTCAGTGTTTACCTAAGGATAATAAATTACTACTCCCGCCGTCCCGGAACAAATGTTCTTTTTGACTTTTGGGTTATTTTCGAGGTCTACTTCGACCACAAATTATTCGTAAATAATATCGGGAAAAAAGTTTATAAATTTTTTATGAAAGTACACTTCCTGAACTTTCTTAATATAATTTTATAGGAAATAAATTCCAATGTAATTTAGGATTAATTTGCGGGCAAAGTCGACCTTGAAAATAACCCAAAAGTGAAACAGAAACATTTGTTCTGGGACGGAGGGAGTACTTCATAATAAAAATATTGTACTGCTAGGATTTTAATTCTAATACTATTTAAAGAAACTGTTAACGTAACCGTATGTTACTAAGATATGTTTGGGTGTTAGCACCCAATGCAAATTCTACAGTACTATGAATGATGTAGACTGCTTTAATGGAATGAAACTGTAATACCCCGTGCCACATTGGAATGCACGCGAATGTTGAAGAGTATATAAGTTGACCCACACCGTCACATTAGTATGAAGAATTTTGGGTGATTCCAGTGAGACGCGTGTGACCCATTACATGCTGTGCACAGTGCTGGGTCGTGACAGAAACAGATCAAATAAATAAATAACTTCTTTCTATGAGCAGGAATACTTATAAGGTAATGATGAATATTATGTGTATTTTGACCAACACACTTCTGGTTATATTAGTTACAGAACTAAATAGTTCATTAACAGGAGCTGCTAATGGTGGCCTGAAATTTTGAGATGTCCTCGCCCAAGTCAGTGTGAAATGTGAATGCAGTATTAATTTCTAGATTCACTTTTCCTGATCCTTAGTCCTCTTCGTAGTAGTATACTAGTATGTCCCATTTCTATGTGACGAGTGAGATTCAGCATATTTCAGAGATAGCTAATATAGATCAGTATTACCTCACCATGCAGAGGTTCTCCGAGTACGCTTGGATATGTTATAGGTGAGTATCTCATGTTAGTCACAGGTTCGCCAGATATGTTGGTAGGGGCCTGAGGTAATAGTCGGGCAGTTCCAAATGTAGGGCAGTGAAGATGCTGGTCTAGCATTTGCATGTGTGTGGCCATCATATCTCTTCTCCTGTGGATCTCTAGAATAAGTGTGAACAGCGCCTCGTCATCAGGTATATTCTCAACAAATTGCAAGCCACTACGTATTAGCTCATAAAAGGGCACAAGGCACTTATTATCTTCAACTAGCAGCCAAATCACATCTAAGCAACTGTGAAGCCATTGTACTAAAGCCTTGTCTGGTTTCCAGTACTTTGTGGTATCAAACTCATCAACCCCTTGATGTTTCTGCGCCCCCCAGTTGACAAGCCAATTCAGCATGTAGTAGAAGATTTCGGCATGGGTTACTGGCTTTATATTAGAGTCAAGACCAATCAAGATTATCTTACAGCACAACTGACGCAGACTGCTAATAGCACTTTCTCGGATGGATAAATTCACCCTCATTGACTGTTGACCGCTGGAGATTGCATCGTTCGACTTTATGGGAGACAGAGTGGCACAAGATGACAGCTCAGCTGCAGACTGTGCAGGCGATCCAATACCATGAACTAAAGGTGGAGGGGATGCAGGGTTTGATGACTGAAAATTTGTCCCAGTAGGAACTATATTTGATGATGGCAATACCCCTGACTGCGATGTAGTTGCTGTATGAGTAACCTGGCCATTACCAGCTGACATCTCTGCTGAAGAAACCGAAGAAAGAAGAGAGGGCAAGAACGTGTCCCAGTTTATGCATCCTATATTGCACAAACTACGCAGTGCAAAGAGCAAGAACTTTGCCCTTGGTGCATGACTACAGCACTGGACAACCAGGGCTATCAGAACAGACTCAGTCACGGCACGCAGCTGTTCCTGATCCTAGAAAAATCGACCAACCAAAAGATCAATGACCACGAAATCAGATTCAAGTAACAGCAGTGCACTCAGAAAAGGAGCTTACAGGAAACTGGCTGCGTAGCTGTTCAAAGTCTAAAAGAAGTTGTTCGTTAGGGGGAGGAAGGTCTCTGTTCATAGCAGTAACCCGCTTCTGCGCCTTGTTCCTGTAATTTGGTTTCAGTAAGATCCATCTATCAGAAGAACTCGACATGTAACAGGACATAAACATAGAACACAACGTTAAACAAGGAAGCAGTAAGAATTCAAAATGAAGAACTCCAGCTCAATATCGTCTAAAAAACTAACTCCTCATAAATTAGTAACCAATATTCGTAAGGTAACAAAGAAACTCCTAGTCCAATGCTGCAAAATTCGCAAAGAAACTGTTTCTGGTTTGGCTAGTGAATAGGGAACAGATTTAATGATCATAACTCTCACACCGGTACTAAACCAGCGTCTCTGTCAATATTTGAACTGTCTTCATCACCACCATACAATACAATACAATACAAATAAATCACCTAAAATCACACAAGGATGCAAAGTATCTCCACAGACCACAACTCCCAAAAATGACAAAATAAACAAAATCACAAGTAAAGGTGGGCAGTAGCAACTCACGGAGGTTCCCTAACTGAATCATCTGATTTCTGAGCTGAATTCCTCTGTAAAAACACAAATTGAAAATTAGACAGAAAATCAAACGAAGATTGGAGCGTATGATCACGTTAATTGAACAGAAAACGGCAAGGAAATACGTAAATAAGCACTTACGCCTAGATACAGATTGAAAAGCTGAAGGATGGGGACTCGAGCAGGATGTTGATGGTTGGATCGAGAAGAAGAAGATGATGAAGAAGCATTATTCCGCTGCAGCTGTGTGTTATTGTTGTTCTGTTGCTCTGCCTCCTGTACATTTGGGGACTGGTTAGGAACACCTGAAGTTGAAGCGCGCATCATTTTTTCTTTGAATAAACAACGGAATCAGTCGTCTTCCTCGATGAATTGCTATGTAAAAGTAAACTGCATCATGTTGTAAACCCCTCTTTCATCTTCCTTTCTTCTTCTTCTTTTCTCCTCTTTCCCATTGAAAGCCTGAAACAAAAGGTAAGTGCGGGTAAATTGCATAAAATGCCCCTGTCCCTGGGTTTTACAGGGTTATTACAACCACAGCCCCTACTAGATGTATCTCTCACAAAAAGGTACTCCATCCGTCCAATCTCCAATATCTTACGGATGTAACTTATTTAAATGGATTTATAAAAAATGGTGTTTGGGGTATAGTTAAAATTTTATAGGGTTGCTAATTTGCTATATAAAGCGTGTAAAAAAAAGTGATGTATTGGATATTTGATTGGTTTTAATATTGTTTAGTTAGTTTAAGGTTGTTAGTTTAATTGTAACAATAAAAAGAGAGAAAAAGTATGATAGAAAGATAAAGATAGTTGTTTAGTGGAGTTGGGATTGATTTAAAAAAGTACTGCTTGTTTGGTATAAAGTTAAAAAGTGAGTTGAATGACAAAATTTAGTTCGTGAATAATAATTGAGTTAAAATGTGATTTATAGAAAATGGTGTATGGAATAAAGTTAAAATATTATAAAGTTTATATGGTTGTTATATAGGTGTGTAAGAAAATGTGATGTATGTAAGAATGAAATGATGGGTTTGGTTTTTGTAATGTTATTTGATTGGTTTAAAGTTATTAGTATAATTAAAAAGTTAAAGAAAGGTAAAAAGTAGGGTGGAAAGAGAAAGTTAATTGTTAAATGAGAGGGTATATATTATAGGGCCTGATTTTCCATTAGGATATGGAAAGTCCAGTTCCGTTAGTTTCTCCGGCTGCCCGGAAAAATCTCGGTCACACTATAAAACCCCTAAAATCAGATCCAAACCAGCTAAAATTAACAAAAATGGCCAATCGGTGAATGGAAGCGGTGCATTTGGAGAAGAAGACGAGTAGCATGCCGGAGCTGAGGAGATCAGCGTCGGAATCAAGAGTTTCGAGATCGAATCGGTCCAAATTCGATTGAGGTGGAGAAGAAGCTGGAGCTGAGGAGATCGGCGTCGGAATCGAGAGTTTCGAGAGGAGAAGCCGGAGCTGAGATCTGATCAGTGTGTTGTTGCGGAGGAAAGGCGAGACGGTGACGGCGGCGGTGGTGGCGCCAATCGGTTGGCAGCGACAAATGCAGTCTTTGGGAGTGGCAGAGGCGACGACGGTGGCGAGGCGGTGGTTGGGAATGGAGCGGTGCGCTGACCAGACTGCGCTACACCTTGCTTACTACGAACGACGAAACAAACTGGTAGAGTCAGCTTAATGGTCTCGGGTAGTCACAATCATTCCGATATCCAACTACTAAAGTGGGACGATGTGAGTGGAAGGCCGGATGGTGTGTGAGCAGGTGAAGAGCCGCCATTGTAGTGCGAGTCGGTAGTTAGTTTGCTTGTTGTTTTTGCAGCAACAGCTATTGGTGTACTACTCAGTATACTCTGGTTGCTTAGGATTTGGATACGTTTTGCTTAGGATTTGAATACGTTGTATTTTATTCTTTATGTGAGATTTATATTGTGACTGTGGGATTTTATGTTATGTCTGTGGAATTTTGCAATTGTAAGATTTTTGCTATGTCTGTGGGATTTTTTGCATCTGTGAGATTTATTTGTATTTGGAATATTTATTTTATGTCTGGGATATATACTGTGTGTCTGTGAGATTTTAAAACTGGTGGATTTATGCCTGATAGTTTTTGCATATGTAAGATTTATCTTATGCCTGTAAGTTTTTGCATTTGTTTGTGGGTTTTTGCTGTGAGATTTTATCCTATGTCTGTGATTGTTAAGTGGTGGAAATTGAGTTAAAATGTTTAATCTTAAACTTGATGTCAAACACTTAAAAATAAGCAACTTAGGCTCTGTTTCTTCATTAAAAACTCATTCGATTCTGCTTAGTTATATTTTATACTATAATTGATTCCAAGAATTTCAAATGAAGAAAAAGTTCTTAATGGCAGACTAATTACAAGATTACATCAGATTGTACTAATTTTAGTACACCATTAAAAATTTGACACATGGCATAATTATACAATTTAAAACTAATTTATAAATAATTGTTATAATTTATATGATTTTGAAATAGAAATTACAAAAAATTACGAAATACACCACTAAATATACACTTTAGACATTAAACCTTTAATATCTTTTCTTCTTCAAAATTCACCACCACCACCTCCTCCATCACCAACACCCCATCACCTCCTCCATCATCAACACCCCACCACCATAATAACCAGAGATCCAGCCACCGGAGTATCTTTTTAATTTTTTTCGAAGAAATGTCCATGGAAGCTTTAAGTTCCATGGAGAGCTGCCATGGAATGGAGTTCGTCCATGGAAGCTCGGATCCATGGAGATCGTCTCCATGGAAGCTCGAGCTTCCATGGAAGCTCCGGCCGGAACTCCGGTCCAGTCAAATTTTTTTATCACCTTTATTTTCTTTAAGAAGAAATGTGTAATTTGTGAATTTTTTATTAATGTAGGGTTAGTTTGGAATTGTTGTTTGGTATATTTGGTTAATCTTAAAATATACGGGGTGTTAAGTAATTTATCCTTATAATATATTTAATTATTATGCGACCTAGTACAACCTTATTATGCGACAGTACGACGCCATGTCACATTAATAAAAAATGAAGAGTTGAGATGCAATCTTGAATTTATTCAACGGTTTAGATCGTAGTGCTAATGTTAGTATAATGCGACTGTACTGAAGTTAGCCATCCCCAACTTAGTTTTGGTTCGTTTAGTGCGATGCCAAACATTCCGTCAATCTTCATTTCACCTCCCACTCTATGAAGATGATAATATGAGTTAGGGTAGAGTATATAATTAACTAGCAAGGGGTTGGTGTGCAATAACACTATTTATCCTTTAATTCCATTACAAATATGGACTAGTGCATAACACGCCTGGAATGGTGAGAGCAATGCTCCGAGTCCTAGCATAGCATAGAGCAAACCGATGGATTCCAAGCTACACACTGTACTGAAATGTAATAATACATGCGTTGTGTCATGTACTTGGTACTTGGGTTTTAAATACATCATACACCCATACCTAGTTTGTAATGAGTACATATACATTATATGTGTTGTATCAGGTACTTAGTACTTGGGTGTTAAAGACAATCTACACTCATACCTAATTGTAATGAGTACATATACATGTGTTATGTCAGGGACTTAGGTATTAAAGACAATCTACACCTACAAAGCCAGGCTATATATGCACATCCAGGGATGAGGGATGTAAGGGCGAGTAGATTGCATAAAATGCACCTGCCCCTGTGTTCTACGAGGTTTTTACAATCACACCCCCTACTAGATGTATCTCTCACAAAAAGGTACTCCATCCGTCCCAGTATTAGTTCTCGCATTCCTTTTTAATTATTTAATCCGTCTCAATGTGAGCTTTTCATATATAAATGAAAGTGAATTTTTTCTCCTATGTTATTCACTTTCTTTCATACGTTGTTTACTCTTTCTCCTACTTTATTTGTTCACTCTTACACTTTCTAAACTATTCTAATTATTTATATATTCCACTCTTAAAATTATTATTTGGGCTCATGGGAAGTTAAATCTGTGACAGAGGGAGAATTTGTTAGCCGATAAATCACACAATGACACATGTTGCTACGAACAATACATATAAGTCCAGATCGTTACAGAATGTTTTACCGCATAACACTTCTCCTCACTTCGAATGATTGCAATTTGAAAGTTTATTTTTTATTATTTTACTTAATAATACTCCCTCCATCCCGCGAATCTATACTCATATTGACTTTTTTCGGTCAACCGTCTCCAACTTCAACTATGAATTAATGTTAAACCGTAACTGTAAAATGTAAAATTAATTTATACAATGAAAGTTTAATCCCTAAAATGTTCAATTAATAGTAACCACATTTTAACCGACGATATTCAAAGATCACCACAGTCCACAAACATGTCATCAACACCACATTTGACTCTCATATCTATTATTCGAATTTCCGACATGTTATTATTTGCTTCTCTTTTGCTTGTTGAATGTAACATTTTGTATGGTTCGTTGTTGACGGGCGCTTGGAAAACCAAACATTGTTGTACCCAGCTGTTTTCCAAACACACGCAAAGATTTAAATTTATATTATTACTGAAAGTCTACTATTCTACACAAATAAGATTTAAATTTATATTATAGTGGATAGTTGACTCGGGATGTCGTTCTCCACGGACACTTATCATAGGAACAAGCAAATAAGACACAGAATAATTTAAAGTACGTAAGAGTAGACAGGTTTATCAATCGTTGTTTTGAAATAAATTCTTAATATATCATGCAGGATCGTATATAATTGTGAAATCGTAAAAAGTAAAGTTTTGAAATCAATGTTTAAAAAAAGCGTAAATGTTCACCAACCTTCCCTCACACCGTGCTACTCTCAACTACTTAGAATTAAACAACGTACTTGCCGTCTAGTGGCCGCAAGGGTACATATCAGGAGGATCAAGTCACAGTTAATCCAGATATCATCAATGCTATACCAATAGTATGTTGTGTCACTCAACAAACCATCACATCCCGTTTTCAAAACATGTCACACAGGATATTGTAAAATCTATTACCAAGGCGCAATCGGTAGGGATCCCCACGTGGAAAGTCCGGACGAATAAAGAGCAAACACAAAATTACGTATAAAACTACTTCATTAATATATCACGGTATATAAAGAAGTAACACAACAGAGTTTCGGCGGTTCGCCTTTACTAAAAGATTTAGCTACTTCATAACATACGTAGACATCAATATAAATTAGTAAATGTTGGTCCAGATAACGGCAAAGTAAAAGACTAGAGGGGGGGGAGGGTTGAATAGTCTTTTAAAACTTTTGTCGATAAACACAGTTTCTCAGAAACTTGGGGGGTTTCTGATACTTAAATTCAGAGCGCGGAAGACTTTAAGATAGGTAAGTGCAGAAACAAAAAGTATGTGTGTGTGCTTTGCTGAAAGATAAATGCAGCAAGGTAAATAACACAGCAAGTATAGTGGTATCTGGAGGTGGCGTAATCCTCCAACTAATCCACTTCGGTCTTTCTGAGACCTAAAATTCACTAGAACAGATAATTGAGTTCACCTTACAATAATCCTATTCTAAGATTCCTAAACAAATGGTTCCCAACCAAATGTTCCCCCTGAGTTATTCCCCAGCTCCTAGAGCTAAGTACTTCCTCTACTCAGATAACCTTGGAGTTATTCCCTGATTTTCCAAACCAAGTACTTCCTCTACTCCACGCCTTGATGGTGTTGGTTATAAGGTTTGTCAGAGAGGCTTCTTGTATAACTTTTCAGTTATGTTTCCAGAGAGCCTAATAGAACAAGACTACTTAATACACTTGTTCAGTGTATGGCAATCGCTTCTTGACCCAAGTAATTGATGTCCGTTCTGGAGAATGAGCTTCAGAAAGGTTATCTGATAGTTCAACTCTTTCACGAATAACAATCTCTTGTTAAGGTTCAGGACAACTTAGAACTACTAGTGATTCTTCAAGCAACAGAAAGCTTTCAGAAAGGGTAGTAGAGTGCTTGAGAGAATACTTTGCTAGATTGTAAGTTTGCAAGTTAGATCGTTCTTTTGGTCGTATTTCTCAGCATCTAAGTGTGTGATATTTATAGATGAATTGGAGAGTCGTTGGGATGTTATCCGTTAGACACAATTCAAATTCAGTCTATACTTATCTTGAAATGAGTACTCAGAAGTCCTTGTCTCATATCTCGAGAGGATCGTGCTTTAGCTTTTTCCCGATGCAATTAATGCATATGTACTATTTCTTGTCCTGTAGTCTTCAACGGATACATTAGCCTTTCTGATGGCTTGCATGCTCCATACTCATGATGTCATATGTTCCAGAATCATGTTTCAAAAGTAACTAAATGCACTTAAGAAAGGATTAAGGACATAGTCTTTCCGAGTGAGACTAAACCTTGGTGTCTTCATAAATCTTGTGCGATCTCCGGTCTTGTAATCTTCAGAAAAGCTCCATTGCTAGGATTGATCTTCATGGTCTTCTTGGAAATAAAAATTACATTCAGAGACCTATAATCCTAAAACAAGATTTACTAGACTAATCATACTCAGTGATTTCCTCTTTTACAATGTTCAAGTGAACTAAGGGTACTTAATCACCTTTTTGGCAAAGATAAGAACATGTGATGAATGATCAAAATACTAACAGATATTCCTAACAAATTTTCCCCTTTTTGATCAGTCATCCATGACTATCTTTTAAAGTCCTATTACAAATTTGTAATCACGAAGAGAAAACAATCCACCACTTAATCATTTCAAATGATATTCAATTTTAGTTGAATTAAGTGCAGAAAGTAAACATCAACCAAATCACAAGAAGTGACCTTTGCTGATAAGTTGTCATCTATTAAAATGTATCTGAGAGTATGATCTTCAGATAGGTACAGTTTACAGAGTGAGATGCAACTTTTACAGATAGAGAAATTCAGAAACAATCAGCAAGATTACAAAAGTAACAAAACATACTAAGTAAATTAGAACAACAGGAGAGTCCAAGCTCCAAGTAAACATTCTAAGATACTAGTCTTCAAGTCTTCAAAAATAACTTAGGTTCGAAACCTCAAGTTCTTCAAAGACCCTTCTCGGATCAGTTGACATAATCATCCACTTTTCTGCATTCTTGGACATAGTCATAAAGTATCCTTCTGACAGAAAGTTCTGTCTTTCTGGATAAGATACAAATTTCATGGTAACTCTTGCCAAGATTGTAGTTTTTCTTCAGAAAGTGTTTGAACCAGTAGTATTTTCCCCAGACCCAGGCATGGTCTACTTGCAGCTCAGATAGGTTGAAATACTTGTAAATTTCTTCCAGATAGTGAATATCATCCAGATATTCATCCTTTGTCATGTAGAATGACTCATAGGGATGAACACCTAGCTTGTTCTGCTTGCTGTAGCTACCATCCAGTTTTCTTGTCTTGTGCACATCTTCTGGCTTGGGGTAAGGACAAGGAAAAGAAAGGTCCATCTTTCTGGCATCATTTCTCTTTTCAACCTCAAAGTTTAGCCAGGCATGAAGGTGCTCATGTTTTAGCAACTCTGGCTTGCCTTCACTCCATTTTAGGATCTGGTTGAAGATGGGAGTTGGAAACTTATCATTGACAAGTAGATGTTGCAGTTCCAGAATCCAATACCCTTTCTTGTTCAGAATGCACCTATATGAAGACTCTTCATTACTGGTCTTCACATACTCAATGTGGGCATCAGTTGGCTTTTCTTGATGAGTTTCTTTGTTTGCTCTGCCAAACTGAATATCCCTTCTAGCCTTTCTGTTAGGTGGCCTTCTGTCAGGAGATCCTGTGACTCTTTCTTCCTGCCTTGGGGTTGTGCTGGTGGAAGTCACTTGAATTGACTTGGTATTTCCAGAAGGGGTTCTGGCTGCTAATGGCCTTGCTGCCATAGGAGGTTGTAAGGGGCTTGCTTGCCTTCTTCTTTTGTGAAGTGGATGCTCGTCTGTATCAGATTCATCCTCATCATCATCATTGATGTTCCAGTTGTGAGGCTTGCAGCTCTCTTGACCTCTTACCTCACCTTCTTCTTGATTTTCTTCTTCAGAAGCTTTCTAGTTGTTCCCATTTGAGATCCTAAGGGACTTGGTACCCCTAGTGACCATACTTCTCAGCTTTACATTTGGTTGATCTGGAACAACTTCTTCAGCAGGGGTGTCTCCAGTGGTGCCCTTAATGACTAGTTGACTTGAGGAGGGGAGGTTTGATTGTTTTCTTTTTCTTCCTCTGCCTTTCTGAGGCATCTCTCCTTCCCCCTTAGTCATGAATGACTGACTCATGATAGCATAAGCTTCAGAGAGTGATTCAAAGTTCTTCTGGAGGTTGTTATGCACCCTCACCAATTCTTGGATTTCTTCTTTCATGTCCTTGTTTTGCCTAACCAACACTTGCTCTTTTCTGTTGAGCTCTTCAAGAGGCTTTAGAATAGCCTCAGCTTGTCGAGTAGCAAAGGTAGCATCTGCTAGTGCTTGATTGGCATTGTTGATCTTCTTCCCCGATCGAGCTAAGTCTTTACGAGAGAGCTATCTTTGGTTGCTCTATTTAGCAATGCTGACCAAATCTTTCATCTCTTCTGGATCGATGTAGGACTTGGTTGTCTTGAGCAACAAGTCATCTCTTAGTTCCAAGAAAACAATTTGTTCTTGACGGTGCTCATCACTTCTTGAAGCACAGGCGGAGAAAATTTGAGGAGCGGAAGGGCTAGCTTTTCCTTAGTGATTAGCCTCTCATCTTCTTGAGGGTGATCAAGTTTCGGTTTTCTTGACATCACATTGTCATAATCCTTTTCTTGGATTGTTTGCAGTGGCAATCTTCTTATTTTTCCATCAAGTGTCTTGGCCTTACGAGAAGATGTAGAAGGTCTTTACGATGCGACCTCGATCATGCTCTTCATCATCATTGTCATCCATGGCATCTATCTCAGTAATTTGTGACAACAATGGCATCCTTCAGATTTCTTTGCTCATCTAGGAGTGCCAATTCCTTGGCATTAGCTTCTTTGAGCTTCTTGATTTTGGCCTCCTTTTCATCAACAAGAGCTTGACACTCAATGCTGATTCTCTTTTCTTCTTCCAACACCTTTCTGAGTTGTTCAATACTGAACTCAGCGGCTGTGATTTCTTCAATTGTGTCTTGTTCAGCCTGTTGGGTATTTTGATGAGACTTTGGTGGTGATGATGATGGGGCTTTCTGAGCATTGGAAGGAGTAGCCTTTTCTGCACTTCCTTTGCTAACTTTCTGAATCCCGCCGTTTCCAGGTTGGGGATCATCATTCTGATCATCATCATCATCATCATCATCATCATCCTTTTTCTTGTCTTCTTGACTTGGATGCTCAGAAGGAGGTTCTTGGTAGTCATTCTCATCAGTTTCCTCCTCATCTTCATAAACCAGGTTGATCACATTAGGAAGTGTGATCATCCTCCCATTTACTTCTTCTTGCTCAGATGGGTAGGTTGTGAGCTTGCTGGGCAATGCAGGATGGGTCACCATCTGCTCTTGGGTTTGAGCATCGTGACTTGAAAGTCTGCTATGAGTCTTGTGCTACTTTATTTAAGAAGTTATCATCCATCGAGTGGCAAAGAATATGATTACATGGGAAACATAGCATGGATATGGTCTTCAGATTGATTGCTATGGCCCTTTTCTACGGGATGTCAATTACTCTTGCAATGTCGGAAAGATCGGCCTTTACGAGTTTACGCCATTATTCGAAGCACTTTAGATGTTTCTTGAGAGTGTGCTTCTTAAAGGCTTGGAGTAAGTTGAGTGGCACTAGACTTTGAGCCTGAAAGAAAGGGATCAAGTTAGTTTTGTTCAAACTACTTGTGTTAGTATCTGTGTGCAAAAGTAAGCTTTCTGAGCATAGCTGTGTAGAAACACTAGGCTCATTTGCTTGACTTCTGCTTGTTTGGGCACAGAGGCCTCAGATACCTTGATGTGAGGAGAAGTCTGATCCTCAGCATCCTTTCTTTCTGATTGAACTTCCAAGTGAGGAAGCTCAGTGGCATCTTTCTCAGAAACCTTGGGGGTTTCTGGAACCTTTTCTTCAGATACTGCTTGTTCAGCAGTTTTAGTTTCTCTTGGAGGAGATAAGATCACATTCTCTTCGTCCAAGTATTCTTCTGATTGAGCCTGTAAGATAGAACAAACATATTGATTAAGTAGTGAATTTTACCAAAATTTTCTTAAGGAAAGTTTATCGATACTTACCTTCTCAGCGAAGGCTCGTAACTACTTCCTCGAGTGCTTTTGACCTCTGGAAACTCTTAGTGTTGGGTGTTGGTTCCACCTCCACTACTTTCTCAGTTGTAGCCTAATAAGAGACATTTAAGAATATCAGAACATAAGATTAGAGAAAATTTAAGTTAGTTATTTCTTGTGCAGAGATAACTTTACTACCTATGGAACAGGCTCTTCTTGATGTTCTGAGGTTGGAGTAACCTCTTCTTGATTCAAGGGAGTGGACAAGTTTTCTTCTCCCTGAAATTGTGTCTCCAAATTGGCCTGTAACAAATGAAGCTTATGAGTAACAAGTTAACATTTTAATGTTGACAAGTTAGATACAAACTTCTTCTTGAATAGAGTCGAAATTTGAGTTTGGGTCTCTTGGACTAGTGGAGTTTCCACCTCTCTTTGCTCATTGTTGGTCTCCTCTACAATATCTTTACGAGTCTCCATCTCGGTTTGATCCCTTCGAGAGTTGAGCTCTCTCGGAAGGTTGAGGAACTGTTCAAGAACAGGTTTTCTTGACCACATTAAGTCTTGGCATTATGAATGTGGAAGCAATGTCAACATCTTCCATCACTCTATCTTCCTCATCCAGGCCTTCTTCTTCCTTTGACGGAGGGCTCCTTTCTTTCGAGGTGCCGAGCTTGATGCTCCTCCATGGGTCTCAATCTGGACTTTTGAATACTTGTGTAAGTACTACATCATCATCGAGTCACTTGTCAGTTGGGGTGACCCATCTATGATATTTCTATCATCTCCGGAGATTTACGAGCGACTGTCTCGAGAATTCTTGGGGCTTCTGGTGTTGCCTTTACGGCGAACAACATCTTACGAGATCTTGTCTCGGAAGGTTGTGCTTTTGTACACTTTGGGACTTAGAGGCTTTCTTGCTTTGAGTCCTCTTTCTCTTGTGGCTGGAGGTTGAGCAGAGCTTGCTCGAGACCTCTTCACCTTCTTTGGCGACTTCAAGCTCTTACGCCTCTTTACGAGCTTTCTCGTGACAATTCTCTCCTTTTCTTCAAAGGCATGTCTGAAAAGAGAGTTGGTGACTGGGATTTCTTGTCTCTTTCTGAGAGTTATTCCTATTGTTTCCAGAATGTAGCAAATTCTGAGACTAAAATGCATATTGGCCTTTGTCTCAGCAAGGCCATTGATGATTTTAGGCTCAAATTCCTCAATGTGCCCAAGAAATTTGTTGAAGGCGTACTTCCCCCAATTGAAGTGGGTTTCCTGCCCTT
This sequence comes from Plantago major, assembly GCA_026545765.1. Classification (NCBI taxonomy): domain Eukaryota; kingdom Viridiplantae; phylum Streptophyta; class Magnoliopsida; order Lamiales; family Plantaginaceae; genus Plantago; species Plantago major. Next base: position 34,631,665 of record CM048839.1, read on the forward strand.
CATGCTTCTTATTCAGAAGATGCATCATCATCCATCTCTCCATGCTTATCTGGTCTACTCCACCTTTGTTGCCATCAAAGCAACGGACCAGAATGAGAGCTAAAGTACTCGGTGTTTACGGAGATGACCGGATTCGATGGCTTTCGAACAAAGTTTCTTTGGGCAACCTTTTGCATTTTCAACTGGATTGCCTCAAATAGCTCCTTAACACTTTGAATCATGGAGGCATCCCTGATGTTGATGTCGTCGATTGTTCCTCGATTTTTCAATCGGAATAAGTTGCAGAAAGTCTTGCAGTCTAGGACAATTTCTTGTCCTTGAACTTCAGTCTGCATGTACTTCTCTTCTACATCATTCACAACTTTTGTGAAGATTTTGGAGTTGTTGTAGAACTCCAACACATCCAGTGTGGATAGTCCACTGGGTGCAGCACACAGAAACTTGTAGATATGGGAACTTTTCAACATTCCCAATATCAGTTTTCTATCTGCTTTTGAAGAAATGACTGCAGAAACATATTTCTTCACAAGAAAATCTCCCCAATTCATCTTGTGACTTGGATTCCAGTCAGAAGGGGTAAACTCTCCTAGAAGGCGTTTATTCAACACCTTGAGTTCTTTTCCTCGCTTTTCAGCAGGAGCAGAAGATGCGACCTTAGGGTTCTTGGTGGTCATCTTCTTTGGTGCCATATCTTATATAGAGTCTTTGAGTGAGTGTTTACAGAAGGGTTTTGCAAGAAAAATCGAGATTAGTCTGTCTTTTCAGAAGACTAAGCACAAGAAGTTGAGTTGCAGAAGAAGTTTTGCAGAAAATCTTGAGAGGTTTTGCTATTTTGATGCAAGTATGAATTTCGGATTTGGTAAAAGTGTTTGTCTTTTGCCCAATTCCTATATATATAGACAAAACATAAATAGATACAACATACGATATATGAATATGAATGCGTGTCTTTGCATGCATAGGCGTGGTACGTCCTTTGTACTTCATTAAATGCTTAGTGGGCCCGCGTAATTTCTAAATAGACATTACTTGCTTTGTTTTAATCTCAGCCGTTGAGATCAAACGTTTATACATCAAGGGCTTATATTGAATATCTTGTAATGATATCAATCAACAAATGGTAATGTGCCGACTTGATGGATTTTTAATATGCTACATTCATTGTGTCACTTAGTAAAGAGTAGGAACACTTAATCGTTTGAGCTTATCATTTTGAGTGTCAAGTCCTTATCTATATATTGTTTATCATGAAAATGGTAAAAAATACAAGACATTGGACATGTTTGACTTTCAGAACTTATACCTTTTGGGCTTTGTGTGTCTTTTCTCTTTATGACTAAATAGTTTCCTGAATTCAAGAATCAGAAACTTCAGTTGTTTGAATGTATTTGACCCACTCTTAGTAAGTAAGTTCTAGTCTTATTTACTCATTGAGTGTGTACCAACCTTTGCCTTTCTGGCCTTTCTGGATACCCGTTCCAGAAATGTTTTGCCTTTCTGAGTGTTGCTACTCAGAAACCTTTGCAACACTTCTTAACAACTTGGCTTTCTGAGAGCATGTTCTCAGAGGCCTGCTTCTTTTCTACCTTGCTTACTCAGACTTTAGAGATTCATGACATTTTTCAGTCCTTAGGCAACTCCATCAATCCAAGATTATGTCTTAAGGTCAAGAACCGGCTTTCTTGTAGGGGCTTGGTGAAGATATCTGCAAGTTGGTCTTCTGTGCCAATCTTGAGTATCTCTATATTGCCTTTTTCAACATGGTCTCTGATGAAGTGGTGTCTAACATCAATGTGCTTTGTCCTGGCATGGAACTTGGGATTCTGTGTGATTGCAATAGCACTTGTGTTGTCACAGAAAATAGGAGTTTTCTCTTCATTGAGTCCATAGTCTCTGAGTTGTTGTTGAATCAACAGAATTTGTGTTGCACAACAACCAGCAGCAATATATTCAGCCTCTGTGGTAGAAGTTGCAATTGAGTTTTGCTTCTTGCTAAACCATGAGATAAGTCTTGTTCCTTAAACCTGACAAGTTCACGAGGTACTTTTCTATCAAGCATTGATCCAAAGATAGTCGACATCTGAGTAACCAACCAAACTCAATCCACCTTCTTTAGGATACCACAAACCTACATTTACTGTACCTTTCACATACCTTAATACTTTCATAGCAATGTTGTAGTGTGATTGCATTGGATTTGTTTGAAATCTAGCACATACTCCAACTGCATATTGAATATCTGGTCTGCTTGCAGTAAGGTAAAGTAGTGAACCTATTAATTTCCAACACTCTTATCTGATTCAGTATAGGTCATTTTGGTTCCTATGCTCATAGGTATCTTAGCATTCTTTTCAGAGGGCTTAAGATTGAACTTTGTGAGCATGTCTTTTGCATACTTTGTCTGACTAGTGAATATTCCATCATTGAGTTGCTTGACTTGCAATCCTAGGAAATAGTTCAATTCTCCCATCATGCTCATCTCAAACTTATTTTTCATGAGATTTGCAAAGTCATCACAAAGTTGCTTGTCCTTAGATCCAAATATAATGTCATCAACATATACTTGAACTAAGAGCAGTTTCCCATCATGATTTAAGGTAAATAAAGTTTTATCAACTTCACCTTTCTTGAAACCACTTTCCAGAAGGTATTTGGCCAAAGTATCATACCATGCTCTTGGAGCCTGTTTCAGTCCATATAGAGCTTTATGTAGTTTATAGACCATTCTACTTTCTGAGGAAACTTCAAAACCAGGTGGTTGTTCAACATAGACTTCCTCAGCAAGTTCACCATTCAAGAATGCACTTTTGACATCCATCTGATAAACTTTAAAGTCTTTATGAGCTGCAAAGGCCAGAAAGAGTCTTATTGCATCAATCGGCAACGTGCATATGACTCATCAAAATCTAAACCTTGATGCAGGTGAATCCCTTGGCAACCAACCTTGCTTTGTTTCTGGTTATTTCACCAGATTCATTCATCTTGTTTCTGACCCCACTTGGTTCCAATCACAGATATTCCTTCTACAAATGGAACTAGTTTCCAGACTTTGTTTCTTTCAAACTGATCCAACTCTTCTTGCATTGCAGAGATCCAGTCTTGGTCTCTTAATGCTTCTTCAATAGTTTTAGGTTCAATGTTTGAGATGAAACATCCAAAGAGAGAATTAGCATTTTCGGCTATTGCTCTCCTAGTCCTAACACCTTGATTGATTGGTCCAATCACATCCTTTTGAGATGATCCTTGATCCATCTCATCATGAGTTTGGGGCTAGTAGGGTCAACATCTATGTGATCTGAATGTGAATTACTATGATTATGACTTGATACTTCTTCAGTATCTATGACATTTTGTACCACAGAAGGGCGTTGAATGTCTGACACTTGCTCAGTGTGAGGGCTTTTTGGGACATGCCTGTCAGAGAGGTCATTTCCAGAATTAGCTCTCTGATGAACATCTTCAGTTTCCATTTCTGGAATTCGCATAGGAAATTCTTCATCATGTATGAGAATCATCTGGTTGTTACTAGGCATTTCATGCTTTTCTTCGTCAGAGTCATCCTCTCTTTCCATAATGATGTTTTTCCTTTCTGAGGGTTCTTCTTCAGAATCCTTTAACATTAGTTCCTTGAACCTTTCTAAGAGTTCATCATCAAGGGGTGATTTCTTGCTTTCTTCATAGAATACAACATGAACTGATTCTTCAATCTTCTTTGTTCTTTTGTTGTAAACTATGTAAGCTTTGCTATTCATAGAATAACCAAGAAACACTCCTTCATCTGCCTTTGGTTGAAATGTTCTTAGATACTCTTTTCCATTGTTAAGAACAAAACATCTACAACCAAATACTTTCAGATGTTTAATATTAGGGGGTCTACCAAACAAGAGCTCATAAGGGGTCTTGTCATGGTGTTTGTTTATCAAACATACATTACGAGTGTAGCATGTTGTGTTTACGACTTCAACCCAATAAACTTCACTTATTTGATTGTCACCAACATTGTCCTTCTTTGCTTCTTTAAGGGTTCTATTTTTCCTTTCGCAACACCATTTTGTTGTGGTGTTCTTCTGAGAGGAAAGTTGATGTTGTATACCTTCTTTGGTACAAAACTCCTTTATGTCTTGGTTGACAAATTCATTACCATGGTGCATTACGATTGCAGATACCTTGTCATTTTCATGACTTCAAGCTTATTTAGCAAGTTTGGTATCTCCACCCTAGCATCGATTTATGCTTGAAAGACAACCCAAGTGAATCTTGAGAAGTCATCTACAACAACAAGACCATACTTCTTTCTGCGCATAACTAGTTCTGAGATGATTCAAAAGATCCATGTGTAATAGTTGCGGTGGTCTAACACTAGAGTGTCGATTTTGGACTTGAAAGAGATCTTAGATTGTTTCCCCATCGTGACGAGCAGATACCATCCTTTACGAAGATGTTTTGGGAAGGCCAACCACTAACTCTTTCTTGGCAAGTTTGTTCGAGTTTTGAAATTCAAGTGACTCATTCTTTTGTGCCATAACAAAGGTGCTCTTACATGACCTGATTGACTCACCATGAGACATTCTTCAGTTGTGGCAGATGCCCAATCGGCAACATAAAGACTGCCTTTCCGCCTAGCAATGAAGACTGTCTGCTTTGACTCATTGTCAATAAGTTTGCAATACTTTGCTTTAAATTTCACAGTAAATCCCTTGTCTGCAAACTGGCTCATGCTAAATAGATTGTATTTCAAACCCTTAACATGTAATACGTCAGTAATTGTTAAGGATCCCAATTAGACGTTGCCAAATCCCAGAGAGGGATTTAATTCTCCTCCAGCAAATCTGATGTCTGGTCCATTGTTGCAAGCTTTGTAGTTAACCAGATTTGCTTTGTCTCCTGTCATGTGCTTTCCGCATCCACTATCAAATAGCCATTGAGCCTTAGTCCAAGAGGCGTTCTGCACAAAACAGGAAACAGGAGTTAGGTTCTTGCCTCAGAGATAGAACCACTTAGACTAAACATTCTTCCAGTAGGAATCCATATTTTAGTGAACTTCTTGGGAGTTTGTTTTTGTCTAACTTTATTAGAAGGAGAAACAATAGAATCAGTAATTTTGATCTCAATCTTCCTTCTTGAGGTGTTTCTAGGTGTTCCTTTTGGTGCTTTCTGGACCCTGGGTTTCTGGGATTGCTTTTCAGCAAACTTAGCCTTTCTGGCCAGGTTCCTTCTAGCTTTGGCATTCAATTTTTCAGTGGTTTGAGATTTCTTCCACTTCTGTTTATTGCTACGTGCAATATCAACCTTGCGCCATTGTTCTTGTCCTTCCTTATATTGTTGTAAAAGGACTTTTCCAATAGCACGATAGCCAATGCCATTTCGAACACCTTTGGCTTTCTGAATGCGGTCTTCACAAGCCTTACTAGTTTCTACACCGTCTTTATTTTCATAAAATGGTACAGTAGAGAATTTGCCTATTCCAACAATTCTTCCTTTCCTAGTAATATGGCAATGTGGATGGCTACATGTCTGAGGGTTGTATTTCTTTTCAGAAGCTTCACCCACAAGTTTCTTGTGAACTTGTTGTTCTTTCAAAGGTTGGGTTGCTACTCCTTTTCCTTTGTCAACTACCTTAGCTTTCTGACCAATGCTATAGGTGGTTGAAGAACCATTCTGTTGACTTTTTACAAAGGTCAACCTTTCATCACTCTTCTTCAGAAGAGATGAATTACTCGATTGTTCATCAAGTCCAAGTCCACCTTTCTCAGAGGGATCTCTCAGATATGATTGAACCTCAGTGAGAGTGTCACTAGCCTTTGCATAAGATTGGAAGGATAGCTCTTTCTTTCGAAGTTCCTCATTCTCAGAAAGCAGCTTTATCATTTTCTTATTAAGTTCATCCAAGCCTAGTTTGTGAAAATTTTCATTTCGGATATCCGATTTTCGGAAGGGCTATTTCAGCTCTTGTTCTCGAGATACTGGTTAGCTCGAAACCTCTTTTCAAGAGTTTCTTTGCTTTCCTCTTGAATTCGGTTTTGGATTGTGCTTCCGAAATTCTTTCTCATAACAATCCAATTCACTCTGATTAACTCGGATCCTCAATTCCATCATCACTCTCATAGTACGTAAATTGTGAAATGTTTGTTACCTCATCAGCCATAAGACACATTTCAATGTTGGAGATGTCGGACCAACAATCTCAAAGAACTCCACACATTTCATTCTTCTTAAGTCAAGTCGATTACGTGTGGGTGATTCCACACAATTACGGTGATGGTAGGTTTGAGTTATGAATCTCCATCTTGAATCATCTCAATATATAGAGCATCAAGTTGGATTTGAATCTTCTTCCTTTCTTCAGTCAGTAAGGCCCTTTGATTTCTTTTGTAATTTCTTCTGTCCTTCTTGTCACATATCTTGAGCTTGTTTAAAGCAGGGCAATCTCTCTTGAAGTGACCATGCTTTTGACAATAGAAGCAGAATATCATTTCCTATCTCTGCCGATTCAAGATTACTAACACCTTTCCGAATGGGGGTCTTGAGAGTTGTTTAGTTGAATGTTCTTATCTTGATGATAGTTTGGGCAAGATGCTTTTTCACTTTTCTTTAGCTTTTCTTCTCTCAATCTCTTGACTCACAAATTTATTCATGTGTCTTCTGCAAGAGCATTTTCTTGAGATCGTCTTTGGTATCTTTCTTTTCGGAAGTACCTTGAGACTAGAGCAACACTTTGCAACTTCTCATTTATTTGTTCTCTCCGAGTTGTCTCATAATCTCTGAGCAAGATGAGAGAAGAGCTCTCTTGGAGTAATATTTGGCATTCCTTGGTTGAAATAAAAGAATTTAGTGTGTTCCGGTTGTGATTGAGACTTGACAATAGTCTTAATCTTTTACATTTGGGAGTACATTGCTTTCACCAAGTGCAGCCATATCACTCATAAGAGTAGTAAACCGAAATCAAGTTCTTCCAGTTTCGGTGGGACCTTGCTTGAAGTTTTGGAACTTCAATTTAAGAACTTCGAACTTGTTTTCTTTGGTTTTCTCGGTTCGCATGATTTCTTCAATCAATTGCCGTGCAACTTTTTAGTTTAGCACCCGAGTTTACCTTTGTATGTGCTCAGTGTCGATCGATGATTATATTACGAGCTTGACCATCCAATCTGTGTCTCTTGGCATCTTCAGATGTCCAGAGCTCTCTTGGCTTGTCTTCATACATAATGCTTCCACGAGCAACACGACCACTATCATTAGCAGTCGCATCCTCGCTTTCATCTTCCTTGTCTGAGGATTTTCTTCCATCAGACACCTCGATGCTTGTTTGAGTTATGATTTTAATAGGCCCTTCATTGATGATATAGATCATCTCATCACTAATGGCCTCGGATGGAGCATCATGTTGTTCTTCCATTTCTCGTAGTTTTACGGCTTGAGCGGGTGCATCACTCGAGACATTCATGCACTTAACACAAATTATATAGTCCTCGAAAGGGACAAAGTTTCTTCACCTATCTGGGATCTAGGTTCGATCTGAAGGCTTGGGAACCTCCTGGAAGAAAGAGAATTCTTGGTTCAGTTCTCCGCCTTAACGACAGAACAAAGGATTGATCAAATTCTATTGCTCTGATACCACTTGTTGGTCCAGATAACGGCAAAGTAAAAGACTAGAGGGGGGGGGAGGGTTGAATAGTCTTTTAAAACTTTTGTCGATAAACACAGTTTCTCAGAAACTTGGGGGGTTTCTGATACTTAAATTCAGAGCGCGGAAGACTTTAAGATAGGTAAGTGCAGAAACAAAAAGTATGTGTGTGTGCTTTGAAGATAAATGACAAGGTAAATAACACAGCAAGTATAGTGGTATCTGGAGCTGGCGTAATCCTCCAACTAATCAACTTCGGTCTTTCTGAGACCTAAAATTCACTAGAACAGATAATTGAGTTCACCTTACAATAATCCTATTCTAAGATTCCTAAATAAATGGTTCCCAACCAAATGTTCCCCCTGAGTTATTCCCCAGCTCCTAGAGCTAAGTACTTCCTCTACTCAGATAACCTTGGAGTTATTCCCTGATTTTCCAAACCAAGTACTTCCTCTACTCCACGCCTTGATGGTGTTGGTTATAAGGTTTGTCAGAGAGGCTTCTTGTATAACTTTTCAGTTATGTTTCCAGAGAGCCTAATAGAACAAGACTACTTAATACACTTGTTCAGTGTATGGCAATCTGCTCTTTACTGACCCAAGTAATTGATGTCCATTCTGGAGAATGAGCTTCAGAAAGGTTATCTGATAGTTCAACTCTTTCACGAATAACAATCTCTTGTTAAGGTTCAGGACAACTTAGAACTACTAGTGATTCTTCAAGCAACAGAAAGCTTTCAGAAAGGGTAGTAGAGTGCTTGAGAGAATACTTTGCTAGATTGTAAGTTTGCAAGTTAGATCGTTCTTTTGGTCGTATTTCTCAGCATCTAAGTGTGTGATATTTATAGATGAATTGGAGAGTCGTTGGGATGTTATCCGTTAGACACAATTCAAATTCAGTCTATACTTATCTTGAAATGAGTACTCAGAAGTCCTTGTCTCATATCTCAGAGAGGACTGTGCTTTAGCGGCTTTTCTGCCGATGCAATTAATGCATATGTACTATTTCTTATCCTGTAGTCTTCAACAGATACATTAGCCTTTCTGATGGCTTGCATGCTCCATACTCATGATGTCATATGTTCCAGAATCATGTTTCAAAAGTAACTAAATGCACTTAAGAAAGGATTAAGGACATAGTCTTTCCGAGTGAGACTAAACCTTGGTGTCTTCATAAATCTTGTGCGATCTCCGGTCTTGTAATCTTCAGAAAAGCTCCATTGCTAGGATTGATCTTCATGGTCTTCTTGGAAATAAAAATTACATTCAGAGACCTATAATCCTAAAACAAGATTTACTAGACTAATTGTTGGGAAATTTATTGGGAAATTTCTTGAGAAATTTGTTAGGAATTTTGTTAGATATTTTGTTAAGAATATCTGTTTAGTTTTGATCAGCAACATGATGACTTATCTTAGTCTCAGAAAGGTGATTAGTACTCTTGGTTCACTTGAACATTGTAAAAGAGGAAACTCACTAAGTATGATAGTCTAGCTAATCTTGTATAGGATGTTAGGTCTCAAAATGTAATTTTTATTTTATGAAGAGAAGACCCAGAAGAAGACATCCAGGCAGAAAGCTCAACGACATTGAAGACTTGAAGAAAACTGCAAAAGATTACTGAAACTGTTTTTCAGACATCTTAGCCAGATATCTTGAAGACACGAATAGTTTTAAACAAACTGTGTCACAAGAGATATCTGAGAAATAAGAGACATATCTGAAAACAAGGAAAGTGTCCACAGATATCTATTCTTAGATACCTTGAGCTTTAACCACGTTTCTGAAAAAGAAACATATATATTGCAAACAAAGTTGTTTCAATAAATACAAGTGGTATCTAAAGATTGAAGATAAGGACGTGCAAAGAATCAGATAACACTAGTCTCTGATATAAATCATAGTTCCGTTGACACTACAGGACAAAGAGTATAGTACAATGCATTTAATGCACGGACAGAGATGTCTGAATAAAAGCAACGGCAGCTTCTGAGAAGAAGACAAAACCTGCTACAGTACTATACACAGATATCGATAGTTCGAATTTGAGCCTAACGGATACTATTCAAACGGCACTCAAATTCATCTATAAATATCAACACTTAGACTGCTTGAGAAGACACACAGAACCTTAGACACACAACATAACTTGAAAACGCTGAACGTCTTACTCTCTCAAAGCAACTTACTTACTCACAAAGCTTTCTGTTGCGACCAAAGCTTTTGATCTTGAGTAAACACTGAAGTTCTAAGTGTCCTGATCCTAAACAAGCAAAGCTATCTGTGAAGGAGTTGAATCAAAAGATCAACTATCTGAGATTCATTCTCTTGAACAGATATCATAAGACTTGTCAAGAAAAATCGAACAAGATACCATACTTGTAAAGTGTATTAAGTACCTTGATTCAGAGCTATCGATTAGCGAAAAGTTATTAAGAAGCTCATCGACAACTCAAACCAAAACCAACACCATAATCTGGCGTGGAGTATGTGAAGTACTTAGTTTGAAAAATCGGGGAATAACTCCAAGGTTACGGAGTATAGGAAGTACTTGATTTGGGAAACTAAGGAATAACTCAAGGTTATTGAGTATAGGAAGTACTTAGCTTGGGAAGCTAGGAATAACTCAAAGGTTTAAAGTATAGGAAGTACTTGGTCATGGAAAGCCGGGAACAACTCGGGGAACATTTGGTTGGGAACCAATTGTTAAGAATCTTAGAATAGGATTATTGTAAGGAGAACTCAATTATCTGTTCTAGTGAATTCTAGGTCTCGATAGATCAAGTGGATTAGTTGGAGGATTACGCCACCTCCAGATACCACTATACTTGCTGTGTTATTTACGTTTCTGTATTTACATTTCAGCAACACACACACACACATATTAACTGTTTCTGCACTTATCTTTATTAAGTCTTCCGCACTCTCAGATATCTATTCAGATATCTGAGAAATAGTTGTTATCGACAAAAGTTTTAAAAGACTATTCACCCCCCCCCCCTCTAGTCTTTTACTTTGCCGTTATCTGGACCAACAAGTGGTATCAGAGCAGGAGGTTCACCAGCCTTCTGCACTGAACCTAGATCCCCAGATAGGTAAAGGAACTTTGTCCACTTTTGAGGACTATTTAATTTGTTTGTTAAGTGTGCAGGTATGTCTCGAAAGTGATGCACCGTTCAAACCAGAGAACTACGAGAAATGGAAAAATAACATGATGCTCCACCTTGAAGCCATAAGTGACGAGATGATCGAAGTAATAAAGAATGGCCCAATATTCATTCAACAACTTAAGCAAGTCATGGAGGTTTCTAGTGGAAGAGACAGATCAAAGCGAAGGATCTTCACAAATGAATCGTCAACTAGTGGAAGATCTCTCGTCAAGTTATTTACGAACCAAAGCTCAGAGAACTCGGACATCGGAAGATGCCAAGAGGAATCGTCTGGATGGTCAAGCTCGTAACATCATCATCGATCGACACGAGCACATACTGTAAAAGCGTGGGTGCTAAAATGGCGAAAGTTGCCTGGCAACTGATTGAAGAAATCTGTGTCGGAACTGAGAAAACCAAGGAAAACAAGTTCGAAGTTCTAAAGTTGAAATTTCAAGATTTCAAACAAGGTCCCACTGAAACTCTGGAAGAACTTGATTTCAGGTTTACCACTCTCATGAGTGATATGGCGAAGATTGGGAAAGCAATAGATACTCTCAGTCAGAGAAGATTAAGACTATTGTCAGAAGTCTTAACCACAACTGGGAGCATACTAAATTCTTTTATTTTAACCAAGGTATGCCAAATATCACTCCAGTGGAACTTTTCTCTCATCTTGCTACGGTTGACTATGAGACAACTCAGAGAGAACAAACAATTGAAAAGTTGCAGAATGTTGCTCTAGTTACTCAAGGAACTTCTGAAATGAAGAAAAGCAAGGAGGAGACTGAGGATGCTCTTGCTGCAAAGCAAATGAGCAAATTTGTCAGTCGAGAAATTGAGAGAAGAAAAGCCAAAGAGAAGCTGAAAAAGCATCTAGGCTCAAACTATCACCAGTACAAAAATATGCAAAGCTCATTTGAACAAGCCCATTCGTAAAGCATCATGTACTGAGGAAGCAGAAATTGGAAACGATATGTGTTTCTATTGTCAGAAACCTGGCCACTTCAAGAAGGATTGTCCTGCCTTCAACAAACTAAGGACAGGTGACAAGAAAGATAGAAGAATCTTCAAAAGAAGCCAGAAAGCTTTGTTGACTGAAGAAAGAAAGAAAATCCAAATTCAACTGGATGCTCTAGACGTTGAGACAGATTCTGAAGATGACAATTCAGATGACTCAACCTTACCATCACCAGAATTATGTGGAGTTACTCATGATATAATCGACTTCGGCCTCAAGAAGAATGAAATGTGTGGAGTTGCTGAAATTGACGGTCCAGACATCTCCAACATAGAAAACTGTCTTATGGCTGATGAGAATGCTTCCTGGACTAAAGCACAATGGCTATTTGATAGTGGATGCGGAAAACACATGACAGGAGACAAAGCAACCGTCGATTACAAAGCTTGCAACACAGGACCAGATATCAGATTTGCTGGAGGAGAATTAAATACCTCTCTGGGATTTGGCAACGTCAAATTGGGAACTTTAACAATCACTGACGTATTACATGTTAAAGACTTGAAATATAATCTATTTAGCATGAGCCAGTTTGCAGACAAGGGTTTTACTATAAAATTCAAAGCTAAATACTGCAAACTAATTGACAATGAGTCAAAGGCATACCTTAGTTGGTCGGCGAAAGGCAATCTTTATGTTGCCGATTGGGCATCCGCCACAATCAAGAATGTCTCATGGTGAGTCAATCTGTCACACGTAAGAGCACCGTTATGGCACAAAAGAATGAGTCACTTGAACTTCAAAACTCAATAGACTTGCCAAGAAAGAGTTAGTGGTTGGCCTTCCCGAACATCTTCGTAAAGGATGGTATCTGCTTCCGCCGATGGGGAAATAATCTAAGATCTCTTTCAAGTCCAAAATCGGACACTCTAGTGTTAGACCAACCGCAACTTTTACACATGGATCTTTTTAATCATCGCAACTAGTTATGCAGAAAGAAGTATGGTCCGTTGTTGTAGATGACTTCTCAAGATTCACTGGGTTGTCTTTCCGAAACACAACTGATGCCGTGGTGGAGATACCAAACTTGTCAAAAAGCTTGAAGTCATGAAAATGACAAGGTATCTCAATCGTAATCGTACTCATGGTAATCGAGTTTGTCAACCAAGACATAAAGGAGTTTTGTACTGCAAAGGTATACAACACCAACTTTCCTCTCAGAAGAACACCTCAACAAAATGGTGTTGCGGAAAGGAAAACATAACCCTTAAAGAAGCCGCAAGGACAATGCTAATGACATCGAAATAAGTGAAATTTATTGGGTTGAAGTCAGAACACACCGCTACACTCGTAATGTATGTTTGATAAACAAACACCATGACAAGACCCCCTATGAAATCTTGGTTAATAGACCCCCTAATATCAAACATCTGAGAGTATTTGGTTGTAGATGTTTTGTTCTAAACAATGGGACAGATTATCTGAGAACATTTCAACCAAAGGCGATGAAGGTGTTTTTCGCTATTCCACAAACAAAGAAAGCTACAGAGTTTACAACAAAAGAACAAAGAAAATTGAAGAATCGCCTATGTCAGATTCTATGAAGGAAATAAGAAAACACCTCCTATTGATGAACTCTCAGAAAGGTTCAAAGAACTATTACTGAGGGTTCTAAAGAAGAATCCTCAGAAAGAAGAAACATCATTATGGAAAGTGAGGATGACTCTGACGTAGAAAAGCTTGAAAAGCCTAGTAACAACAAGATGACTCACAGACATGATGAGGAATTTCCTATGAGTTTTCCGTAAATGGAACAAAGTTATCGAGAACCTTCATCATGAAGAGGTATCTGAAAATAAGAATGCTGAAATGCATGTTTCAGATATCTCTAACACTGAAAAAGTGTCAGATATCAATGACATTTCCCATATGTCAGATATCTCAAATACTGAAAAAGTATCAAATCAAAATCTTAGTGATTCACATTCAGATCACTTGGATATTGATCCTACTAGCACTAACCTATGATGAGATGGATCAAAGATCATCCTACAAAGGATATAATTGGACCAATTAATCGTGGTGTTAGGACTAGGAGAGCGAGAGTGAAAATGCTAAATCTCTTCGATGTTTCATCTCGAATATTGAACCTAAAAATATAGAAGAAGCATTAGAAGACCAAGACTGGATCTCTGCAATGCAAGAAGAGTTGGATCAATTTGAGAGAAACAAAGTCTGGAAACTAGTTCCATTTATAGAAGGAATATCTGTGATTGGAATTAAATGGGTTTTCAGAAACAAGATGAATGAATCTGGTGAAATAACCAGAAACAAAGCAAGATTGGTCCAAGGATTTACCTGCATCAAGGTTTAGATTTTGACGAGTCATATGCACCATTGCCGATTGATGCAATAAGACTCTTTCTAGCCTTTGCACTCATAAAGATTTCAAAGTTTATCGATGGATGTCAAAAGTGCGTTCTTAAACAGAGAACTTGCGTAAGTTTATGTTGAGCAACCACCGCTTTGAAGTTTCCTCGTAAAGTAGAATGGTCTATAAACCATGTAAAGCTCAGATGGATCAAACAGCTCCAAGAGCATGGTATGACACTTTGGCCAAATACCTTCCGAAAGTGGTTTCAAGAAAGGTGAAGTTGATAAAACTTTATTTACCTTAAATCATGACGGAAACTACTCTTAGTTCAAGTATATGTTGATGACATCATATTTGGATCTAAGGACAAGCAACTTTGTAATGACTTTGCAAATCTCATGAAAAGCAAGTTTGAGATGAGCATGATGGGAGAAATGAATTATTTCAGATTGCAAGTCAAGCAACTCAATGATGGAATATTCATTAGTCAAACAAAGTATGAAAAGATATGCTCACAAAATTCAATCTTAAGCCTTCAAAAAGAATGCTAAGATACCTATGAGCATTGGAACCAAAATGACCTATATTGAATCAGATAAGAGTGTTGAAGAACATAAGTATAGGAAATTGATAGGTTCACTACTTTACCTCACTGCAAGTAGACCTGATATTCAATATGTTGTTGGAGTATGTGCTAGATTTCAGACAAATCCAATGCAAACACACTACAACATTGCTATGAAAATATTAAGGTATGTAAAGGGTACAGTAGATGTAGGATTGTGGTATCCTAAAGAAAGTGGATTGAGTTTAGCTGGGTACTCAGACGCTGATTATGCTGGATCACTGCTTGATAGGAAAACCACCTCAGGAACTTGTCAGTTTCTGGGTACTAGACTTATCTCATGGTTTAGCAAGAAGCAAAACTCAATTGCAACTTCTACCACAGAGGCTGAATATATTGCTGCTGGTTGTTGCGCAACACAAATTCTGTGGATACAACAACAACTTAAAGACTATGGACTCGATGAGAAGAAAACTCCCATTTTCTGTGACAACACAAGTGCTATTGCGACATACGTAATCCTAAA
The DNA here is from genome assembly GCA_026545765.1 of Plantago major. Taxonomy (NCBI): domain Eukaryota; kingdom Viridiplantae; phylum Streptophyta; class Magnoliopsida; order Lamiales; family Plantaginaceae; genus Plantago; species Plantago major. The sequence continues at coordinate 34,646,860 of CM048839.1, forward strand.
TTTCATGCCAGAACAAAGCACATTGATGTTAAACATCACTTCATCAGAGACCATGTTGAAAAGGGCAATATAGAGATACTCAAGATTGGCACTGAAGACCAACTTGCAGATATCTTCACTAAGCCACTACAAGAAAGTAGATTCTTAGCCTTAAGACATAGTCTTGGACTAATGGAACTACCAATGAACTGAAAGAGTTCAGGTATCTGGAACGGGCATCCAGAGAAGAGGTATCTGGAACGGGCATCCAGAGAAGAGGTATCTGGAACGGGCATCCAGAGAAGATGTATCTGGAACGGGTATCCAAAAAAGAGAAAAGAGAAATCTGGAACGGGTATCCAGAAGTCAAAAAGGCTAAAGAGCAAAAAGATAGCTTAAGATCTCTGAGACGGGAACTCAGATATCTGAATCACTCTATAAACGGGGAACACAAAAGAGAATAGTATAACTATCTCGCACAACTACTCTCTTGAAACTCGCATTATTTCTATCTTGATGAAAAACTTGAAAAATCCTAAGTATAAGATGATTCAGATGCTAACAAAGGTCCTTGGTCATACAGATTGTGATTCAGATAGCAAGTCGCCAAAATTCATTAAATGGGCACAATTACACTTGCGATTGTGATCATTGTCAAGAATCAATGGTGACCTCGATGAAATTAAGCGATTGATCTCACGTGGAAATTAATTCACAAGAATAGTGGATCGTTGAAATTCGTATATGGCCCACAAAGCATTTAATGTCAAACTAGCTTTTGCTCACGCCGCTTGTAATTCATGATACGCATACACAAAATCAATTTGTATGTATTTGTCTCTGGGATTCAATGCTATATATATAGGATTTTGGCAAATGAAATCACTTTTGCCTAATCCAAAATTCATCTTGCACAAAATAGCAAATCCTTCTCGATTCTCCGCAAACCCTCTACAATCTCTGCAAATCAAGATTAAGTTTTTCTGAAAAGAATCACTGAATCAAATCTCTTTCAAACACCAATTTCAAATCCCTACACTATATAAAGAGATGGCCTCCAAGAACACTTCAACACAGAAATCCCAAACCTCCACTGGTACTGCTGAAAAGCAAGCACCAGAGTTGGTTATTGTAAACAACCGACTGGTAGGAGTTTTTAATCCTGACCATTGGACTTCAAGTCACAGAATGATTTGGGGTGGTGCCATGGTTGAGGAATACCTCTCTGCTGCAATAGAAAACCAAACTGACAGAAAATTGATTCTTGACATGCTTGAAAAGGCACAAATCAAGGGTTTTCTATCTGCTCGCCCAAGTGGAATTTCATCACTCGATGCGTTGGAATTCTACAACAACTCCAGGATTATTTCCTGTGTTTCTGAAGGCACTGAAATAGTGTCTATCAAAACCTCAGTCCAAGGAAAGGAAATCCTTCTGGACTTAACAACTTTCTGTAAGTTGTTTGAGGTTCAAAATCTTGGAAAGGATTTTGAAATAAACACCAAGGATGAGGAACTCCTTGAAGGTGTTAAAGAACTTTACAAAGGACGTGTGATCTTGAAAATCGATACACCCACCGAAGTTCAAGCTTGTCGACATCCAAACCGACATCCGTTGGTTCACCGATGTACTAGCTTGCATTCTTCACAGATGCTTTGATGGTCTACAAGGAGGTGTCGACCAGATAAGCCAAGAACGATGGATCATGATGTTCTTGCCGAATCAACACAAAAAGGCTGGAAAACCCTTTTAACTGGGGAAAGTACGCCTTCATGAAATTCGTGAAGAAGATTCAAGGCTTCGAGCCTAAAATTGTCAAAGGACTAGCTGAGCCAAAGGCCACTGTAGGATATGGTCTGAAGATATGCTACTTGCTGGAAAAGCTTGGCATTGAGCTCAGAGAGACAGCTGAAATAGCCAACAGTAACTTACTCTATAAATATGAGTATACAAATTTGATGAAAAAAGTTACTGGGTCTCAGAAAGGTCCTAAGAAGCGAAAGTCTGAGGCAAGAACCTAACTCATGTTTCCTGTTTTGCGCAGAACGCCTCTTGGACTAAGGCTCAATGGCTATTTGATAGTGGATGCGGAAAGCACATGACAGGAGACAAAGCAACCGTCAACTACAAAGCTTGCAACAATGGACCGTACATCAAATTCTTGAGGAGAATTAAATCCTCTATGGGATTTGGCAACGCTAAATTGGGATCCTTAACAATTCTCGACGATTACATGTTAAGGGTTTGAAATACAATCTATTTAGCATGAGCCGCTTTGCATAAAGGATTTATCAGGAAATTTAAAGCAAAGTATTGCAAACTTATCGACAATGAGTCAAAGGCATACTTCATTGCTAAAGTGAAAGCGCCTTTATGTTGCCGATTGGGCATCCGCCACAATCAAGAATGTCTCATGGTGAGTCAATCAGTCACATGTAAGAGCAATCGTTATGGCACAAAAGAATGAGTCACTTGAATTTCAAAACTCGAACAAACTACAAGAAAGAGTTAGTGGTTGGCCTTCCCAAAACATCTTCGTAAAGGATGGTATCTGCTCGCACGATGGGGAAACAATCTAAGATCTCTTTCAAGTCCAAAATCGACACTTTAAGTGTTAGACCACCGCAACTATTACACATGGATCTTTTTGAATCATCTCAGAACTAGTTATGCAGAAAGAAGTATGGTCTTGTTGTTGTAGATGACTTCAAGATTCACTGGGTTGTCTTTCAAGCATAAATCGATGCTAGGGTGGAGATACCAAACTTGCTAAATAAGCTTGAAGTCATGAAAATGACAAGGTATCCGCAATCGTAATGCACCATGGTAATCGAATTTGTCAACCAAGACATAAAGGAGTTTTGTACCAAAGAAAGGTATACAACATCAACTTTCCTCGTAGAACACCACAATAAAATGGTGTTCAGAAAGGAAAAATAGAACCCTTAAAGAAGCAAAGAAGGACAATGTCAATGACACCAAATAAGTGAAGTTTATTGGGTTGAAGATGTAAACACAAAGATGCTACACTCGTAATGATGTTTGATAAACAAACACCATGACAAGACCCCTTATGAGCTCTTGGTTGGTAGACCCCCTAATATTAAACATCTGAAAGTATTTGGTTGTAGATGTTTTGTTCTTAACAATGGAAAAGAGTATCTAAGAACATTTCAACCAAAGGCAGATGAAGGAGTGTTTCTTGGTTATTCTATGAATAGCAAAGCTTACATAGTTTACAACAAAATAACAAAGAAGATTGAAGAATCAGTTCATGTTGTATTCTATGAAGAAAGCAAGAAATCACCCCTTGATGATGAACTCTTAGAAAGGTTCAAGGAACTAATGTTAAAGGATTCTGAAGAAGAACCCTCAGAAAGGAAAAACATCATTATGGAAAGAGAGGATGACTCTGACGAAGAAAAGCATGAAATGCCTAGTAACAACCAGATGATTCTCATACATGATGAAGAATTTCCTATGCGAATTCCAGAAATGGTAACTGAAGATGTTCATCAGAGAGCTAATTCTGGAAATGACCTCTCTGACAGGCATGTCCCAAAAAGCCCTCACACTGAGCAAGTGTCAGACATTCAACGCCCTTCTGTGGTACAAAATGTCATAGATACTGAAGAAGTATCAAGTCATAATCATAGTAATTCACATTCGATCACATAGATGTTGACCTACTAGCCCCAAACTCATGATGAGATGGATCAAGGATCATCTCAAAAGGATGTGATCGACCAATCAATCAAGGTGTTAGGACTAGGAGAGCAATAGCCGAAAATGCTAATTCTCTCTTTGGATGTTTCATCTCAAACATTGAACCTAAAACTATTGAAGAAGCATTAAGAGACCAAGACTGGATCTCTGCAATGCAAGAAGAGTCGATCATTGAAAGAAACAAAGTCTGGAAACTAGTTCCATTTGTAGAAGGAATATCTGTGATTGGAACCAAGTGGGGTCAGAAACAAGATCAATGAATCTGGTGAAATAACCAGAAACAAAGCAAGGTTGGTTGCCAAGGATTCACCTGCATCAAGGTTTAGATTTTGATGAGTCATATGCACCCTGCCATGATTGATGCAATAAGACTTTTCTCGCCTGCAAATTTCATAAAGACTTTAAAGTTTATCAGATGGATGTCAAAAGTGCATTCTTGAATGGTGAACTTGCTGAGGAAGTCTATGTTGAACAACCACCTGGTTTTGAAGTTTCCTCAGAAAGTAGAATGGTCTATAAACTACAGAAAGCTCTATATGGACTGAAACAGGCTCCAAGAGCATGGTATGATACTTTGGCCAAATACCTTCTGGAAAGTGGTTTCAAGAAAGGTGAAGTTGATAAAACTTTATTTACCTTAAATCATGATGGGAAACGCCTTAGTTCAAGTATATGTTGATGACATTATATTTGGATCTAAGGACAAGCAACTTTGTGATGACTTTGCAAATCTCATGAAAAATAAGTTTGAGATGAGCATGATGGGAGAATTGAACTATTTCCTAGGATTGCAAGTCAAGCAACTCAATGATGGAATATTCACTAGTCAGACAAAGTATGCAAAAGACATGCTCACAAAGTTCAATCTTAAGCCCTCTGAAAAGAATGCTAAGATACCTATGAGCATAGGAACCAAAATGACCTATACTGAATCAGATAAGAGTGTTGGAAATTAATAGGTTCACTACTTTACCTTACTGCAAGCAGACCAGATATTCAATATGCAGTTGGAGTATGTGCTAGATTTCAAACAAATCCAATGCAATCACACTACAACATTGCTATGAAAGTATTAAGGTATGTGAAAGGTACAGTAAATGTAGGTTTGTGGTATCCTAAAGAAGGTGGATTGAGTTTGGTTGGTTACTCAGATGCTGACTATGCTGGATCAATGCTTGATAGAAAAAGTACCTCAGGAACTTGTCAGTTTCTGGGAACAAGACTTATCTCATGGTTTAGCAAGAAGCAAAACTCAATTGCAACTTCTACCACAGAGGCTGAATATATTGTCACGGTTGTTGTGCAACACAAATTCGCTGATTCAACAACAACTCAGAGACTATGGACTCAATGAAGAGAAAACTCCTATTTTCTGTGACAACACAAGTGCTACTGCAATCACACAGAATCCCAAGTTCCATGCCAGGACAAAGCACATTGATGTTAGACACCACTTCATCAGAGACCATGTTGAAAAAGGCAATATAGAGATACTCAAGATTGGCACAGAAGACCAACTTGCAGATATCTTCACCAAGCCCCTACAAGAAAGCCGGTTCTTGACCTTAAGACATAATCTTGGATTGATGGAGTTGCCTAAGGAATGAAAAATGTCATGAATCTCTAAAGTCTGAGTAAGCAAGGTAGAAAAGAAGCAGGCCTCTGAGAACATGCTCTCAGAAAGCCAAGTTGTTAAGAAGTGTTGCAAAGGTTTCTGAGTAGCAACACTCGAAGGCAAAACATTTCGAGCGGTATCCGTAAAGGCAAAGGTTGGTACACACTCAATGAGTAAATAAGACTAGAACTTACTTACTAAGAGGGTCAAATACATTCAAACAACCAAGTTTCGATTCTTGAATTCGTGAAACTATTTAGTCATAAAGAGAAAAGACACACAAAGCCCAAAAGGTATAAGTTCTGAAAGTCAAACATGTCCAATGTCTTGTATTTTTACCATTTTCATGATAAACAATATATAGATAAGGACTTGACACTCAGAATGATAAGCTCAAACGATTAAGTGTTCCTACTCTTTACTAAGTGACACAATGAATGTAGCATATTAAAAATCCATCAAGTCGGCACATTACCATTTGTTGATTGATATCATTACAAGATATTCAATATAAGCCCTTGATGTATAAACGTTTGATCTCAACGGCTGAGATTAAAACAAAGCAAGTAATGTCTGTTTAGAAATTCAGACGTGGCCCACTAAGCATTTAATGAAGTACAAAGGACGCATTCACGCCTATGCAGATGCAAAGACACGCATTCATATTCACTATATGTATGTTGTATCTATGTATGTTTTGTCTGCTATATATATAGGAATTGGGCAAAAGACAAACACTTTTACCAAAATAGCAAAACCTCTCAAGATTTTCTGCAAAACTTCTTCTGCAACTCAACTTCTTGTGCTTAGTCTTCTGAAAAGATAGACTAATCTCGATTATTCTTGCAAAACCCTTCTATAAACACTCACTCAAAGACTCTATATAAGAGATGGCACCAAAGAAGATGACCACCAAGAACCCTAAGGTCGCATCTTCCGCCCGCCAAAAGCGAGGAAAAGAACTCAAGGTGTTGAATAAACGCCTTCTAGGAGAGTTTACCCCTTCTGACTGGAATCCAAGTCACAAGATGAATTGGGGAGATTTTCTTGTGAAGAAATATGTTTCTGCAGTCATTTCTTCAAAAGCAGATAGAAAACTGATATTGGGAATGTTGAAAAGTTCCCATATCTACAAGTTTCTGTGTGCTGCACCAGTGGATCCACATCGGATGTGTTGGAGTTCGCAACAACTCCAAAATCTTCACAAAAGTTGTGAATGATGTAGAAGAGAAGTACATGCAGATCAAGTTCAAGGACAAGAAATTGTCCTGATCGCAAGACTTTCGCAACTTATTCCGATTGAAAATCGAGGAACAATCGATTTACATCAACATCGTGGATGCCCATGATTCAAAGTGTTAAGGAGCTATTTGAGGCAATCCAGATTGAAAATGCAAAGGGTTGCCAAGAAACTTTGTTCGAAAGCCATCGTAACTACCATCTTCAGAATGATTCAAGCATCCAACTTTCGGAAACTGCAGATCAGCAATCACTGATTCAAATGTCATCCTTGATCTCATCCTTCACAGTGATTATTTCAATCTGAAGACATCACTCATTTCTTCCACATTATCCATCTGTTCAAGATTATTTGTCCTAAATCTGTTAGATGTTTTCATATATTACGATCTAAACCGTTGAATAAATTCAAGATTGCATCTCAACTCTTCATTTTTTATTCAACGGTTTAGATCGTAGTACTAATGTTAGTATAATGCGACTGTACTGAAGTTAGCCATCCCCAACTTAGTTTTGGTTCGTTTAGTGCTATGCCAAACATTCCGTCAATCTTCATTTCACCTCCCACTCTATGAAGATGATAATATGAGTTAAGGGGTAGAGTATATAATTAACTAGCAAGGGGTTGGTGTGCAATAACACTATTTATCCTTTAATTCCATTACAAATATGGACTAGTGCATAACACGCCTGGAATGGTGAGAGCAATGCTCCGAGTCCTAGCATAGCATAGAGCAAACCGATGGATTCCAAGCTACACACTGTACTGAAATGTAATAATACATGCGTTGTGTCATGTACTTGGTACTTGGGTTTTAAATACATCATACACCCATACCTAGTTTGTAATGAGTACATATACATTATATGTGTTGTATCAGGTACTTAGTACTTGGGTGTTAAAGACAATCTACACTCATACCTAATTGTAATGAGTACATATACATGTGTTATGTCAGGGACTTAGGTATTAAAGACAATCTACACCTACAAAGCCAGGCTATATATGCACATCCAGGGATGAGGGATGTAAGGGCGAGTAGATTGCATAAAATGCACCTGCCCCTGTGTTCTACGAGGTTTTTACAATCACACCCCCTACTAGATGTATCTCTCACAAAAAGGTACTCCATCCGTCCCAGTATTAGTTCTCGCATTCCTTTTTAATTATTTAATCCGTCTCAATGTGAGCTTTTCATATATAAATGAAAGTGAATTTTTTCTCCTATGTTATTCACTTTCTTTCATACGTTGTTTACTCTTTCTCCTACTTTATTTGTTCACTCTTACACTTTCTAAACTATTCTAATTATTTATATATTCCACTCTTAAAATTATTATTTGGGCTCATGGGAAGTTAAATCTGTGACAGAGGGAGAATTTGTTAGCCGATAAATCACACAATGACACATGTTGCTACGAACAATACATATAAGTCCGTATCACATGTAATGTTTTACCGCATAACACTTCTCCTCACTTCGAATGATTGTAATTTGAAAGTTTATTTTTTATTATTTTACTTAATAATACTCCCTCCATCCCGCGAATCTATACTCATATTGACTTTTTTCGGTCAACCGTCTCCAACTTCAACTATGAATTAATGTTAAACCGTAAATGTAAAATGTAAAATTAATTTATACAATGAAAGTTTAATCCCTAAAATGTTCAATTAATAGTAACCACATTTTAACCCACGATATTCAAAGATCACCACAGTCCACAAACATGTCATCAACACCACATTTGACTCTCATATCTATTATTCGAATTTCTGACATGTTATTATTTGCTTCTCTTTTGCTTGTTGAATGTAACATTTTGTATGGTTCGCTGTTGACGGGCGATTGGAAAACCAAACATTGTTGTACCCAGCTGTTTTCCAAACACACGCAAAGATTTAAATTTTTATTATTACTGAAAGTCTACTATTCTACACAAATAAGATTTAAATTTATATTATAGTGGATAGTTGACTCGGGATTTCGTTCTCCACGGACACTTATCATAGGAACAAGCAAATAAGACACAGAATAATTTAAAGTACGTAAGAGTAGACAGGTTTATCAATCGTTGTTTTGAAATAAATTCTTAATATATCATGCAGGATCGTATATAATTGTGAAATCGTAAAAAGTAAAGTTTTGAAATCAATGTTTAAAAAAAGCGTAAATGTTCACCAACCTTCCTCACACCGCTACTCTCAACTACTTAGAATTAAACAACGATTTGCTGCCTAGTGGCCGCAAGGGTACATATCGAGGATCAAGTCACGCTTAATCCAGATATCATCAATGCTATACCAATAGTATGTCAGGTCACCAACAAACCATCACATCCCGCTTTCAAAACATGTCACATGTGATATTGTAAAATCTATTACCAAGGCGCAATCGTAGGGATCCCCACGGAAAGTCCGGATTTAATAAAGAGCAAACACAAAATTATGTATAAAACTACTTCATTAATATATCACGGTATATAAAGAAGTAACACAACAGAGTTTCGGCGGTTCGCCTTTACTAAAAGATTTAGCTACTTCATAACATACGTAGACATCAATATAAATTAGTAACTGTTGGTCCAGATAACGGCAAAGTAAAAGACTAGAGGGGGGGGGGAGGGTTGAATAGTTTTTAAAACTTTTGTCGATAAACACGCTCGTAAACTGGGGTTTCGATACTTAAATTCAGAGCGGAAGACTTTAAGATAGGTAAGTGCGTAAACAAAAGTATGTGTGCTTTATCGAAAGATAAATGCAAGGTAAATAACACGAAAGTATAGTGGTATCCGGAGGTGGCGAATCCTCCAACTAATCCACTTTGGCCTTTTCCGAGACCTAAAATTCACTAGAATGTATAATTGAGTTCACCTTACAATAATCCTATTCTAAGATTCCTAAACAAATGGTTCCCAACCAAATGTTCCCCTCGAAGTTATTCCCTCACTCCTAGAGCTAAGTACTTCCTCTACTCAGATAACCTTGAGTTATTCCCATTTTCCAAACCAAGTACTTCCTCTACTCCACGCCTGATGGTGTTGGTTATAAGGTTTGTCGAGAGGCTTTTGTATAACTTTTCGCTTATGTTTCCAGAGAGCCTAATAGAACAAGACTACTTAATACACTTGTTCAAAGGTATGGCAATCCGCTTTTATCGACCCAAGTAATTGATGTCCGCTCGAGAATGAGCTTCGTAAAGGTTATCCGATAGTTCAACTCTTCACTTAATAACAATCTCTTGTTAAGGTTCAGACAACTTAGAACTACTAGTGATTCTTCAAGCAATGTAAAGCTTTCGTAAAGGGTAGTAGAGTGCTTGAGAGAATACTTTGCTAGATTGTAAGTTTGCAAGTTAGATCGCTCTTTTGGTCGATTTCAAAGATCTAAGTGTGTGATATTTATAGATGAATCGAGAGTCGCTGATGTTATCCGTTAGACACAATTCAAATTCAAATATACTTATCTTGAAATGAGTACTCGTAAGTCCTTGTCTCATATCTCGAGAGGATCGTGCTTTAGCGTTTTTTCTCGCCGATGCAATTAATGCATATGTACTATTTCTTTCCGTAGTCTTCAACGGATACATTAGCCTTTCTAATGGCTTCAGATGCTCCATACTCATGATGTCATATGTTCCGTAATCATGTTTCAAAAGTAACTAAATGCACTTAAGAAAGGATTAAGGACATAGTCTTTCCGAGTGAGACTAAACCTTGGTGTCTTCATAAATCTTGTGCGATCTCCTGGCCTTGTAATCTTCGTAAAGCTCCATTGCTAGGATTGATCTTCATGGTCTTCTTGGAAATAAAAATTACATTCAGAGACCTATAATCTTAAAACAAGATTTACTAGACTAATCATACTCAGTGATTTCCTCTTTTACAATGTTCAAGTGAACTAAGGGTACTTAATCACCTTTCTGGCAAAGATAAGAACATGTGATGAATGATCAAAATACTAACAGATATTCCTAACAAATTTTCCCCTTTTTGATCAGTCATCCATGACTATCTTTTACAGTCCTATTACAAATTTGTAATCCTCGAAGAGAAAACAATCCACCACTTAATCATTTCAAATGATATTCAATTTTAGTCAATTATGCGTAAAGTAAACATCAACCAAATCACAAGAAGTGACCTTGTCGATAAGTTGTCATCTATTAAAATGTATCAGAGTATGATCTTCAGATAGGTACAGCTTTACGAGTGAGATGCAACTTTTACAGTATAGAGAAATTCGTAAACAATCAAAGAAGATTACAAAAAGTAACAAAACATACTAAGTAAATTAGAACAACAGAGAGTCCAAGCTCCAAGTAAACATTCTAAGATACTAGTCTTCAAGTCTTCAAAATAACTTAGTTCGTAAACCTCAAGTTCTTCAAAGACCCTTCCGGATCACCGACATAATCATCCACTTTTCTCGCATTCTCGACATAGTCATAAGTATCCTTCCGATGTAAAGTTCGCTTTTCGGATAAGATACAAATTTCATGGTAACTCTTGCCAAGATTGTAGTTTTTCTTCGTAAAGTGTTTGAACCAAGAGTATTTTCCCTGCACCTGCATGGTCTACTTACCGTATAGGTTGAAATACTTGTAAATTTCTTCCAGATAGTGAATATCATCCAGATATTCATCCTTTGTCATGTAGAATGACTCATAGGGATGAAAACCTAGCTTGTTCTCGCTTGTCAGAGCTACCATCCGCTTTTCGTCTTGTGCACATCTTCCGCTTGGGGTAAGGACAAGGAAAAGAAAGGTCCATCTTTCCGCATCATTTCTTTTCAACCTCAAAGTTTAGCCAGCATGAAGGTGCTCATGTTTTAGCAACTCGCTTGCTTTCACTCCATTTTAGGATCCGTCAAGATGGAGTTGGAAACTTATCATTGACAAGTAGATGTTGCGCCCGTAATCCAATACCCTTTCTTGTTCGTAATGCACCTATATGAAGACTCTTCACATCGGTCTTCACATACTCAATGTGGGCATCACCGCTTTTCTTGATGAGTTTCTTTGTTTGCTCGCCAAACCGAATATCCTTCTAGCCTTTCTCGTTAGTGGCCTTCCGTCAGAGATTCCGTGACTCTTTCTTCCCGCCTTGGTCAGGCTGGAAGTCACTGAATCGACTTGGTATTTCCGTAAGGGTTCTGCCGCTAATGGCCTTCACGCCATAGAGGTCAGTAGGGCTTGCTTGCTTCTTCTTTGTTAAGTGGATGCTCGTCTCAGACGATTCATCCTCATCATCATCATTGATGTTCCAGTTGTGAGGCTTGCAGCTCTCTTGACCTCTTACCTCACCTTCTTCTTGATTTTCTTCTTCAGAAGCTTTCTAGTTGTTCCCATTTGAGATCCTAAGGGACTTGGTACCCCTAGTGACCATACTTCTCAGCTTTCTGGCTGGTTGATCTGGAACAACTTCTTCAGCAGGGTGTTCCAGCAGCCTTAATGACTAGTCGACTTGAGGAGGGAGGTTTGATTGTTTTCTTTTCTTCCTCCGCTTTCCGAGGCATCTCTTCCCCTGAGTCATGAATGACTGACTCATGATAGCATAAGCTTCAGAGAGTGATTCAAAGTTCTTCTGGAGGTTGTTATGCACCCTTACCAATTCTTGGATTTCTTCTTTCATGTCCTTGTTTTGCCTAACCAACACTTGCTCTTTTCTGTTGAGCTCTTCAAGAGGCTTTAGAATAGCCTCAGCTTGTCGAGTAGCAAAGGTAGCATCTGCTAGTGCTTGATTGGCATTGTTGCGCCTTCTTCCCCGATCGTAGCTAAGTCTTTCCGAGAGAGAGCTATGTCGGTTGCTCTATTTAGCAATGCAAAGCAAATCTTTCATCTCTTCGGATCGATCAGGACTTGGTTGTCTTGAGCAACAAGTCCGCTCTTAGTTCCAAGAAAACAATGTTCGACCAAAGGCTCATCACTTCTGAAGCACCGGAGCAGAAAATTTGAGGAGCCGTAGGGCTAGCTTTTCCTTAGTGATTAGCCTCTCATCTTCTTCAGGTGATCAAGTTTCGCTTTTCTTCAAAGATCACCGCCATAATCCTTTTCGGATTGTTTGTAGATCGCAATCTTCTTCGCTTTCCATCAAGTGTCCGCCTTCCGAGAAGATGTAGAAGGTCTTTCCGATGCGCCTCAAAGATCATGCTCTTCATCATCATTGTCATCCATGGCATCTATCTCAAAGAATGTGACAACAATGGCATCCTTCAGATTTCTTTGCTCATCTAGGAGTGCCAATTCCTCGCATTAGCTTCTTTGAGCTTCTTGATTTTGGCCTCTTTTTCATCAACAAGAGCTTGACACTCAATGTCGATTCTCTTTCTTCTTCCAACACCTTTCCGAGTTGTTCAATACTAAACTCGCCGTGATTTCTTCAATTGTGTCTTGTTCAAATGTTGGTATTTTGATGAGACTTTGGTGGTGATGATGATGGGCTTTCGAGCATTGAAGGAGTAGCCTTTTCGCACTTCCTTTGCTAACTTTCCTAATCCCGCCGCTTCTGTTGGGGATCATCATTCGATCATCATCATCATCATCATCATCATCATCATCATCATCCTTTTCTTGTCTTCTTGACTGGATGCTCGTAAGGAGGTTCTCGTAGTCATTCTCACCGGGCCTCCTCATCTTCATAAACCAAAGTTGATCACATTAGGAAGTGTGATCATCCTCCCATTTACTTCTTGCTCAGATGGGTAGGTTGTGAGCTTGTGGCAATGCAGGACGGGTCACCATCCGCTCTTGGTTTGAGCATCGCCACTTGAAAGTCCGCTGAGTCTTTGTGCTACTTTATTTAAGAAGTTATCATCCATCAGAGTGGCAAAAGAATATGATTCTGTGGGAAACATAGCATGGATATGGTCTTCCAGATTGATTGCTATGGCCCTTTTCTCTGGGATGTCAATTACTTGCAATGTCGAAAGATCGCCTTTTCGAAGTTTCTCGCCATCGTTCAAGCACTTTAGATGTTTCTTGAGAGTGTGCTTCTTAAAGGCTTGGAGTAAGTTGAGTGGCACTAGACTTTGAGCCCGAAGAAAGGGATCAAGTTAGTTTTGTTCAAACTACTGTGTTAGTATCTCAGGTGCAAAAGTAAGCTTCGAGCATAGCCGTAGAAACACTAGCTCATTTGCTCGACTTCGCTTGTTCGGGCACAGAGGCCTCAGATACCTTGATGTGAGGAGAAGTCCGATCCTCAAAGATCCTTTCTTTCCGATTGAACTTCCAAGTGAGGAAGCTCAAGGCATCTTTCTCGTAAACCTTGGGGTTTCGAACCTTTTCTTCGACATCGCTTGTTCAACAGCTTTTAGTTTCTCTTGAGGAGATAAGATCACATTCTCTTCGGCCCAAGTATTCTTCCGATTGAGCTCGTAAGATAGAACAAACATATTGATTAAGTAGTGAATTTTACCAAAATTTTCTTAAGGAAAGTTTATCGATACTTACCTTCTCAACAAGGCTCAAGAATTACTTCCTCGTAGTGCTTTTCACCTCTGAAACTCTTCGTGTCAGTGTTGGTTCCACCTCCACTACTTTCTCGCTTGTAGCCTAATAAGAGACATTTAAGAATATCGTAACATAAGATTAGAGCAAATTTAAGTTAGTTATTTCTTGCAGAGATAACTTTACTACCGTGGAACAGTGCTCTTCGATGTTCCGAGGTCGAGTAACCTCTTCTTGATTCAAGGGAGTGGACAAGTTTTCTTCTCCCAAATTGTGTTCCAAATTGGCCTCAGAATAAATGAAGCTTATGAGTAACAAGTTAACATTTTAATGTTGACAACTTAGATACAAACTTCTTCATCGAATCAGAGTCAGCCGAAGTCTCTTCGGACTAGTGGAGTTTCCATGCCTCTCTTTGCTCATTGTTGGTCTCTCTACAATATCTTTCCGAGTCTCCATCTCGCTTGATCCCTTTCTCGAGAGTTGAGCTCTCTCGTAAGGTTGAGGAACATGTTCAAGAATGTGGTTTTCTTCACCACATTAAGTGCCGCATTATGAATGTGGAAGCAATGTCAACATCTTCCATCACTCTATCTTCCTCATCCAGCCTTCTTCTTCCCGCCGATGAGGGGCTCCTTTCTTTCGAGGGGTGAGCTTGATGCTCCTCCATGGGTCTCAATCCTGGACTTTTGAATACTTGTGTAAGTACTACATCATCATCGAGTCACCGCCCAGATTGGAGTCGACCCATCTATGATATTTCTATCATCTCCGAGATTTCGAGCACTTGCCCTGCAATTTTGGGGCTTTCGTGTTTTTTCCGCCAAACAACATCTTCGAGATCTTGCTCCGTAAGGTTGTGGTTTTGTACACTTTGGGACTTAGAGGCTTTCGCTTGAGTCCTCTTTCTCTGGCAACCGGAGGTCGAGCAGAGCTTTCAGAGACCTCTTCACCTTGTCAAGGCCTTCAAGCTCTTCCGCTTCTTTCTCGAGCTTTCAGCAGCAATTCTCCTTTTCTTCAAAGGCATGTCCGAAAAGAGAGTTGGTGATTGGGATTTCTTGTCTCTTCCGAGAGTTATTCCCATTGTTTCCGTATCGTAGCAAATTCGAGACTAAAATGCATATCGCCTTTGTCTCAAGAAGGCCATTGATGATTTTAGGCTCAAATTCCTCAATGTGCCCAAGAAATTTGTCAAGGCATTTCCCCAATTGAAGTGGGTTTCGCCTTCATGCTTCTTATTCGTAAGATGCATCATCATCCATCTCTCCATGCTTATCCGGTCTACTCCACCTTTGTTGCCATCAAAGCAACGACCGTATCGAGAGCCAAAGTACTCCAAAGGTTTCGAGACGACCGGTTCGATGGCTTTCGAACAAAGTTTGTCGGGCAACCCTTTGCATTTTCAACTGGATTGCCTCAAATAGCTCCTTAACACTTCAATCATGGAGGCATCCCCGATGTTGATGTCGCCGATTGTTCCTCGATTTTCAATCGGAATAAGTTGCGTAAAGTCTTGCGCCAGGACAATTTCTTGTCCTTGAACTTCAACTGCATGTACTTCTCTTCTACATCATTCACAACTTTTGTGAAGATTTTGAGTTGTTGTAGAACTCCAACACATCCAAAGGTGGATACCCACTGCAAAGACACGTAAACTTGTAGATATGGGAACTTTTCAACATTCCCAATATCGCTTTTCTATCCGCTTTTGAAGAAATGATCAGTAAACATATTTCTTCACAAGAAAATCTCCCAATTCATCTTGTGACTTGATTCCAAATGTAAGGGTAACTCTCCTAGAAGGCTTATTCAACACTGAGTTCTTTTCCTCCTTGCTTTCAAAGCAGGAGCGTAAGATGCACCAGGTTCTCGTGGTCATCTTCTTCGTGCCATCTCTTATATGTAGTCTTTGAGTGAGTGTTTATAGAAGGGTTTTGCAAGAATAATCGAGATTAGTCTATCTTTTCAGAAGACTAAGCACAAGAAGTCGAGTTGCAGAAGAAGTTTTGCAGAAAATCTTGAGAGGTTTTGCTATTTTGATGCAAGTATGAAATTTCGGATTTGGTAAAAGTGTTTCTCTTTTGCCCAATTCCTATATATATAGCGCATAAAACATACATAGATACAACATACATATAGTCAATATGAATGCGTTCAGATTCAGATAGGCGGTACGCCCTTTGTACTTCATTAAATGCTTAGTGGGCCACGCCTCAATTTCTAAATAGACATTACTTGCTTTGTTTTAATCTCAAATTGCTGAGATCAAACGCTTATACATCAAGGGCTTATATTGAATATCTTGTAATGATATCAATCAACAAATGGTAATGTGCCGATTTGATGGATTTTTAATATGCTACATTCATCAGGTCACTTAGTAAAGAGTAGGAACACTTAATCGTTTGAGCTTATCATTTTGAGTGTCAAGTCCTTATATATATATTGTTTATCATGAAAATGGTAAAAATACAATACATTGTAAATGTTTGACTTTCATAAATTATACCTTTGGGCTTTGTGTGTCTTTTTCTCTTTATGACTAAATAGTTTCCTAATTCAAGAATCGTAAACTTCATTGTTTGAATGTATTTGACCCACTCTTAGTAAGTAAGTTCTAGTCTTATTTACTCATTGAGTGTGTACCAACCTTTTCCTCGCCTTTCTCGGATACCTGCTCCAAATGTTTTTCTTTCCGAGTGTTGCTACCGTAAACCTTTGCAACACTTCTTAACAACTCGCTTTCGAGAGCATGTTCGTGAGGCCCGCTTTTTCTACCTTGCTTACTCGACTTTAGAGATTCATGACATTTTTCAGTCCTTAGTCAACTCCATCAATCCAAGATTATGTCTTAAGGTCAAGAACCGGCTTTCTTTTAGGTGCTTTGTTAAGATATCTGCAAGTTTGTATTCTGTGCCAATCTTGAGTATCTCTATATTGCTTTTTCAACATGGTCTCGATGAAGTGGTGTCTAACATCAATGTGCTTTGTCCCGCATGGAACTTGGGATTCTGTGATTGCAATAGCACTTGTGTTGTCACGTAAAATAGGAGTTTTCTTCATTGAGTCCATAGTCTCTGAGTTGTTGTTGAATCAACAGAATTTGTGTTGCACAACAACCAGCAGCAATATATTCAGCCTCTGTGGTAGAAGTTGCAATTGAGTTTTGCTTCTTGCTAAACCATGAGATAAGTCTTGTTCCTAGAAACTGACAAGTTCCTGAGGTACTTTTTCTATCAAGCATTGATCCAAAGATAGTCAAAGATCTGAGTAACCAACCAAACTCAATCCACCTTCTTTAGGATACCACAAACCTACATTTACTGTACCTTTCACATACCTTAATACTTTCATAGCAATGTTGTAGTGTGATTGCATTGGATTTGTTTGAAATCTAGCACATACTCCAATTGCATATTGAATATCTGGTCTGCTTGCAGTAAGGTAAAGTAGTGAACCTATTAATTTCCAACACTCTTATCTGATTCAGTATAGGTCATTTTGGTTCCTATGCTCATAGGTATCTTAGCATTCTTTTCAGAGCGCTTAAGATTGAACTTTGTGAGCATGTCTTTTGCATATTTTGTCTGACTAGTGAATATTCCATCATTGAGTTGCTTGACTTGCAATCCTAGGAAATAGTTCAATTCTCCCATCATGCTCATCTCAAACTTATTTTTCATGAGATTTGCAAAGTCATCACAAAGTTGCTTGTCCTTAGATCCAAATATAATGTCATCAACATATACTTGAACTAAGAGCAGTTTCCCATCATGATTTAAGGTAAATAAAGTTTTATCAACTTCACCTTTCTTGAAACCACTTTCCAGAAGGTATTTGGCCAAAGTATCATACCATGCTCTTGGAGCCTGCTTTCATATAGAGCTTTATGTAGTTTATAGACCATTCTACTTTCTGAGGAAACTTCAAAACCAGGTGGTTGTTCAACATAGACTTCCTCAGCAAGTTCACCATTCAAGAATGCACTTTTGACATCCATCTGATAAACTTTAAAGTCTTTATGAGCTGCAAAGGCCAGAAAGAGTCTTATTGCATCCAATCTGGCAACTGGTGCATATGACTCATCAAAATCTAAACCTTCAGTCTGGGTGAATCCCTTGGAAACCAACCTTGCTTTGTTTCTGATTATTTCACCAGATTCATTCATCTTGTTTCTGACCCCACTTGGTTCCAATCACAGATATTCCTTCTACAAATGGAACTAGTTTCCAGACTTTGTTTCTTTCAAACTGATCCAACTGTTCTTGCATTGCAGAGATCCAGTCTTGGTCTCTTAATGCTTCTTCAATAGTTTTAGGTTCAATGTTTGAGATGAAACATCTAAAGAGAGAATTAGCATTTTCGGCTATTGCTCTCCTAGTCCTAACACCTTGATTGATTGGTCCAATCACATCCTTTGCAGGATGATCCTTGATCCATCTCATCATGAGTTTGGGGCTAGTAGGGTCAACATCTATGTGATCTGAATGTGAATTACTATGATTATGACTTGATACTTCTTCAGTATCTATGACATTTTGTACCACAGAAGGGCGTTGAATGTCTGACACTTGCTCAGTGTGAGGGCTTTTTGGGACATGCCTGTCAGAGAGGTCATTTCCAGAATTAGCTCTCTGATGAACATCTTCAGTTTCCATTTCTGGAATTCGCATAGGAAATTCTTCATCATGTATGAGAATCATCTGGTTGTTACTAGGCATTTCATGCTTTTCTTCGTCAGAGTCATCCTCTCTTTCCATAATGATGTTTTTCCTTTCTGAGGGTTCTTCTTCAGAATCCTTTAACATTAGTTCCTTGAACCTTTCTAAGAGTTCATCATCAAGGGGTGATTTCTTGCTTTCTTCATAGAATACAACATGAACTGATTCTTCAATCTTCTTTGTTCTTTTGTTGTAAACTATGTAAGCTTTGCTATTCATAGAATAACCAAGAAACACTCCTTCATCTGCCTTTGGTTGAAATGTTCTTAGATACTCTTTTCCATTGTTAAGAACAAAACATCTACAACCAAATACTTTCAGATGTTTAATATTAGGGGGTCTACCAAACAAGAGCTCATAAGGGGTCTTGTCATGGTGTTTGTTTATCAAACATCTGTTCTGAGTGTAGCATGCTGTGTTTAGAACTTCAACCCAATAAACTTCACTTATTTCAGTGTCAGCCAGCATTGTCCTTGCTGCTTCTTTAAGGGTTCTATTTTTCCTTTCTGCAACACCATTTTGTTGTGGTGTTCTTACAGAGGAAAGTTGATGTTGTATACCTTTCCGGTACAAAACTCCTTTATGTAATCGGTTGACAAATTCAAGACTACATGTCCTCGATTGCAGATACCTTGTCATTTTTTATGACTTCAAGCTTATTTAGCAAGTTTGGTATCTCCACCCTAGCATCAGATTTATGCTTCAGAAAGACAACCCAAGTGAATCTTGAGAAGTCATCTACAACAACAAGACCATACTTCTTTCCTGCATAACTAGTTACAGATGATTCAAAAAGATCCATGTGTAATAGTTGCAGTGGTCTAACACTAGAGTGTCTGATTTTGGACTTGAAAGAGATCTTAGATTGTTTCCCCATCTGACAGGCAGAACAGATACCATCCTTTCTGAAATATGTTTTGGGAAGGCCAACCACTAACTCTTTCTTGGCAAGTTTGTTCAGAGTTTTGAAATTCAAGTGACTCATTCTTTTGTGCCATAACCAGTGCTCTTCTGTGTGACCTGATTGACTCACCATGAGACATTCTTCAGTTGTGGCAGATGCCCAATCGGCAACATAAAGACTGCCTTTCCGCCTAGCAATGAAGACTGTCTGCTTTGACTCATTGTCAATAAGTTTGCAATACTTTGCTTTAAATTTCACAAGAATCCTTTGTCTAAAAACGCTCATGCTAAATAGATTGTATTTCAAACCCTTAACATGTAATACGTCAAGAATTGTTAAGATCCCAATTGACGCTACAAATCCCAGAGAGGATTTAATTCTCCTCCAAAGAAACTGATGTCCGTCCATTGTTGCAAGCTTTGTAGTTCAGATTTGCTTTGTCTCCGTCATGTGCTTTCCGTGATCCACTATCAAATAGCCATTGAGCCTTAGTCCAAGAGGCGCTCAAAACAGAAACAGAGTTAGGTTCTTGCCTCGTAGATAGAACCACTTAGACTAAACATTCTTCCAAAGAGGAATCCATATTTTAGTGAATTTCGGAGTTTGTTTTTGTCTAACTTTATGAGAAGGAGAAACAATAGAATCGTAATTTTGATCTCAATCTTCCTTCGAGGTGTTTCTAGGTGTTCCTTTTGGTGCTTTCTCGACCTCGGTTTCGGATTGCTTTTCAAAACTTAGCCTTTCCGCCGTGTTCCTTCTAGCTTTGCATTCAATTTTCAAAGGTTTGAGATTTCTTCCACTTCGCTTATTGCTACGCGTAATATCACCCTTGCGCCATTGTTCTTGTCCTTCCTCATATTGTTGTAAAAGGACTTTTCCAATAGACGATAGCCAATGCCATTTCAACACCTTCGCTTTCTGAATGCGGTCTTCACAAGCCTTACTAGTTTCTGTACCGTCTTTATTTTCATAAAATGGTACAGTAGAGAATTTGCCTATTCCAACAATTCTTCCTTTCCTAGTAATATGGCAATGTGGATGGCTACATGTCTGAGGGTCAGATTTCTTTTTAGAAGCTTCACCCACAAGTTTCTTGTGAACTTGTTGTTCTTTCAAAGGTCATGCTACTCCTTTTCCTTTGTCAACTACCTTAGCTTTCGACCAATGCTATAGGTGGTTGAAGAACCATTCGCTGACTTTTTACAAAGGTCAACCTTTCATCACTCTTCTTCGAAGAGATGAATTACTCGATTGTTCATCAAGTCCAAGTCCACCTTTCTCGGAGGGATCTCTCGATATGATTGAACCTCGGAGAGTGTCACTAGCCTTTGCATAAGATTGAAGGATAGCTCTTTCTTCAAGTTCCTCATTCTCGTAAAGCCTTTTATCATTTTCTTATTAAGTTCATCCAAGGCTAGTTTGTGAAAATTTTCATTTTCGACATATCCGATTTTTCGTAAGGGCTATTTCAAATATTTTGTTCTCGATACTCGTTAGCTCGAAACCCTTTTTCAAGAGTTTCTTTGCTTTCCTCTTGAATTCGGTTTTGATTGTGCTTCCGTAAATTCTTTCTCATAACGATCCAATTCACTCGATTAACTCCAGATCCTCAATTCCATCATCACTCTCATAGTACGTAAATTGTGAAATGTTTGTTACCTCATCAGCCATAAGACACATTTCAATGTTGGAGATGTCCGACCAAGAATCTCAAAGAACTCCACACATTTCATTCTTCTTAAGGTCGAATTACGTCGTGGGTGATTCCACACAATTCTGGTGATGGTAGGTTTGAGTTATCTCAATCTCCATCTTCGTAATCTGCCTCAATATCTAGAGCATCAAGTCGATTTGAATCTTCTTCCTTTCTTCACCAAGAAGGCCCTTTGATTTCTTTTGTAATTTCTTCGTCCTTCTTGTCACATGTCTTGAGCTTGTTTAAAGCAGGCAATCTCTCGACGTGACGGCTTTTGACAATAGAAGCGATATCATTTCCTATCTCTCCGATTCAAGATTAACACCTTTCCGAATGGGGTCTTCAGAGAGTTGTTTAGTTGAATGTTCTCAGATCGATGATAGTTTGGGCAAAGATGCTTTTTCACTTTTCTTTAGCTTTTCTTCTCAATCTCGACTCACAAATTTATTCATGTGTCTTCTTGCAAGAGCATTTTCTTCGATGCGTCTTTGGTATCTTTCTTTCGTAAGTACCGAGAGACTAGAGCAACACTTTGCAACTTCTCAAATTTGTTCTCTCCGAGTTGTCTCATAATCTACTGAGCAAGATGAGAGAAGAGCTCCTTTGGAGTAATATTTGGCATTCCTTGGTTGAAATAAAAGAATTTAGTGTGTTCCGATTGCGATTGAGACTTCGACAATAGTCTTAATCTTTTCCGGCGGAGTATCTGCTGCTTTCACCAAGTGCAGCCATATCACTCATAAGAGTAAACCCGAAATCAAGTTCTTCCAGAGTTTCAGTGGGACCTTGCTTGAAGTTTTGGAACTTCAATTTAAGAACTTCGAACTTGTTTTCTTTTCTGCCCGCATGCATTTCTTCAATCAATTGCCAGCAACTTCGCTGCTTTAGCACCCCTACCATAATCGTATGTGCTCAGGTGTCGATCTGATGATTATATTACGAGCTTGACCATCCAATCTGTGTCTCTTGGCATCTTCAGATGTCCAGAGCTCTCTTGGCTTGTCTTCATACATAATGCTTCCACGAGCAACACGACCACTATCACTAGCAGTCGCATCCTCGCTTTCATCTTCCTTGTCTGAGGCTTTTCTTCCATCAGACACCTCAGTAACTTGTTTGAGTTGTCTGATTTTAATAGGCCCTTCATTGATGATATAGATCATCTCATCACTAATGGCCTCCAGATGGAGCATCATGTTGTTCTTCCATTTCTCGTAGTTTTCTGGCTTCAGAACGGGTGCATCACTCAGAGACATTCATGCGCACTTAACACACAAATTATATAGTCCTCAGAAAGGGACAAAGTTTCTTCACCTATCTGGGGATCTAGGTTCAGTGCAGAAGGCTTGGGAACCTCCTGGAAGAAAGAGAATTCTTGGTTCAGTTCTCCGCCTTAACGACAGAACAAAGGATTGATCAAATTCTATTGCTCTGATACCACTTGTTGGTCCAGATAACGGCAAAGTAAAAGACTAGAGGGGGGGGGGGAGGGTTGAATAGTCTTTTAAAACTTTTGTCGATAAACACAGTTTCTCAGAAACTTGGGGGGTTTCTGATACTTAAATTCAGAGCGCGGAAGACTTTAAGATAGGTAAGTGCAGAAACAAAAAGTATGTGTGTGTGCTTTGCTGAAAGATAAATGCAGCAAGGTAAATAACACAGCAAGTATAGTGGTATCTGGAGGTGGCGTAATCCTCCAACTAATCCACTTCGGTCTTTCTGAGACCTAAAATTCACTAGAACAGATAATTGAGTTCACCTTACAATAATCCTATTCTAAGATTCCTAAACAAATGGTTCCCAAACAAATGTTCCCCCTGAGTTATTCCCCAGCTCCTAGAGCTAAGTACTTCCTCTACTCAGATAACCTTGGAGTTATTCCCTGATTTTCCAAACCAAGTACTTCCTCTACTCCACGCCTTGATGGTGTTGGTTATAAGGTTTGTCAGAGAGGCTTCTTGTATAACTTTTCAGTTATGTTTCCAGAGAGCCTAATAGAACAAGACTACTTAGTACACTTGTTCAAAGGTATGGCAATCGCTTCTTCGACCCAAGTAATTGATGTCCGCTCGAGAATGAGCTTGAAAGGTTATCCGATAGTTCAACTCTTTCACGAATAACAATCTCTTGTTAAGGTTCGTGACAACTTAGAACTACTAGTGATTCTTCAAGCAATGTAAAGCTTTGAGAAAGGGTAGTAGAGTGCTTGAGAGAATACTTTGCTAGATTGTAAGTTTGCGGTGTTAGATCGTTCTTTTGGTCGTATTTCAAAGATCTAAGTGTGTGATATTTATAGATGAATTGAGAGTCGTTGATGTTATCCGTTAGACACAATTCAAATTCTCTATACTTATCTTGAAATGAGTACTCGTAAGTCCTTGTCTCATATCTCAATGAGGATCGTGTTTAGCTTTTAGCTTTTCTGCCGATGCAATTAATGCATATGTACTATTTCTTGTCCTGTAGTCTTCAACGGATACATTAGCCTTTCTGATGGCTTGCATGCTCCATACTCATGATGTCATATGTTCCAGAATCAATTGTTAAGTATTGGACGTACTTAGCTTGGGAAGCTAGGGAATAACTCCATACTCATGATGGCTTGCATGCTCCATACTCATGATGGCTTGCATGCTCCATACTAAGGAATAACTCCAAGGTTATTGAGTATTGGAAGTACTTAGCTTGGGAAGCTAGGGAATAACTCAAAGGTTTCTGAGTATAGGAAGTACTTGGCTGTGAAAGCCGGGGAACAACTCAGGGGGAACATTTGGTTGGGAACCAATTGTTAAGAATCTTAGAATAGGATTATTGTAAGGAGAACTCAATTATCTGTTCTAGTGAATTCTAGGTCTCTGATAGACCGAAGTGGATTAGTTGGAGGATTACGCCACCTCCAGATACCACTATACTTGCTGTGTTATTTACGTTTAGATTTACATTTCACAACACACACACATATTAACTGCTTCGCACTTATCTTTATTAAGTCTTCCTGACTCGATTCTAAGTATCGATATCTATTCAGATATCGAGAAATAGTTGTTATCGACAAAAGTTTTAAAAGACTATTCACCCCCCTAGTCTTTTACTTTGCCGTTATCTCGACCAACAAGTGGTATCGAGGCAGAGGTTCACCACCTTGACCTTGAACCTAGATCCCCAGATAGGTAAAGGAACTTTGTCCACTTTTGAGGACTATTTAATTTGTGTGTTAAGTGTGCAGGTATGTCTCTGAGTGATGCACGCGTTCTCAAACCAGAGAACTACGAGAAATGGAAAAATAACATGATGCTCCACCTTGAAGCCATAAGTGACGAGATGATCAAGTAATAAAGAATGGCCCAATAGTCATTCAACAACTTAAGCAAGTCATGGAGGTTTCGGTGGAAGAGACAGAGATCAAAGCGAAGGATCTTCACAAACAGATCGCCAACTAGTGGAAGATCTCTCGTCAAGTTATTTACGAACCAAAGCCCAGAGAACTCGGACATCGGAAGATGCCAAGAGGAATCGTCTGGATGGTCAAGCTCGTAACATCATCATCGGATCGACACTGAGCACATACTGAGGTAAATCGTGGTGCTAAACGGCGAAAGTTGCAACCGATTGAAGAAATCTGTGCGGAACCGAAAACCAAGGAAAACAAGTTCAAGTTCTAAAGTTGAAATTTCAAGATTTCAAACAAGGTCCCACCGAACTCGAAGAACTTGATTTCGTGTTTACCACTCTCATGAGTGATATGGCAAGACTTGGGAAAGCAATAGATACTCTCAGTCAGAGAAGATTAAGACTATTGTCAGAAGTCTTAACCACAACTGGGAGCATACTAAATTCTTTTATTTTAACCAAGGTATGCCAAATATCACTCCAGTGGAACTTTTCTCTCATCTTGCTACGGTTGCAGAATGTTGCTCTAGTTACTCAAGGAACTTCTGAAAAGAAGAAAAGCAAGGAGGAGACTGAGGATGCTCTTGCTGCAAAGCAAATGAGCAAATTTGTCAGTCGAGAAATTGAGAGAAGAAAAGCCAAAGAGAAGCTGAAAAAGCATCTAGGCTCAAACTATCACCAGTACAAAAATATGCAAAGCTCGCTGAACAAGCCAGCTCAGAAAGCATCATGTACTGAGGAAGCAGAAATTGGAAACGATATGTGTTTCTATTGTCAGAAACCTGGCCACTTCAAGAAGGATTGTCCTGCCTTCAACAAACTAAGGACAGGTGACAAGAAAGATAGAAGAATCTTCAGAAGAAGCCAGAAAGCTTTGTTGACTGAAGAAAGAAAGAAAATCCAAATTCAACTGGATGCTCTAGACGTTGAGACAGATTCTGAAGATGACAATTCAGATGACTCAACCTTACCATCACCAGAATTATGTGGAGTTACTCATGATATAATCGACTTCGGCCTCAAGAAGAATGAAATGTGTGGAGTTGCTGAAATTGACGGTCCAGACATCTCCAACATAGAAAACTGTCTTATGGCTGATGAGAATGCTTCCTGGACTAAAGCACAATGGCTATTTGATAGTGGATGCGGAAAACACATGACAGGAGACAAAGCAAATCTGGTCGATTACAAAGCTTGCAACACAGGACCAGATATCAGATTTGCTGGAGGAGAATTAAATCCCTATCTGGGATTTGGCAACGTCAAATTGGGAACTTTAACAATCACTGACGTATTACATGTTAAAGACTTGAAATATAATCTATTTAGCATGAGCCAGTTTGCAAACAAGGGTTTTACTATAAAATTCAAAGCTAAATACTGCAAACTAATTAACAATGAGTCAAAGCAGACAGTCTTAGTTGGTCGGCGGAAAGGCAATCTTTATGTTGCCGATTGGGCATCTGCCACAACTGAAGAATGTCTCATGGTGAGTCAATCTGGTCACACAGAAGAGCACTGGTTATGGCACAAAAGAATGAGTCACTTGAACTTCAAAACTCTGAATAGACTTGCCAAGAAAGAGTTAGTGGTTGGCCTTCCCAGAACATCTTTCAGAAAGGATGGTATCATTACCTTTGTCGGATGGGGAAACAATCTAAGATCTCTTTCAAGTCCAAAATCAGACACTCTAGTGTTAGACCACTGCAACTTTTACACATGGATCTTTTTTAATCATCTGTAACTAGTTATGCGCAGAAAGAAGTATGGTCAGTTGTTGTAGATGACTTCTCAAGATTCACTTGGGTTGTCTTTCCGAAACACAAATCGATGCCGGTGGAGATACCAAACTTGTGAAAAAGCTTGAAGTCATGAAAATGACAAGGTATCCAATCGTATCAGACCATGGTCTTGAAGTTTGTCAACCAGTACATAAAGGAGTTTTGTACCTGCAAAGGTATACAACACCAACTTTCCTCTGTAAGAACACCTCAACAAAATGGTGTTGCAGAAAGGAAAAACATAACCCTTAAAGAAGCTGCAAGGACAATGCTAGCTGACACTGAAATAAGTGAAATTTATTGGGTTGAAGCTGTAAACACAGCCTGCTACACTCAGAACAGATGTTTGATAAACAAACACCATGACAAGACCCCCTATGAAATCTTGGTTGGTAGACCCCCTAATATCAAACATCTGAGAGTATTTGGTTGTAGATGTTTTGTTCTAAACAATGGGAAAGATTATCTGAGAACATTTCAACCAAAGGCAGATGAAGGTGTTTTTCTTGGCTATTCCACAAACAGCAAAGCCTACAGAGTTTACAACAAAAGAACAAAGAAAATTGAAGAATCAGTTCATGTTGTATTCTATGAAGGAAATAAGAAAACACCTCCTATTGATGAACTCTCAGAAAGGTTCAAAGAACTATTACTGAGGGTTCTAAAGAAGAATCCTCAGAAAGAAGAAACATCATTATGGAAAGTGAGGATGACTCTGACGTAGAAAAGCTTGAAAAGCCTAGTAACAACAAGATGACTCACAGACATGATGAGGAATTTCCTATGAGTTTTCCAGAAATGGAACAGTTTACTGAGAACCTTCATCATGAAGAGGTATCGAAAATAAGAATCTTTGAAATGCATGTTTGGATATCTCTAACATCGAAAAAGTGTCGATATCAATGACATTTCCCATGTCGATATCTCGAATCGAAAAAGTATCAAATCAAAATCTTAGTGATTCACATTCAGATCACTTGGATATTGATCCTACTAGCACTAAACCTATGATGAGATGGATCAAAGATCATCCTACAAAGGATATAATTGGACCAATTAATCAGGGTGTTAGGACTAGGAGAGCAGTAGCTGAAAATGCTAAATCTCTCTTTGGATGTTTCATCTCGAATATTGAACCTAAAAATATAGAAGAAGCATTAGAAGACCAAGACTGGATCTCTGCAATGCAAGAAGAGTTGGATCAATTTGAGAGAAACAAAGTCTGGAAACTAGTTCCATTTATAGAAGGAATATCTGTGATTGGAATTAAATGGGTTTTCAGAAACAAGATGAATGAATCTGGTGAAATAACCAGAAACAAAGCAAGATTGGTTGCGAGGATTTACCTGCATCAAGGCTTAGATTTTGACGAGTCATATGCACCAGTTGCCAGATTGGATGCAATAAGACTCTTTCTAGCCTTTGCAGCTCATAAAGATTTCAAAGTTTATCAGATGGATGTCAAAAGTGCGTTCTTAAACAGAGAACTTGCAGAAGAAGTTTATGTTGAGCAACCACCTGGCTTTGAAGTTTCCTCAGAAAGTAGAATGGTCTATAAACTACAGAAAGCTCTGTATGGACTGAAACAGGCTCCAAGAGCATGGTATGACACTTTGGCCAAATACCTTCTGGAAAGTGGTTTCAAGAAAGGTGAAGTTGATAAAACTTTATTTACCTTAAATCATGACGGGAAACTACTCTTAGTTCAAGTATATGTTGATGACATCATATTTGGATCTAAGGACAAGCAACTTTGTAATGACTTTGCAAATCTCATGAAAAGCAAGTTTGAGATGAGCATGATGGGAGAAATGAATTATTTCCTAGGATTGCAAGTCAAGCAACTCAATGATGGAATATTCATTAGTCAAACAAAGTATGAAAAAGATATGCTCACAAAATTCAATCTTAAGCCTTCTGAAAAGAATGCTAAGATACCTATGAGCATTGGAACCAAAATGACCTATATTGAATCAGATAAGAGTGTTGAAGAACATAAGTATAGGAAATTGATAGGTTCACTACTTTACCTCACTGCAAGTAGACCTGATATTCAATATGTTGTTGGAGTATGTGCTAGATTTCAGACAAATCCAATGCAAACACACTACAACATTGCTATGAAAATATTAAGGTATGTAAAGGGTACAGTAGATGTAGGATTGTGGTATCCTAAAGAAAGTGGATTGAGTTTAGCTGGGTACTGGGACGATTATCCGGATCACCGCTGATAGGAAAACCACCTCGTGAACTTGTCGGTTTCGGGTACTAGACTTATCTCATGGTTTAGCAAGAAGCAAAACTCAATTGCAACTTCTACCACGTAGGTGAATATATTGTCACTTGGTTGTTGCGCAACACAAATTCTGTGGATACAACAACAACTTAAAGACTATGGACTCGATGAGAAGAAAACTCCCATTTTCTGTGACAACACAAGTGCTATTGCGATTACACAGAATCCTAAATTTCATGCCAGAACAAAGCACATTGATGTTAAACATCACTTCATCAGAGACCATGTTGAAAAGGGCAATATAGAGATACTCAAGATTGGCACTGAAGACCAACTTGCAGATATCTTCACTAAGCCACTACAAGAAAGTAGATTCTTAGCCTTAAGACATAGTCTTGGACTAATGGAACTACCAATGAACTGAAAGAGTTCAGGTATCTGGAACGGGCATCCAGAGAAGAGGTATCTGGAACGGGCATCCAGAGAAGAGGTATCTGGAACGGGCATCCAGAGAAGATGTATCTGGAACGGGTATCCAAAAAAGAGAAAAGAAATGAACGGGTATCCAGAAGTCAAAAAGGCTAAAGAGCAAAAAGATAGCTTAAGATCTCTGAGACGGGAACTCAGATATCTGAATCACTCTATAAACCGGGAACACAAAAGAGAATAGTATAACTATCTGCAGTCAACTACTCTCTTGAAACTCGCATTATTTCTATCTTGATGAAAAACTTGAAAAAAATCCTAAGTATAAGACAGATTCAGATGCGAACAGTGTCCTTGGTCATACAGAATTGTGATTCAGATAGCAAGTCGCCAAAATTCATTAAATGGGCACAATTACACTTGCTGATTGTGATCATTGCTGAAGAATCAATGGTGACCCTCGATGAAATTAAACGATTGATCTGTACGGTGGAAATTAATTCACAGTAAATAGTGGACTGTTGAAATTCAGACATGGCCCACTAAGCATTTAATGTCAAACTAGCTTTTGCTCACGCCTGCTTGCAATTCACAGATACGTACACACAAAATCAATTTGTATGTATTTGTCTGTTGGGATTCAACTGCAATATATATAGGATTTTGGCAAATGAAATCACTTTTGCCTAATCCGAAAATTCATCTTGCACAAAAATAGCAAATCCTTCTCTTGATTCTCTGCAAACCCTCTACAATCTCTGCAAATCAAGATTAAGTTTTTCTGAAAAGAATCACTGAATCAAATCTCTTTCAAACACCAATTTCAAATCCCTACACTATATAAAGAGATGGCCTCCAAGAACGCTTCAACACAGAAATCCCAAACCTCCACTGGTACTGCTGAAAAGCAAGCACCAGAGTTGGTTATTGTAAACAACCGACTGGTAGGAGTTTTTAATCCTGACCATTGGACTTCAAGTCACAGAATGATTTAGGGTGGTGCCATGGTTGAGGAATACCTCTCTGCTGCAATAGAAAACCAAACTGACAGAAAATTGATTCTTGACATGCTTGAAAAGGCACAAATCAAGGGTTTTCTATCTGCTCGCCCAAGTGGAATATCATCACTCGATGCGTTGGAATTCTACAACAACTCCAGGATTATTTCCTGTGTTTCTGAAGGCACTGAAATAGTGTCTATCAAAACCTCAGTCCAAGGAAAGGAAATCCTTCTGGACTTAACAACTTTCTGTAAGTTGTTTGAGGTTCAAAATCTTGGAAAGGATTTTGAAATAAACACCAAGGATGAGGAACTCCTTGAAGGTGTTAAAGAACTTTCTGATGACGTGTGATCTTGAAAAATCAGATACACCCACTGAGTTCAAGCATGCTGACATCCGAACCAGACATCTGTTGGTTCACTGGGATGTACTGGCTTGCATTCTTCACAGATGCTTTGATGGTCTACAAGGAGGTGCTGACCAGATAAGCCAAGAACGATGGATCATGATGTTCTTGCTGAATCAACAAGACAAAAGGCTGGAAAACCCTTTTAATCTGGGAAATGCCTTCATGAAATTCGTGAAGAAGATTCAAGGCTTCGAGCCTAAAATTGTCAAAGGACTAGCTGAGCCAAAGGCCACTGTAGGATATGGTCTGAAGATATGCTACTTGCTGGAAAAGCTTGGCATTGAGCTCAGAGAGACAGCTGAAATAGCCAATAGTAACTTACTCTATAAATATGAGTATACAAATTTGATGAAAAAAGTTACTGGGTCTCAGAAAGTTCCTAAGAAGTGAAAGTCTGAAAAGATATCTGAAGAAAAGGTTGCGACCAAGAAGCCCAGAACTTCAAGAAAGAAGTCTGCTGGCAAATCAGAAGACACACCCAAAGAGGTTGTCAATTCTCAGTTATCTACAAGCATGGCAGATGAACTCATCAATGCTGCAAAAGAGTTATCAACTACTGAACAAGTAGACTCAGCAAGAGAAAGTGCTTTCAGAAATGTTGCGACCAATGCAGAAAGCCTTGCTGATGAACTCATAAATGCTGCCAAAAGTGGTGAAAAGCACCAAGCCCCATCTGCAGAAACCGCAGGAATAATGGACCAATCAGTTCCCAATGCTGATGAGAGCTCTGACGATGAAGATGATGAACTAGTCATCTCTCAAGTCCTAGAAAGAACAAAGAGGGCTAAGGTTACTGAAAAAGTAACTGGTGATAAGGTATCTGAAGAAGAACCTACACCACATGTTGTTGAACCTATAGTAAAGGTTGTTGGTGCAAACACATCATCAGGGAATGTTTCTCTTGCACAACTTCAAAAAGCCCTGATGAGTGGTATTTTAGTGCTGGCAGATGCTGATGGAAATGCCACATCTAAAAATCTGGAAGAACATTCTACTGATCAATCTTTTGCTTCCAGACAACCACAACAGCCACAAGTGGTTGATGAAATGGTAAATGAACTCCATTTTGAATTACCAGCAATACAGTATGCTGAAGAAAATCCTCAAATGAGCAGGTTCCCCAACTCACTGAGAGGGATCAAACTGAGACATCTACTCAGAATGATCAACCAGGGGAGGCAACTGAGTTGCATACTCAGGAAAGGTGTGAAGTACCAGAAACTTCAAACAAAGAAACTGCACTGGGACAAGACGACCAATGTATAGAAAGGTCACAAGTTCCAGAGACCAATCAGCCTGAAACTGCTCAGGTAAATGACTGGTTTAACTCTTACCTTGTGAAAAATCTTATACTTATAAATCTTGTTACCTCATAAGAATTTCTTTGTTACAGGCTGAGTTAGAAACACAAACACAAGAGGAAGCTGAAAAGCTTACCTCAGAAACTGAAAAGGAGGTTCCTTCAACCTCAACTCTTGAGAAATCTGAGCCTGTGCCACAGGTAAATGATTCTTAAAGAGAACTAATTTTTCAGTAAAAATGTTTATGTGCTCATTCATGTTAAATGTTTCTAACAGGCTCCAACTGATATGGAAGAAGATAAGGCAGAAATGCCAGAGACAAACCCAGAAACCAACAAGGTTTCTGAAGAACACATCACTGAGCCTTCAAACTTGAAAGTATATGACAATCAAGTGACAAGTATTCTTCATCTAGGGTTATCTTTTATCTCTTCTAATATTCAATACTTTCTACTTACAGGCTATTTCAGAAGTAGAAATGCAAGGGGAAAAAGTTGCGACATCCCCTGCATCAATGGAAATTGATGAAGCCCCCAAGGCAACATCACTCGAAAGAACACCAGAAACTGCACAAGTTTCTGAGAAAAATGAATCTGAGCTTCCTTTTGAGGAAGTAAGTAGCTCAAATCAGAATTCATTAAAAGCATATTTATGCATAGATTCTTTCAAACTATTTCCTAAGTATTGTATTTCTCTCAGGTTCAAGAAAGAAAGGTTGATGAGGACTAGACTTCCAAGTCTCCACCTCACAACAAGATATCTGCGACACCAATTGTCTCAGTAGAACAAGTCTCTGAGCCTGAAGTACTTACTCAGGTAACTCAGAAACTAAACTACACTACTACTCAGATATCTACCAAAGTTTTGAAACTCACTCAAAACTCTTTCTTTCAGGCTCAAACAGATGCAAAGCAGGTTCCCATTAAAGAAACAAGCGACCTACTTCACTTCTTCAAAGCTCACACCCTGCCAAAGCATATTCAATGCTTCAAGAAATGGCAGAAGTTAAGGTGCTCTGATCTCTCTGAAATATTGAGAATCACAGATCAACCAATCAGACGAGCTCTTGACACGAAACATATGTCCAAGCAATGTTCCCTAAGAACAATATACTGATTCGACTACTACATAAGGACTTTTCCGGAGAAGTGGCGATAGTTTGATACATGCCTTTGAACAGCAGATGGTCGACAAGATTACAGATGGCATTCAAGCTGCCCCGCCTGCACGCAATTTATACCTTCTGAACAAGAAGAAGTTAATGGGCAGAAGATCACTATCCCGGAAGTGATCAATCTTGTATCTGAAGATGATGAGGAGGAAGAAATGAATGAAAATTACTTTGATGAACCTCCCACTGACCATCACCAAAAGGATGATGATGATACCCCTGCACCAGGGACCGGAGGAATTTCACTAAGAAATGATGCCTCAGCTGCTGAAAAGCAAACTGAGAAGACTTCACAGAAATCTCCGTCTTCATCACCTCAGAAATCTACTCATCCATCTTCTAACCAACACGCAGTTACTACTGAACAAGTAGTTGAGCTTTA
Source organism: Plantago major (assembly GCA_026545765.1). Taxonomy (NCBI): domain Eukaryota; kingdom Viridiplantae; phylum Streptophyta; class Magnoliopsida; order Lamiales; family Plantaginaceae; genus Plantago; species Plantago major. The sequence goes on from CM048839.1 coordinate 34,680,285, forward strand.
CAAGAAACAAATCGAAAATACTAAACACTCAAACCAGATCGCTTCAACTCAAAACTGTTGGAAGAAGAACAACAGCTCCATCTTCAACTGGAAGATCAAATAGCTAAATCCAGAGATAAGATTGATCAACTACAAGATCTATACTTAGAAGAAATGATTGCTTACTCTGAGGTTAAAGAGCTACGGGATGCTGTGCAAGAGATCACCAAAGAACTCGATACTGAAGAAGTATCTGAAGTCAAGCATGATGCTAAGGCTGCATCATCTTCAAAAGAAGTACCATCCTCCTCCCAGAAAGGAAAGAAACCAATCTCTGAGATGGTTGCTGGACTCGATACAATCGATGAAAATGTCCAAGAGGATGAAGATCACTGGGCTGATTACTCAGATGATGAAGAAGACAAGACTTTGGCAGAACACCGCAATGAACATTTAGCGGTTTCTCACTTGAAAAGGAAGCTGATTGCTCCTACAATATTCAGCAAACTGCCAAACGTCCACTCCCATGAATACATGAACAGGTGTCAAGTACTGACACAACTTAAAAAGGAGATGTCTTCACAGAACAAGGAAGTAATTGCCTCCGTCCCCTCTGAAATGAGAAAGTTCACTGAGCTCATCACTCAGAGAACAACTAGCATAGTCATTGCTCAGAAAGATCTGGGAATGATAAGGGACGATGATGCGTCTTTAGCTGAAAAAGCTTTTCAAGAGGCAAGTTACACTGCTGGAAAAGCAGATGCCATCCTAGGCCCATTGGCAGAGCTCACTGATAAGGACAATGGACTTATCAAGCAAAATCAGGAGCTCAAAGCCGAACTTCAGAAGTTGGTCACTGCCTATAATTATCTACAAGGGCACTTCAACTCTCTCTCAGATTCCTTTATGAGATTGAGTCAGCCAACAATGACTAAGGGGGAAAGAAAGTACAAATCTGGACCTCAAAGTCAGGGGGAATGGGAAGAAGGAGATGAAAACAAGAAGAAATGAGTCAGTGCAAAGGAAGAAGAAAAACTTCCAGCCACCACTCAGAATCAATGAACCCTCCTCAAGCCAAGCCGCTGTGCAAATAGTAGTTGCTTCCCAGAAACCCACTGAAGGAACCAAAATGGTAACAAGGGCCATGGCACAGAAACCTCCAAGGAGTACCAAGGCTCCAAGGAGAAGACAAGTTAGAGGGATTGATGAATCTTCTGAAGAAGAAAAAGAAGGTCAAATCAAGTCCTGTGGCAATGAAGAAGGTCAGAAACTCTCACAAGATCTAATCTTGATGATGATGAGGAAAATGATGAAGATGAAGCTCCTCTTCACGTAAAAGGAAAATTGAAAGCCTAATCGAGCCCATAGCCAAAGCCACTAGCGCCTAAAACACCTCCGAAATTCCAAGTCTATCCGGTGGTGGTTCTTCAAGCAACAACCCCAAAGAGAATTCAAGATGGAGAAGGAAGATCGAGAGCTGAGCAAAGACAAAGTCAACTTCCACTCAGGCCAGAAGAAGCCAAAGAGTATGTGAAGTATGACAATGATTCCTCTGTCTACAGGTGCATCAATCAAAAGAATGGCTATTGGATTCTGGAACTGAAGCATCTATTGGTAAATTCAAGATTTCCAGAACCAATCCATAAACAACTTATGGCATGGAGAAAGGATAAACCTACCTTGATCAACACCAATCACATCAAAGCATGGTTGGATTTTGAAGTTGTCAAGAGAACTGAAGCCATGAAGAAGGACCTCTCTGATGATTGTCCATATGGAAAGCTAGATGATGTGCACAAAATTCTGAATATCACAGGAACGGGCACAAGACCAAGACTTGTTGTGGAACCCTATGAGTCGTTCTATCTGACAGAAGATCAATACAAGGGTGACATCAGATATCTGAAGATTATCTACGAATACTTCAAGCTTTCAGATATCAGAATAGAGCATGCCTGGAAGTGGGGAAAGTACCTATGGGTCAAGCATTTTGCCAAGAAAAATCCTACCAAAACCTATAAAGAGGTCTGTGGATTTGCCAGAGACACAGAGATGCTCGTCAGAACTCTCCTCTATGACTATTCTGATGACTTCAAAAGGTTTGGAGATAGGAAATTTGCAGACTGATCCATAGAAATACTGTTGAAGACTTGAAGATTGAAGACTTGAAGACTAGTTCTTTAGGATGTTTACTTGGAGCTTGGTCACTCCTGTTGTCCTAATTTACTATGTAGTTTTTGTATTTTTGCTGACTGAGCTTAACTGTATCATGTATTGAAGTTATCTGTAATCTTTATTTGTAACTTATCTGAAGAACTTACTCTCAGATAGTATTCTATAAAACATAACTTGTCAGCAAAGATCACACCTTGTGATTTGGTTGATGTCCACTTTCTGCACTTAATTAAATTAATTTGAAGATCTTAAGAAAAGATTAAGTGTTGGATTATTCACTCATCCAGATTTGTAATAGGTAAAGATAGTCATCGTTGACTGATCAAAAAGGGGGAAATTTGTTGGGAAATTTCTTGAGAAATTTGTTAGGAATTTTGTTAGATATTTTGTTAAGAATATATGTTTAGTTTTGATCAGCAACATGATGACTTATCTTAGTCTCAGATTAGTACTCTTGGTTCACTTGAACATTGTAAAAGAAAAAACTCACTAAGTATGATAGTCTAGCTAATCTTGTATAGGATGTTAGGTCTCAAAATGTAATTTTTATTTTATGAAGAGAAGACCCAGAAGAAGACATCCAGGCAAAAAGCTCAACGACATTGAAGACTTGAAGAAAACTGCACAAGATTACTGAAACTGTTTTTCAGACATCTTAGCCAGATATCTTGAAGACACGAATAGTTTTAAACAAACTGTGTCACAAGAGATATCTGAGAAATAAGAGACATATCTGAAAACAAGGAAAGTGTCCACAGATATCTATTCTCAGATACCTTGAGCTTTAACCACGTTTCTGAAAAAGAAACATATATATTGCAAACAAAGTTGTTTCAATAAATACAAGTGGTATCTGAAGATTGAAGATAAGGACGTGCAAAGAATCAGATAACACTAGTCTCTGATATAAAGCATAGTTCCGTTGACACTACAGGACAAAGAGTATAGTACAATGCATTTAATGCACGGACAGAGTGTCTGAATAAAAGCAACGGCAGCCGAGAAGAAGACAAAACTCACATAAGATTTATACATGATATCGATAGTTCAATTTGAGCCTAACGGATACTATTCAAATGGCACTCAAATTCATCTATAAATATCAACACTTAGATCGCTTGAGAAGACACACGTAACCTTAGACACGACATAACTTGAAAACGTCGAACGCCTTACTCTCTCAAAGCAACTTACTTACTCACAAAGCTTTACATTGACCAAAGCTTTTGATCTTGAGTAATCAAGTTCTAAGTGTCCCGATCCTAAACAAGCAAAGCTATCTGTGAAGGAGTTGAATCAAAAGATCAACTATCCGAGATTCATTCTCTTGAAGATATCATAAGACTTGGTCAAGAAATCGAACAAGATACCATACGCTGTAAAGTGTATTAAGTACCTTGATTCACAGAGCTATCTGATTAACTGAAAAGTTATTAAGAAGCTCATCTGACAACTCAAACCAAAACCAACACCATAACTGGCGTGGAGTACAGGAAGTACTTAGTTTGAAAAATCAGGGAATAACTCCAAGGTTACTGGAGTATAGGAAGTACTTGATTTGGGAAACTAAGGAATAACTCCAAGGTTATTGAGTATTGGAAGTACTTAGCTTGGGAAGCTAGGGAATAACTCAAAGGTTTCTGAGTATAGGAAGTACTTGGCTGTGAAAGCCGGGGAACAACTCAGGGGGAACATTTGGTTGGGAACCAATTGTTAAGAATCTTAGAATAGGATTATTGTAAGGAGAACTCAATTATCTGTTCTAGTGAATTCTAGGTCTCGATAGATCAAGTGGATTAGTTGGAGGATTACGCCACCTCCAGATACCACTATACTTGCTGTGTTATTTACGTTTCTGTATTTACATTTCAGCAACACACACACACACACATATTAACTGTTTCTGCACTTATCTTTATTAAGTCTTCCGCACTCTGATTCTAAGTATCAGATATCTATTCAGATATCTGAGAAATAGTTGTTATCGACAAAAGTTTTAAAAGACTATTCACCCTCCCCCCCCTAGTCTTTTACTTTGCCGTTATCTGGACCAACACTAATCATACTCAATGATTTCCTCTTTTACAATGTTCAAGTGAACTAAGAGTACTTAATCACCTTTCTGGCAAAGATAAGAACATGTGATGAATGATCAAAATACTAACAGATATTCCTAACAGTAACAGAAAGTAAAGAAAGAGTATGCTTATTCTTAGACGGCTACGTTATTCGTTCTTCAATGGTCTCGACGGCTAAGGTTTCTTCTTCTTGGTTGTTGACGGCCAGGGTTCACTTATTTAGGGTTTCTCTTACCTCAGAACTGTTTCTCTCTCAACAGAGTTGTGATGTTGTGAATTATGAGACCCAAGGTGCCTTCATATAGTGTAGAGAGCAGGCAAAAACGTACATGTATGTATAAGGAATGTTAGGATGACGGACCAGGCTAACTGACAGACTTGGGCTGCCAATGTAGGTGGACAAACCCCTTGAAGCGACCGCAGTAGCCTATTATTGCCCCTGGGGCCACACCAACTCGATCTCCACCAGATATTTGCCGATTCATCTCTCGGGCTATTTTTGGACTTCATAATATCTCGAAACGTGGTCGTCTACCAAGTTTTTGAATTTTGAATAAGTTTCGCAACGGTAGGTCATGTGCCTCGATTGGACTCCTCTAACTCCTTGTATGGTTAAATCATCGTATTTCCTTATTTCTTCGGATTCGGCATAAATATCTCTTGTTTGCACCGGAAATCGTGTAATTCCACGAAAACACGTTCATCGCCTACAAAATATACAAGAAAGTGGTAATTAGTCATAATATGAAATAAATATTGAATCTTGGGCAAAAAAACAAGGGTCTGAAAGCATGTTAAATCGCACATTTCATGGTGACATCAGCTGCATAATATTAACAATATGACTGAAAACATGATTTTACTGATTCAGTTGTAGTTCATAAATTCCATTGTTAATTGTATCATACTTGAAAAGATTAATCTAATTAGCAATGGAATGAATGACTTACAACCATAGACTACAATTCAATTGAAGGCTCTGTTGGGAACATTAGCGAGACAAATGAGCTTTTAAGTTGTTCGATATATTAGTCATATTGGCCCAAGCACGTTGGAAACAAGCTTTCCTACACGTGCATCTTCATTTGTTTAATTGGATGTCACTAGACGCGTTATTAACTAAATTCTCTTTGGGAGTGAGAGAGTGATTAATGCACGTAGTGTGATGATCGATACATGAATGAAGTAAGGCATTCAAAATGCATGGATGTGTGCTCCAGGCAAGTTGAAGAAGCAAATAAATCGAAAGACATGTCAAGGAAATGATACAGGGAGGATCAAACCTAGCTAATCTCCCATGACAAGCACCTCTCTGGAAAAGCTCACTGCGGCGCCGACGAGCGAAATTCAAAAAGTCGCAGAAATATCGCTCTGGGCGGTGAGCTCTGTAAGGGGCACATCCCTTCTTCTTCTTTTTTTTTTTTGTGATTTTTTTACATATAACTGTCATGAAGGTTTGCCTCCCTTCAAGTGTGGTTGTTGCCCATCTAATTGTGTCTATTAGATGAAGAGTTGACACATTTTTTAAGAGGTTGTAACACATGAAAATGAATTCTAGGGAAGTATAAATATGTGATCAAACTCACATGTTCAAATATAAGCTACAGAGCAATTACTTCTCCTTCTCTTTCATTGCTCTGTTCTGCACTCTTTACTACTCAAAGTAAGTTCGTCATATTTGACTTGTGGACTGCTCCTAAGTCGTCTTAAGTAGTTTTATCCTGGGAGACAATTTATATAAACACCGTAAGCACCACATCGGGGCAATATTATCATAAGGAGAGACAATCAAACTACTGACTCTGCTTTCTTGTCAAATTCCAACTTCCAAACACTAACGCTCCAAAAAAACCAAAGTTTACAACATAGTCTATCTAATAAAATTTCACGTTTTCTGATACTCTTTATATTTGGTATGCGGTCTTAATTGAGTGAGAAAAAAATCTCAAAAAAAAAATGAAAAAAAAAAACTTTGAAGTTGTATATAGTTTATGGTGTGACCCGATGGTGCCTGAGTAAATTACCATGTATGCATATGTGAACATGTAGAATGTAGTTTCGAATTTTTTTATGACAACGCGATTTATGAATTGATTGTTTCAAACAGCTACACGCTCACAATTTATGAGGTCGTTGTTCGAACTTGGAAGTTTACCTAGTGACCTATGTAAGTCGAGGTCCAATCGGGCCAATTGGAAGTTGCATGGTGCATATAATATGACATATATAAATTTAATAAATATTATTATGAATTACTTTTTCTCTCAAAATAACTAGTCAATAACCTTTAGCCGATGAAACTATCGACTCGAGATCAAACCGGGCCATATCTAATAGGCCAGTGGATTTCATAACATACTCCGATTGACTCCGAAATATACACGATCAAACAACCTTAAAATAATACATTAATTAACACTATAATTAATAAAGCATCCCTCCACTTCTGTAATTACGTATGTAATCAGGAACCAGGAAAGAAAATAAAATGCACATTACACATGAATTTGACACAAACAACCTATAATGCAAAGTACGGTAGCATGAAAAAAGGAGAAAAATGTGATTTATAAGTAAACTAGGGATAACTTAATTGCTTAATTCCACTTTCGATCATCACGTATAAATCCCTTCAACTCTTCACCCATAACTTTATAGTCGGTGAGACCAATTATTAGTTCGATTGCATGAAGTTGGGAACGTCGCACCTTCTCCGTACCTCTCCTTTCTTTCCAGTCTTCACACTAAGAACACTTGTCTTCTCCATTGCGTGGGCGAAATCCGCGAACCACGCGGTCTGGTCTTTGGCATAAAGATCCACAAAAGGCTTGGTTCTGGGATCTGTAGCGAAGGCCTGATCCGAGCTCAATAATGAGACGCCTTTTTGTAAGTTGATATAGTACATGTTATCGAACTTGCTAGGGCTCATGGGGTCAAAAAATGCCGCCATCGAGGAGTCATTCTTGTAATCTGCGCAAAGCTTCCTCAGACCTTCCGCATATTGCGGGTTCATGCTTGGGTCTGGTTTAGGCCCGAAGATCCTGTTTGCAAATTCGGCGCAGTGAGAGAACCCAATAGTGTGAGCCCCTGTCAAAGCAACCATTTCCTTGACGGAGAACCCCTTGTTGGCGAATATCTTGATAATTTCGGACACGGTATTGTTGGGAAGTGCCACGTGGCCAGCCACATCGGATACGGTTGACGTTAGGCTATCCTTACGGCCTAGGCGGACAGGGTAGTAGGGACCACCGACCATGGACACGAGGTCTCGTGTGGCTTCGGCGAGGATGTCGGAACATGAGACAATGCCGGGGCAAGCGAGTTCGAGCTTGGTTTTGGCGCGGATTACAACGTCGTATGCATCTCCTGGAAGGGCCTTGTTGACTTCTGCATCGCGCTCGGCTACGCCAGTGTGTGGGGTGGAAGCGAGGAGGATTGAGCCGTCACAACCCCCAACGACACAGTCGTGGAAGAATAGGCGAAGGGCGCCTGCAGCCGTGGTGGGGACGGATAGTTGTTTGTCGACGACGGTTTCCTGGACGATTGAAGCGAAATTTGGGCATGTTTTTTTGTAGTAGTCCGGGGTGAGCTTGGACTCCGCGATCGGGATGAGGAGCAGGAGGAGGAGGAAAACCGGTGACGCCATCGGTGGTGGAGGAGGGGAAGGGGAGGAGATGCTCTGCTAATTTATTTATGTTGATCCTTACCTTATAGATATGTGGATAGTCACCTCTTTCTATCACTTTATGTTTTTGTAAGTGTTTTTTGTTCTTTTTTTGGTGAGTGTCTGTGGATGTATGGATGATTTCAGTGGAAGCGAGAGATTGAAGGTCAAAGGGGAGGAGGAGAACGATTGATCATTTATATTTGGATGGAGTTGTTTTTTAGAGAGCTTGGGGAAATTAATGAAAATTTCCATGCACCCTATTTTTAGATGTATGCACACGACAATTAAGCTTCTCCATTGTCAACTATTTAATGTTTTTGAAAGTAAATTATATCACACCATATCATATATTTACCTCATTTTACTAATTAGGAGTGGGTGAGTAAGTGGCTTGTAATTTGAATACAATATGAACAAAAATATTTATTCTGTACTTATTGTTATGAATACAATATATATCACATATGAAATATTTTGTAGCGGCGCCACCAATATGAGATGTCCAGAGTAGCAAATTGGTAACATAGCATGTGACGGGACCCACAAGACTACACACTTATGTATAGTATAGACCCGATAGTCCTCTACACACAATATGGGTATATGCACAATATTGGTATGGGTCTTGAACTCTTGACACTAAGACCACTCCATGTGGGTGAAAAGTGTTTTTTACGTTCACGTCACGGGATCACTAGCGGATCCAGTGCATGGCTAGGTGAGGATTTTTGGTACGTAGCATCTATTATATATGGTCTCAAGGCTCAGAAATATGACATATAGGATATATTTGAAATAGGTCGTCTCCTAGTGGTCAGGATTCAAGATTGGTTAGAAGAGACTCAAGTTCAAGTCTCATTGTGCACTTTCTTTTCTATTTCCTAGTTACCTTTTTTTCTTCTTTAATATTTTTTGAGTTTTGCACTCTTTCCTTTTCATTTCTTCTGTTTCCTAGTTTCCACCTTCCTTTTTTACTCATGTACTTTTAGACATTATTTTCCTTTTATTTTTTTTATTTTTGGCGTATGTTATGTATTTACTTCAAAATTAATTTCCTTTATTTAATACAATCAATTTTTTTGGAAAGAATGATTAAACAAAATAAAACCAATAATAAAAAAATTGGTTAGTGCTGCTTACGAGAATAGCGGTGATAATTTAGAGTTGTCGATTCAAGAACGTTTTTTCTTCATTTTTTGAAAAAGAACATTCTAACATGCTACTAAATATGTGCAGTTTCAGACAAAACATAGGCGGAATATCTGTACTTTGAATACAAAATATGCATCATTAATATATGTGGGTTTTTTTAAAACTTTAAATCTTAGTATAAAATTTACATGTGCATAGTTAAAAGTTTGAATTTTTATTTGTGCCCTACCCGACTGATGTGTTCAAATTACTACTTAGAAAACAAGTAGAAAGCAATTGTTGTAGATAGACAATGCTAACCACAGAATCGTTCGATGAGGAACTAATTAAGCTACCAAGCAGTTGAAAGCAAACACTCACTTGTAAAAATAGTTTGATTTGTTTGGTTTTGATTACTTCTAATAACTAGAAAACAGAAAAGCGATGTAAAGTTTAAAATCAATGAGATAGAGAGAACACGACAGTTATGATCGAGTAATGCAAATTCGATCTAGGGAAATCGTTCGTACTTGTCACACGGTCGGTGTACAAAAATCGATCAATCCAACCTCAACCAATCGTCATTTGAATGTTTTGAACTAGAGTAATCGTGGGTCGTCAATCCACGATCCTTAACCGAAAACGATTTAGAAAATCTTGAACTAGCAAATTGGACTGATAGGTTTTACGAAGATTTTGAACTAGACGAACCTATATGAACGAATCCTAACCCTAGAAGCGAATACGCAAAACCGTCACATAACTACCGTATTCGAAGTGGTCTAGCTACTCATAGTAGAAGCAAGGATCAAAGACTTCAAAGTATTGCATATGATAAACGTAAACATGTTGATAATCACACGCAAGCTCATACAATTCGATAAACAGAAGAAAACACAAATCGAAGAGATAAACGATAGAGAATTATCAAAATATTACCAAGAATTCGATATCAATCCTTCAACAATGATGAAAACCAAGCTCAAATAATGTCTCAATGTCATAGTATCAATCTGGAGCTTTTTTCTCAGAACTAGGTTAAAAGAAAAGTATGAAAGAAAGAATCCAAATTCTCAACTAATAAGGAAAAAACGATTTCTGATTCCGCGCGTCTCGCCGTGGCGAGTCTTCTGTTGTCGCATTATATATCGGCTCGCTTAATCTCGCCGCGACGAGCTTCGATCTTGATGACAAAGGCAGCCTCGTAAAATCTCGCCGCGACAAGCAAATTCCTTCGCCGCGGCGAGCTCGTTTTACAAATCCTTGAGCAGCTTCGTAAAATCTCGCCGCGGCGAGCTTAGGCGACTTTGTTTTCTCCATTTGAGCTCAAAAACCTGAATTCCTACAAAACAAAACCAAAACACCAAAGCATAAAATTGTACAAAAACGACTATAAAACTAAGAACAAAGACTAACAAAGCCCACTAAAAAGGACTAAATGAGACTCTAAATTATCGTCTCATCACTGACCTAAATTCCTGGCACTGCCTCTGCACGGGATAGTGCTACAGAAAATTGCCACTGTGGTAGCGTTCGTGCGTTGGTCACGGGGTTTGGTCGTGGGATTTTTTATTTTATTTTTTTTACATATTTGGAACATTATACGTATTGGTTATATAGTATTTGCAAATTCAAAACTTTCAAAATTACATCTTATAATTGATATATATACATGAACAAAGGTGAAATTGAAGTGTTCCAAAAATAGTAAAGACTGGTTTCTATTTCTAGAATTCGAAAAAATTTGAGCGTTGGTATAATCTATATAATTTTTTAAGTTCTAAAAATAAAAAAGGATATAAAAAAAAGTGTTCAGACCAATAATATTGGCTGGGGACAAGACAAGCGAATTGGCTGCTCATTATTTGACAAGTGACCACCCCGTGACGCGTCCACAGTTTCATAGGAGCACCAGTATTGGTCATGGAAGTGACCAATCCCATGAACGTTCCATAAGGCTGGCCTAAACGTCATAATAAGTGCAAGACATGAATCACCAATAAAATGGAGTAGTTGAGTTCCACAACATGCATAGTCATATGTATGCACTTATAACATTGTCTTTAAGTGGCGAGCTCGAATATGTCTATGGTCTCTCAAGACATTTCACTTGGGGACTGATTGGTAGTGTGTATTCTTGTGTGTTTTAAAGGTTGACCGCACAACACCACGTGATTGGTAGTGTGTGTTTCGGCCCATGTGCGTTTAGTTTAGCCCGTGCACATTTGCGGGCTGCAATCGTAAATCGCTCATGCTCGCGCCATTTGAAATGCCTGACCTGTGTAGTGCAATCGTAAATTATGCAAAAATGTGCAATTCACCAAAGTTCTGTTTTGCCCATTTTACCCATGATTTCAAAACCCTAGTAGCCTAGTATAAAAGATTTCCTCCACCATTTTTTAGCTGTTGTGGGTTTAAGTTTGAATTGGGCGATTTCAACCAGAATTTTCCTTGGTAAGAATCGATTTTCCTTGTCTTTCCCCCTGTTTTATACATAATCATGACCGAATTCCTTATCCCGTTTACTTTGGCTTCGTGTTTTCTGTTTTATTGCCGGAAAAAAGTGCTGTAAAGGTTGTCAGATTGCACTGAGGTTTTGGAGGACGAGCTTGCAAGAATTCCGATTTTTCGTGAAGGTAACTTCTGATTTCTTTTTTTGAACCGGTTTTGTTCTATTTATAGTTAATTGTTGCTTGTTTCCTTCATTTATTGTGTATTAAATGCTTCACCTTTACTGTCTTAATTGCTAGGGTTTTGATGTTTTGATAACTTGTTCACAAGCATGTATTAAGGTTTGTTATGTAGGCTATATCAAAGTGCAGACTATGTTGGTTTATATGTATACTAGATTGTTTCAGATTTGGAGTTGCTTAGGATAGTAGCAATATATGTTGGTGTTGTGAAGTTCAGTTCCATGTTTGTATGCTAATTTAGTTCATAATCAACTGTTTGTTTGAGATATTTAGACATGTTATCAAAGGCACAACGACAGCAGCTCATCAAGATTATTCTGATGGTGTCAATGGGAATGATGCTTGCAATGAGTTGGTACTACTTTAACCGAGTTAGACCAAGGCTTATACGTAAACGTAAGCGAAAAGCACCTGGTAGATACCGGTTGATACCAAAAATTAAAAGGTCAAGGGCTCATATGCGGAGGCTAACCCTTCTTAATGACACCAACTGCAAGAATTCTCTTAGAATGAGCATGAGCTCCTTCAAGCAGTTATGTGTGCTACTGGTAGAAAGGGGAGGTTTAACATCAAGTTTATATGTTAAAGCTGAGGAGAAAGTTGCCACATTTCTCAAAGTTTTGGGTCATCACACCAAACAAAGGATAGTAATGTTTCAATTCAACGATCGGGGCGCACTATAAGTGTTTATTTCCATGAGGTACTTAAATGTGTGTTGAAACTACATGACATTTTGCTAGCAAGGCCTGATCCAATACCTCCAACATGTGAAGAAGAACCTTGGTGTTATTTCAAGGTTAGTAAGTTAATTTTTAATATGTTCCTAACTAAATATAGTGTATATTATGCTTATTAGAGTACTGTTTCTGTGAATGGATGCCTTGGTGCTCTGGATGGCACTTACATTAGTGTCCATGCTCCTGCAAGCGTGTCGGTCATGTATCGTAATAGGAAGGGATTTATATCTGTTAATGTGCTTGGTGTGTGTGACAAAGACATGAAGTTTGTGTATGTTCTTTCCGGATGGGAGGGGTCTGCCAACGATGGTCGTGTATTGAGGGAAGCGTTGTATCGAAAAGATGGATTTAATGTACCTAGAGGTAACCATTGTATGAATGTGTAACCATACTTACATGACAACCCTCTTATTGTAGTTAGGTATTAATAAGGTTTATTTGTTGTAGGTAACTACTACTTAGTTGATGCTGCGTACATGAACTCCCCTGGATTCTTGCCTCCATTCCGTAAGACACGGTATCACCTAAAGGAATGGGGTGAATCAAACCAGATGCCACATAATGCAAAGGAATACTACAATCTAAAACATGCATCAGCTAGGAATGTTATTGAGAGAGCATTTGGTCTATTGAAGAAGCGGTGGGGTATACTGAGGTCTACAATGTACTTTCCTTTGGACACTCAGAATGAAATCATACTAGCCTGCTGTCTAATACACAATTTCCTAAGAGAATTTGATGCTTGTGACATCTTGGAAGAGGAGACACTATCTGAGGAAGAGCAACAGAGAGAAAGGGATTTACAATGCAATGGTGATGTTGATGTGGAAGAAGTGGATGACCAGCCAATTGACTGCTTGTGGGTGTGTCCTGAGTGGAAGCAATATCGTCGTAATCTTGCACATCACATGTATCTTGGATGGAGGACCAGAGTTGCTCAGACTCACTAAGACTTAATTTGAATTTGATGTAACTTATTTTGGGTTGACTAGTTCCCTTATTTGCAGAACATGTTATGGTTGATTGTTCATTTGGTATTGTAATATAAGCTTGTTAGTTGCTTTTGTGAACAATATTATGTGATGTTGCCTATGACTGGAATGTGATCTTGCTCATAGCATTTTATTGTTTGCTATGTATTTGGTTTAGTTGTGTTAAAGAGTTAATAATAGTTGGTTATCAGTGCTGATTTGTTTACTTGAGTGCTTGTGACCTCTTGCTGATTTGTTTACTTGAATGATTGATAGATGTTTGAGATGGAAAGTGGTGCAAGTGGGGGGATGATGTTACCAGTGCTGGTGAGGTGACTAAGGGGAAGTCTAAGAAGGGTTACAGAGCATGGACTAAGAAGGAGGAAATGGAGATGTTGGAGGGAATGAAGAAGGCCAAGCTGGCTGGTCTGAAATCCAAACAAGGCTTCAAACCAGGAGGTTTGATGTTTATTCAGTGCTACTTACAATCAAGGTTTCCTGGGACTGACTTGGTGGTGAGGCCTCATATCTCAAATAGGATCAAAAGTTGGAAGAAGTATCATGCTGCAGTTTTAGCCTTGAGAAACAAGAGTGGTGTTGGCTGGTGTGACATTGAGAAGAAGTTCAATTGTGAGGATCATGTATGGAAGAACTATGCTGAGGTAAATCAATCTAAAATTCATGTAACTCTGTTTTTGTAGCCATTGCAAATGTTTGATGATATGTGTTAGGAATATCTATTAGTATTTTGATCACTCATTACATGTTCTTATCTTAGCTAGAAAGGTGATTAAGTACTCTTGGTTCACTTGAACATTGTAAAAGAGGAAATCACTGAGTATGATTAGTCTAGTAAATCTTGTAATAGGATTATAGGTCTCTGAGTGTAATTTTTATTTCAAGAAGACCATGAAGATCAATCCTAGCAATGGAGCTTTTCTGAAGATTAGAAGACTAAAGATTGCACAAGGTTTATGAAGACACAAAGGTTTAGTCTAACTCAGAAAGACTATGTCCTTAATCCTTTCTTAAGTATATTAACTTACTTTCGAAATATGATTCTGAACATATGACATTATGAGTATGGAGCATGCAAGCCATCAGAAAGGCTCATGTATCCGTTAAGACCAAAGGACAATGAACAGTACTATGCATTAAATGCATCGTAAATCTTTAAAGCAGTCCTCTCTGAAAAATGAGATAGTGACTTCTGAGTACATAGTTCAAGATATAAACGGATATAATTTGATAGAGAGCACAACGGATACAATTCAAACGCCTCTCAAATTTATCTATATATATCACACACTTAGATGCATGAAGAACATACCTTAGAACGCTCTATCTTGCAAACTTACCATCAAGCAAAGTATTCTCTCAAGCACTCTACTATCCTTTCTGAAAGCTTTCTGTTGCTTGAAGAATAACTAGTAGTTCTAAGTAGTCTTGAACCTTAACAAGAGATTGTTATTCATGAAAGAGTTGAACTATCATATACCCTTTCTGAAGCTCATTCTCCAGAACGGACATCAATTACTTGGGTCAGTAAAGAGCAGACTACCATCCACTGAACAAGTGTATTAAGTAGTCTCGTTCTGTTTGGCTCTCTGTAAACATAACTTAAAAGTTATACGAGAAGCCTTTCTGACAAAACCTTATAACCAACACCATCAAGGCGTGGAGTAGAGGAAGTACTTAATTTGGGAAATCAGGGAATAACTCCAAGGTTATCTGAGTAGAGGAAGTACTTAGCTCTAGGAGCTGGGGAATAACTCAGGGGGAACATTTGGTTGAGAACCATTTGTTTAGGAATCTTAGAATAGGATTATTGTAAGGTGAACTCAATTATCTGTTCTAGTGAATTCTAGGTCTCAGAAAGATCGAAGTGGATTAGTTGGAGGATTACGCCACCTCCAGATACCACTATACTAGCTGTGTTATTTACCTTTCTGTATTTACATTTCAGCAAAGCACACACACACATACTTATTGTTTCTGCACGTACATATCTTAAAGTCTTCCGCACTCTGAATTTAAGTATCAGAAACCCCCAGTTTATGAGAAACTGTGTTTATTGACAAAAGTTTTAAAAGACTATTCATCCCCCCCCCCCCTCTAGTCTTTTACTTTGCCGTTATCTGGACCAACAATATGTTTTTTGATACATTACATCTGTTTCCACAAGAATTTGGTTATGATTATACTTGTATTGTGCAGGCTCATCCAGTCATGCTCAATTTAAGAGGAAAAAAATGGACCTACTTTGATGATTGGTGTGAGATCTTTGGGAAGGATATTGCAACTGGACAGAAAGCCAAGTCCTTTGTTGACATGAACAACAAGTTGATGCCTCATGTAAGGATGCCTCAAACTGACAGTGACTTGGATGAAGGGTATGAGATTGCAGTTGATAAACCACCAAAGCAAGTGAACACACAGCCAGGTGGTACAAGTACCTCTGCAGCAGGTGAGTCTGTCAATGCCAGTCAAGCTGGAGCTCAAAATACCACTGCAGCTGATGGTGGAGTTCCTGGTACGAAGCCTTCACAATCTAAAGCTCTTGTCCGCAGTTACATTCCTTATATATGTGAAGGGAATGTGTATCCATAAAAGAGGAGAACCAAAGGGCTTGCTAGAGATACTGATGAAAGATTTTCAAAGATGATGGATGGCTTTGTTAATTTCACAAAGGAGGCAGTTACATATGTGAAAGAGTTGGCGGTTGGTGGTAGCTCCAATGCTTCTAATTCCTCTACATACTCAAGGAAGAAGAGGTTGTGAAAATGCTCCATGAGGAACTGAACAAATACCCTCTCCTCCTAACTAAATTCAAGCTGCTTATTGGTAGGGCATTGCTTGGTGATCCTTCTCTACTTCATTTTTTCTTCTACATGAGTAATGGTGAGAAGCTTACATTTGTCAATGAAGAGTGCAAGTCTCTTGGTGGTCCTGACATGGCTCTAGGTTATGAAGACTTCTAGGTAGGAAAGTTGTTTCACTTAGCCAGAACTGACATCTCTACTATTGTCCATTTTTTGTCAACTCCATCAAACTATTATTTTGACTAAGCACTCTTCAATTTATGTACTGGCTGTATGGATCTACACCATTAGGATTTGTTTTGGAATGGAATTGCCATGACCTTTATGTTGTATTGAACCAAGTTTAATTTGATAAGGATCCATTTTATGTCTAAATACCTCTCTATCACTTTCTTGTTTCTACCTTTATTGCTCTGTACCAAGATTCATATGGTGTGGCTCCATTTTATATGTACTTACCTGGTTATAACTTTGTAGATTCTTGTCTTATTGTCTTGTATAAATATAAGTGCAAATATGTGTAGAATAAAGCATAGAAAGCCACCATTTCATTGATGGCAACTGGAGAATATATGATAAACTAGCTTTATCGTCAATGACTTAGAACAAAAACATAACTATCAATACTAGCCTACAACTGGTACACAAACCTACAAGCCGAAGGCCATGAATCAAGTAATTTCTAGGTTGGAAAATAGAAACACTATGGCCTGATAAAATACCTAAAACATGTGGTAGCTTTCCTGCTACTAGATAGGTTTCTTACTCCTCTGATTTCTTGGGTTTGTTGATAGGTTTCTTGTTAAACTTTGGTGCTACCTTAGCCCAACTGTTGGAGCCCCTATCCACCTGCACACCCCTGTTGCTCCCCGAAGAACTCACCGGAGATAAGGTGAAGTCGAAGACGATTTTCTTTTTGGCAGATGCCCTTTCTTCACTAGCAATCCTGGCAGCATTCCATTCCTCCTCTGTGATGCTAGCTAAGCTGTCTGACTTAGCATTAGGTGAAACAAACCTCATAGGGCCTGCACCAATGGAGATGCAACACCATTCCAGCTACCATAAGTACCAACACTGAAATGGCTATTAGGAGAGTCCAACACAGTGCAATGATACAGAGCTCGCCGGGATGGAAGTGTAGGGAATGTGTTGGCAGAAACAACTTGCTTGTCCAGATCAAAACCTCTTTCCTGCTTAACTGATGGAGAATCATGAGCATTTGGTTTGTTTAGATCCATGTCATAAGTGTCTGCAGCAACACCAAAGCTTGGACCTTCGAAAATCACGCCAAGATCATTCCACAAAGGATCACCCACATGGAAGTACCACAAGCAACGTTCATCTTCCTGTAATTTGTAAAGAACATATATGAGTTTAGTATCTTGGTCTTAAAGTAAAATATACTCAACAAAATGGCATAGTTATAACTACAAACAAGATAAAACATGCATGAGCTTCTCCCATATTCCATCATGAGCACTGAACGTGTTCCTGAACATGTCATATTGCATCCCCTTGGTTTTGAGCATCTTTTGGAACACCACATGCCTTCCCCAAAGTTTGGCAACCACAGTGTCGACCTGTTGTAGTGTATAACTAACCCCAAACTTTTGCTTCAACCTATCAATGATATCATTGAACACTAGAATGGTGTTTTGTGGATACTCCCAAGAGATGGTTTTATCAACTACAATTTCCTCCAAAGACATGACTACCGACTCGACATGATCCTTAGGGAACTCTTTCCCATACAGCATCATGTCTTGTGCACGGTAGTGGGCAGCCCTGGCCATTGGAGAAAGTGAAGGGAGAGACATTAGAGATTTTACTTGTGCTTTAGTAAGGGTAGTTTAGTGTTCTGGTGTGGCTCTTGTAAGTTTATGAGGTCCACCTTTATATAGAAGGGAGTAACTTGTAGTTTTTTTCCTAACAAGTTAGAAGAAGTAACCAAAGCCAACTACCTTAAAGAATCAACAATAAATGGTCTGTGGATCATGTAGTTTGATGCAGTTGTCATCTACTTGCATCAAGAATTCTTAAGTTTTGAACTATTCATTTTTCCATGGACTAAACATACTAGGACAAGGTTATTTTGAACTCATAAGGACCAATTTGTTGTGACAATAGTTGTACTACATTATTTTGATGTTTGTTACGCGTTGTTAGACAAAGTCCGTAATAGAATATTCCACTACTAAACTACTATTATACAGTGTCAATTTTATCGGTTTTTAGTCTTTGTATGTTTTTAGTCATGCTCTTGCATATTAAGGCCTAGAAAATAAATTGGTGTGAAATAACATTTATTGCCAAAGCCACCTAGTAAATAAAGAGCTTTCAATACTGTATACATTTCTGGCAAGTGGATTAGAGATTACAATGCTGGAAGCTTTGAATTTGGAAACCATTTACATGCTAAGTCTCATTAATGTTCAAGATATTGAGCTGCATTCTTGGTCCAAGTGAGATTGAGGTCTCTTAAACCATTCAATGTTTGTCCAATTGCTTAGACAAACTTCCATAAATTGAATACAAATGGAATAGAACCAACAAATGAGCACAAAGGCTGAGAATGCTTGACTGTAACCAAACAAGCATTTTCATGAATGAGGAAATATTGATTGCATTCAAGTGTAGCAGAAAATTCAAAACTTCATTGTAAATTCATGCTTTCAAAAAACTTCATTGGTGAATATGAGTAATGAGCTGTTTGGTAGTACATAGATTCATATAAACCAAAACCAAAGTTAAACATAAACAAATAGAAGCAGACATCATATAACATAAACCATGACATGGACTATAGCCATAAATGTTACGCATACATAAACAACATAACATAAACATAAACCATCTCTGTTCAGAAGACATCACACAAGTGCTATGGTGATACTAGCACAAAAAACCATGTTCAGAAGCCATCCAAATTCTTAACAAAATACTAACATAAATTAAAACAGCAAGAGTCAATTGTTTTGATGATACTAACACAGACCATGGGATTAAGGTTCGGGGTTAATTTGAAGAGGAACATTGCTCAACTGCCTTCCACGCCTCGGACGGAGCCTCACATTGGTGATCACAGGTGCCCTACTATTAGCATTGTCAGATATGTACCACCTCTTTCCCCTCAGCTCTTTCATGCCAATCTTAGCAGGGCCAGCTTCATCATCGTATCGTTGGTATTCCATTGCAGTAGCATAGTAAGCACCATGGTCAAAGCGTCCGACAATCGGAGGCACAACTACGGGGAGCAAGTACCCAACACCATAGTCCTGATCCATCTCGAACTCCTTATCCTGCACAAAGATCTTGACACAGCTTACCCTATTTGCATTTGCATTTATCCACATATTCTCCATGTGATTCTGCCCCTAAATCACACGTAGCCCGTGGGAAAAGTCGACACCATGGGCATGAAACCAGACCCTAGTTGGCTTATGATTCTCCCATGCATCTCCAAACTCCTTTGTAAGGATCTGAGTACAACACTGGAATAGGCGCCCTAATGTGAAGCGGCCTGGATGCACATTGTGGATATATTTAATCCAACCACCATCATAGTAGATGTGGCGATCCTCATCCTCGTACCACCTGCCACCAACATGGAGAATAATCTTTCTCAAGTGTGTCGGAGCGCCTGCATACAAATCAAAATACATGTAAATTGCCAATAACCTAACTAAATCAAACTAATATATAGTTAGGTTTATACACAACTGCCTAATTCAAACTACAACACTTATTCATTACTGCCTCAATGAATAAATAGTTTGTTTGGTTACTTGTGACATATTCAAACCATTTCACTAACAATGAAGAACAAACTAACTTAGCAATATGCAAAACATATAGAAAAATCCTTTCTTAAACTAACAATGTATAATACCTAATTGACCGGTGATCAATGGATTAAACGAATCACTACTGACTAATTATGTAATGATAACACACTAAACCATAAAGCTAACTTCATATCTTGCTTCTATACTGAATTAGGGATGGCAATACAAATATAAGACAAGAAAAAGCATAACACCTAAATTATTTACTTCTTGGTTGACATTTTTGAACCATATTACAATTTCAAGGCTTAAACAACACATGCAAGTTTCAGATCGGAGATTAAATCATAACTTTACCAAAGTTTTATGTGATGTTCCAGAAACAGAATAAGTAAAGCAAGGGTTTACTAACCTCTGATGTTCCGACGACCTCGACGCGGTCCCCTACGATGCGCATATGGAGTTCCTGGTCCAGTCCCATTGCCATTGATCGTCTCTGAGGAAGTTTCGAGAGGAAGTGAAGAAGAAAAGTGAAGAAGAAGATAAAATTAAGTGAGTAAATTAGAGTAAATTAATGGTTTCTACAAGCATTATTGGGGAGATGAAGAGACAACGCCGATTTGACCTCCACCCATCATGACGCTTCGGTTTTTGCAAGATTTTAAATAATTTCCATCAGCTTTTAATCCTCTAGTCCATATACTGCATGCAAGGGTTGGTTCATGATATTATTCAGTATAATGTACTGCATAATATTACTGTGACTAAACAATCATATTAGTATAACTCTTCAATATTTTTAACTTGTTTATAACAACAATAGTCGTATTTATTTTTATAATTAGTCGTATATTTTTCAAGAATTGGCCGCTGCACATACATCCTAACAAAATCAGCCAAGTGACCATTGGCATTTTCCCACATGTTGTTGATGTGTTCAAATTATTACTTAGAAAACCAAGTAGTAAGCACTTGTTATAGATAGACAATGCTAACCACAAGATCGTTAGCTTAGGAATCAATTAAGCTACCACAACGGTTTGAAAGCAAATAGTTACTTGTGAAAACAGATTGATTTGTAAGTTGGTTGTTTCTAAAAAACTAAAATAAGATAAAGCAGATAACGGTTTTTAACAATGAGAGAAGATGAACACAGTAGTAACGATCAGGTAATGCTAATTCGTTCTAGGGCAATCATTCATATTTGTCAAACGGTCGGTGTACATAAAACAATCAATCCAACCTCAACCAATCGTCATTTGAATGTTTTAAACTAGAGTAATTGTGGGTCGTCAATCCACGATCCTTAACCGAAAACGATTTAGAAAATCTTGAACTAGCGAATTGGATTGATAGTTTTTACGAAGATTTTGAACTAGACAAACCTATATGAACGAATCCTAACCCTAGAAGCGAATACGCAAAACCGTCACATAACTACTGTGTTCGGAGTGATTTAGCTACTCATAGTAGAAGCAAAGATCAAAGAATTCAAAGTATTGCATATGATAAACATAGACATAATGATAATCGCACACAAGCTCATACAAATCGATAAACAATAGCAACACGAATCGAAGAGATAAACGATGGAGAATTATCAAATATTACCAGGAATTCGATATCAATCCATCCACAATGATGAAAACCAAGCTTCAATTATGTCTCAATGTCAAAGTATGAATATGGAGCCTAAGACATAAACAAACAATAATGGATTAAACATATGTATGATATAAACACTTGCGTCTTAACAATTAACATACACTGGAAGTACTTCTCAGTCTAACAATTTATAACACTTCCTCCACTCCATCTCGTCCCATGCCACAAACTTAAGATCTACCAATTACTTGGTTTAGGAAAATGTAAAATGTTAAATTACATTTTACATTTGCTCTAACAAAAATGATTATTCCGTATTCAAAGTTGTTGATTCAAAGTTGAAGACCATTTACTTAAAAAAAAAGTATAAACGAAAACACGATACGGGTCGATTAAAGTGTACAAGTTAAGCCTAATGGAGTCATCAATTTTCCCTCCATATAATTGACTGGGCGGGAAATCTTTCCGCCAACAATCAAGAATAGCTACGTGGCCAGCTCCCATCCGTTCATTACAGGGGTGTAATTGTCATTTTGTAACCCACACAACCAATATTTCAATCTTCATCTTCTTCGCTATTATATCAGACAAGGGTTTGAGCGAAACCCTAATCCCCAATTGCGAAAAAACCTATTCAACTTCAATTCATCTCAATTTTTGTCTTTAATTTCTTAAGAATGGTGTCCCAAGGAACATGGTCCTCCTCCAAGAACGATGATGAAGCTATGGAGTTCTGTCAGTGTGCGCGACGGAAGCCCATTTTTAAAGGTGTCTCTTGGACCAAATATCCGTGACGTCGCCATGTGGGTTGCAAAGACTATAGGATAAGTACCTTTACATGAACCGGCAACAACTTTTCATTTCTACTGTCAAATTGACTTGTTGTCTTATTTGCAGAAAGATGATCCCAATTTAGGCTGCAATTACTTTAGGTGGGTTGATGAACCTCAGGCACCCCACATTGAGAACATCATTTCCGGTTTACTTCGCAAGAAAATAGCTGCTGAACATACTGTGCATCAGACGGAGTTGAAATTGACGGAACTGCGGGATGACATACAAAGGTTGCTTAAATTGACCATGAAGAGAGAAGTGCTAACTGACGACAAGGGACTGAGGGCGGAGAACCAGGCTCAACTTGAAGAGCTCAACTCAATTGCGGCGAAGAACGATACACTGATTGCAGAATACACATTGCTCAAGAACAGGTTTGGCCAACTGGAGCTTTTGCTTATTATGTTTGGAGTGTTTGCCACTTTGGTTTGGATGTTGATCTGATTCTTGAGCCTTGATGTAGTGGCTAATGAAGGTGGTTTAATATAGGTAGTAGTACTGGCACACTTTGATTCAACAAACTTGTAATGTTAAATCGTCTAATTTCCTCGGCTATATGCAGTATTATGTCTTAATCGAACCCTAATATGTGGATTGGTTCACTTGAATTATGAAGACTAGTTTTATGCTTCAATCATTTTCCTTGGTGAAATTTCATATTTTCTGTGTTTGTACACAAATAGGCCCAAAAAAATTCATTTGTCCAGTTCTGCACTTGGAATTGCACTGAGCCAATCACCAAAAAAATGGTATGCAATTTAAGGGTACTTTAGACCATTCACAGTGTAGTTTTGAACCACACAATCAAAATGCGCCTAAACCAATCACCAGATATGCATTTCGAATGTGTAATTCGCCAGTTTAAATCGCGCATCCCAAATCATGTACCAATCACCTTATTTCGTGGTCAATGCGCGATTCGGCAACTTAAAACCTTGACCGGGCTGTTGACCCGTGATTTAAAAACATTGACCATGGGCATGCGCGATTCGGAACCAATCACACCCTTGGTGATTTTGTGAATCACATAAGATTTCAAATACTATAATGATGTGTAATCGATGTGTTTTAATACTTTAGTACGTTAGAATGTCTCACTTATTTCTGGACATTGTTTCTTTTGGGCAATATAAAGTATTCTCGATTATCTAAAATCCCCTCATCCACAACACCTTTCATTTCGAGAACCATTTTCATTCTATGCAAAATTTGGAGGCCCATGTGGAGTTATTTTGGGTCCGTCCATTACTTGAAAATACAAAAGCCCATCCTCCTATTAAAAAATTAGTTGTATTCTGTTAATCAATTTTCTAGACAGACAAATTCCCAAAACCCATACAATCCTTCCTTCTTCTGTATCATCGCCGTTGTTCTATCTCTTCCCACACCATCTCTTTCAGAGCTATAGATACACTTACCTGTACATAACCCTCACTGATGGTTTCAGCTTCAACGGCACTGTGTTTTCACCCAAAGGTATGTCTCTATACACTTTATCTACATAATCTCTAGTAGTTACATGCTCATTGTTCATTGTTCATTGCAAAGTGTAGTTAATTGCTTCTAATTGCTATTTCAGATCAAATTTGGGCTTCTAGTAAATCATGAAACCAAATTATCGAGGGAGAAGAGCGGTTCTCTGTTTACCAATGCGCCGGCCGGACTATTTCCGACCGGTGCAGTTAGCATTGCTTCGAGAAACTTGAATTTGAAACGATTAGTGACTAGAGCTGCTGATTCTTCTGGGCGGCGTAGCACGAGCTCCAGGAGAGTTTACAGGGAGTCGCAAGCTCAAGAGCCGGTTGGTCAGCTGAAAGGAATTGCTTCCTCTGTTCTCCCAGTAGGAGCATTTGCTGTTGTTTCATTTGGTATGAGTTTCTCGGATTACATGATTTCCATTGTTAGCGGGTTTAGATGATCACGTGGTTGGTAGAATTTTGTGTATTGTAGTAATTGGTGACAAATGCATATGAAATGTATAGGTTATATGTGTTTTACACTTTTACTAAGTTGAGCTTGTGGTGGTCTTAGGGGTTTCAGCTGTATGAATGTTTTACGCGGTTTGAGTGATAAATTTAGCTCTCCGCAGATTTTATAAGATTATCTCATATATGAGCATTAATGTGTCGGAAAACAAAATGCGTCCGGCTGTTCAATACTACCCTTACTAATTAATATAATTTAACGAATGTGAGAATTTACACAGTGAGTATAATTTCATATACTTGATGTGCTTAACTATCAAGGCTAGGTTTGGGTTGCATCAATCATGTAATTGCAGATTTTATGTAAATGAAGCAAGGGAAATACAATGATCAACTTGCTCGTGTTTTCTCACTGTTAACTGGTCCATTCTGTTTTAGTTTCTTCAATTCAAAGTTTTGTAGATTATATATATTCAATGTCGAGATGTGAAACTTTATTATCGGTGTAAAATTTAAATTAATCAGGGAAATGTAAACATAATATTTTCTCCTTTCTATTTATGATATATATGCAAGGTGCTAATTATTTATGGCAGATGAAAAGTGAAAATGGATAATCATCTGAGGTATTAATTCATGATTCTTAGTGTTTTGTCTGTGCCAGACATACATTGGCCATCACAGATTTATGCTTTCGTTTTAGTAAATGTTTTCTTTCTAAGGAAATGGGAAGGGCGGGTGTTTTAAATACATGCATCCTGTATTAATAAAGTTAGAGTATTCTGAAGTACTGACAAACAATGTATATACCAACATTTCAGACGTAGGGATATGCTTCATATATGTGATCATGAGATCTCAAACTGCTTACGTCACTTGGTCTTCTGCACTACAGTTGATGTGAATTGCATAAATAGAACTGCAAAAGACTGTAATTCCCCTATGGTAACTAATTTGCATTTTCCAGCTAACAGTCCTGTGGAAATTGGTGGAGAAACTCCTTGTACCTAAACCACCAACTGAATCACTCCCGGAAGAGAATAAATCAGCTGAGGGGCTGCAGTGGAAGTTTTTCCCAGGGACAAATCTACCTTCTCCCTTCCGAGGGAAGATTGAAAGAGAATCCAAGCTAAGGCTAAATGAGTTTGCCAAAGAGATTAGGTCATGTGGAATTGTTGACATGTCAGGTAAATTGAAGTTCGTTCATCAGTCTCCTTAGGTGCATTCTGTTACTACAAAGTTTTCTTCTAAGATGCTATATGAAGTTATCTTCATAGTATGCACATACTACGTTCATCTTGTCTCAATAGTTGGTCCTAAGTTGTGATATTCTACTTGGTCTGATGTTTGCATGGATTATATGACCTCTCTTATTTTGTCCCTGCATGTTATGGTGAGGTTTAAGGATTTTTGTTGTTTTGCCTTCTTGACCATCTTTCACTCCCTTCTTTGGATGATTTTAGTCTTTAGAGAATCCCTTTGAATCTTTGATGTGATCAATCTAACAATCTGAGGTATTTTTAGGCATCAACTTTGGTGATGAAGGGCTATTCTTCCTAGCTGAGAGCTTGGCATATAATCAGGTCTGAATTACATTTATATTACCTCTTCATGTACTGGAGCTTGCAAAATATTTGTTATTTAATCTTTATCAAATTATATCGTACTTTCCTCAGACAGCGGTAGATGTGAATTTTGCTGCTAATGGGATTTCTGCTGATGGAATAAAGGCATTTGATGGAGTTTTGCAATCAAACAATGCACTAAAATCTCTAAATTTATCAGGAAATTCTCTTGGGGATGAAGGAATCAAGGTAAATCTGAATTGATATATTGTAAGGCATCAATTTAGGAAACTTATTTTCTTGTTTGTAACTCGTAGATGCAGGTGACATATGCACTTGCTTATTTCATTATACTCTGCAGGCAATTTTATATTCCATATAAATTTATGTTACTCCTTGATCCATCATAAATTTTCTGTCTCTTAAGTTAGGGCCTTAGGTTGATAGTTTATACAATTTTATTTAATTCAGTTAAGTTTGTAATGTTTCTTCGTTCCAGGCGACGGATGCTAGATTCATATACAAATTCGGTCAATAAGTCTTTCCAGATATACTTATAATATGACAGACTGTTAAATGAAATGACCTTTTTTTCTCACTTTCGTCTAGGTTATTTTAGTCCCTGTGATGGTTCTCACCAATATTAATATACTTGAGTTATTGTGATTTCCTTGAGGCACTTGCTTACACATGTTATTCTTAAGCTCGTTTCAAGATACTTATATTCTTATCCAAATATTTCCCGTGTAGAGTTTATGCAATATTCTAGTGGATAATTCTAGTATTGAGAAGCTACAGCTTAGCAGTTGTGGATTTGGGGATGAGGTAAGATTACTTATAGCAATGTCTCTCTGTATTGATATCTCCACAAAAGGTCCTCAATGAAGTTTGAATTTTCACTTCTATCTTCCACTTTTCAGGGAGCAAAAGCTATTGCCGAGATGTTGAAAAAAAATTCAACCCTGCGTGTGGTTGAACTCAATAACAACTTGATTGACTACTCTGTATGTAATTATTACATGCTATACTTTCTATTACCTGGGATTATTTTGCGTGCTAAAGTCTGATGTTTTGACTATTTTGGACATGGAGGTAGGGATTTTCAGGCCTTGCTGGAGCACTTCTTGAGAATAAAACTTTGCTGGGCATACATCTCAAGTAAGATCATGTGACCCAAATGAATGCTTGTGTCACATGCAATGTAGTAGATGAATAATAAGTAACACTCTCTTAATCTTAGCTTGACAATTATTTTCTCGCTCTGAACATTCGCAGCTTTTGCTCCTTTTCTGATTTTTGTGTCTGTATGTGTTGATTTCCAGTGGCAATTATGGCGGTCCCCTTGGTGCTGATGGGCTGGCAAAAGGGCTGGAGAAAAACAAGTCCCTGAGAGTATTCATCTTTTCGTTTTCATTATGTTTTGAGTTAATCATCTACTTAAAATGTCATCCGATATCATCTGTTGTTGATGGTCTTGGCAATTCTTTCTGTACTTAAAGAACACTAGGTCCCGTGCACTATTTGAATGATCAGAATACATTGTCAGTATTTCTGGTGGGGAAGATATCTTCATAGAGATACCGTAAATCTACTTCTTAAGTATTAGTGTAGTGTAATCTTTCCAGTATGCGATGTGAAATCATCATGCCTTTTGATTATGATTACTAGGTTCATGACTCTGCTGAGTGTTATCAAATTATGTGCAGGAACTCCATTTGCAGGGAAACTCTATTGGGGATGAAGGTGTCGGCTCTTTAATGCGTGGCTTGTCTTCTTCTAAAGGTTTGCTCGGCTTTTGAGATATTGGTTATGTTCTTTCTATCCGCATATACTGCAGACTCATGTCGACTAGTCCATGCAGGGAGGCTAACAGTACTGGATCTTGCAAACAATTCAATTAGTGCAAAAGGAGCCTCTCATGTTGCTGAATATGTTAAAAAGAGCAAGGGCTTGTTATGGATAAATCTTTACATGAATGACATTAAAGATGAGGTAGAAGTCCTAAATTACAATTCAAATTAATCTGTTTCATTTTGCTATGATCACTGTTTATATTTGTAGTTTCTGTAAAAGAAGTTGAGTTCATAATTAACATTATAGTTTTTTCAAGATATTTCACCAGCAAACTTATTCATATATACTGGTCTTAACTTTTCATTTGCACCGACTTTGTTCTTATTATGAGTAAGACGTTGGAGAAACCATGGCATAAATGTTATTAATTGAGCATTAAATTTTTGCATGGAAAGACTGACGAAGTTAGAGGATCAATTAGTGATTTGGCTACGTTATCACTTGTGTATGTAAAAGTATCTGATATAGCATGTTTACTGAGTATCAGCTTTATTTTGAAATTGTGTTGGAGAATGGTGAAAATCTAGAATAAGATGGTCACTGATTCAATGCACTGATAAGGGACTACTTAAGTTGCCCATGTGTACAGAAGTTTTTGAATGGAAAGGGTAATTTTTAACTTTCAGGGACCCTTCCCTGGTGTCCGGGTGTTTTCTTTTAAACTGTGGAAACAACGGCTCATGCTATATGCATTCTTTGTTCATAAAGCTCCGTTCCTACATTCCATGAATGGCTCTTCAAGTTGTTAGAGCACTTCCAATGGAAGACTTTTTAGGGCTGGCTTTAAACCAACTAAAAGCCCTAAAAAGTCTTCCAATGAGGGCTTTTTATGAGCTACTAACTAGTAGCCCATGGGATTTGGCTACTAATTAGTAGCCCTCCAAGAAGCCCATGACTCATCAAATTTTGATGAGTACCAACTTGTTGTCCAATCACAATAAAGTTTTGTGTCATGTGGGACCTATTTTTGGGCTTCTAACATTGTGAGTGTGAAATTGACAAGGCTTCTATTTGAGGCTTTTCAAATAAAAAATGTTAGAAGCCCCTCCTAAAGGCTCAACCATTGCTAGTGGCCTTATACTCTAGTAATGTCTTAGATATCGTGAAAGACTTTAAATTTTACTATCTTGAAATGCTTTTGGATCTAATTGTGTTACTCTTTGTCTGTCCGTTGACAGTCTGTCTACAATACACCATTTGTATGCTTTTACTCCACGAGTATATGATTCATACTGTGCATGAACATCTAGTAATACTTGAGTTTCTGCTTTCTGCGTATTCTGTGTCCTTACCCACAACTCGAGATATTTTTCTCAACGATACAAGTATCGTTGCAATTCCACCAAAGTGCACTGACGTTCTTCTGTCCTTGTATATGTGTCCAAGGGAGCTGAAAAGATGGCAGAAGCTTTAAAGCAGAACCGCACCGTGACAAACGTTGATCTAGTAAGTTTAAGGACCTCATGCTCGTGGTATACACTTTTGTGGAGTCTCTTTAACTTCTTTACTATTCTTTCTCATCAGTAAATATATTTGTAGGGGGGCAATGATATCCATGCTAATGGAATCACTGCAATCGCTTCAGTTTTGAAAGATAATTCTGTTATTACAGCTGTAAGTGCCTGTGCCTATCTGTCGGTGTCTTTAAAAGATGATATGACTTACAAACCATGATTTGTTTTTTTTAGTTGGAAATTGGTTATAATCCCATTGGGCCCGAAGGGGCCAAGGCTTTAGCTGAAGTTCTGAAATTTCATGGGAATGTTAAAGAGCTCATGCTTGGCTGGTGTCAGGTAAAATACTTTCCAGAAGTGCAACACTTTATTCTGGGATAATGGCATTTGACATGGCGATGCTGTTTATAGTTAGCTATGTACCCCCACAGTAAGAAGTGCAAGTAACCTCCATATGTTTTTTGAGAAGGTGCAACAGCCCTCTTGAGTGGTGTTCGGGATGATTTCTTACGAGAGGGTATTTTGCTCCTTCAGTTTATAGGGGTTTATCTGCACTTTTAAACTAAAGGGACATAGATTTCTCAATAGCCAAAGTACTTGGGTAGAAAAGTCGGTCACCTCAGTTATCCCTAGTTTTTTTCTTTGACATTCTGCATGCATGTTTTTTTATAGATAGGACCCAGTGGAGCTGAACACGTTGCTGACATGTTGAAATACAATAGTACCATATCAAATCTTGATCTGCGAGCCAATGGACTAAGAGATGAGGTTTATTTCGTTAGTATTGTCACGTGCTCCTCTTTGTTTGCTCATCTGCGGTATATTAAAGCCATCTTTTGCAGGGTGCTATCTGCTTGGCTCGCAGCCTGAAGGTGGTAAATGAGGCTTTGACATCACTAAATCTTGGGTTCAATGAAATAAGGGTATGTAGTGTATTCACCCCATAATTTCATAGGCTGAGCATCATTTGATGTGGTTATTATCTTACATGGTGCAGGATGAAGGGGCCTTTGCTATTGCTCAAGCACTGAAGGCTAACGAAGAAGTCCGGCTCACAACATTAAATCTTATGAACAACTTCCTAACAAAACTGGGACAGGTCTTTCACTTCCCATGTTATCACCATTCCTAACTATTTTTTCCACTCATGTCTGCTGTTGCCTCGATGTGTTCTAAAAGTAAACCAAAATTCTTTGCAGAGTGCTATCACAGACGCAAGGGACCATGTATACGAGATGACTGAAAACGAGGTTACAGTTGTCTTTTAGACGGTAAACCTGTTCAGAGCGGGGCGGCACAACTTTTTTGTTTCATTTGATCTATTTATTACTTGTCTAATATAGCAAGGTGGTAATTCAGTGAGTTAGTAGTTATCCTTGGCTCCCTTTGTTCCATGACATATAACTTGTATTTTGCATTGAGTGAGCATGGAAATTTTGGCATTTAGAGATAGTTTAATTTGTTAGATCATGTAGCTTATATTATAGTGACTGAGGAAACATGAGGAATGTACATTTGAAATGCAAGTTTGATATATCTGATGCAATGCGACGCAGTATGTCCCTTGCAAATCTTTGCAGTAAACCTCATTTTCATAAATTATGTCCAGTAATCCGAAGCAACTAAACAGTTGATGTGGTTGTTGCTGCAAAGTTATTTGAATCTATGCAAAGGAGTTGGTTGCCTATGTGTCAAGATTATGGTTCAGGTCGTACATGTGACTTGTAATGGGAGAATCCTTTATGCTTGTTTCTCATTTTTATCAATAATATCTTTGATGCTTCTTAGAAGAAAAGAAGTTCTTGTTGTAGGGATGCGACGTAAACCTGTTGGTATGGTGATATATTAGTTGGTAGTTATATTCATATATTGATTTGTCTTTTGTGTCTATTTAATATAGATTGCGTTTTTCATAATTGATTTCCGTTTTTAACAATAAGAAACTTAATTACACATTATAATCTTCAAAGCTCATTTAATGAGAACTAAGACCATCCACTATGGTGACCAAAAAATTGGTCGAGTCGCTGGGCGACCTCTCCCGCGACAAAATCTGCCATTGTGGTAGCGGTCGTGGGGTTGGTCGCCGGGATTTTTTTTTATAATTTTTTTTATTATTTGTAATAGTTATATTAGTCGGAATATTGAATTGGAATGAAGATTTGGAGTTTAAAATGGTGTTTTTTATTTAAATCAAGCAACAAAACCGAACGACATAAATCGCTCATAAAAATGGTGAATTGTGAAGTGTGAGAAAGTATGTTTTCACTGGTCTCTATTTATAGATCTCGAAAAAAATATGATCGTCGGTATAATTTTTATATTTTTTTAAATTCAAAATTTAAAAAAAAATGAAAAAGAATAAAAAACGTGGGCCCAGCCCCAAAATCACAACTCCTCAGTCATTTGTGGGAGCGATTGCTCCCGACCTCCTTAACGCAGGCGTCCGCAAGTCATGAGCGATTGCTCACGACTTGCACGACCGCCCATAGTGGGTGGTCTAAACACATTGACACTAAAATCGATAATGTTCACATTGAAATAAACATTATACTCCCTCCGTCCCGGAGAACTTCATACGGTTAGCGCGCAGTTTTATGCGAAAATTGAAAGTAATGATAGAATATAGAAAAGGTGGGAAAAAGTGTATTTTTAGTGGCAAAAGGTGTAATTTGAGTGTAAAGTTGAAATTGTTTATTATTTGTTGGGTGTGGGGTAGCTTCCTTTTTTGGTAATGTATGAAGTTCTGTGGGACGGTTAAAAATGACAAATGTATGAAGTTCTGCGGGACGGATGGAGTATAAAAAATCGATTGATTAGGAAAATTAATTTTACAAATCCACAAATTTAATTGTCTGTACTAGACAAGAGTGCCTAGCCTAGTTAATGATAAAAAGCATAGAACAAAACATGAATATAAGTGTCTGAACTTAGATGTTAATAACAAAACAAGTTAAACTTAGATCCAATCCATCTGAACATCTCCACCAGACTCACTAAGTTGTATCCATCTCAAAATCATCAACCACCTTAGCATCCACCAGCTTTTCCCTCTTTAGTTATTCCACGGTGACGTGTTGGACGGAGGTTGTATGATAAGTTCCGGCAATTCAGGCAGTGGAAATGCAATGATCCGATAGATACCATTTAGTGCCTAGCTTCTATGCCACTCCTGTCTCATCTCTGGACAAAGTTGCCCTCATGTCTACCTTCTTCTGCACCTGTGCCATTAAGTTCTTTCTCCTGAGAGGTATCCTCGGCGACGGAACCTGTGTCGGGAGCATGTAAGTGATGTGGTCATTGCATGTGGATTTCAGGTACTCCACATTGGGTAAAGACTTCCGCCCATATCCTACCGTGCATGTTGTACGACTGGAACATACGCTTCACATCATCATCTGTTTCAATTGGCACCAAGCGTTCTGGATTCACATTCCAATTGCTCCAGAGTATACCATGCCCTAGATGGATTTCCAGTACGAAAGCTGGTTTCAGTAGCAGCGGCAAGGATATCTACCAAACCAAACGACCTAACATCACAGTTGTGAACAAATGTCATCAAGCCATCCAAATACGTTGTTGTTCGATCGGCAAGGTTGTAAAACCTGCCCCCTCCCCATAGTACCAGTGATGCATACATGGCAATTGCTCTATAAAGAAACACAAAATGCACGAGATGTTACACTTCAATTCTTGGCCCAAAAGCAAGACAACTTTAACATAAAACATGAAGAACACAAGATAGACTGTTGCAATTTGCAAATTGTGTTTTTGGTTGACATAATTCATTTATTGATGCTGAGTTATACCTAATTGATAGCTACATTTCCTAGAGACATTTGCATAATACAATTGAACACGAAACATGAATAGATTGCATAACAAGATTCATCACAAAGTACTTTTCGAATTAACAAAGTACTTTTCATCCCTTTTCAATTAATTTATCTACTTCTTCTTCAATTACTCATGTTTCTGATTATGCCTTACCTTTATATAGACTGCATACACACAAGATAGACTACATACACAAGATAGAATACCACATTAACACACAATTAACTATGAAAGCCACTATTATTACCAAGTCGACATAGAAGGATAAACACACTAAACAAAATGATAATTAATCTTTGAAACACATGACAAGCAAAATGAACTTAAGTCTAAAATAGTACCTTAAGCAAAAGACAACCAGATCTAAAATCCATCAAATCTCGCAAAAACACATCTAAAACGGTATCCTAAGCCCAAGACAAATAACCATTAAACAAAAATCAGTACCCTAAGCCTAATCTCACAAAAACATATCTAAAATCCATTAAATAAGACCTAACATGGCAAACCGACTCACTTTCGACATAAGTAATATTGTACATTGCACGTCTAAATTCAGCATAAACATACTTCGCATGTAAAAAGGGTTTTACAACTCTAGCCAACTTTGGAATCATTTTATAACTACTTCCTCGCATACGACTTAGTCAGGGTTTTACAACTATAGTGTAATAAGCTATCATGATGATCATTAGGCAAATGTTATGCATATGATTTGACGTAGAGCTGCTTCGGTTTCATCCATTCCTAAGATGTATATGATGTGAGTTTCAACTACTTAAAAATACACTCTAAATCAACCAAAACAGTCTCTAAAGATAGCAAAACCAATAGTCTTCACACAAGTTCAAATGCACCAATCACCAAGAATCAACAAACTTGATACAAGTATAATGACAACAAAACCAATTCAAGCTTCACCATTCGAAGGCAACATCAACACAACATATACAACCTGTATCGGTTTAAAAAAGTTTAAAACACTTGTATGCAACCTCAATCCAATAATACTCACACAAGTTAAAAAAACGGATCTACATCAAGTAATCAATCATTACATAGGCAGCGTACATTTATTCAGAATCGAACAAGAGTGACACACATTTGGCTCGAATTGAACATGATAAACGATGACATAAACAGCCCAAACAATAAACTCATTACCTTGCTTTCCAGCGGTAGTCACAGCTACTCCTTGTCAAATCAAGTGGGTTTGTAACACATTCAAGCCTTCAACTACTTCTTAAACCCTAGTTGTGTATTGAATCTGGTGGTTGAGACATTTAATTAGGGAATGATACGGTCTGGCTAACATTATAGTATTATTAATTAGTATGTACTTGGTACATTCTATTATTAGTAAATCTATAGATAGTATATTAGTAGTTGCAATGTTGTTAATGGATAGAGTAATCCGGTTGGAGTTGATAGAGGCAAGTAGTTATGTAGTTAAACCTCTAAACACTTATAAATAGACTTGTACGTATGTATTATCAACATGAATAAAAAAAGTGTGTTTGTCTATTTTAAGTAAATTCTCTCTTCTTTCTTGATTTCTTAGGAGGATTTGATTTCTCACTATTAGAAAAGAGATCAATCCTGACATTTGGTGCTTTCATTCTTGAATTCACCATGCCTCCAAAACCATCTCAAACATCTTCGAATTCTGACGAATCTGATCTTCGGATCCTCGTAAAAGAATTGCAGTCCGAGAATCAATAGCAACTAGAAGCAATTAATGCTGCACATTATGCAATCTGAAAACAAAAAGCAAATGGATAAAATGACAACACTTTATCACTGATTTGCACACTAAACTTACCCCTACTGCTCCATCCACATATGCACCAGTTTCTAACACACCACTCCCATATCCTGTTCAAACTACCACATCTTCAAACCCAACACCACCTGTACCACTTCCTTTTCAACACTTAAAAACACCAATAATTCACATGACATTGTTTGATGGGACAAATCCTTTAGATTGGTTGTTTCAAACAAATCAATACTTTGAGTTTTATCAAGTTCCAGAGGAGAATCGACTATCTATCGCCTCTTTTTATATGCAAGGTAAGGCTTTAAGTTGGTATAAATGGATGC
The DNA here is from genome assembly GCA_026545765.1 of Plantago major. Taxonomy (NCBI): domain Eukaryota; kingdom Viridiplantae; phylum Streptophyta; class Magnoliopsida; order Lamiales; family Plantaginaceae; genus Plantago; species Plantago major. The sequence goes on from CM048839.1 coordinate 34,715,500, forward strand.
ATGACAATAAACAGTTGTCCACTTGGGCCGCTTTTACTCGTGAGTTGGAGATCCGATTCGGGCCTTCTACATTTGAAAATCATCGGGTTGCCTTATTTAAGTTGAAACAGCAAGGGTCTGTAGCAGATTATCAAGAAGCTTTTGAACGTTTATGTAATTGTGTCCATGACTTGACCCCTGAAGCAATTTTGAATTGCTTTCTTTCTGGTCTGTGTTCCGACATTCAACGCGAAATGGCCATCGTTAAACCATCCACTATTTCCCAAGCAATAGGTCTTGCTAAACTCATTGAAGCAAAAATAAACGACACACCAGATCCGCTTCCCATGATGCCCAACAACATTCCGACTCCTCTAATGCCAACTCCCACACCATCTTTGTCGAAACCATCTAATACGCTACCGGTTCGTCGTCTCACTCGAGAGGAAATGACCGCACGCCGTGCTAAAGGTCTATGTTTTAATTGTGACGAACATTTCAAGCCTGGTCATGTATGCAAGTCTCCACAATTTCTCCACCTTGGTGATAATCTTTCCACTCAACCTTTATCGCCCAACACTATCATAGAGCCCCCAGATGCGCCAAATTCACGCACCATCAACAATGATGATGCTTCGGAAAGCAGCCAGTACTATTTGTCATCTTATGTGCCTTGAGGACAAGTCCATTTTCAAGGGGAAGGAATTGATACGGGCTGGCTAACATTAGTATTATTAATTAGTATGTACTTAGGACATTCTATTATTAGTAAATCTATAGATAGTATATTTGTAGTTGCAATGTTGTTAATGGATAGAGTAATCTGGTTGGAGTTGATAGAGGCAAGTAGTTATGTAGTTAAACCTTTAAACACTTAAAAATAGACTTGTACGTATGTATTATCAGGCATGAATAAAAAAAAAGTGTGTTTGTCTATTTTAAGTAATTTATCTCTTCTTTCTTGATTTCTTAGGAGTGTTTGATTTCTCACTATTAGAAAAGAGATCAATCCTAACAGGGAAGGTGAGTAAATGGGAGTAATGAATTTTTTTGGGGGAATGAAAAATGTTGGTGGGAGAGTAATAAATTGGAGGGTGTTGTGTAATTGGTGTTATGAGTGACATAAATGTAATAACTATGTAGTGACAATTATGCAAATATGAGTGGCAATGTTGGTAAATAAGTTGAACTTTTTGTTACTTTTAAGGACAAAAAGGACAATTCGTGCGGGCCAAATATCACTATATCAACCCCAATTCATAATACCACCACCCTAGTATTTTAGATTGACATGGTGTGGTGATGCCACGTAATAAAGATGTGGAATTTCGGGCAACACCATACCTACTCAACTTTTTCGATTTTTCCCTGCCAAACAGCCAAATGGGTGATATTCATCTTGAAAATCGTGTTTCACCATATCACACACACTACCAAACATCACATTATCTTCGTCTGTTGGATGAGTTAAACTTCGATACTTTACAGATGATGGCACCAAATCCAAGCCCAGACTTGTATGAAAATAATGCATACAAATTAAAAATGGTCGCTGAGTTAGGCGATGAGGATCGGTGGGAAGAAATGGAGACTCAAGTACATCTAGAATCTAGAGCAAAGGAACTGACCAAGTAAGTGGGGGCAATAGAGATATTTGGATCAATTCAATCATGTAATCTCAAGTATTTTGGACAATAGGATATTTGCAACAATTCAATCATGAAAATTATAAACTATTTTTGGTTAATACAAACTTTTGCGAGGACCGTCTATCCGAGAGACCAGATCAACATCACATCTATTATCTATTACTATTTCCTAAGCAAAGTCCCATAGGTAGTTATTACTACCAAATAAGTAGTTTCCCCATTGTTAAAAAATCATTTTAAAAAAGGTATAAAACTACTTTAAAAAACCACCAAAACTGCTATTACACGGTTGATACTCCACTAATTAACTTGCATTTTCACCTCATTTTGCTTCTTTCCATCCGGATGGTAATTATCACAATTGCAAATCAAAGTTTTAATGTTTGTTTATGAGCCAAGAGTTAACTCTTAACACTACGAAAATTTGTAGTGCAGTGAAGCTAACCCCGAGGTCGATCTCGAAGGACTTAACTAGGCTGAGTTTGGTTTACGAATAGTAGACACAATATGGAAAGCAGTAAATGTTTGTTTGCTTCGGCAACGAGATGATCAACTAGTGTCTGAGTAAACAACTAAGCAGACAAAACTAGAGACAGATTGACACTTAACGAGATTGATATATGAATGAGGAGAATTATGAAGTGGTGACTAGAAGACAAGCTAGCTAGCAGGAAATATGCGATCAACAGGAAAACGATTACTCTCAAGTTGTCACTACTTGGGTTCAGAAAACGAATAGCATTAGTGAAGGCGTCAATTTCACTAAGCTACAATTAATTAAGCTAATCCTACTATTACCGTTTACAACTAACTGTTAGATTGAAGCAAGACGAAAAATATTTTGGTTTCCAGAGATCAAATGCTTAATCTAACAGTGATATTGACGGATTGCGCATCAAACGTCATAGCAGGATATACAATTTAATCTAAAAAGCACATAGTAATCGTAACCCGATTGTATATAAACGCATAAACCCTAACTAGCATGCTTGAATCCGTCACCACCCCATAATCTGGGTGTTTAGCTACTCATGTTATGCGAAGACATAATCAAATAAGCAATTAAACCATTAACACATATAGTCTAATACTAAATACGAGGAATCGATCGATCGATACAGTTTTACCCTTCGTTGTCACAAACCCTAGGTAGAACCTGAAGAATCTAAAGCGATTGATGCAAGAACGTATGTAGATTATACTCCCGATCAATGAATCGTCGTATTACAAGGTGAAAATCGGTTCAATTACCTCAAAACAGGTAATTGCCTTGGAAACTAGGTCTAGCTTGAGAGCAAAGTTCAATACTTGACAAAAGAATGAATTATGAAAGTAATAATGTTGTTTTTAACTAAAAAGAAAGGAAGAAAAACTAAGTCTGAATGAATTAGGAAAGAATCGGAAAAAATCACACAGAAACGCAGAAACAGAGAAAGTTGGCCTATTTGGCGTCCGCCATGGAAGGAAGTTGGCGGACGCCAAGATTAAACTTGGCGGACGCCAAAATCCATCCATGGCGTCCGCCAAAACTTTCTGTATCATTTTGGCGGACGCCAATCTTGAAAGTGGCGTTCGCTGTCTCTTCCGGCAAATGACAATTTTGCCCTTTTTGTCCTTCTTGCTCGATTTTGCTCCTTTTAACTTCAAATCTCGGCGTTTCGGCTTCCCCGCTTCACTTCTAGCAACCATACGAAGCATCAACACTCCATATCTTCCAGATGTATATAAATCACATCCTTTTTGCCTTCAATTAGCACGGTGTAGCCAAATACCTACAAAAGTCAAAGAAAACAAAACAAGTAAAAAGACTCTAGGAAAAACAACTAAAACTATACTTAAGGATATCAAAAAGACGGCAAGAAAGACAAGATGAGACGATATAAAACCGACTCATCACACTACTACTTTACTTCATCAACACTTCACATAAAACTGACCATAATCCTCCATAGTCATACCTTCGCATTTCGTAATCAAACGCACATGAGTGAGTAAATGTCAGGTATGTCATTATAAAGCTCTTATCGAATTTGTTGCCTTTTCCATTTATTCTTTATGTAGATTATTGGGGATTTCAACTATCTATATATGTGTGAATTATTGGGGATTTCAACTCTCACGTGTACAATAGGAGATAGTAATAGGTGGGGATCATTTCATCTTTGTAATACGTCTATATCTATCTATCTATATACCTCTATATATACTACTAATAGTAAAAGGATTTTTACAGTTAGTTAACATGCTCATTTTTACAGTTATTACATATCTAACTTCTCCTAAAAATATATGGACATATACAAATTTACTAATTAATTATAGTACTTTAGTTGATTCCACATGAATGAACAAAACAAAAAATAATAATTTAATAGATTAAATATCATATAATTAAGATATCACAACTATTTTCTTTAAAGAATCTAGGTTTATTAATCATTTTAAATACATATGGTTTATTATAATCATTCTTAAATGATATACCTACTCAACTTTTTTTGATTTTTCCCTGCCAAACAGCCAAATGGGTGATATTTCGCCTTGAAAATCGTGTTTCACCATATCACACTCACTACCAAACATCACATTATCTGCATCTGCTGGATGAGTTAAACTGTGATACTTTACAGATGATGGCACCAAATCCAAGCTTAGACTTGTATGAAAATAATGCATACAGATTAAAAATGGTCGTTGAGTTAGGCGATGAGGATCGGTGGGAAGAAATGGAGACTCAAGTACATCTAGAATCTAGAGCAAAGGAACTGACCAAGTAAGTGGGGGTAAAGAGATATTTGGACCAATTCAATCATGTAATCTCAAGTATTTTGGACAATAGGATATTTGCAACAATTCAATCATGAAAATTATAGGGAAATTATAAACTATTTTTGGTTGTTACAAACTTTTACAAGGACCGTTTATCCGAAAGACCAGATCAACATCACATATTTAATTACTAGTAACCTTGACACGCGAATACCCGCGTGAGACCTTTGTACGTCACTTTCAATTTCCTAAGCAAAGTCCCATAGGTAGTTATTACTACTAAAGAAGTAGTTTCCCCATTGTTAAAAAATCATTTAAAAAAGGTATAAAACTACTTTAAAAAACTATCAAAACTGCTATTACACGGTTGATACTCCACTAATTAACTTGCATTTTCACTATAACTAATGATGAAATTGTATTATAATTGCATTATCAGCATTTCTTGACATGATGTGATCTCGTATCAGAAAAGTTGTCGGAAAATCGTGTTGCCTTTTCATCCTCTCCAATCCACTCTACTGCTGTTTGGAGGTGTTGCCCTTTGTGTCCTCACTTTCCCCCAAAATCACAAATTGGAAAACAGACGGAAGAATTTCACAACAGGAAAATGGCGCCAAAGGCTAAGATCAAATCTCCACCGTCTGATCCCAACGGAATGTTCGCCGGAATGTCCGTCTTCTTAATCGAATCCGGTGTTCAAGCTCGTCGACTGCAGGTACTAACTAGTAACTTCTATGGTGTTCTGTCAACTTAGCTGAAGAACTGAAAGCTAACACTCCATATTTTCTAGATTTGGAAGCAGAAGCTTGTGCAAATGGGGGCCAAAGTCGAGGATCGTATTTCCAAAAGCGTTACCCACGTATTTGCAATGGATTCGAGCTCGCTTCTTCAGCAAATTGACAGTAAAAGCTTCACACGTTTAAAATCAGTAAGTGCCGTTATGTATTTTTGTTTCGTATTGCCCGGCTAGAGATTATGTTTGTATTTTAGAGTGTCATTATGCTTTGGTTTGAAAGTGAGTGAGGTTTTTTGGTTGGCACTGAATCTGCTTGGGTGCCAGTTGGTTTTGTGAATCTGTGTGTTTAATTTATCAGTGAAGTGGTTATCACATGAGCTGAACAGATTGGTGGAGTCCTTAGAGTGCATTCTATTGTTCGAAGATCTATATATGCTGTCTTGAAGTGATGTAGTGTGGAAAACTTATTCGTGGTTACTTTTTTGTTGGGTGGTATAAATATAAGGTGCTTAGTTGCTTACTTGATGTGTGCAACTTGGGGCAGAAAGTTCTCAACTATTTGTGGCTAGAGGAATGTTTGAAAAAAGGTGAAAAAGTATCAGAGGACCCGTACGTTCTGTCAACCGAGAAAAGTGGCCTTACTGAGGGGATTCATGGGAAGCATATTAGTGAAAGTCACTCGAGTAAAGATGAGGAATCCCCTTCAAAGAAGATTAAACCCTGCCCCGAGAATTCCAAGACACTCAGATCAGAAGAAACGGTTAAAATTTTGGGAGCTGCCCAGGACTGTCCCCCAAAATCAGATGTTGCCAATGGCTCATCTCGTTCTTCACGTTCTGTGAGTCCAGAAACTACAAGTCCAGATTTATGTGGCCAACAAAAAGATGCAAGTGCTCCCCTTTTCTCCTATTAATGTTTGATGTCTTCTCTCACCTGGCTGAGGGTATTTCACATGATATCCTTGCATAAAAAAGCATATAGGATATTGTACAAAATTATGCGTGATATCTATAAGATGCCGTTTTCAATTGTAAACAGGTTGCTGCATCAGATGCGTCATTGCTTTATAAGCCTCCGAATTTGAACCAGAACATAACTGGGATATTTGGAAAGCTTATCGACATATACAGAGGTGCAATTCTATTGGCATGTCATCTTCACTTCTGTTGTATCTGGGAACATGCATATTTAGAAGCTGATTCTAGTACATTATTTTTATGATAGCCCTGGGTGATGATCGGAGATCTTTTAGCTATTATAAAGCTATCCCAGTCATTGAAAAATTGCCTTTTAAAATTGAAGATGCTGACCAGGTCAAGCATCTGCCTGGAATTGGGAAGTCATTGCATGCTCATGTAAGCAACCCATTATGTCATTAAGCAATAATTTTCTGCAATGGTTTGTTTGATTTTCATTATTAACAGTTTCCAATGATGATGGTCTGGGGTGTAATTACAGATTCAGGAAATAGTGAACACCGGAAAGCTAGCCAAGTTGGAGCACTTTGAGACAGATGAAAAGGTGTTGTATATCCTCCTGAAACCAACATAATCTTTCAATGAATTGTGGTGTACAAATTGTAATACTAGGCTATCCATAAGACATGATGTGCTCGTGCAACTTGGTTGCGTGGGATGACCTACTGGTTTCCTCCGCTCTCAGTCGGTGATTCATTTTAGTTCCTGGATAGGGACTTTCCGTAGAAAGAACACATGTATAGGCTCACATGCATCTAGATATGCCCATCACTGTAAGTATTTAACTTAGTTCGCAAAAAACTACATAGCAATTGAAATAATTAATTGACTGTATAAGCGCAGTTAGGGAGTTCGAGGTTCTCTATCAGGATTGTTGGATTTTCGCATATCACTGTGTTAGAGAGATATATCATGTGTTGCTAGTTGTATGGATGGAGATTATGAAACATCCTAAAATTCTAATTATCCTATTACTAAAAGATACTCCTAATTTCAATCGCATATTGCTTCATACAAGTTGTTCAAATGGTCAAATGTCGTGCGCTAAACCTCCTGTCTTTGATAGAGCGGGGGGGAGTTGAACATATATTGCAAGCGGCCTTACCTTGCATTGTCGCAATGAGACTGCACCTAACCCGTGACTACAAATCACTGGTCGAGCAGCTTACCATTGTGCCAATGCTCAACATCCAACATAGGCTAGACTGTACTCTTCTGCACTGAACAAATCCTTGAACAGAGAGATCCTCTAAGCTCTGAATATTCTATAATTACCAGGTACGAACAATAAGCTTATTTGGAGAAGTTTGGGGAATTGGACCGGCCACTGCATTGAAGCTTTTTGAGAAAGGACACAGGACCCTTGATGATCTGAGAAATGATGACTCACTGTCAAATTCACAGAAGTTGGGTTTAAAATATTTTGATGACATCAAAACTAGAATTCCACGTCATGAGGTTAGCCTTTACAATTCCTAGTTTAGGTTTTGCAACGTGTGGATTAGAATGCCTAACATGGTTAACCTTACCTATTTTTTGAATTCATTTAGGTTCAAGTGATGGAAAGCCTTCTTCAGAAAGTTGGAGAAGAGATTTTGCCTGGGGTTGGTGTTCTCAGTCTCAATGCTGCATTGACAAGACGTACACTGATAAGTAATCTTCCATTTAACTTGCAATACTCAACTGATGTTTGTTAATCTGTTCAGGTTGACATTGTTTGTGGAGGATCATATAGACGTGGTAAGGCTTCTTGTGGTGATATGGACATTGTGATTACCCATCCTGATGGTAAAAGGTGTAGTTCCTTCTTTAGTGTTACCCTATTGACATAAGATTTTGAATTTCATTTCAAACAATTTTGATGGACCAAAGTTCCATGGCTTTTTTATTGTTTCCCTGTCCGGGAATCAGTCTGTATGGTTGCACGTCTCTTTAAATTGTGCTTTTTTGATTTAACACCTTGCATTCTATTAAAAGTGATGTGTGTGTAGTGTACACTTCCTTTCTGCTCACTTGCCTGTTATCTGCACCTGTGGGCTTCTAGTGCTATGCCCCGTTATATATAAGCAAAAGAGACATCTATGCTTTCCTTCTTTACATTTGCCAATTAGATGGAGTAAAAACCAACTCATATAATTTCCACACTTGACAATTCTTGGCTTATTACTGTTATCCTACAACCAAATTTCTTCATAAATCAGTACGTGAATAAAGTTACACATATGTCTGACTTTCTCTTATTATTTAGCCCTGCATCAGACTATTGCCATGTTTGTCACCAGTCTTAGTTGCCTTTTGGTCCTTTTAGCTAATAGCTTGTAGTAACATTGTGCCCCATTCTCCTGTGCTAACATAAAAGTGGAAAAAGACTGGGAAGAGTTTGTCTTGACGAACTCCATGAGACTGTTTGCTCTTGTTTGTACTGTCTTGTAGTCTGGACAAGCTTTTTTTACTTTATGTTCTATCATGTAGAATGATGAGCTTTTTTTACCAATAGACTGACTCACTCCTCTTTTCTTCTAGTCATGTTGGTTTCCTTCCCAAGTTTGTGAGGCACCTTAGAGATATAAACTTCCTAAGAGAGGATTTGATCTTCAGTATTCACAGTGAAGAGGTAAGTTTTATTTCCATCTGCTCTCTTATTATTTAGCTCAACACATGAGAGAAAATCTTTTTTTATCTGCTACGAGGTCCTATTACAACCTTTTGTGGGCACCAAGGCAGAAAGTGCATTTTTTTTCTTTACTACAAGTTGTAATACTATTATTATATTTCAATCTTTTTGTGGGTATTAACACAAAATGTTCAAGAACACATTGTACAAAGTGTCTCATGTTATATTTGAATACCTGTGCCCCACAATAATCACATGCAGAATACATTTCAGGTGGCAGATGCAAAATTCATTTCCTTTCTTACCACTAAAAGAAGGCCTATGATACTTGATTCATCCTTCGATTAGTCTTGATTTCCATCGGCTTGTTACTTTATTGCTTTTTCGGTGTTTATGTTCTTTTACCTTTTATCACAGGGCACTGACTCTGGAGTGGACACATACTTTGGACTTTGCACCTATCCTGGTCGAGAGTTGCGGCATCGCATAGATTTAAAGGTGTGTGTTATGTCTACATTCTTGTTTAGCTTGTTTCAAAGTAATACAAAAGTTCTATTCTTGCGCTTGAACTAATATTACCACACTTGTGCTGAAATAAAGATTGGAACATCACATGTTAATCAGAAAGGTGATGTTAAGTTTGAATTGGCAAAAAAAGAAAAAAGAAAAAGGAAAATTATTATGAATTTCAAGAACTAATTCCCTTGTATTTGAAATGGAAATTTAAACTTAAGCTTTAAGGATGACTAATGAGCCATATTATAATACTATAAAGGAAATGAGACAATCAAGGGGAAGAGAGGTGACTGGTTTTTATGGACTATGTATACTTGACAGATCTTAGCATGGTTGCCTGTCTAGAAATCTCCTTGGATCTACATGATTATTTGTTTCTTTTGAGTTTTCCTCTTCTGGCTGGTAGAAGTTATTTAAAACGTTTACAGCTTGTAAAAGGCTAATCGCAGGAACAGATTTTAATGCAAGTTATATAAATTCGTTTTGTTATGTCCCGCATGTAATTGTTTTCTGTCTGTTCCAAGTTTCCAGAATTGTATTAGTTGTGAAACGTATCTTTGCAGCATTCTGGTGCCTTGTTATCATAGTCAGGCATTCAGTAATAACAAAAACAAAACTTTTTGTTGCAGGTTTATCCAAGGGATATTTATGCATTTGGATTAATAGCATGGACAGGGAACGATGTGCTTAATCGGAGGTTTGTCTATTTTGAATAAGTTCAATGAATTATTTTTTGTATTCACGTTTCATGACAATTATGGAGTATGCTTTTGTTTGAATTTCGTCAAATTATTCTCATTATCGGTATTGAGTGAACTGTGTCGTCCATTTACCTTCTCTTGGTTTTGATTCATTATATTTTCTCCAGGCTGAGGTTGTTAGCAGAATCAAAGGGATTCAGACTCGATGACACAGGACTGTTTCCTGCCACTCAAAGTCCAGGTGGCAAACGGGTAAGACTTCAGAGCCTGCCTGTAGCTTATAGTATCAGTCATATTGAACTCCATTATTATATTGTTTCTTCGGCTATTGCTGTTCACTTCCATTTGGTGTTATTGTCCTATGTAGGGGAGCAAGGGCAGTGCAAGTTTGAAGTTTAGAACTGAGAAGGAGGTTTTTGATTTTCTTGGATTCCCATGGTTCGAACCTAATGAAAGGAACTTATGAAGGTCAGCGTATGATCGTCTGTGCCAATTAAGATCAAACCATGAAATGGTTTGTGCCTCTCATTAGCTTGGTACCTCCGCACAGCTGTTTGAGTTAGAGATAGTCAGGAATAGCTGCTTATGCTCATCTGTTTTCTTCTGGAGAAAGTAAACTGTAAGTAATCATGCATATAGCTTTTGTGTTTAGTTCTTGTTGACAGTGTAAGTTGTGTGAATTTACTTATATATCAAGTCCTACAGTAAATTCCCTGTAGCTGATCAACTTCCATAGTCTGGGTGATTTGCACGTGCGGCTTAACATTGGAATTTTTCATGGCTTCTCTTTTCACTAGTTGCCTTCTTGCTCAATCTTTTGAGTTCTGACTATGGGAGCAGTAGTATCAGTATCAAATGGTTGAGGCAAGTGTCAACTATGGTTATGGATGTAAAGGTTGGATTTGAATTATGCCACTCATTGGATTTTTCATGAAGAAGCTCCACGAGTATCTGCAGCTTTCTGTTCAATACCCCTCAGCCAACTCTGCAAATCTTGCTAAAGCATTTTCTTCCTCTTGTCTGCGGTCACATCAATCTTGGTCTTGGGAGTTTCATTGAACCGGCCGTCTCCATTAACATGATCAGTGGCATTGACTTCAATCACTCTTTACTCGGGCGTCCGTGCACATTATGTTGGTCGTAGGATCCTAGTCACTGATGATCCTTCGAGTATTTAACGTTCAGGTGCTAACTTCAAGGATACTATTCTCAATACTTGGAATAGCACCGAAGCTTCAACACTTGGTTACAAGTCTATAATCAATCAACACTGGGGTTATCTCTTGGAATTGGCACGGTTAAACAAACAATAAACCCAAATAAGTATGTTTTAGCTAGAAGTAGAGTTCTTATACAGGGTCAGCTTCACGGGTACTTGATGATGTTTTATTCGTCAAAGTTGGAATCGGCTCCATCAATAAGGGTTTGTGAACCGTCTAGTGCTCCTTTAACTTAATGAACTGTTAATTAATTAATCAAATTTTGTTTTAAATTATTTTTTATGCATAATCTTTTCTATTTTAATCTCTAACATTTATTTTATTTTATCAATTTTGAGCTCTAACCCGTTACAGTTCACTAGGGTTCGAGTTCATACACAATTGTTTCACGAGTTGATTTGTGTTTCAATTGGTTAAAAAGGTTTGTTTCACGAGTTGAGTTGTGCCTCAACTTGTTAAAAGATCTAATCGAGCATAATCATATCATAATTAGAGTTTTTTTAGATGGTAGGAACCTCTAATAAATCGTGTGACACCCATGCATAGGGTTTACATGCTATTTGAGAGGATGTTTTTCCCCTACACCCTTAGCATCTGTAATAAACTCTTCTATGTTTGGCTACCATGCACGTTATTCACAAATTCGCCATTGTGTAAATTACATATGAAATTATGGATCATGAGTTTGTGATTCGTGGGTGCATTAAGGGGGAGTATGGTATTAAACCTCATTGAACATTGGAGTTTAGGTGCAAATACAAAAATGATGGATCAATGTTTTGCAATTTACATTTTTTGAACACCTTGAAAATCTAGAAACAGCGCTTCACATACAGCAGCAGAGGGAGCAGATAACAGAAATGGCTGCTTCGGCAATTCTATCAGCAACCTCACTATTCCACTCTTCTTCTCCGTCATCTCAGCTTCCACTTCCAAACAAACCCTTCACCTCATTTCACGTTTTGCCCAATAGAAGAATTAACAATGCCTTAATTACACCTCTTATTAGCAATAATCACAACAGAAAAACCGATTCGCACTCCAGTTTCATTTGCAGGGCAGAGAAAGAGTACAAATTCCCTGACCCTATTCCGGAATTTGCTGATACTGTAAGTATTTTTCTTGCCTTTATTTTCTGTTTATTTTTTTTTCTGCTTCGTGAAAGTGAAAATTTGAGGTTTGTTTTTTCAGGAGACTGAAAAATTCAAGAGTAATTTAATCAGGAAGCTCGCCAAGAAGGGTGAATTGTTCGGAGACTCAGCTGATGAAGTTGCCGGAATCTGTACTGAGGTAATATTACATTTTTTCGCCCTTTTCTTATCTATTCATTTCTAGGTTTCTACAGTTTCTTCTTTCTTTTTCTTATAGGCAAAACTGAAAAAAGTCCCATTTTTCTGTTAATTGGAGTCGGTAATAGCCTAATAGGCCGAGTTGCTTTTCTAGGTTCTGTTCTTTACTTGTGAACACCACCATTACTAATAAGTAATGTCCATATTGAGGTTATGATATTTTCGATATTACGAATTTTTGTAGTTCATATGTTGATTCTATGTTTGGGAATGATGCTTCATTTGGATCCAGTGAGCAGTGACAAGTAATTGCTGGCCTTCAATTTGTTTACTTGGGTCTGCTTCGCAACTCCTTGGATTTCTACGATTTATTTAGGGATTCATTTGTGTAGATAAGCTTTCATTTTTTTGCAAGTTTGCTGATTAGAGCTTGATGGCCCTTTGGAGTTGATTGGCTTGAGCATTTTATCCTTGAATTTGGTAATCTAGTCTTCAGATTATGTAAATGGGGCTTTCTGTTAACCATCTCTGTTGTCGTTTTAGCTTGTCTTTACTTCTTTAGGATGTAAAAAATTGTTGTGAAACTATCATTTGTTAGTGCTTCGATTAGCAGTGGAAGCTTTAGGAATCCACAAATGGAGATTGAAAATCATTCAAGTGTTGAAAGATAATCATCTGCCACATCCTTCATGTTTAAGGATGACTGGATGAGCAATCTATGGGTTGTCATTACACATATGCTGCAATTTGATCCACTTCATAGCTTAAATGCAAATATACGATACACTTGCTTACTGAGTAGAAGTTTTAGAAGTTTCTCGCTTTTGATTCTCTTATGAAGATTTTGGACTGCTACATAGCTTGTAAAGCTGATGCAATATATAAATTCGATGCTAAAAATCTAACCCAGTTATGCAGATCTTCAATAGGTTTATGCATGCGGAGTATGGAGGTCCAGGAACACTATTGGTCGACCCTTTCATCGATATGGCTGATACCTTGAACGAGAGAGGTTTACCTGGTGGACCTGAAGCTGCTCGATTTGCTGTTAAATGGGCTCAAGCTCATGTGGACAAGGACTGGAAAGAGTGGACTGGCAGTAAGAACTGATGGAGGAATTTTTAGTACTTCCTGAGATTTATTAGAGATTTGGTAGTAGCTTAAGATTCTCGCTGTTTTGATCTTACTAGTTATAGAAGCCTGGCAAAGACTTTGAAAAATGTTGAACGTATTCACGTCATGCATTCCTTTAGATTATTAGCAAGCAAGTAAAATATCACAGGTAGGTTCGGCTAGAGATGTAATCATCTGAACCATGTTAGTGTTATGATTTTGGAGAAATTTTGAGAGTTTTGTAGCATCAATTTGTTTCCACTGACTGTAAATCATCATGGAGGGTTTGAAAGTATCCATTGCAGTTTCCAAGTTAGCTGAAACACAATCAACTTGCATAATTAATACTATAAGCCAAGGGAAATTAGAGGTGCGTTTAACCATTCTATTCATACTAACCAGAAAAGTAACATCTATATAACATTTCCTTGCAACAGTAATAATACTTCCTCATCCAGGGAAACAAAAAACAAAAGTTCAGCAACAGATCTGATAACTGATGTGTTAACTATGTCAAAATTTACAGCTCTAATTCTCAGAGAAACATGCTATGTCAGAAGACAGCTTCAGAACTGTTTAGACTGGATCCTAAGCTGGAATTAATGTCATTATACTATTTGCATGGCCTTCATATTTGTTTTGAGCGACTGCGCTGTAGTAGTTCTTCCCAATCAATAAAACGCTCCAGCAACTCCGTCTCCTTCAAAACCAAGCAATCATCATCTTTCCCAAACCAATCATAACGCCTCTTTGCCACATAGTCATAGACAGCATCTGCTAGGGGAGTTGGAATGATCCTCAGAACACTCGGTGCAGAATAAGGCATGGGTAAATATGATAAGACCTTCAAACCAGCTGCAGAAGATTGAGAAAATGATCAATTATCCATCTTAATTTGAGTCAATGGGTGCGTAATAAGCTCATGAGATTATCTCGAGTCTCGACTTCTTGTGTTCCTAAAACAAGCTAAGCAGAAGGTATGAACAAACACCACAAAACTAATAAACTGTTAAGACTAACTAATTCTCATGAACAATCTTATGTGATCTTAAATCATAAATTAAATGAAAACGAAAACTAGCATAAAAAAAATTACCAGTAGATCCTTGGTGGTATAAACCAAGTCCCTCAACAAACAAGAAGCGCTTAAGAACATCTTCTCGGTCCAGCCCAGAAACCCTCAGGTAAGGCTCCGCAGCCTGTGATTGTAGACAACAAAACTTGATTTTCTTATCTCTATCAGCCTTGATAATCCATTTCACTCCTGTATTAAAAAACAAGTGGTGTATAAAGATGCTCGAGCAACAAAATATAAGAACCTTATAAAGAAAATGCAATAGTAACCAAAATGCTTTTATTGGAAAATCTCAACTACATCAGGCGCACACGAGAAATATTAGGTATAAATATTTGTACAAGGAATGAAGACGCTACCACCTGACAAGCAATAGCAATAACAAGCAGTATGTCCAACTTGGAGGCTCAGAGGCCTTAATTCTCAAATAGCATAACAAATATGAACTCAAAGGCCATTATTGCACGCGTACTGAATAACAATTCAAACCAGAGGTGAAATAGGATTACAACAACATACCACAGTGTATACACAAAATGCGTGATGCTTCTGCTTAATTTTAGGTTCCATTCCTTGTCAAGGTAAGAGTATTTACACCAATAAGATGTCCTCAAGTATATGTCATGCCCTCTTCGGATATTTAATGGTGGACTTATATTGTACGCAACTTTACACCTTGAACAGAAACATAAAGGTCATCTAGGGATCCACATATCCATGTCCTAAGGCCTTAATTCTCAATTTCACATATCATAGTAGCTCTCCGACTATCCGTTAGCAGGCAAACAGAAGTAAGAAGCTACTACTAGGTCAAGTAAATGATATTCAGCTAATGCCATCCATAAGCCCTAACATTCAATTTCAATTAATAAAAAGTAAATATAGCAAATCTATTAACACTAGAGTGTTCGCCTTACTCAATTCCTCTTTCCAGTAACAAAAAACAGGAGGATCGAAGCAAAATGAAGCACAGGAATCCAGTGAGGAACAAACAAAAGAAAATATGAGGCAAAGAGAAGTAAGCTATTAGGTTAAGCAAACAACATTCAGATGATTGCTGTTCATAAAGCAAACAGAGAAATGTATTGAGATTATTCATTCCTCTTTCCAGTAAAAGCAGAAAAAATTAAAATACATAACAGTAGCAAAATGAAAAGAAGCACAAAGTTGGAGAGAGTAAAGGAGCGAAAGCTGACCGGTGTGGCAGAGGTGGCAAACGCCGTCGTACACAACAACGCCTGGACGAAGCGGAGTGGGCATATCAAACGTAGAAGAAGCAGTAGCAGCATCAATCGAATAGTCAAGGGAAACCTCATTCAACGGCGGCGAAAATGTATTCGAGATCGTCTTCGTCTTCCATGGCGCAGTCAATGTTCGAGCAGCTCGATTCATCAACACATTCATCCTTCTTCTGATTTTCTCTCTAACAGTGGAAATTAGAGTTTAGGTGAATACTACTTTTCGCCATTTCTTCTGGTTTCTGGCTGCCTTTAATTGTAAGGTAACTACTTTCATTACCTCTAATTAGTCGGTTCATTCATTAATTAAATTACTAATAGGAAGGAAGGAAGGAAGGAAGGAGTACTATCTTAGAGATTTCCAGGCCCCACTCGGTGTTCAATACACGATTCGATTTGATTGTTTTCAACTTTTGATAAGTAGTAGTAATTCCTATTTCCCCGAAAATAACTTGATAGATTTGTAAAATTGAAATTAAAATAAAATAATGGTAATTGGTTTATTTTTAAATATATTTAATGTTAAAGTTGAAATATTAATTTTGACATAAAAAAATGACAAGTTTTGTTGACCTAGTTTACGGTCCGACTATATCTCAGTTGTATTTATTAACAACCATTACATCATTTGTATATATATAATCTTAACTTGTATAGATATATTTACGAAAATTGTTATTGTAAAATTTACAAGTTCCATGGACGGTTATGATTAGTTACAACTTAAAATAATATTTATACAAACGATCTAACAGTTGTGGATGAGTACAATTGTGATGGGTGTACATTACGTCGTATAAATGGCGTCGGACCTTAGGTTGTTTTGTTTGGGTC
The DNA here is from genome assembly GCA_026545765.1 of Plantago major. NCBI lineage: Eukaryota > Viridiplantae > Streptophyta > Magnoliopsida > Lamiales > Plantaginaceae > Plantago > Plantago major. Next base: position 34,732,213 of record CM048839.1, read on the forward strand.
TGGTACACTAAAAATGACAAAATGAGAATGGAATGAGAAAACAAACAAGCCCGCTCAGGTGCCAATGTCATTGCATCCGCGGTACCATATTTTTTGGGCCTGATTTAAAGTTAAAAGAGTTGGAAAAAGTCTAATCCAAGGCCAATTTTATCATGAATTATCAAAAAAGATTTAGTAAAACTAAACCAAACTCTTTATAAAAACCAACAATATACAACTTGGATATACTTGCAAGGTGAATAAATACAGTGATGATTGTATTTATAAGTATAAGATATACTATAAAATTGAATGTTCTTTATTGAACAATAGTGTCCAGCCATCACGTACCCACTCGTTACTCTTCTCCCAAAGTTTAAGTGAACTCCGACGGTATTAAGTAACCCCCTATACTATGTACAAGAGGTACAGTTGCATAACAATGTACAGAGAAGTATAGTGAAGGCCAGTCCCCTAGTTAAGCTCATTATCTCGCTGCAATCTCTGTTTACCAATAGTTTTTCAGCTCCATGAGATTTTTTTTACCATTGACTAATAAAAAGTTCGTTACGTGCTGCTTATTAATTCAGCTAACTAAAAAGCTAGCTGATTGAGAAGCTACCCAAGTTAACTTTTTTCTAAAAAAATCTCCATCTTTTTCATTTCGAAAATATCCCTGACCTAAATTAGAAAAAAGGAAAAACCACCCGTTTTATTATCTTGCTTAGTTACTTTTTCTTTTTGTAGACCACATGAAAGGTCATTGAATATATATTAAAATAATTAGACAAAAATGTGATGTACTATTATTTAAAAAAAATATAGACTAATAATACGATGAGAAATGTTAAAGAAAATAAAAATAAAGTAATGCCCTTTTATGTCATTTTATAAAATACCAACTAGTTTATCAGTTAATTTACTAAACAACTACATTAAAATCGACTAGATTTTCAGCTAGTTAATCAGCTACCTAATCAACTAGCTCATCAGCTAACTATTCAGTTACCAGCTAGTTAATCAGCTACCGGCTAGTTTTTCAGCTAGTTTTGCTAAACAGAGCCAACATGGTTCATAATTTAATTCCCAAATGCTCTTGTTTAACTGCATCCTGGCCTTGCCATGATCCTACTGAGCATAAATTTCCGACATGATGTTCATAAATTTCAGCTATTAAACCGAACAAAGGTAAATTATTGGAATCAAGCCGAAAAGAAAGAAACAAGAAGCATTCATGGAAAAATTTCATAACAAAGAAAAGCCAACGAGTCTCTATGACATGCTAACTGAACAATATACCGGTTATCTACTCTGTTCTTTGACTGTTGAAGTGGCATTAGATTTCGATCCATATTTGGAAAATACATCTGTGAGCATAGCCTTGTCTCTTACCTTTAACCTGCATAAAGTAGCATTAACGAACGTAAATTATACTCCGTATTTGATTCACCACACAGAATCAGAACAGGAACAGCAATAAGGTATGAGAGTAGCATGACATGTTAATGTGGATTACCTATTGGCAGATCCTAATTTCTGAAGAGTGTTGACCTTTCCATTAGATGGTATGGCTACCTTCTTCTTCTTGGGCTTCGCTTTTCTTTCTTCCTTCTTTAAAGGAGAAGAATTAGCTCTAGATTCTGCTCTGGCTCCAAGTTCTTTACTTGTATTAGACTCTGAGGTAGACAAAATTTCCAGATTGACTGTATCGTCTCCAGATTGTGCTGAAAAATGCTTTTCTCCTTCTGCATCGTGATGTTCCCTCGAGGTGCTTGTGTCCTGAGAATCTATCAATGAGATATCCAAGTGCTCATCAGAACGCTTTACTAATCGTTGACGAGTACTGTGAACAGCATTTACTGGTGGATCACGTGACGGCTTTGGCACACTGGAATCCACCATTTCACATGTTAACTTCTTTTGAAGCTTCCCAAAGCTAATCATTTGGCCAGAGAAATTCTGCACAAACCTATCAAGCCATAGAAAAGACCCAACTTACTTTCAATCTCTTTTGCTTTTAATCATTAAAGTACATTTATTGAACCAGGCACCAGAAGTGCTCATGAGAATCAGTCCATTTCAATAGGCACCATGGAATTTAATTATATTCAAACCAACTTGCAAATTATCTAAATTGCCAAATAAATTTGATGGTCGTACTTCAGAACACGGTTTACATAATCAAACATAGCATACAGTACACTACCATGTATTATGTAACTTGCTTGTAGTCTCCGGATTATTTATATGGCGTAGAAATTTAGAAACCCCGTGTGTTCAGAATCTGTCCCACAACACCTATCTTTCCAAATCTGGAAAGTTTAGTTTATTAACTGGAAAGAGGAAGCATTGGGTACAGAGTTCTCGAAAGCAGTAAGCACAAGGTTTTGCTTTCACATATCAAAAGTTATGCATGGAGATCTAGGACAAGTTTCCTATACCATGTGGTCTGATCATCCATTTTTTCTGGCAAGAGTAGATCATAGCTTAAAAGCAAAACAGGAAAATCAAGTTGTAGTATTAATTATTCTCACTAGCAAGGTGAAGAAAAGAGATCGACGGAGCTCTCTGGTGTCATGTCCTCTCTCTCCTTTTAGTTTCAAGTATTGCATATGCTAAGAATCTTTGAACATGAAACCGGAACACTTTGGCAACCGAGAAAAAAAAGATAAAGAGTCATATACATACCTGCGGGCCTCATCATCGTATTTGAAGTACACGAAAGCAAGTCCTTTGCAGACTGGATCCCTTGTCTTTTCATTTCCAGCAACAACAGGGACTATGTTGAGTAATCCAGGAACACCTTGGAAAGCCAATCGAAGATCTCTATGAATGTTCTTTTTCTTTGGAAGATTTACCAAGCGCACCCGAAATCCCTCCCCGACATCGGCAGAAGCTGCGAAAACAAGGGACAATTTGTTACTTGATATTCCAACTGGCTACTTCTCATTAAAATATGTCCATGAACTTGACAAACCAAAACAAGTTTGCAGTACTAAGTTCAGAAAGCAAGTTATTGCAATTATTATGAATGATAAAACTCTGGACTAGTAAATAAGTAGGAGTAGGAATAATGCTCCTCGAGTCTATCGTCTGCATATTCATAGAAATGTTAACGATAGACTACTAAAAGTTAAGTTGAGAGGGAATCAGTACAAAAGTCATGGAACAACGACACAGTTTCTAATGCTGATGTAATAACTGAGATAGTAGGACCTTCCGAGTATGGCTATTGTTACAAATACAACTGTATGATATAACAGTTTCTCCTCGAATGAAGAATCATGAACTTGTTCCAATCCAACTCTACCGACTGGCAGTCGTGAATCTCTTCTACTAGAGGGCTCCACAACAGAGATATACTTTTAGTTTTGTATCACAACCATCACCAAATACATGGGAAGGGCACACAATCTCTACTTTGTTTTATGAGAACTCAAGTATAGCCGGACATCTATATCAGATATAAAGATACATGGCGTCATGAATAAGGGGAGGTGTTTCTCACTTTTATGTGTAGAACCAATAGAAGAGAAATAGTCTAAAAGCAATTATCTAGACACGACAGACACCGTCATGCTTGCACTGACAGAACTTCTATAATTCCCGACTTCACTCCTAAAACTTGTTTACAAAACGTTCAAGCTGCATGATAATACATAAATGCAACTGACATGCAAGCTATTCTTATCAAATCCAGCATTTTCAGTTCCAAGCTTCATAAATGCATGAAAAGTTGAAAACAACATGCACATTACGTTATACTGGTGAAGACAATCATTTCTTTCCTACTAGATGTGCTAATGATCTGGATTCTGGTATATCAAATAAGCCAAGATTCTTTCACAAGTCACAACTACGTATTAATAAAACTTGAACTAATCCACACGTCACTATTATTGTCACAAAAACCTTATTATGATAGATCAATTTTGACGTTTGACTGTAAGCTAAAAAGTACAGACGCACCTCTGGAGATACTCAAACAGAGTAGCACAGATCAAGGGCTCAACAGAAAAAAAAAAAAAAAAAAAAGATAGATACAAACAGAAGCAGGGACACATTATCAGAAGACAATGTATGACACATTATCACGCCCCAATAATGCAAGAAGCAAACAATAAATCTCATATAATCACTCCCCAATCCCAACTTTTACCGATCCTAATGTTAGATATGTAATGCAGTCTTAACGGAAGGCTAATAAGTAAGTGCAGAGCTGTCCAAGAATAGAAGAAGGCAGGCGCATGATACTCAGGTCCACCCCCCCGGCTTTGCGCTGTTTCTAGACTTAACCCGACCAAAGAGCAAATAAACGGAGCAATTCATTGTTGCGCCAAGGCCCACCCCTCTTGACAATGAAGAGAAAACATGTTTGAACTCTGAACTCTGATTCCAAGGCAGGCTAAAACAAGTTAAAGTACAGAAAGCTGATTCTCCTAAGTCCTAACAAGTGACTAGAAAACTACAACAGGCACAATCGAGCATGAAGCGTACATAAAACTCTAACATAACAACAGAAGCATAAAAATCCTGAGAATAGCTAAGAAAAACATACAAGAATGGGAGAAGGCAATGCAGTAGCTGATGAAGAAATGGTATACCTTTGGCTAGTTTGTTCGCACCGGGATTAATAGGATTATTCTTGAGGTTATTGACATTGGCAAGTTGAGCTATTCTACCCTTCTCTATTTCTTCCATCAGCTTATCCTCAATTGATGTATCGTAAACTTTGCCTTCACCGAACCCAGGTGGCCTATTCCTAATCCACTTCTTCATATTCTTCAGAGGAATATCAACCTCTTCATCATCATCACCATCCTCCTCCTCCAAGTCATCATCATCATCAAAAAACTCATCGAAATCATCTGGGTCATCCTCCATTTCAGGCGGAGTAAAGTTTCGATTTTTCTGGGTTTTTAAGGCATTTGAGTGAAACCCATTTTGTAATTTGAACGGAGAAGCGAGGAAATTGAGGTGGGTGGAGAACAAGAATTGGGGTTTGGGGTGAAGCTGAAGGTTTTGGCAAAGGGTTTTGAACTGTACCTGTGTGGGATTACCAAGACTGAGCATTTTTCACTGATTTCTTCTAGCCTGTGAAATAATGTGCTAATTAACACTTTAACAGATAGTATTTGAATGTTGTAGCAGAAGATAGAATATGAGAATGAAAAATTCTTGAGAGCTGGAAGCCTGGAACCTAAGCTCGGTTCTATGGATAAAGAGGTGGAGAGAGTACTGTGAATTGATTCTGTGAATGTCATGTACTGGTTAGACCGGTTTGATTCCGGTCTGGTCTTACACGCCATGGCCTTGTTTTATGCATTTTTTCATAAATTAAACGAGAAGTTTGATTCCGCAGTTATGAAGTAACACGATTCAAATAGGGAAAATTACGTTTCTTACCCCTTAAATTTGGATTAATTACAGTTTAGTCTTTTCTATTTAAATGATTACAGATACACCAAAAATTTGATTTTTGAGTTGACCAGAAATAAAATAAATGGAAAAGAAAATTAGTTGGACTTTGTTGCAATTTACAATCTTCAATTTACTACACACTGGACTCTAATGTTTTATAAATTACAACAATGACTCAATATTATTATAAATTAAACCTCAATAAAATTTGTTTTCAAAATATACCCAATTTTTTTTCTTCTTCCTCCTCCATCTTCTTCCTTCTTAAAAAAAGCTCCGATCGGAGCTTTTTTGAAGAAGGAATAAGAAGGAGGAAGAGGGAGGAAGAAGAAGATGAGGAGGGAGGAAGAAGAAGTTGACCGAGCGTGGTTAGAAGTGGTGGTGGAAGAATGGTGGTGGTGGAAGATGGTGGTTGGAGGTGGTGGAAGATGGTGGGTAGTAAATTTGAAAAATAAAAAATATTAGGGTTTGTTTGTGAGTGTTAAAAATATTTTTGGGTTTATTTTGCAATAATGGAGAATTAATGAATTTTTGAATCATAAAGAAAAGATAAAATGGGTGAAAATGTTGACTTTTGGGCCTATCTGTAATTACATTTTTTTCGTGTGTAAAAAATGGGTTCATCTGTAATTGTTTGAATAGAAGGGACCTCATTGACAATAGGCTATATTGCAGGGGTGGTATATATAATTTTCCCATTCAAATATCTTAATACAGAGTACAATACGTATTACTAATAATAAAAATGTGTCCCAGCCAACTGTGAGATCGATACGATCATGAGCCAAATTATTTCATTTCCACAATCGAATAGTCTTCAGTAGTTGTTTTAATTTCGAAGTTATGAATTCATCGTGCATCTTAGCTAAATAATACAAATAATTACGTCGGAAATGCCAAAAGTTAATAGTTGGCTCGGAATGATACAAAATCAATGTAAAAGTCGGGTACCAGATCACAAACCTACATGCACCATAAATTGCAGTGTAGTAGTTGAATCGAATCTAGAACTCTACATGAACTGTGAATCGAGAATGAAACTATTTAGTTTGACATTAAGATCTTGGTACCTCTTGATCCTCTTTCGTGCGAAATTTGGAAATTCAGGAATCTGTGTTATAGAGAAGTTTTTGATATCCAACGAAAGATTGGGATGCTCATACCATGCTTTGTACCACTGTTTCGATAACAGGGGTGTACGGGAGGCTTCTTTTTCATCAAGAAAAGATTGTATGTTCCGAGTTATTTCGTCAGGGAAGAATTGCATTTCTGCATACGGGCATACGACACTTGATTTCTCTTGGCATTCGAATTTGAGTAGGTCATTAGGTTTTTCGGGAATTTTAGGTAGGTATGGGGTGGTTAACTCATAGGCCGCCGGTACCCCTTTCAAAATTTAATTCAAAATTTCAAATAGAGACCATCTGAGTTGCATTATATTAACTCATGAGTCGCTGAGTTACAACATTATATTAACTCAATATCATCTGAGTTACAACACTATATTAATTCATATTTGGTCTCTCTTTTTTTTGTAACATTTGGTGCCAACGGGTCTTTGGCACCAATTAAACATTGACTAATTCACGTTAATTCTTACTAATTCACTAAAATTTAACGCTTTCATTAATTTTGACTAATGGAGTACCAAAATTGGATAAACACGAAATAAAATGTACCAAAATTAGATGGTGACAACTAAACGTACCAAAACCAAAACTATATAAACTTAAGGTATTAAAAATGGATTTTTTCCAAAATAATATATGAACTAACCGATGATTGTTTTTACTAAAATTGAAAAGATATACTTCCTCCGTCTCCGGAATAGTTTTCCGTTTGGTTTTTTGGTCAACCAAATAAGTAAATGGAGAGTATTGGATTTTATTTAAATGGAAATCTAATAAAAAATAATTAAAAGTTGATAGTAGGTTGATAAAGTGAAAAGTTGAGTATTATTTAAATGAAAAAGAATAAAGAGGAGATAGTGAGTTGGTAAAGTTGTAAATAAGAATGTATAATGAGGTTATTGATTAGGTAAGATAGGTGGTCCAATTACTAAAAATGGAAAGAAGAAGCTTTATATGAAATAACTAAAATGACAAAATGGAAAGATTTAACCGTGACGGAGGTGACGGAGGAATTACAAAACATCTTGAATGGAATAACACAAGTACTGAATTCATCTTGTTAAATGTACCAGGGGTGAAAGCAGACAATGGTATTGGAGTTTTGATACAACACGTGTCTTGATCATGCCGCCTTTAACATTAAAAAATTCCAGTGTCACGACCTCCTCCCTCGGTTTCCCATGTATATTCTTCTCCCTTATCCTCTGAGAAATAAATGCAGTCGGCTTTTACACATTTTTACGAATCCATCACTGTTGAAACATTATTGCCCAAGAACAATGCTCTACCACCCAAATTATTCACTTTCGCCCATGCATAGGGATACTCAGAATCTATTTGGCACTCTTCAACTAACTTAATCGCGCACTTGTCTATTGTGTGGTATTGAAGAGAAAAACCACCATTGAGTTGAATATGCTTTTGATTTCTATGGTTTGACATATGTCGCCCTGTCTCATAACAGACAATTGATTATATACCATTAGATCTAGGTCCATATCAAATTGTCAAAGTCGACTAGGCGATCGTCCTATCGCATTTCATCGCCATTTCACCTTGATATGTACAAATGAGTCCCTACCTACTAATTCGCGTACCGGAACGAACTTGAATACAATCCGGCTACAAAGCCGAGGAGACACACTACTCAAGAAAGCCGACCTCTCTGACTTGGGAAAGGAGCAGCTTAGAGATCAGGACGAGATACACTTCTGGTCGGATCAACCCTATCCAAATAGGTCCGACTTGGCAACCTCGTATGAGGAATCAGGGAGTTCATCTGGGGGGAAATGAGTCGAGATCTGCTGACCTCAATAGGAGTCGACCTACTAGAGATCCCAAGTCTCAGCGTGATCTAAACGCGCAACCTTACTACGACTACACGTGTTACAAGGTGATTGCTCCGACTAACCTCCGGCTAGGTCAGAGGTCAGTCCCCCGGAAATCCCCCTATAAATACAAGGGCATTTACTCACATTAAACAGGTTCAACAACCACCAATATACTACTCTCTAATCTACTCAGCATATTATATCCAACCAAGCACTGTTGATTTATACTATCAGTTTGTCCCAGAGTTAACTATTTTTATACAACATCATATTGGCGCCTTCTGTGGGAACGCAACAAAAAGTCATGGTCCAAAAGCAAGCAAGGAAACGCAACACTGGAGGCAACTCTAGAGTCTCGGCGCAAGAACTACCTCCAAAGGCCCTAGGCCGCACTCGGAGCTCGGCCCCAACAGCTCCCGTTGAAGGCAATCAGCCTGAAAATGATCCCAGGGATGGCACTCACGTTTCGATCACCGATGGAACCGAGGATCCAGTCCAACAAGTCGCCTCGGCAAATGCACCCATCCTGCAATTGCCAGTACAAACCCGGAGAGCACCTACTCCTCAAGCACTACCCACCGACCCAGCTCTAGTCGGACTCACAGAAGCTCAAGTTCAATACATCCAAAGCCGAATGCAAGGTGTAAATCTCAACACCCTTGCTCCACAAATTCAAGTTCCACCAGGATTCGCACCTCATGCGACCGTTCCCCCCATCGCACTCCAACAGGATCAAGCGTTGGTTGAGCAAGTTTTTGATTCTCGGGGTCCACCACACAGCCGGAACACTGATCGGTTCGTGGCTCTCCGGAATGACACCCGAGCCTCAACACAACGACCAAATGAGGACTTGAGAGAGGTAATCAATCGAAGGTCTGGAGTAGCAAGGGGAGAAGTCAATCCACGACAAGCAAATAGGGGGAGGATAGGGGAGCCGACGATAGAACTCGCTGAGACCCCACTCCGTCCCGAATTTCAGAAAGAAATCTACGCCACCGTGATAACCGAGATAATAGGTACCAAAGAGATGATCATTATGATGAAGAAGATACCAGAATCAGTTACTTGGGCGACACCCCAATACGCTCAAGGAGAGGTGAACGAGACCGAGGTTGGCCCCTCACACCTTCACGCCGAGGAAGACAGGATAGGTACTCTGACCACCGGAGCCGATCTCCTTGGAGAGGAGACGGTCGAAGAAGCCGTTCAAGATCAGCACACAGTCATCCCAGAAGACGACACGGAGACGAGGCCGAACGCCTAAGAGAGCAAGTTAGGATTCACGAGTGAGCTCTGGAAGTAGAGAGAAACAAGCTTGACTCTCTGAATCGAGCTCGGGACACGCTCAAATTCGGTCGTAGCATGGACCCATTATCCTCGGAAATCAAACAGGAAGTCCTTCCTTTAGGACGTGTGGCACCAGCCACTACGGAAAGGTATGAGGGAGATTCTTGTCCAATCGATCACAGGATAAGATTTGAAGCTTCCCTCGGAGGAATGGGAATCACTGACAATGTCCGAGCACAGATCTTCCCGGGCACTTTCCATGGGCAAGCAATGACGTGGTGGAAGAGTTTGAGGGCAGGATCCATACTATCGTGGGATCATCTGTTGGCCGAGTTCACCATCCATTTTGAGAATTTCCAAGAAATGGTCCGCACGGCCAGTTATTTAGCCGAGGTCGTCCAGAGGAAAGACGAGACCCTGAGAGCCTTTGTGAGGAGATTCGAGTTGGCGGTATCCATGGTCGACACTCACTCCATCAAGGAAAGGATAACTCATCTTTGTACTAACATGAACAATGATGAGTTCCGACGAAAACTGATTGATGTTGAAATCCGAACAGAGAGAGGGAGCTCAAGGACCTCACCTACCGCTTCCTCAAGACCGAGGAGACACTCGGAACAATTGTCGTCAAGGCTGTCGCCAAGAAGGACCGCCCACCACAGAGTTCCAAACAAGGAGGAAATCAACACCAGGAGGGTCCGAACAGGCAAAGGAATGATAAATACCCATATTTATCCTCTAAAATTTTCCAAATAAATAATAATATTTTTTTAGAAATACCAATATTTTTAGTTTCTATATTTTTATATCTAATGAAAATAAACACATAAATTTCTAATTTGAAACCTGTTTTTAGGCAGGGCGAAAGCCTCTCCGACCATATAAAACCCCTACTTATATATATACTACACGCTAGTTTCACCAAAGTCAGTCACCACATTCACCATAGTAAAGTAATTCACCAAAATGATGAACCCAGAAAACCATCGTTGGTTTTGCTATTGTATTGGCCAAAATTCGCTCTTGTCAACTAGACTAACAGACCGGCCCATCAAGGCTACGCCCCAATCCGCAATCCATTAATGAGTACGTCTTAACTTCATACGCGGGTTGGATTCCAAAGGCCAGTTGGCGAACCCACCTAGCGAAGTCATCCATCCAGCCAATCATTCCGCATGCTACCTGACTTACCCGACCTTGCCAACCCTCTAGCTGGTTGACCAGCTAGCTAGCTCACCCAGATTGCCCGACCTTACACTACCGACTCTGTCAGTCAACACTTAACTAACGATTAACTAACTTCGTGTTGCTCGGTCGATCGATGGCAACCAAACTTGCACTACAAAAATCTACATTTTTAGCGACGGATCTATCCTTCGCTAAAACAGTAGTGATCCGTCGCTAAGGACTTCGCGACGGATAAAAAAGCCGTCGTCCCGCTTCGATTTAGCGACGGATAAAAAGCTGATTTTTAATTAAAAATAAATAAAAACTTGCTTTTTAGCGACTGATAAACTATCTGTCGCTAAATAGTTGATTTTTAATTTAAAAAAAAATAAAAATCTGCTTTTTAGCGACGGATAAACTATTCGTCGCTAAGTAGCTGTTTTTTTAAAAAAAATTATTCCAGAATATACGTATACCAAATTCAAATACAAATATACAATAAATCGTACGAGATCTTGACAAATCAAAAATACAAGGGGAAATTACGTTTCCTACCCCTTAAATTTGGGCCAATTACAGTTTAGTCCCTCTATTCACACAATTACAGATACACCAAAAACCTGATTTTTTAGTTGACCAGAAATAAAATAAATGGAAAAGAAAATAAATTGGACTTATTTGCAATTTACAATCTTCAATTTACTACACATTGGACTCTAATTTTTTATAAATTACAACAATGACTCATTATTATTGTAAATTAAACCCCAATAATTTTTTTTTTCAAAATATACCCAGTTTTTTTCTTCTTTCTCCCCCATTTCTTCTTCCTCCCCAATGACTCGTGAGAGTCGCTACCGAGCCGGACTTCCGGATTGAGTCATAACTTTAAACCGGGGCGCTATGACTCGGTTTGGAGTTATTTTATAGCTCCGATCGGAGCTATTCATAGCTCCGATCGGAGCTTTTTTAAGAAGGAAGAAGAAGATGGAGGGAGGAAGAATAAGTGGTCCGAGATTGGAGTTGGTGGTTAGAAGTGGTGGTGGAAGAATGGTGGTGGTGGAAGATGGTGGTTGGAGGTGGTGGAAGATGGTTGGAGATGGTGGGTAGTAAATTTGAAAAATAAAAAATATTAGGGTTTGTTTGTGAGTGTTAAAAATATGGAAGAATGGAAGAGAAGATGGCAAATCTAGATATTTGTTAGGGTTCTAGCGACAGATAGATTTATCCATCGCTATTTAACGACGGATAAATCTATCCGTCGTTGATTTTAATTATTTTTATTTTTTAATTACTTTTTAACGACGGATAATCTATCCGTCGTTAAAATTCTATTTTTATTTTTTATTTTATTAAAAGTCAAATGACGGATTGTCTATCCGTCGCTATTTAGCGACGGATAGAAATATCCGTCGCTAAATAGCGACGGATTAGCGACGGATAGGGCGAGACGCCCTATGCTAAAATGACCGATCCCCCTTTCCGTCGCTATATACCAGAATTCTTGTAGTGTTGTGACCACTCTCCCAACTACGTGAGACACGGTCCAACCACTTAGTGAGTTCCAACAACCTCACCAGAGATTCGCGGACAGATTCCAACGGTGGTTGAACTATATAGAGAAGAGTGGGGAGATGTGAAAGATCATCACATTCTGACGACAACAAACCCTAGTATCATTCTCTCACGTCCCCATCTCGCTCAAGCTCTCTGATTGACGCTCTCAACCACCTACTAACTACCATCACCGTCTACCTTCACCTACCATCACCCATCATTGTTCGACGACTACTAGCTAGCTCCTTCCTACAAGGTCAGCTAGCCTCTCGCCGGTGCTAGTCCGTACTTTGCCGAACCGACTCAACCAACAGGATAAGTCGACGCTTGTCATCATCTCCCTCTCTCTGTCTCTTTCACTTGATTACCCCGTCTATCAGTCATCTAACTTGAGCGTCAGAGTCCCTTCGGTCGGCACCACACCGGTGTCACCTCGGAACCTCACGTCTCTGTTTGCTATTGTTGCCTTGCAGGTTGTCGGTGCCCCCAATTCCTAATCCTAATTCGATTGTAGATTCCTGAGCGTCTACAATTTGGCGCCCACCGTGGGGCCCCGGCTATCAAAAAAGGTAATCCAGTAGCAACCGCAACACGCTAAGCAATCCGTCATGACGCACTTAGACGAATACGTTCTTGAAGAGGTAGAGGAGATGGACGTCACCGCTCATATCAGAGCCTTGGCGGCCCAGATGCAAGAGAACGCCAAGAAGATCAAGCTCCTTGAGGACGAGAACCGCGCTGTCCTCCAGGAGAACTCGCTCTTGAAGGAAAGAGTGGAGTCTGTCGTCCACCAGGATGCTCCAACATTGGACGCGGCCTCATCTCGCCGACTGACTCATGGCACTGGGATGGAGAACCTACCACGCAACACGATTGAGGCTTGCCAACTGACTTTTGAAGAGACAGAATGGGTGATTCCCGTAACTCCAGTCTCTCAAGTGGTGAGCGCTCCACCAAGACCAGCCCTTGAGATCACTCTGGGCATTACCAGCAAGAGGGTTTCATTCGAGGGTGCTAACCCAAGGATGAACGACGAATCACCACAACAACGCAACCAAAGCGCAAGTCAGGTCGATCACTTGCTAACCCTCTCTGCAGGTCACGGAAGTAGCAACGAGGAGCTAGCCTCCAAACTGGTGAGCTTGGAAGAGATGATCCAAAGGATCCCTGGAGTTCCAGCACCGATCAAGAAGAGCTTACCCAACAGCTTTGCTGACTCTCCCTTCGCCGACGCTATATCATTGGTGGAGATGCCAACCAAGTTCACCTTCCCAAGCATGAAGCTCTATGATGGAACGACAGATCCAGACGACCATGTCACACAGTACAAGCAGAGGATGTTCACCATAGCTATCCCCAGGGATCTCCGTGAGGCTTGCATGTGCAAAGGGTTTGGTTCCAGTCTGATCGGACCAGCCCTACAATGGTATACCAACTTACCCAACAATTTCATTTCTTCTTTTGCCCAATTAGTCGACTGTTTTGTGGAACAATTTGCAAGCAGTCGCAAGCTTTTGAAACTGTCGGACGACTTGTATAGCATCCGACAAAGACCTAACGAATCTCTCAGGGAGTACGTCGCAAGATTCAACAAGGAGAAGGTGTCAATCCCCAATTGCAATAAGGACATTGCTGTCAATGCCTTCCGCAAAGGGTTGCCACCCAACTCGGGGTTGTACAAGGAGCTGACTATGTACCCCTGCCGAACAATGGATGACGTGCTCGCCAAAGCATGGGCTCAGATCAAATGGGAGGAGGATGATGCTAACATACCTTACATGTCGAGCCAAAGTGTTCGCAAGGAGCCCAAGCCTGACAGACGAGTTGAACGAAGGGCTCCAGACTATCGTGCCAGGCCATACCCAACTAAGAGAAGGCATGGACCTGTTGTGAATCCACCTCTCCCTCGAATCCAACAAAGGAGGACAGAAACCCGAGCACCACCTCCGAGCTACTCCCTCAACATTGAACCAGAGGAGTGCGTAGCAGTTATGAAAAGCATGGGTGACAGAGTTAGATGGCCAGGAAAACTCAGAACACCTCCAGATCAAAGAAACTCCAACAAGTGGTGTGAGTTTCATGGAGACCATGGCCATGCAACTGCAGAGTGCATTTCCCTGCGATTGGAGGTAGCCGAGCTCTTGAAGAGAGGACACTTGATGGAGTACCTCTCTGACAAAGGTAAAAAGACCCTCGCCAATCGACAGGGCGCTGAGCTGCCAGAGCCCCCTCAGACCAACAAAATAATCAACGTAATCTCTGGGGGGTCAGAGATCAGTGGTGTCTCATACTCTGCGACAAAGCGCCACAGTAGGCAAACGGTAAGGTCTGAGCTTAACGCTTGTAGAGCATCAGACACCTCTTCGTCTGACTTGACTATTAACTTTTCAGACTAAGAGTATAAGCAACTAATCAGTCCTCATGATGATGCTTTAGTTATTTCAATTCTTATTGCAAACTGTCTTACGAAGAGAGTTCTCATTAACAATGGGAGCTCTGCTAACATCATTTTCCTAGATGCTCTGACAGAAATGGGCATAGATGAGTCTGCCATCATTCGCCAGCCGACAACTCTATACGGCTTCAGTGGAGAAAGGAAGTACACAGTTGGGAGTGTTACCCTTCCTGTCTATGCAGAAGACGTCAACCTACCGACGAAGTTCCTGATTGTAGACAGTCCGTCAAGCTACAATGCCATCCTTGGTAGGTCATGGATTCAAGAAATGAAAGCAATACCGTCAACCTACCACCAGGTGATTCGCTTCCCTACCAAGTAGGGGGTGAAGGAGATTTTTGGCCAGCAGCGGGATGCGAGGACATGTTACATGGAAGCCTTGAAGCCAATGGCAGCAGAGTTATAGCAATTACAGCAACTCAACCCCCCAGTTGACCCAGACCAGCCAGGGATGGAAGAGCTCGATGAAGTTCAGATTCACCCAGACTATCTAGATCACAAAGTTCAGATTGGGGCAAGGTTGAGGCCAGAGCTAAGAGAGAAATTGGTCACATTTCTCAAAGTTCACCATGACTGCTTTGCTTGGTCACATGCAGACATGACAGGAGTCGACCCAGAGGTTATCACCCATAGACTTGAGGTTGATCCAGATTACCCACCAGTCAGACAGAAACGGAGGAAGTTCACTCCAGAGCGAAACAAGGTTATCAATGAAGAAGTCCAAAAGTTGTTTGATATCGAATCAGTCCGCGAAGTACATTACCCAGACTGGTTAGCCAACGTTGTGGTAGTAAAGAAGAAAAAGTGCTAGTGGCGAGTGTGCATAGACTTCATTGACCTTAACAAAGCATGCCTGAAGGATTCTTTTCCACTTCCACATATAGTAATGCTAGTGGATGCTACAACAGGACATGAGCTTCTAAGCTTCATGGACGCCTTCTCAGGTTACAACTAGATATTGATGCACCCTGAAGATCAAGAGAAGATAGCCTTCTTCACAGAGAGGGGGACCTTCTGTTACAAGGTCATGCCCTTTGGACTCAAGAATGCAGGAGCCACTTAGTAGCGCCTAGTCAACCGCATGTTCGCTAGCATGCTGGGGGACACCATTTAGGTGTACATTGACGACATGCTAGTCAAGTCACTGGTCGCCGACCAACACCTAGACCATCTCCGCCAAGCCTTCTTAGTTCTCCGCAGGTACAACATGAAGTTGAATCCAGCCAAGTGCTCATTTGGAGTTTCCTCTGGGAAATTCCTTGGATACTTAGTCACACAAAGAGGTATTGAGGCTAACCCTGATCAAATTCGTTCTATTGCTAACATTTCTTCCCCCAAGTGTGTTAAAGATGTGCGGCCGGTAGGAGGCTAGCAGCCCTCAGTAGATTCATACCCAAAGCTTCCGAGAAGTGTCGTCCATTCTTTGACACTCTACGGAAGAGCAAAGATTCCAGTGGACGGACGAGTGTGAGGATGCCTTGCAACAAATCAAGCGTTACCTTACCACATCTCCAGTACTGGTGAAATTAATTTTTTTCTCCCGATTTTTGCTCAATTTCACCAAAAACAGTACAAGTCCCACTAAAATGAAGAGAAAAGCCCAGACTCACGTTGGCGCGCGTGCGCGTGTCTACATATTTCCGCAGAAGATCACATCGTTATCTCTTCCGCTATCTTCTCATCTTTATCTCTTCTTTCTCAGATTATCCCCCTCTTTAATTTTCCTTTTTCTTCTTAAAGTCTCTCTTCTCTTTGACATTCTTCCGCATTCTCCATCTATTGCTTGCGATTTTGGATTCAATTCGTCATAGCTTTTGGGTTGATTTTCAGTAATTAGTTAGGGATTTTTTCAATCTTACTTCATTTTCCCCAAATTCCCAAATACATTCGTCAGGCCTTCTCCAACGGGGGATGAAAATGAAGTTTGTAAATTTTACAAACGGATGATAATGCCTCCAGCCGTGATGAACTATCAAACGCGTTTGTAACTATCAAACGCGTTTGATCGGCTTTTAAAGCCGATTTTCCTTTTTTTTTCAATTTTTTTGTTTCATTCTCCTTTTCTTTATTTCTCTTTCTATTTTATTTATTTTGTGTTGTTTGTTTTATTTTCTCCTTTTTCACTCTATTTCACATTTTATTTTCTTTCCTTTTCTATTTATAATATTTACTTTTTAAGGTTTATGTAGTGTTTAATTTCATGTAGTGTTTAATTCTATGTGATGTACTATTTTATCTCAAGTAGTGTAATATTTTTTTGAAGTATTGTAATTTTTTTATTTTCGAATATTGTAATTTTTCAATTTTTATTTCATGTTATTTTGCTTAATTACCGAAATTTAAAACAAATTTGAAGTATGAATTATGAAGTTTTAAAAGAAATGAGAAAAGAATAGTGTAGTTTAAAAGGAAATAAGAAAAGAAAATGAAAAAGTGAGTATGATAGGGTTTGAGGGTTGGAGATAGAGAGTTTGATAGAGTTTGAAGTTAGTGAAATGATGACGTGGCAGTATGATAGAGTTTGATAGAGTATGAGGGTTTGAGATAGCCTTAGAAGCCTAAAAAACCTCGATATGCAACAATGGCATACCCTAATCGATTCTCTGCAACTCGTGCTTCCTCTCCGATTCGAAACCTCTACACACAGCGATCGAAGTTTCCTTGCCTGCGATTCTTCATCTATTGACATGGATCAAAGTTTGCAAGATGAATTTTCTGTTGTTCTCACGTGTTTTGTCGCAACAATTTAGAATTGCAGTCGTTATCTCCGCATCAAGCAACTATAGATCGATTGACATGGATCGAAGTTTTCTCGGATTGATCTGTGCTTTCCTTTACTTTGGTACGGTATATTCATTCCCTCTCCTTATGCTGGTAGCCTCACCATCATCGACTTTGCGTCAGAGGTTTTAGTTTTGTTCCATAACTCTATGCGAATTTTGCTCAATTCTTTCACGAAATTTGCAGGAGAGAGAAAAGTTCCAGCGAGCATTGCCGCCGTCAATTTGAACATTCGAAATAATCTAAAATAGGTATGGATAGAGTTTTGATTGATCTACTTGTGTTGTATCATGAGTGGAACTGCAGCAGAATCTTTCAGAGAATGAAGGTAAAAGTCTTTCAGTTAACTCAAATAAATCAGAGAGTCGTACTTTTGAAGGTTTCGAATTGTCCACCAAAGATTTTAGGTGGATTTTAGTCATCCATTCTCTTATTTTTTTTTAAAGAAGCTTAGACCACTCCCAATGGGTCATGAGTTAAGGCCGTGAATAGTGGCGGTCGTGAGCTAAGGCTGATTTAACGACCACTGCAGAAAAAAACTGTCCAACAGGTCGTCGGGCGACCGTGAATAGTGTTTTTTATTATTTTTTTCGTATTTTTTAAAACTTGATTAACATATTATAAGAGTGTTTAGAAGTTGAAATTACTCAAATTAGATTCTTAAAACTCGTTTTATAATTTATTGAGATTGAAAAATATAGTCGTTCTTAATTAAAACTCGTTTATTGAAATCATACGGATACAACATCACAACATTACAATCCTAATACATGATTGAAATTGAAAACACACAACATCATACAACATTGAAATCCTACTTGAAAAGAAATGAAAGCACACAACAACAAACATAGAAGGAATCACATTAGAACTGGACTTAAACCTGCAGGATAGCATGCTCCATCGGTGTCATGTTGTCGTACTTGTTTTGGAGCTCGATTATCATTTGGTACTTCCCCAACGTAGCATCTTCATGTTGACTCTCAGCAAGCCTTCTCGTATCCTCAGACTTCTGCTCCGCCTTCATTCGCATCACTTCAAGCTTCCTCTCCTCAAACTCAAGCCTCCGCGCCTCAGCTTGCTTCCTTTCCTCAATCTTCCTCATTTTAAGCTCAAGCCTCTTCTCCTCAATTGTATTCATGCCTTGGAAGGATTCATTCAAACCGTCCATCACCGAGGTTCCACTCAAACCCCCTGCCTTTGGAAGGCCTTTGCCTTATCACGACCCATAGGGCGCTTCGATGCAATTTCGCTCCCATCATCATTGCAGTCCAAACCTCTTTTGGTACCGCTCCCACCACTAACCTCAACATTGATAGCCTCGTCAACTGATCCACCACCATATGCCCGAGGTTGCGCCCTGGCAGATTTCACCCCGGGTGCACTGGTGAAATTCATGTGAGATTGCCACTGCGGATAGTGCCTCATTGCTTCCCAACAATGCATGTTATTAAACTTACTGCCCTGCCTCTGTTTGTGTAGCTTTTTGGCCATGTTGATAACATCATCGTCATTGTAACCGCTTTTATCTCCAACACATCTTTCCCCATCATCATAAGCTGAGACAAAGTGGTTTACATCTTCTTTCATCCGAGTCCACCTACCACGTAGTGAATTTGCAGTTCGAGGTGTAAGACCGGTAAGAGGATGGCCATCTCGAATGTTTTGCTCCCAGATTTCCTGAACTTCCACAAACATCGAAGTATACGTGCGGTTGGTGGCTTTCACCGGATCCTCACTTAACGACATGAAAATCTGGATGAGAGCACGATCCTCCTCTTCAGAGAATGAATTCCTTGACCCATCCTTTTCTTCCTCTTTCCCCGCGGTTGAGGCTTCCTTTTTTCCAGTAGGCTTGCGAGGTTTCCTTCCTTTCCCTTTTGTCGTAGGTTCCGGTTGGAACAGACTCCGGGATTGGCTGTGAGTAACCGGCTGGATAAGTTGAACAGTCTGGGTTGTATGGATTGTAGCATCCGGTTGTATCGTAGAATGAAGGTTCCGGTTGGCCTTTGGGTGAGATGGAGATTTGGGAGTTGGGAGTGACACCATAAAACTCATTCATAAATGCCGGTATTTTATCCAACATTCCTTGTTGAGTGACCCATATGTATGTCGGATGCTCAAATGGATTTTGTGCAGTGGAGTTTGGAGTGGAGTTCGAATTCTGGGAGTTGGGAGTAGACATTTTAGCGTTTTGAGTTTAAGAAGTGGAAGATGAGAGGAAATTGAGATGTGGTGAAATGAGTTGTGAATGGGTTGTATTTATAGATCTCGAAAAAATATAGTCGTTGGAGTATTTTTTATTTAATATTACTTTACAAATTAATTTTAAAAAATTAAAAAAAAAAAGGCGGGTGGGCCCTACGGGCCTCCCGGCCGTTAATTGAGGCCCACCAATGACAGAACTGGAATCGACCTTGTTAAAGGCGATTCGAGGCCAATGTGCACCAGGCACCATGACCACTCCCATTGGGAGTGGTGGGAGTGGTCTTAGGAATGATTTAGTCTGGGTTGTTTCCTATATTCTTCTTTTAGCTCGTTTTGATAATTTAATGGTTTGACAGTGTAGAGAAGCAAATTGAAGCAGAATCACACAGATCGTATGTGTTGATTAATTGTCTGATTTATTCATTGATTAATTTCTTCCTTAGACTTTTGTGTTTGTCCAAGTAAATGTTTGATTGATTTGTTTGTTTTTTGAAAAATATTAGTTGAATGATCAGTTGTTTGAGTGATTACTGGTGGATTGATTTGTTATACATGGTGGACTGGAAAAAGATTGCTCTATTGAAAAAAAAAAATTGATAGTTATGGTTAATGTCCATTGTACTGAAGGGATAATTACTGCTGAATGGCTGAGAAATTCATCTAAAGATGTAATATATTGTTGTTGGCTGTTAGATTATGAGGCGTGTTAAACGCAGAACCGTTTTTACTAAACGCAGAACACATTTCTAACATTTTTCAATTGTCACCAAAATTATAGTAAATTATAAAACAACCCACTAACTTCAAAATAATACAATTTTATCCAAAAACATTTTAAATTTTACATTTGAACTACCTTACATACACTTCCTCCTTCAATATTCGAACGAACACAATCGATGAACACGAAAGAGCATTTGAAGAATCATCAAGGTTAGTTCTATTACATTTCCGTTCGTCAATTTCGAAAGTCGCCGGAGCTCCGGCAAAAATGGGCCAAATTGGCCGGATTCGCAGCATCTCCGGTGAAGGGGGCAGCTGCGAATCTGGCAAAGCTCCGATCGGAGCTTGTGATTCTGCTCCGATCAGGAGCTTTCGAAGCTCCTGATCGGAGCATAAGCTCCGATCGGGAGCTTTAACAAAGCTCCAGATCGGAGCTTCAACAAAGCTCCGATCGGAGCTTGGCTCTCGTCAGATCTGGTTGGTTCTCGTCAGATCCGGTTCTGACGAGAACCCGGTTCTGGTCAGATCCGGTTCATTCCAGAACCGGTTTTTTGTTTTTTTGTTGTTTCTTTGGTCCGGTTATGACGAGAACCGGTCCGGTTTAACACTTTTTTTTCTTGCTTTTTCTACTAATTGTTCTCGATTATATGGTCTAAATTTTTCCTAATGTTTCATGAACATGTTGTAATTATTCTATTTATTATGCATGTTATAATTGTTGTAAATTATTCTAGCAAGTTTTATTATATTTGTGACCTAATTTTGTGTTATACATGTATAATAATTGTTGTTATGTAATTATGTGTATTTCTTCTCATATTTTGCATGTCGTTTTGGTTGGTACGGATTCTTTGTTGATTTCTTTTGTTTATTGTTTAATGTAGATGGATAAGGGTTGATCTGGAAAACAGAGAGTAGTAGTTGATAATCCGGACGTCTCCATGGTCAAATTGTTACCGGATCACGTCGGAAGCGAGCAGTAGATGACAGAGTGGCTGCTAGGGATGCTGATAACATGAATACGCTTCATCATGGTGGCAACTCGGCATCCCACACTCATACTGCGACTCCTATTCGAACTTTGATAACTTCTCCAGGTATTAATATTTCTAACATTATTTAGTCTAAATTTTGCCTAATAAAACTTAATGTTTATGCATTTTTGCCGAATTGTTGTGAATATGTATTGTAATAATTGTAGCAAGTTTTAGTGCTCGAAACCTTCGTTGATTTATTTTGTGTATTACAAAGTCTTTGTTGACTTCTCCAGGCTTCAACTCTGATGATTATGATGATGAGGATGATGATGATGATGATGATGATGGGCAGTTATCTCCAGAAGCACTTGCATACGCCGAGAGACGAGCAGAGGAGCAGTACCACGCTCGAAGGGGAGGATTACCACCACGATGGGTGCCTGGGAGAGGGAAAGGAAAAGGCCCGATGGTTCCACCACTATACTTGTTGAGGGTGTAACTCCCCAACTACTTAGATTTTATTTCAACTCCACTAATGGGCGCCAAGGTAAGAAGCTCCTTGCTAGGTAAGGACCGAGGCGTAAGAACCAGCGACCAACTACTTCGGTAAGGACCTGCACACTTGAGTGGGGGGGGGGGGGGTTAGTGCCCGGTTTGCTAAGTGTCAAACCGGGATGAGACTTTACTCGAGAGTGACTGAAGATCAACTCTGTATAATGCTCGGGATTGGGGTTGTGATGTGACTTGTATGATGACTTGTTCAAAGTGACTTACTTGTTGGGATGTGTGCCTTATTTATAGGCTATCATCAAAATGGAAGGCCTTGCTAGGATTGCGCCATGTGTACGGCCAGGATTGGGCCACCAATGCTAATATGAGGCCCATAGCCCAATAATGAAGTTTTACCCCATGCCATTTTGGGCTTTAGGGGTAGTTTGGTCATTATTGGGAGAGTTCTTGAGGATGTGACTAGTTCTGCCGAGTTCCCAGGTTCGGAGAGATGGGTCCGGACGATTGGTTCGGACCACATTTGGTTGTCAGCTGAGGAAGTTCTCCTGCCTGTCCAACTCTTCCGATTTGGAGCTCCTGGGTTCGGACACCTCACTCTTTGGTGCCCATTTGCTTGGTTGCTTTATGAGATGGTCATGCTGGATCCGAGTTGACATCCGTATCGGAGTCCTTGGGTCGGAGAGGGTACTGACTTAGCACTATGCTCCTTTCCCAGAGAGGCTCGGGCCAAGGTGGGTCGGACCTACGGTTCCGGGTCGGGCCTTGTAGGTCCAAATCCTTTGTTCCTTTCTTTTAGGGTGGGTCGGACCATGGATGGTCTGCCCGGATCGGACCATTGGCTCGGACTAAAGTGTCTCGGATCCATTGGATGACTTAGGGCGCCTTAGGATTTGTTCCTAGGTCCTTTATGACGGATTGGACATATTTTCGTATCAACATATGTCCCCCTAGTTTCCAAGTATCTTAGTAGAAGATAGTTGTGGAACTACTGGTTTGGGAAGCTGTTTTGAGGAAAAAATCCGTTCTTCAGTCCAATCCGTTTCGATCTTGTTGAAAAAAGGTGTACTCCGTCCTTCGTGTGGCCGTTGACTTAGTCTCTTCCCCCCCCCCCCCTTTTCTTTTTCTAAAACATCGTTGCCATCCGAAATTTGGGTCAGAAAGGCGTAAGTGAAGAAGAAAGAAAAAAGGGTATTTGTAATCGAGACTAAGTTTTAGGCTCCGAACATCGGTAGTGTACCTTTGATGGGCTACGGCGGCGGACCGTAGGTGTGTGTCCCGTCCGAACCAACCTCTGTGGTCAAGGAAAGGGCCGAAGGGTAATCGCTCGAGTATACGAGGTTCCCTGTGGGCAA
This sequence comes from Plantago major, assembly GCA_026545765.1. NCBI lineage: Eukaryota > Viridiplantae > Streptophyta > Magnoliopsida > Lamiales > Plantaginaceae > Plantago > Plantago major. The sequence continues at coordinate 34,755,592 of CM048839.1, forward strand.
ATTATGTTGGGCTGATAAGCCGCTAGGCGTCCGAGAAGATGATAATCCGGAGCTCTCGTGTTGTCTGATGCCCGAGAGTGGGATAGTTGTTGTATTCGTCTATCCGTAAGATAAATTTGTTGTACCAATTCGTCATTTCACTTGGTATAATTGTACTATACCGTTGGATGGTTTTTTGATCTACGGTGGAGATTAAATCCGAAAAATCGCGACGGTTGGAGTTCCCAATATGGCCCTCTATAAATAGAGGGGTTGGCCGGTTCATTTCTCACCGTTTGGAGAGAGAATTTTTGCATTCTAAGTATATCCGAAGCAACTACCAGCAATCCGAAACGAGCAACGAGCGGTTCGAAGCGCGTGATCCTGTGCAAAGTCAAGTCACTTCTATCTAATCATCCGAGTCCAAGTAAGTTTACTTGTCTCCTCTTATGATTAAATTATCTCTGTTGTCTTTCATCTTCAAGTTACTCGGATGCATGCTTATGATGTGTAGTATAGTTGATAATCAATACGTACTTGATATTGACTAACCCCGAATAAGCGTAGTACTGACTCCGAACTAACTTCGTCGAGTAAAGCCGCTAGTTTTGGCCTTGAACTGACCACTTTTAATATACATAAATGACCTCTCGGACTGCCATCTTAAAGCTTACGAAATTGCTTTCTCCTTTCCCTAGGATGTCCGAGAGTGATAGCCAAAACCGATCCGAGGCTGAGGGATATGACTCCGAGGCGATATCTTTAACCGATAGCTCCGAGGAAATTGGGATCGTAGATGACGATGAAGTATTAGAGGTGGAACAAGCGCCCCATCCGAGTCGGGAAGAGCCCGAGGTAAGTTCCTTACTTCGGTTAGTTGTTCCGGATTCTGGTCCTCCGAGGAGTCAGGATTACCTGCGAGTGTCCCATGTGCAGGTTATTGTAGTGGCTCAGGAGACAAGTTCGCGAGTTATAGGAACTCGTCGCCCGGGTCGGGCTGGCCAAGAATCCGAACTTCCGGTAGAGATTCGATCTTTAATTCGCAACCTTGTTTATAATTTTAGGAGTAATCCTAATCGAGTCCCGTTCGTTCCGGATCCGCAGGCGCCGATCATCGAGGAAGTTCATGATACTTCAGAAGTACCTCCCAATTTGGGCATCTTCGAAGAGGGTGAGGAGGATCGTGTGCAAGTCACTGCGCCTCTTCAGACTGTCGTAGAGTTAGCATCCTCATCCGAGGAAGGTGAGGCAGAGGAAGGTGTGCGGGGCCAAGATTCTGGTTCCGAAGAGGAAGAAGGTGTAGAGCCATCCGCTCATATGCTCCGTGTGGAATCTGCTGGGCAAGCAGGGCCGAGTTGGCAGGTGGCTGAGGAAGAGCGTCCGGAGAGGCTGAGGAAGGGTGAGGACGTGTTCCAAGTAAAGTTCCCTCGGTCTAAAGACGAGGTCACTCACCCCGATCCGGAGGGCGAGTTGAATGAAGATGGTACTTTGCCTACCTGTGCCTCAACCATCCGAGCCGATGAAGTGGATGAGCTCCGGAGGAGATATGAGATCCCGGAATGTGTGGAGATTCTCATCCCAGACGAATCTCATGCGTTCTACAATCCGCCTCCGGGATACATGTCTGTCTATGAGATAAGTCTCCATTGCGGGTGGCGCCTGCCCGTATCGTCCGAGTTTTTGGAGATTTTGAACAGCATGGGTTTGAGTCCGCACCAGATCATTCCCAACTCCTCGAAATCGATGTGCTTCGAGGTCTTATGTAAATATAAAGGCATCCCGGTCACATTCGACAATTTTCGCAAGTTATTCATTATAAGTGTAAGTAATAGGAACACATGGTTCTACACGTTCGTATGTCGCCAGGCGTACACGTTTTTTGTTGATCCCCTGTCTTCGTTGGGAATCCAATGGTTCAAGAGGTACATTTTTGTCCGTCTGCTCAAGCCCGGCAATCCAAGCGGAGAGGCCCAAGTGGCATTTTGAGAAAAAGTTCTTCCGAAAGCCGCCAAATCGGAAGCCAAGCCGGAACATCCCTTGTGGATGCAAGCACTCCATCGGTCAAGAGGAAAAGTACTTCTTAGAGGCGATATGTCGACCTCTGCCTTATAGCTTGTCCGAGCCAAGTTTTTGTGACAACATGGAGGATTTGAGTAAGTGGTTTCCCTCTACCCCTGGTTGGTTGTCCGATTCGGTTTTCTGTTCGTCGACTATATGATTACCTTTTGTAGATTCTTTTGTATTTTGCAACTCATTGTGATTCGGATGTGCAGCTTTTTGGTTCGAGTATACGATGTCGACCATGCGGAGTTGAGCGTCGACAAAATCTTTGCAATGAAGGAGTTAGCGAGAGGTTCCGGACCCATTATCAAGACTTCCACCGTACTCGATGGACGAGCGAAGAAATCTGCCGTGTTCGAGTGGAGGAATCTCGGAGAGGCTGCTGCGAAGAGGCCCAAACTATCCCTACTCGGACAAGGGTAAGATGGTCGGATCTAAGGGCTCGAAGAAGCCTCCAAGATCCGTGTCCCGAGATCCTCCCAAGAGGATCGGCTATGCAAAAAGCGCCACTCGAAGGTAAGAATCCTCCGCTAAAAAGCAAGGGAAGATGGCGAGGCGCGAGCCGGATTGATCTTTGAAGTTGCTCGGTGTTCTTGCCCGGAGGTGGGCAATTTCGAGTTAGTTGCCGCTCAACGCAAGGTTAGTAAGTGTTTTGGTTATTTTGTCATCTTCACCGTGATTCGAGATATCTAGCGTTTGTGATATCTATTTTTAGCTTCTTCTGCCGTGGAGGCATGCTCCTTAGTAGCCTCGGAGGGCTACCCTAGAGGAGGATTTGGCCAAGTGATTTGCCGAGGCGATTGAAGCGTCTCGGTTGAGCGACGCCGGGCGCTAAAGAAGGCCATAGTTGCTAAGCAGAGGCCGAGTCGGAGACGGCCAAGATGAAAAGTGCCATTCGATCTTTGGAGACCGACTTGAAGGTGCACCAAGATAGTTTGGACGAGTTCGTGGGTGTCTCTCGGACTTTCAAAGATAAAATGCTGAAGGAGCTTAAGGGGGTCCGGACAAGGGCTGCCCAAGATTTCCTTGATTCGGACTCCTGCAAGTTTTTGTTCGAGTCGAAGTATGTGAGGCCGTCAAGATGGGTTTGATCTTTTGTGGACCAAGGTCTTGGGAGGAAGGGTTGGATACCGGTATTTGCGACTTGGAGGCTGAGGGAGTGTCCGCCTTTAAGAATGGAGATGGCTCGGACTTTGCTCCGGAGGGTGTCTTGGACGAAGACCTGCTTAAGTGTGAATTTGTGGAGTTGGTCTGCGACGAGTCGGAGGGCAAGAAGTACAACCATGGCGGTCCGTATCTCCCATCCTTCGTCCCTCGGGTGCTTATGTCCAGTGTTTTCGTTCCTTTGGAGGATCACTTGGAACACAACCGAGACTGGCTGACTCTGCCTGGGCCTGTCCATGGTTTTGCTCGCGACCTAGACTTGATGGAGGAGTGTCCGGCCTTCCTGAAAGAGGTTGAGGCTCAGAGAGAATGGAGGTTAGCCCAAGCAGCCCAACAGCAAGGTCAAGCGCCTCCGGAGAAGGATACGGGGGGTCCCTCTCGGTCTCAACCTAGTTCGTCCGAGCGGTTAAGGTAGTGAAGACGGGGTATGCCCCGGGTTTTTTGTAGTAGGGTGCCTCCGGGCCTGAAAACAATGTTGTCTTTTTTGCTCGTTTTTTGTTGGCTAAACATATATTTGTCTTGATGAATGTTGTTGGTTCGGGTCCCTTGGTGGCTCGGAACTATTTTTGCCATTGAAACACTAATGTTGCTGTTTACATTCCTGCGCGTTTTAATTTCGTATTTGCGTAGCAACTCATCAACTCTCGTAAACTCGGATAGTGGGTCCGGACCCTTTAGTAGAACAATCAACCATTGTACCCATCCGAATCGGACTCTTTGATAGAAATAAGCTGGATCACGAACAGTTCGGAGCCACATTTTAGAGTGGCACGACTTGCGACAAAGAGAATTTCCTTGTATCGTGATAAGTTGTGGCGATTCGGGTGTTGACTTGGTGTGTCTTCCCGAGTCATGCAGACTTGTGAAAGAGTGAGAAGATGATCAGCATTAAGTATAGGGTGACTCTATACGAATCACAGTTGCTTCGGGTGTTGTCATATCGAGCTTGATACATCCGAGTGAGTAACTTAGTCGATTTGCCCGACCTTATGGATGGATTATTGGGTTGGGCTAATAGAAGTTGAAGAGGCAGGCCCATGTTCGGCCCAAGCCCATTTCCGACGAATATGGGACACGTGTCCGCTTCTGATTGGTCCTCTCTTTCTATATATACCCCTGCTTTGTATGGCTTTTCATTAGGACACTTCTCCCTTTTATAGTAACCAAAGGTCCGGAGCTCGAGTCCGAGCGACTGGTGAGCATGTTTATACCTTCACTCTTGCGCGTGATCTTGTCCCAAGGGTTTCTCCGATGCTTCGGATGTCTACCCGGGCTGGTTCACGGTGAGAGTTTTGGAAATTAAATTGCTCGGAAAGCCAGCCTCGGATCTTCGAGGATACGGTCCGTGCCGAGTGAGACTTGAAATATTTGCCAGTCAATTCCTCTGATCGTCAGGCTAATCTTCTTTCTCCGGGGCTGTGGTCTATATCCACGACTTTTAGCCCCGGAGAGGTAGATTAGCTGGATGGTTCGGGGATCTTCAAATAGTTGTTTTTGAACCTCAATGTATCCGAGGCATGCTGCTCTGGGTATGTGCCCGGGAGGCGACAAGTTGGCATAATTGGTTTGGTAGAATCCCTTCCAGTATTTCGTGGTTCGGTCGTAAAAAACCGCCCGAGATGTTGGAAGGCTTTCTACCAATCCTGTTGTGTCTAGTTGTCCGTTTCTCGAATCGAGGGAGCTCCGGATGTATCCTTTTTGGTAACTCGTTTGTCTTACACCTATGGTCTTTCGTCCGAGCAGCTCGATTTTGTTGGTGGCTGCGTTCCAGAATTGAAGGCTCGAGGGAGCGACTTACAATTCTGGGACGGAGTTCCTGACAATGCCGGTCTTGTTGGGACTCGGATCAACGGGAGCCTTCCGGAGTGACTGGGGTTAATCCGACTATCCGGGTTGGCCGCCTTCCAAATACTCTGAATCTGGGATGTATTTATAGTATTTGGTAAGAGGCGATCCGGATTGTTATAGTGCTTCTTGCTTGCTTCGGAGCTCTCTGTCGTTCAGAAGTGATGAAGTATCCTTTCTGGAAGCATCGAATGGCCTCAGTTATCTCGTCCGACTGCTGTTAGTTTTTAGATCGTCCGAAGGGGGCTTCGAGATTTGTCAGTAAGCAATCAAAGTTGGGATGGTGGAATTCCCTCTTCCTTCGGCCTACGATCTGATGAATAGTGCTCGGACGGGGTTTGGTTCGGTAGACCAGGGTTAATTAAGAAGCTTCGCTGTAGAGTAGAAAAGAGATAGAATAGGAACTTGTTTTTGTAAGCTCGATTAGGGCTCTTTGGACCCTGTCTTTGTAAATCTGTACTCCTGTTTTAATAAAAGCGTATTTGCCCTTGTGAAGGTCGGACACTGTTTGATTGTGTTAATCCGCTCCGGATAAGTGTATGATCTAGGTTTGGATCGAGTAGTTAAATATCTTCATGGCCCGTTCGAATCATGAAATTCGGAGGACATGATTATCAACAATGTTTATGAAATCACAGTTGTATTGATTTGACGGAAATCGGATTACAACTTGAGGGCTTCGAGGCCTTTTTCAAAAAACAAACACAAAAAACAGATCGACAAGATAGAGGAAGGTGACAGTCGTTGCCATGCTTCTCTAAGTGTAAAACTTTTGGAGATTCTTGGCATTCCAAGTTCTCTTCAAGGCCCGCCCTTGTTCATCTTCTAGTTCAAAGCTTCCATTAACTCTTGCCCCAGTAACTTTGTACGGTCCTTCCCACTTGGGCTTAAGTTTCCCCACATGACTTAGTATATCGGCTCTTCTGAGGACTAAGTCTCCAACTTGTATGTCCTTGGGAAAGACACGTTTATTGTAGGCTCGAGTGGTCATGGCTTGGTACCGAAGGATGTTGGCCAATGCCTTATCGCGCTTGTCTTCAAGGAGCTCAAGGTCATAGATCCTTGCGAGCTCATTATCAACTGGGTTGTATTGCTGGATTCTCTGGGTTGCCACCACCGTCTCCGAAGGGATGACCGCCTCAGATCCATAGACCAAGGAGAAAGGTGTTTCTTGTGTGGCATTCCGGGATGTCGTTCGATGCGCCCAAAGGACCGCGTCGAGATCATCCGCCCAACTGTCTTGGCAGGTTCTCAACCTTTTCTCCAAAATTTTGACTATGGTCTTGTTGGTGGCTTCCACCTGACCATTGGCTTGGGGGTGGCCGACGGAAGTAAAGCGTTGTTCTATTTTGAAGGACTGTAGCCACTCCTTCAGTCTTGACCCAGAAAATTGTGCTCCATTGTCCGAAACTAGCACTCGTGGGAGTCCAAACCTGCAGATGATGTTCTTCCAGATGAATGTCCGAACCCTGCTTTCTGTGATGGTTGACACTGCTTGACCACCCTTAGTGAAGTACTCCACTGCCACTATCAAGAACTTCTTTTGATGTGTTCCTCGCGGAAAGGGACCAACTATGTCTATGCCCCATTGATCAAATGGGCATGCTATGATTGACGGAATCATAGGGTTGGTCGAGCGGTGTGGTATGTTGGCATAGTATTGGCAGTCTTCACAGGCGCGAGCGATGTTGGCAGCATCCATGTCAATAGTTGGCCAATAGTGTCCTTGCCTTATGATCTTTTGCGCCAAAGTTCTTCCTCCAGAATGACTTCCACAACTTCCGGCGTGGATTTCTTTCATCACAGTTTTCGCCTCCTGAGGATCTAGGCACCTCAGGTGAGTTCCGCTGTAGGATCTTTTGTAGAGATCTTCTTCCAGAATAAAGTATCTGTTAGCTCGACATTGAATCTTCCTGGCCTCTCTAGGATACATAGGTAAAGTGCCATCCTTGAGGTGACGGAATATATCAGTCATCCAGTTTCTTTCTGTGCTCAAAAGAAGCACCTGTCCGTTGGGGTTTGCCAGGGAGGATTCCACGCAGGTCATTAGGATGACACTTCTTGTGTCCAAAGCTCCTAAGGCTGAGGCGTACTTGGAGAGGGCGTCGGCTTTTTCATTCCATTCTCTGTGAAATTGGTCAAGAGTAAATTCTTCAAAGTGCTCAACCTCCTTCTTGAGGAGCTCCAAGTATTTGATCATGTTAGGTCCTTTGGTGGTAAAGGACCCGGAGAACTGGGATTGTACGAGCTGTGAGTCTGTGTAGGCTTTGATCCTTTTTACCTGAAGGGCTTTCGCCATTCTTAGGCCGGTGATAAGTGCTTCATATTCGGCCTCGTTGTTTGTCACCTTAAAATTGAGGGTGATGGCGTACTCTAGCTTGGCTCCTTCAGGACTTTCAAGGAAAATTCCTATTCCTCCCAACCGTCCGGTTGATGATCTGTCCACTTGTAATGTCCAACATTCTGTGTTTCTTTCCTTACATCCCGAAGTGGGAGCGAGTGCTTTCTCAACCTCCTGCTTCTTGTCGGAAGATGTAGTTGTCGAGGTATTGAGTTCTTCGTCCAAGAGAAACATGTGCCTTACTCTCAGTGAATCATCCATAGGTTGGTGATACTTAGTCATAAGCTGGATGCTACCTCTTTGTGTCTCTTCTGCTTCTTTCTCTTCCCTTGATTCCTTGATTTGGGCTATCGCCACATGACTAGCCTTTTCCTGGGAGTTTTCGTTCCCTTCTTCTGCTTTCTCTGGATAGTCTACCAGGAAGTCGGCCAAAACTTGCGCTTTCTTGGCAGATGGGGCTTGATACCCAATATCATATTCACTTAGCTCAATATCCCATTTGGACAGGCGTCCTGACTGATCTGGTTTGTCCAAGACATGCTTGAGTGGCTCATTTGTAAGGACCACAATCCGATGCGACTTGAAGTAAGGCTTCAGTCGCCGTGTAGTGTAAACCAGTGCGAAGGGAGCTTCTCAACCTTGACATATCTGGCCTCAGAGCCTACAAGAGCTTTGCTCAAATAGTAAACTGGTAAATGCTCGTTGTCTTGTATCCGTACCAGTACAGAACTCATTGCTTCATCAGTGGTGGCCAAATAGAGGTAAAGAGTTTCAGCCTCCATGGGTTTAGACAAAAGGGGCGGTGAGAGGAGATACTTCTTCAAGTTTTCCAGAGCCTCTTCACACTCCTTTGTCCACTCGAACTTATTTCCTTTTCGTAAGATCTTAAAGAAGGGAAGGTTCTTCTCGGCGGATTTTGAGATAAAACGGCTCAATGCCATCACCTTTCCTAGAAGCTTCTGAACTTCATTGACAGTCTTGGGCTGTGGTAGGTCCATGATTGCCTTTATTTTCTCTGGGTTAGCACTGATGCCTCTTTCTGTGACCATGTAGCCAAGGAATTTTCCTCCTTTCACCCCGAAAGTGCACTTTTCAGGGTTCAGCTTCATTCCGTATTTCCGGAGAATAGAAAAACAATTGTTGAGGTGTTCTATGTGTTCCTCTCCAGTCTTGCTTTTCACCAGCATGTCATCTACATAGACTTCCATGGTTTTTCCCAATTCTTCCTTGAACATCTTATTTACCAGCTGTTGGTAAGTAGCTCCTGCATTCTTGAGGCCAAAGGGCATGACCTTGAAGCAATAGACTCCTCCGGCCGCAAAAAATGCCGTTTTCTTGATGTCTTCTTGAGCCATCCTAATTTGGTAGAAGCCTTGATATGCATCCATGAAGCTTAGAAGCGCACATCCTGCAGTGGAATCAACCAGCTGGTCTATGCGTGGCAATGGATAGGGATCCTTTGGACAAAATTTGTTGAGCCTAGTGAAGTCATTGCACATTCTCCACTTTTCGGGAGCTTTTTCGACGAGGACCATGTTGCAGACCCAATCGGAGTATCTAACTTCTTCGATATGACCTGCTTTCATCAACTTGTCAACCTCCCCTGCTATGATAGCATCCTCAACTGGTCCAAAGTCTTTCCTCTTTTGTCGGATGTGCTTGACCGTAGGATCCATGTTCAGACGGTGAACTGCGATCCTTGGGTCTATCCCCTTGAGATCATCTGTGCTCCAAGCAAAGATGTCGCAATTGTCACGAAGGCAAGCGATGAGCTTCAGCTCTACTTCCGTACTCATCTCCGTTCCAATCCGAGTTGTTCTTTCCGAATTTCCTTCGACCAGTTGGACCTCTTTCAAGGCTTCAAGGGATTCTATTCTATCTGTCTTGGGGAACTTTTCTCTGAGCGACCCAATACCGATTTCTTCCTTTGGTGGCGTTAGAGTAATGGAAGAATGGTCATGAGAGCCCTTAGTGACCGAAAGGACAGGTACTGTGGCCCCCCTGGTTGACATGATATAGCACTCCCAGGCTTCTCTAACGTTGCCCATTTCTTCCCCCACGCCGTTCGGGGTTGGAAACTTCACCCTGTTGTGTAGGGGAGAAGCAATTGCTCTGAATTGGTTAAGTCCTGGGCGGCCCAAGATCACGTTATAGTCAAAGGTGCTATCTACTACCACAAAGAGGATAGTCTTGGTCACTCTTGTCGGAAAAGTGCCCATGGAGACTTGTAGTGGTATACTTCCAATGGGGCGTACTACAGACCCTCCAAAACCTACCAACGAAGTGTATACTCGTCCATATTGTATTTGCCCCAGGTGCATTTGCTCCACGGTCCTTTTGGATATGACATTGGAGGAGCTTCCTGTGTCGATTAGTACCTTGTTGACCTTGTAAGTGGCAATCACTAGAGAAACAACCAAAGGGACATCGGTCCTTGAGATCTCCTCCTTGAGGCGTTGGTGGGGGATCTCGCTATCGTCAAAGTAATTGCATTTGTGCCTTTCGATTTGGTGGACCGTAAGCTCACGTTGTTTCTCAAGTGTTCCATGTCCTTTCCTTGCATTTCGCTATCTCCCCATTGGTCCTCCTGCAATGGCGTTGATAATTCCCTTTGTAGGGAGGTTCTCCATTTGTATCTTCGCGGTACCCTTGATATCTTTGAGCATGCCGAGGTTGGATACTTTGGAGGTGGTGGTAAAGATCTGTCGGAGGTTGTAATCATGCTCCTCTCTTCTGCTCATTCTTTCTATGCAGAGGGTTCTTCTTCACCTGTTGGTTCTTTCAACTTCCCACTTCTCACTAGTCTTTCGATTTCTGTCTTCAACTGGATGTAATCCTCAGTCGGGTGACCTTTCTGCTTGTGGAACCTACAGTAGTCTTTAGAAAATTTACTCTTCTTGCTGTTCTTGACAGGTTTAGGCCATTGTATATCTAAGTCCTTCTCAACAATAGAAGCCAAGATGTCGGATCTTGGTCTGTTGAGGCGAGTATACTCGGCGTATCTCCTAGGTGGAGTTCTTTCTCTATGGAATTCTTTTCTGTCCCTGAGATATCTTTTTTGCTCGAACTTCCCCTGACGAGGAGGAAGTTCCTGTCGTACTTGTTCTTTCCCCTTCTTTATCCCTGCCCTTATCGGGACATTTCTTCGGTAATCTTCTCCATACAATACTCCTTCGCAGATATCTTCCAGATACTTTTCAGTGGTGATTTCTTAATTGGAAAGCTTCCTTCTAAGCTCATCATTATAAGTGTTAGCATATAGGTGTCGGACCCGCTCTTTGATGCTATGAGGCTCTACCTGTCGTACTTCAGCGTTGAAGCGGTCAAGGAAGGTTCTAAGGTCCTCATGCTCTTTCTGGATTATGCCTGCTAGGTGCTCAACTGACCTCTTCCTTCTCTTTGCTTTCTCAAACCTTTTCAAGAAAAGGGAGGCGACGTCCGCATAAGATTTGATGGAACCATTAGGCAGTGAGGTCCACCAATCCATTGCTTCTCCAAAGAGTGTGGTGGAAAAGTTGAGAGCTTTCATGTTGTCGTTGAGTCCATTGCTTTCCATCTTACTTTCGTATCTAGTAAGATGCCCTACAGGGCAAGTATCTCCATAGTAATGCTCAAGGTTTGGGATAACACAGAGGGTTGGGAGTTTTAACTACCACCTTCTCATGTGCTTTGACCATCTTGCTCAAGGTGGCAATTTGTGTTTCCAGGGCCTTCTGTTGGAGGTAGATCTGCTCCGCTGTCAGTCTTTCACCAGTTCTGGGGTTGATAGCTACATCTGGAGGAAGATCAGCGATTAGAACTATCGGGGTTCTTTCCGCCATTTGATCTCTAGGCGCTTGTTGTTGAGCTCCTCGCCGACTGGTTCCCACTTCGTCTACTCGTGGCACTTCTAGACTTCTCCCTCATTGTTCATGAGAAGCAGCGGCTCTTCTATTGAGAAGATGTCTCAAGTCTTCTGGTTGAGCTTGTTCCCCCAACCTTTGTTGGATAGGACGGTGCTCATTTCTTGATTGAGCGGGTTCAGCTTGCCTCGGGATCGGTGTAGGCGGGGTGGGCTGAGGAGGCTGGAGGTTGTTTGATCCAAAGCATCCTTGAATAGTGGTGAGTAAGAGGCCAAACTGATTCTCATTCATCCCGAACTCACTAGGACGAATGATCTGACCATTCGGGAGGGTAAAGTTTCTTCCTGGAGGAGGACCATGTGTTCCTGACGGAGGAATCTGTCCTTCGTCCCCAAGTGTCTGGATCCTTACTGGTGGATTAGCGGCTCTTTCCTCACCAGAAGAAAGACTAGCGGTATGGCCATCACTTGGATCATCTATTACTTCTCTTGTTGAAATTCTTGCTACCCCACCTCTTCTAGTGAGAGGTCTTCCCCTTTGTCTTGGAGCAGGCGTACCAATGGCAGTGGCGTTGGTTCTTGCGGACCTTCTTGTTCTTGCCATTACTGAAGAGAACGGGACTTTTGGTAAAGATTCCCACAGACGGTGCCAAAATGTTGAGGGTGTAACTCCCCAACTACTTAGATTTTATTTCAACTCCACTAATGGGCGCCAAGGTAAGAAGCTCCTTGCTAGGTAAGGACCGAGGCGTAAGAACCAGCGACCAACTACTTCGGTAAGGACCTTCACACTTGAGTGGGGGAGGGGGTTAGTGCCCGGTTTGCTAAGTGTCAAACCGGGATGAGACTTTACTCGAGAGTGACTGAAGATCAACTCTGTATAATGCTCGGGATTGGGGTCGTGATGTGACTTGTATGATGACTTGTTCAAAGTGACTTACTTGTTGGGATGTGTGCCTTATTTATAGGCTATCATCAAAATGGAAGGCCTTGCTAGGATTGCGCCATGTGTACGGCCAGGATTGAGCCACCAATGCTAATATGAGGCCCATAGCCCAATAATGAAGTTTTAGCCCATGCCATTTTGGGCTTTAGGGGTAGTTTGGTCATTATTGGGAGAGTTCTTGAGGATATGACTAGTTCTGCCGAGTTCCCAGGTTCAGAGAGATGGGTCCGGACGATTGGTTCGGACCACATTTGGTTGTCAGCTGAGGAAGTTCTCCTGCCTGTCCAACTCTTCCGATTCGGAGCTCTTGGGTTCGGACACCTCACTCTTTGGTGCCCATTTGCTTGGTTGCTTTATGAGATGGTCATGCTGGATCCGAGTTGACATCCGTATCGGAGTCCTTGGGTCGGAGAGGGTACTGACTTAGCACTATGCTCCTTTTCCAAAGAGGCTCGGGCCAAGGTGGGTCGGACCTACGGTTCCGGGTCGGGCCTTGTAGGTCCAAATCCTTTGTTCCTTTCTTTTAGGGTGGGTCGGACCATGGATGGTCTGCCCGGATCGGACCATTGGCTCGGACTAAAGTGTCTCGGATCCATTGGATGACTTAGGGCGCCTTAGGATTTGTTCCTAGGTCCTTTATGACGGATTGGACATATTTTCGTATCAACAATACTCATATGCTACTGATGATGAGCAATCGTATGGGGAGCATGTATCAGCGATCAATCTACAAGGGACGAGTAGGGAAAATGATGATTCACTCCAGTCATGTTCTGCATCTACATCAAGACTCTTCCAAAAGGGATGAATGTCGATTGGATCAATGGGCATGTTATTCCCAATTAAAGTGGTCATCTCGCATGCACATGGCAATCCATGCGTAGTACGTAACTCATGAGTGCAGTTGCTCTGATGGGGTGTCTTTTTCATCTCTTCGACTAAGAGCTTAATGCCGTTATGCAAAACAACACCTGAAAGTCTCCGAAACAACATGAAACGCCTACAAGGAAGAAGATGCTTCGTTCTGTTCAATTCAAATTGTGATCTGATGGCATTCAAATCAAGTTCATGTATTTCATGAATCTTTTCAAAAATTGTAGGGAAATTAGCTCTCGAACTCCTGATCCATGACTTGACTTGACTGTGTGCACTCTCAACCCTACAAGTAATTATATGATATTTATGTTATATTGCATAATAGTAGTGTACTAAAAATGAACAATAATATGTACCTGTTAGTTGTTAGAGCTCCAAAATGCTGATATTGGTTCGTCCAATAAGCCATGAAGTAAGTATGAAACGGAACTAACCAAGTCTTCTTCAGATAGTCTCCGAATCCTGGTAAATATCTCCAAGCATGCAATATCTCCTTCACGTAAACATCGTACTCCTCCTCTGTTTTTGCATTCACCACATTATTCCACCTTGACTTAACTGCAAACTCAAACTCCTTGTTACCGAGCAACTTCACAGGTTTCTGTTGTACGTCTACACCAATGTGTCGTCTACAAAGTAAAGTGGTGGCATTTGGGAAAACTTTGTGAATGCTGTTAGTGAGGGCCAACTCTCTATCTGTAACAATAACTCCGGGTGGTTTAATACCTTCGAAAAAATGAGACAATGAGCGCATGATCCAAAGGTAGCTATCCTCTTTTTCGTTCTTCATGAATGCAAATGCAACATGAAAATTTTTCCCCGTTGGCAAAAACTCAATTACCTCCACCATAGGCATGTAGTACCGGTTAGTGGAATATGTGGCATCCAACTCCAACACATAAGGATACAATCGAAGCAAATTAACACTATGAGGATGAGCAAAGAATACATCACCAAGATTATTTGTTCCATCCTCAAGCCTCTCCCAGTGGTAATATCAATGATCATTCAACAACTTCAGGAAGTATTGCATCGTGCTCAACCCATCCATATCCACCTTCTTATTTTTCTGTATGTCATTGTAGATATGCCGTACATTACTAACATTATCCTGAAACTTGTCTTTCACCATTTGTAGGATACTCATAGGTCTCAAGTGAGTCTTGTACAACTCACCCACAAGTTTTTGCTCGCCTTCCTGTAACTTCGACGCCGATGTATGCCAATTTGCGTGATTACCAAGTGCATGGTTGTGCTTGCCTCTATCGTCGCTCGTTTGTACAACCCATTGACCCTCACCCCTTCTTTTAAGCTTCAATTGAAATGGGCAACCATTCTTCTTCGTCCCACTTGATGTTCGGGGAATAACATCAACTCTATCAGTGGTTGTAGTACGGTACTTCCCACTGCATTCACAATCAATGTAGACACGGTTCTTGTTTGAGGTTATCACCGTAAAAAACATGTTGTTTTCCCGACCGATGCGTGTTACTTGATCTTCAGCATCTTTTCTACAACCGAATGTACCCATACTTTGAAATAAGTGGTTATGATCTTCATGCTCATTGTCGTCCTCCTCGACCCCATCATAACCCGGCCCAAAAATGGCTTCTTCACCATCATCATACTCCGGTGAAGGTATAAAATATCTTGGTTCGTCATCATTTAAGGGAGGTTCTTAAATGAATCCGTTGGATATCTATCCGGATCAATATATGGATTACTCTGACAAATTCAAACATAAGATTAATGTCAGAAACAAATAAAAACAAATTTAATCAAATCATATACGCTAAAACAATATAACTAATCACTTTTTTAAAAAGTATTAGTAAAAAACTGTCCAAAATATAGTCTAATTACTTAAAGGGCACTTAAAAATAAAAAAAATAAAAAAACGGAGGCGGGTCGCATGGCAGCCCCAGGGCTGCCAGGCGCGATTGTGGTCAGCCGAACAACGTCTTCGTTTTTTTGCATTTTTTTCGAAATTCTAATGAAATCTTAATTAATTTAAAAATACAAACGCAATAAACTAATAATAAACACCTATAAAATATTAAATTAAGATAATGAACAAATTAATACCTCTTCAGATCCGTCATAGTTGCCAAAGTCCGGCCAATACTTGGAAGACATGAGTTTTTCTTATCGTATTATGTTGTTATGTGTTTACGATTATATAATTGTGAAAATGTGGGGTTTTGTGGAATATAACATAAATATGGGACCGATTTTCATATTTATACTACTTGAGGTACTTTTTGCAATATGTTAAAAAGTGTTCTGCGTTTAACATTCCTGTAGATTATACATAGAAAGCATTCATGCAAATACATCTATTCAGTGGTGGCTTAGACGTACAAGGAGTGTTCAAGTAGTGTATCATATTAAAGGCCCAATTTTATCAAGAACAGAATCGTTTCAAAGTTGATCATGCATTTAACTATGCTATAAAGAAAGCACGTTCTAGTTCATTCATAACTATACTTCAAACATTGATCAACTTAAAGCTTCTAATGTATTGTCGCTCACGTTTTATGCCGTTCAACGCTTTTAGTATGATTTATGCCGCTTTTAAAATGTGTAGACTACTTTTACCTTTTTCTCAAACCCACACTACCATAATTTACTTTTAGAAACTGTTGGTCCAGATAACGGCAAAGTAAAAGACTATAGGGGGTGAATAGTCTTTTAAAACTTTTGTTGATAATACAATTTCTCAGATATCTTTACAGGTATATGATACTTATATTCAGAAAGCGGGAGTCTTTTTGTGATAAGTGCAAGTGTCAGCAAGCTATGAAGTGGGTAAGAACTTAGCAAGTAAAAGATAACTGAAAGTAAAGTGCAGTAAGTAAATAATACAAAACTTTTATAGTGGTATCTGAAGGTGGCGTAATCCTTCAACTAATCCACTCGCCCTTTCTCAGGACTTGAATTCACTAAGATAAGATAATGAGGTTTCCTTACAAAATCCTATCTCTTGATCCCTTTAACGCTAGATTTCCAACCAAGTGTTCTCCCTAAGTTGCAGTGTATGGGATGTTGTTCTTTACTGACCCAAGTACTTAGAATATGTTCAAGAGAATGAGTCTCAAATATACTATGATCTTTTGATTCAACTCCTTCACAATAATCAAGTCTTGTTAAGGATCAGGACACTTAGAACTTCTATGCTACTTAGAATCAGAGAGCTTTGGTCGCAACAGTGAGCTTTGAAAGTAAGTAGGTTTGAAGTCTTGTATGATTGAGAGTTGTAAGTTCGTAGTTGTGTGTCTTCAAACATTCTAAGTGGTGATATTTATAGTTGAAATTCATTCCGTTTGAATAGTATTCGTTAGGCTCTTTGAAATTCAAACTACTGATATCTGAAAATAGTACTGCAGTGAGCTTTGTCTCTTTTCAGAGATTTCCTCTTTTGTTTAGACATCTCTGTCTGCGTTATAAATGCACTGTACTATTTTTGTCCTGTAGTCTCAACGGATATGTGCAAGGTTTCTGAGCCTTGGCCCTCTCTTTTCTCAGTAACCTTTTAGTCTTCAGATATCTATTAAGAATCTTTGTCCTTTTAAAACACTTGTTTCTTTAGGGTATCTGGTATGAGGTATCTGAGGAGACTTTCTCCTTAGTCTTCAGCAACCTTGTGCAATTTCTTGATCTTAAAAAATTGAGTTCTTCTGCTGGATGCTTGCTTCTTAGTCTTTTTCAAAGATATAAAAATTACATTCAAAGACCTAACATCCTATACAAGATTTGCTAGACTAACATATTCAATAAGCTTCATCTTTTACAATGTTCAAATAAACTAAGAGTACTAGTTACCGTTTTTAGCTAAGATAAGTCATGAGTGTTAATGATCAAAATCTAAACAAATATTTCTAACAGATTCAGTTACAAGTTAGTATACTTTTATAATTTCATATGATATGCATGTAGACTTATATATTACACATTATTTTAAATTTTAATTCTATTTTTGAAACTTATTAAGTATTTTATATAGATAAAATATGATTTATGTTATTTATTGCAACGCGCTTAAAGGTGGTCGCATCTTTTTTTTTTTTTTTCTTATTTTTGTCTCTTTTCGACCTATGCTCTCGCGCCGCCGCTCCAACTCTAGTTTCAAACAACACATGGTAACCTTATATGTATGGAAGATAAAAACTTCATTGATTAATGGTCGAAATGTTATAAAAAAGGTAAATTGTGTTATTGACTTTACCATGTGGTATACGATTAATTCATTTGTGGACCCAGGTCTATTAGAAGCTATGCGCTAAATAGTGACGGAAAATAGCGACGAACTATTATTCATCGTTAATCCATCTCTATTAAGGGATAGAATAATGAATGATTTTGTCGTCCATCTCTAAATAGTGCTTTTTATAAATTAAAAATTAAATGGAAACACTTATTGATGGATTAGGTTATCAGTCTCTAATCGTCGCCATTTAGCGACGAATTAGAGACGGATGTATCCTTCCATCTCTAAATAGTTTTTTATCTGAAAAAAATGAAAACTACTTTCACCAGTTTTTAAATAGTTTTTTCTTTCAAAATAAAATAAAATGAAAACTCTTATAGACGGATTATGGTTTCGGTAGCTAATTTAGCGATGGATTAGTCGCAGATTTGGGTTTGTGTCGCTAACTCGTGACTAATTTGTTGCTATAAATCCGTCGCTAATGTCTAAATTTAAAAAATAAACAATTTTTAATAGGTCTAAAATCAAATTAATATAGTTATGGCGTATCATACACTTGTACGATTATGTATTAAAACTTTACTTCATGCATGATCTACAATATTTACGCCAACGTAAACTACTCTATATTGGGCTATGTATTTATACTTCCCTTTACTCTCTTCCACCACTTCGGTCAAACACCACCTCCACCCCTGCCACCTCTAACCACCACCACAACAACTGTCACCGCCTCCGGTCAACCCTCGCTTTGCCGCCATTTTAGACGTTGTTGCCTCCTCAGGGTAATCCTTCTTAATTATCCAATATAGGCTTACAAATCTTTCTCAATTTCGATATGACTAGATAATTGAGTTTGTGCTATTGTACCAATTCACTTGGAGTTAGCCTAAATTGGACATGTTTTAGTAGTATAGAGTATAGACTAATTTACACTAGGAAAATTGTGCACGTGAATTAGTGTCATGCCAAATAGATGAGTGTGTCATATTAAAATTATTTATGCATGACATAAACAATATAATATATATTTATACTTATAATTAGTTATAAATTCAATTATAATATAGAAGTATGTTATATGAGTTATTAATGAAAATATAAGTTTTGGTGATTATAATGCGTGGGAGTAGTGAGAGATGATTTACAACTCCCTTCTTTTTTCTTTTTCTTTTTAGCTTTATTTTTATATATGAAATTTAGAGTCAAAATTAATTTAATTGGTTAAAATTAAATTGATTGGTGTAACAACTACCTTTGGGTAGTTCTCTTTTAGAATAGTAAAGATAAAGATAAAGATGTACTAGCATTTGACTGATTTGTATAATCTAAGGATACATTTGACTTATTATAAGCTAGTAGATTATATTGGACTGATTTAGCATGAAGTAGATTACATTGGACTGATTTAGTATAAGATATGTTACATTCTAGGTTACATTCGACTCACTTACACGTATGGTTTTAGTAGCATTTGACCGGTTCGTATAAGCTAGTTTACAAAGTGTGCGGGAAACGACATGTGTTGGTACATTAGGCCAGAATATCACCCGAAGAGCTGTCCATGAGTAACCGAGCTGGCCCAAAGGTTCAGGGCGATCAATTAGTGGTCGGGTCGTTACACATATACTATAAAAAGATTAGGGGTCCGAGGGTTTTATGACAAAAAGGGATCACTTCTAATATTTTGTAAAAATTAAAGAGCTTTTTGCAATATGTGAAAAATTGTCATGCATCTAGTAAAATATGTATTGCTTTTAACATACACGATTTCAGAAATATCAATGTTATTTGGGCTAAGCTAAATATAGTACTATTTTGCAACGTAATAATCTTAGTAAACCATTGAGAATCTGACACATGTCATAATCAACAATTAAAAACTACTCACTCTGTCCCAGATCAAATGTCTCATTTAGACCTTTGCAGTCAACGTTTTTGAACTTTGACTACAATTTAGTTTTAAACCATGAATGTAAAATGTTTAATTAAATCATACTCCCCCGTCCCAGTTTCATTTTCCCATTTTCTGGTCAACGCTTACAAACTTCGTCTGCAAATTACTCATAAATAATGTTGGTAAAAAAAAATTCAAAATTCATTTTATTAAATATTTATGTGTTGGCCAAAATTCGCTCTTTACCAATTAGACCGACAATCTAGCCCGTCAAGGCTACGACCCAATCCGTGGTCCATTAACAAGTCCATCTTGGCTTCATACGCGAGTTGGTTTTCAAAGGTCAATTAGCACTTGATTGACAGACTAACCAACCCACCTCTCTTGACATACCTAGTTGAGTCATCCATCCAACCAAGTAGTCCACATGCTACCTGACTCACTCGACCTCGCCAACCTTCCAGCTGGTTGACAAGCTAGCCAATTCACCTTGCATGTTTGACTCTGTTAGTCAGCACTTGGCTGATAAACGAGCCAGCTCACCTTGCATGACTGATTCTGTCAATCAGCACTTGATTGACAGACTAACCAACCCACCTCTCTTGATTAACTCAGTTAGTCAATGGCAACCGATTTGAGACCACTCTCCCAACTACGTGAGACACAGTCCAACCCACTTAGCGAGTTCCAACAACCTCACCCGAGATCTACGTACAGACTCCAACGATGGTTGAACTATATAGAGAAGAGTGGGGAGATGTGGAAGATCATCGCATTCTGATTGCAAGAAACCCTAGCATTCTATCTCTCACGCCTCCATCTCTCAAGCTCTCTGATCAAGCTCTCAACCATCCACCGTCATCCACCATCATCCACCTTCATCCACCATCGTCCATCATCATCCACCATCACTGTCCGACGACTACCATCTAGCTCCCTCCAACAGGGTCAGCTAGTCACTCGTTGCATGCTCATCCATACTTTGCTGAACCGCCTCAACCAACAGGATAAGTCGACGCTTGTCATCATCTCCCTCTCTATCTCTTTCATTTGATTACGCCGTTTGCCAGTCATCTAACTTGAGCGTTGGAGTCCCTTCGGTCGGCACCACACCGGTGTCTCCTTGGAACCTCACGTCTCTGTTTGCTATTGTTGCCTTGCAGGTTGTCGGTGCCCCTCAATTTCTAACCCTAATTTGATTGTAGATTTCTGAGCGTCTACAATTTGGCGCCCACCGTGGGGCCTCGACTATCAAAAAAGGCAATCCGGTAGCAATAACCGCGACACGCTAAGCAATCCGTCATGACGCACTCAGACGAACACGTTCTCAAAGAGGTAGAGGAGATAGACGTCACCGCTCAGATCAAAGCCTGGACGGCTTAGATGCAGGAGAACGCCAAGAAGATCAGGCTCCTTGAGGATGAGAACCGCGCCGTCCGTCAAGAGAACTCGGTCTTGAAGGAAAAGGTGGAATCCTTTGTCCACCAGGAAACTCCAGCACCGGATGCGGCCTCATCTCGCCGACTGACTCATGTCACTAGGGTGGAAAACCCACAACATAACACGATCGAGACTCGCCAGCTAACTTTCGAAGAGACGGAGGGGGTGATTCCCATAACTCCAGTATCTCAAGTGGCGAATGCTCCGCCAAGACCAGCTCTTGAGGTCACATCGGGCGTTACCAGCAGGAGGGTATCATTCGAGGGTGTTAACCCGAGGATGCCTGACGAATCACCACAGCAACACCATCAAAGCGTAAGTCAGGTAGATAACTTACTAACCCTCTATGCAGGTCAAGGGAGTAGCAATGAGGAACTGGCTTCTAAATTGGTGAGCTTGGAGGAGATGATCCAAAGAATCTCTGGAGTGCCATCACCGATTAAGAAGAGCTTACCTAATAGCTTTGCTTACTCTCCCTTCGCCGACGTCATAGCATTGGTGGAGATGCCAACCAAGTTCACCTTCCCAGGCATGAAGCTTTATGATGGGACATCAGACCCAGACGACCATGTCTCTCAATACAAACAAAGGATGTTCACCATAGCCCCAGAGACCTCCGTGAGGCGTGCATGTGCAAAGGGTTTGGTTCCAGCCTGATCGGACCAGCCCTACAATGGTATACCAACTTACCCAACAATTTCATTTCTTCTTTTGCACAATTAGTTGACTGCTTTGTGGAACAATTCGCAAGCAGTCGCAAACTTTTGAAACTGTCGGACGACTTGTATAGCGTCCGGCAAAGACCTGACGAATCTCTCAGGGAGTACGTCACGAGATTTAACAAGGAGAATGTGTCAATCCCCAATTACAACAAGGACACTGATGTAAATGCCTTCCGTAAAGGATTGCCAGCAAACTAAGGGTTGTACAAGGAGCTGACCATGTACCCCTGTTGAACAATGGAAGACGTGCTTGCCAAAGCATGGGCCCAGATCAAATGGGAGGAGGATGATGCCAACAGACCTTACATGTCGAGCCAAAGCGGTCGTAGGGAACCCAAACCTGACAGACGAGTTGAACGAAGGGCTCCAGACTACCGCACTAGACCATTCCCAACTGAAAGAAGGCATGGACCTGTTATGAATCCACCTCGCCCCCCAATCCAACAAAGTAAGACAGAAACCCGAGCACCACCTCCGAGCTACTCCCTCAACATTGAACCAGAGGAGTGTGTAGCAGTCATGAAAAGCATGGGTGACAGAGTTAGGTGGCCAGGGAAACTCCGAACACCTCCAGATCAAAGAAACTCCAACAAGTGGTGTGAGTTCCATGGAGACCATGGGCATGCAACTGCAGAGTGCATCTCCTGTGATTTGAAGTAGCCGAGCTTCATAAGAGAGGACACTTGACGGAGTACCTCTCCGACAAAGGTAAAAAGACCCTAGCCAGTCGGCAGGGCACTGATCCACCTGAGCCCCCTCAGACCAACAAGGTAATCAACGTCATCTCGGGGGGGGGGGGGGGGGGTCAGAGATCAGTGGTGTCTCATACTCTGCGGCAAACGGTAAGGCCCGAGCTCAATGCTCGCAGAGCATCAGACACCTCTTCGTCTGACTTGACTATTAGCTTCTCAGACCAAGAGTCTAAGCAACTAATCAGTCCTCACGACGAGGCTTTAGTAATTTCCATTCTTATTGCTAACTGCCTTACAAAGAGAGTTCTCATTGACAATGGGAGCTCTACTAATATCACTTTTCTAGATGCTCTGACAGAAATGGGAATAGATGATACTGACATCCTCCGCCAGCTGACAACTCTATATGGTTTCAGTGGAGAAAGGAAGTACACAGTTGGGAGTGTTACCCTTCTTGTCTATGTAGAAGGCGTCAACCTATCGACGAAGTTCGTGATTGTAGACAGTCCATCAAGCTACAATGCCATCCTTGGTAGGCCATGGATTCATGAGATGAAAGCAGTACCGTCAACCTACCATCAGGTGATTCGCTTTCCTACCAAGTGGGGGTGAAGGAGATTTTTGGTCAGCAGCGTGATGCGAGGACATGTTACATGGAAGCCTTGAAGCCAAAGGCAGCCGAGTTATAGCAATTACAGCAACTCAACCCCCCCAGTCGACCCATACCAGCCAGGGATGGAAGAGCTCGATGAAGTTCAGATTCACCCAGACCATCCGGATCACAAAGTTCAGATTGGGGCAAGGTTGCGGCCAGAGCTAAGAGAGCAACTAATCACGTTTCTCAAAGTTCACCATGACTGCTTTGCTTGGTCACATGCGGACATGACAGGAGTCGACCCAGACTACCCACCAGTCAGACAGAAACAGAGGAAGTTCGCTCCAGAGCGAAACAAGGTTATTAATGAAGAAGCCCAGAAGTTGCTCGATATCGGATCAGTCCGTGAAGTACACCACCCAGACTGGTTAGCCAACGTTGTGGTAGTAAAAAAAGAAGAATGGCAAGTGGCGAGTGTGCATCGACTTCACCGATCTCAACAAAGCATGCCCGAAGGATTCTTTTCCACTTTCGCACATAGACATGCTAGTGGATACTACAGCAGGACATGAGCTTCTAAGCTTCATGGACGCCTTCTCATGTTACAACCAGATACTAATGCACCCTGAAGATCAAGAGAAGACAGTCTTCGTCACGAAAAGGGGGACCTTCTGTTACAAGGTCATGCCCTTTGGACTCAAGAATGCAGGAGCCACTTACCAGCGCTTAGTCAACCGCATGTTTGCCAGCATGCTGGGGGACACCATGGAGGTGTACATCGATGACATGCTGGTCAAGTCTTTGGTCGCCGACCAACACCTGGACCACCTCCGCCAATCCTTCTCAGTTCTCTGCAGGCACAACATGAAGTTGAATCCAAACAGTAAGATGGTTGGTCATCCACTTCGTCTGATGTGTACGAACATCGCTCCACATGCGGCTTGCTACCCGCAGTCAAGGTACCATTACTTGCATCCATGAGATTGATTTCTCACTAAAATCAGCCGACCTGACCAGGGACTAGCTGGTCACCTAACCCAGCTACGCAAGTCGGTCAACCGCCCCACCCCCACCCCAACCTCCCCAAGGGGATCCATTCCATCTCATGTTGCAGACCAACGTCCAATGAAACGGCTAAAGTGAAGCCCACAAAGCACCTCAGCGCTTCGAAGTGTTTAACCATTCAGGAACATAAGCACAATACTGCCAACCATCCATCAAACGAGCAACACAAACATATGGATTCACATTTATTTTGATCGGCTTCAACTTGTTTAACCCACACCTCACGCCAACAAACGACTCAGTGGTTTAAACAAGTTGAAGTCATCAAAATTAATGGTCACTCACATACAAAGATCTCAGGCAGACAAGAGTTCTTTGCCTACTCCAACCATCTCAATCCACTTACCGAGTCTGGTTGCAAGCAAAAAACAGACAGAAAAGCATGACATATTGCCACACTATCCGTATTGAAAGGTATGACCTAAAGTCATATTTTGATATTCATTTCTCTCTAACACAACCGACCTGACCAAAGACTAGTCGGTCAACTAACCCGACTAGGCAGGACGGTTAAACGCCTCCCCTCTCCAAGAGGGTCCATCACTGAATTTGACAGTTAAGGCACATGGTGAACTCCACAAAGTGAATTGTCTGACAGACCAAGCGTGGCAACCAAATGCAAGTTGACTGACACAGCTGTCTGACAGACCATGCATGGCAAACAAATGCAAGCTGATACATAGCTGTCTGACAGACCATGCATGGCAAACAAATACAAGCTGATACATAGTTGCTTGACAAACCAGGCCTATCACCAAGATGCAAGCTGACTGACATAGTTGTCAGACAGACGAAGCATGACACCCAATTGCAAGCTGACTGACATAGCTATCTGACAGACGAAGCATGGCAGCCAACTGTAAGCTGACATACATAGCTGTCTGACAGACTAGGCATGGCACCAAGATGCAAGCTGACTGACATAGCTGTCTGATAGACGAAGCATGGCACCTAACTGCAAGCTGACTGACATAGTTGTCTGACAGACGAAGCATGGCACCCAACTGCAAGCTGATACACATACCAGGCATGGCACCCATTCAACGAAGTAGGCGAACGAACGCGATAATAGTTCAAGCACTACTCCTTAGGACTAGAGCTTAAACTGGGGGACAAACCTAGTAGACAAAGTCCAACAATGACAAGCGCGTTGCTTAGAGGTTAGTCCGCGATGTTTCATTCAAATTAGACTTGTAAGACACGCATGACTGCATGATTTATGAGTATGTTTTACTATCGATGAACTACGTTTTGGTATAAATTCTGAGAACAAAAACGTCTTTAACTTCATATGTGTTACTCACTTTGAGCTACTTTACTCACGTTTGATAATTTTAGTCGAGTACTTATACTTGTCAAGTTATGTATTCGAGATCCTGTTTGTTGCAATTATCATACAAGTCCAATACAAGACATATGAACGACCCATGAGGTCACATTCCAAAATTCCTGCAAAGGAAAAATACGAGACACACTGCTTAGAAGCCTATGCGGCTGAAAAGGTTATAGGTACAACCTGACAAAGAGCACAAACATTCCAAGCACACTCATTAGTCCAGCCCTATGAGGGCACTCCATGAGTGAAACGGTCAGACTATAAGTTGACATGAATACATAAGGCAGTCTGACATGACAGAAGCTACACATACACCTTAACAATATTGGTGAAATCTTAATCTAGAAATATATTTCCATATAACTCTACACAATAATACAAGAGGTACAAGACCTCCATACATTTTGACTCAATGACTAGTTCAAAGTCTATTGTGTTCAACCTAACGTGTCTTTCAGCTCCATCTTTCTGACATGCTGACTAACTTTAAGACAGTTGGCGGAAAGCACAAGCTAAGTGAAATGACACTATACATATGATCAAAGAACCATTGCCTCTTGTGGCAAGCAGGCTTGTCATACTCCAATAAACTTGGTCTACTTCGCTAGCCCAACCTTTTTATGTATCCTCCAACACCAATCTCAGGCATCTCACTCTTGGTCCAACTTTCTACTTCACTCAGAGTGAGAAATCCACTGGTCTTGTACAACATGACTCCCTATAAATAAAATGGTTGCAATTAGCACCATTCATACAAGGGATAATGAAGTTTTAGTTTTATCCAACAAGCAAGACATATCTCAATCAACACACTCTCAGCTGGAACTAACTCCTAGCATGTAAAACACATCAATACTGTCGAGGGTGTGACTCCCCAACTACTTAGATTTTATTCAACTCCACTAATGGGTGCCAAGGTAAGAAGCTCCTTGCTAGGTAAGGACCAAGGCGTAAGAACCAGCGACCAACTACTTCGGTAAGGACCTGCACACTTGAGTGGGGGGGGGGGGTTAGTGCCCGGTTTGCTAAGTGTCAAACCGGGATGAGACTTTACTCGAGAGTGACTGAAGATCAACTCTGTATAATATTCAGGATTGAGGTCGCGATGTGACTTATCCGATGACTTACTTGTGGGGATGTGTGCCTTATTTATAGGCTATCATCAAAATGGAAGGCCTTGTTAGGATTGCGCCATGTGTACGGCCAGGATTGAGCCACCAATGCTAATATGAGGCCCATAGCCCAACAATGAAGTTTTAGCCCATGCCATCTTGGGCTTTAGGGGTAGTTTGGTCATT
Source organism: Plantago major (assembly GCA_026545765.1). Taxonomy (NCBI): domain Eukaryota; kingdom Viridiplantae; phylum Streptophyta; class Magnoliopsida; order Lamiales; family Plantaginaceae; genus Plantago; species Plantago major. The sequence goes on from CM048839.1 coordinate 34,781,897, forward strand.
ATTGGGAGAGTTCTTGAGGATGTGACTAGTTCTGCCGAGTTCCCAGGTTCGGAGAGATGGGTCCGGACGATTGGTCCGGACCATATTTGGTTGTCAGCTGAGGAAGTTCTCCTGCCTGTCCAACTCTTCCGATTCGGAGCTCCTGGGTTCGGACATCTCGCTCTTTGGTGCCCATTTGCTTGGTTGCTTTATGAGATGGTCATGTTGGATCCGAGTTGACATCCGGATCGGAGTCCTTGGGTCGGAGAGGGTACTGACTTAGCACTATGCTCCTTTCCCAAAGAGGCTCGGACTAAGGTGGGTCGGACCTATGGTTCCGGGTCGGGCCTTGTAGGTCCAAATCCTTCGTCCCTTTCTTTCAATGTGGGTCGGACCATGGTTGGTCTGCCCGGATCGGACCGTTGGCTCGGACCAAAGTGTCTCGGATCCATTGGATGACTTGGGATGCCTTAGGATTCGTTCCTAGGTCCTTTATGACGGATTGGACATATATCCGTATCAACATATGTTCCCCTAGTTTCCAAGTATCTTAGTAGAAGATAGTTGTGGAACTATTGGCTTGGGAAGCTGTTGAAGAAGGATCCGTTCTTCAGTCCAATCCGCCTAAACGAGTTGAAAAAAGGTGTAAATCGTACTTCGTGTGGCCACTGACTTAGTCTCTCTCCCCCCTCCCCTTTTTTTCTTTTTCTAAAACATCGTTGCCATCCGAAATTTGGGTCCAAGGGCAACGAAGTGAAGAAAAAGAAAAAGGGTATTTGTAATCGAGACTAAGTTTAGGCTCAACATCGAGTGTACCTTCGATGAGCTACGGTGGCGGACCGTGGAGGTCCCGTCCGAACCAACCTCCGTGGTCAAGTGGAGGTCCAAGTGTAATCGCCGAGTAAACGAGGTTCCTTGTGGACAAGTTATGTTGATCGATAAGCCGCTAGGCGTCCGAGAAGATGATAATCCGGAACTCTCGTGTTGTCTGCCGCCCGAGAGAGGGAGAGTTGTTGTATTCATCTAGACAAGAGGTAAATTTGTTGTACCAATTCGTCATTTCACTTGGTATAATTGTACTATGCCGTTGGATGATTTTTGATCTACGATTGAGATTTAATTCCGAAAAATCGTGACGGTTGGAGTTCCCAATATGACCCCCTATAAATAGAGGGGTTGGCCGGTTCATTTGCGCAACGCTTAGAGAGAGAATTTTCGCATTCTGAGTGTATCCGAAGTGACTACCATCAATCCGAAGCGAGCGACGAGAGATCCGAAGCACGAGATTGCATACGAAGCCAAGGCATTTCCATCTAATCATCCGAGTCCAAGTAAGTTTACTTGTCTCGTCTTATCATTTGTCTGCATTGTTTTTCATCTTCTAGTTGCTCGGATGCATGCTTATGATGTGTATTATAGTTCTAATACTCCATACGTTCTCAATGTTGACTAACGCCGAATCAAGATCGCATCGACTTCAACTAACCGCTGGGAAAGCCAAGAGGTTGGCTATAAACACCATTTTAATATACATAAACGACCTCTCGGACTGCCATCTTAAAGCTTACGAAATTGCTTTCTCCTTTCCTTAGGATGTCCGAGAGTGATAGCCAAAATCGATCCGAAGCTGAGGGATATGACTCCGAAGCGATATCTTTAACCGATAGCTCAGAGGAGATTGAGATCGTAGATGACGACGAAGTACTGGAGGTGGAACAAGCGCCCCATCCGAGCCGGGAAGAGCCCGAGGTAAGTTCCTTACTTCGGTTAGTTGTTCCGGATCCAGTCCTCAAGGCGGGATTACTGCGAGTGTCCCATGCGAGGTTATCAGAAGCGGCTCAAGAAACAAGTTCGCGAGTTAGGAACTCGTCGCCTGCCTGGCCGGCCAAGAATCGAACTTAGAGAGATCCGATCTTTAATTCGCAACCTTGGTTATAATTTTAGGAGTAATCCTAATCGAGTCCCGTTCGTTCCGGATCCGCAGGCGCCAATCATCGAGGAAGTTCATGATACCTCGGAAGCACCTCCCAATTTGAGCATCTTCGAAGAGGGTGAGGAGGATCGTGTGCATGTCGCTGTGCCTCTTCAGACTGTCGTAGAGTTAGCGTCCTCGTCCGAGGAAGATGAGGCAGAAGAAGGTGTGCGGGGCCAAGATTCTGGTTCCGAAGAGGAAGAAAGTGTAGAGCCATCCGCTCGTGTGCTCCGTGTGGAATCTGCTGGGCAAGCAGGGCCGAGTCGGCAGACGGCTGAGGAGGAGCGTCCGGAGAGGCTGAGGAAGGGTGAGGACGTATTCCAAGTAAAGTTCCCTCGGTCTAAGGACGAGGTCACTCACCCCGATCCGGAGGGCGAGTTGAATGAGGACGGTACTTTGCCTACTTGTGCCTCAACCATCCGAGCCGAGGAAGTGGATGAGCTCCGGAGGAGATATGAAATCCCGGAGTGTGTGGAGATTCTCGTTCCGGACGAGTCTCATGCTTTTTATAATCCGCCTCCGGGCTATATGTGTGTTCATGAGATAAGCCTCCATTGCGGGTGGCGCCTGCCCGTATCGTCCGAGTTTCTGGAGATCTTGAATAGCATGGGGTTGAGTCCGCATCAGATCATCCCCAACTCCCTCGGAAATCTGATGTGCTTCGGAGTGCTATGTAAATATAAAGGCATCCCGGTCACATTCGATAATTTTCGTAAATTATTCAACATAAGTGTAAGTAATAGGAACGCATGGTTCTATACGTTCGTATGTCGACAGGCGTACACGTTTTTTGTTGACCCCCTCGCCCCCATGGGAATCCAATGGTTCAAGAGGTACATTTTTGTCCGTCCGGCTCTGAAGCCCGGGCAATCCGAAGCGGAGAGGGCCAAGTGGCAATTTGAGAGGAAATTCTTCCGAGGCAAGTTGCCAAACTGGAAGCCACCGGCCCGGAATGTCCCCCTATGGATGCAAGCGCTCCATCGGAGTCAAGAGCCAGAAAAGTACTTCTTCCGAGGGCTGATATGTCAGCCTCTGCCTTACTTGGCCGGCTTGTCCGAGCCAAGTTTTTGTGACAATATGGAGGATTTGAGTAAGTGGTTTCTCTCTACCTCTGGTTGGTTGTCCGATTCGGTTTGTCGACTATGTAGTTACCATTTGTAGGTTCTTTTGTAATTTGCAACTCATTGTGATTCGGATGTGCAGCTTTTTGGTTCGAGTATACGATGTCGACCATGCGGGAGTTGAAGCGTCAACAAAATGCTGCGCAGCGGAAGGAGTTTGCAGAGGGTTCCCGGACCCAAATTATCAAGACTTCCACCGTACTCCCGATGGATGAACCAAGAAATGCTGCCGTGTTCCGAGTGGAGGAATCTCGGAGAGCTGCTGCGGGGGAAGAGGCCCAAACTATCCCTACTCTGGACAAGGGTAAGGTGGCCGGTTCTAAGGGCTCGAAGAAGCCTCCAAGATCCGTGTCCCGAGATCTTCCCGCAAGCAGATCAAGCGCTGCGGCTGCAAAAAAGCGCCCCTCCGAAGGTCCGAATCCTCCCGCCAAGAAAGGCAAGGGAAAGATGAGCGAGGCGCCCGAGCTGGATTCGGATGCTGAAGTTGCTCGGTTGGTTGCTACCTCGGAGTTGGAGCGGATTTCGGAGTTAACTGCCGCGCAGCGCAAAGTGAGTTTAAATTTTCCGTTGGTTTTACATCTTCTTGTGGTTCGGAGGTATCTAACACTTCTGATGTTTTCGTTTTGTTTTAGCTAGCTTGTCATTGAAGCATGCTCTCCGTAGTGCCGGAGAGCCACCTTGGAAGAAGATTTGGCTAATTCGAGGTCGCCAGGCGATTGAAACGTCCGGTTGAACAAAGACTGGAGCTAAAGAAGGCCATAGCTGCTAAACAGGAGGCCGAGTCGGAGACGGCCAAGATGAAAAGTGCCATTCGATCTTTGGAGACTGACTTGAAAGTGCACCAAGATAGTTTGGACGAGTTCGGGTGTCTCTTGACTTTCAAAGATATGATCTTTGAAAGAGCCTGGGGTCCCATAAGGTGCTCAAGATTTCCTTGATTCGGACTCCTGCAAGTTTTTGTTCGAGTCGAAGTATGACGAGGCCCGTCAAGATGGGTTTGATGCAGCTGTGGACCAGTGCCGGAGGAAGGGTTGGATACCGGATGACTGCGACTTGGAGGCTGAGGGAGTGTCCGTCTTTAAGAATGGAGATGGCTCGGACTTTGCTCCGGAGGGTGTCTTGGATGAAGACCTGCTCAAGTGTGAATTTGTGGAGCTGGTCTGCGAAGAGTCGGAGGGTAAGAAGTACAACCATGGCGGTCCGTACCTCCCACCCTTCGTCCCTCGGGTGCTTATGTCCAGTGTTTTCGTTCCTTTGGAGGATCACTTGGAACACAACCGAGACTGGCTGACTCTGCCAGGGCCTGTTCGTGGCTTCGATCCGGACCTAGACTTGATGCAGCGATGTCCGGCCTTCTTGAAAGAAGTTGAGGCTCGGAGAGAACGGAGGTTAGCCCAGGCAGCCCAACAGCAAGGTCAAGCGCCTCCGGAGAAGGATACTGGGGGCCCCTCTCGATCTCAACCTAGTTCGTCCGAGCGGCGAAGGCAGTGAAGACGGGGTATGCCCCGGGTTTTTTGTAGTAGGGTGCCTCCGGGCCTAAAAACAATGTTGTCCTTTTTGCTCGTCATCTTTTGTTGGCTAAACATATACTTGTCTTGTTGAATGTTGTTGGTTCGGGCCCCTTGGTGGCTCGGAACTATTTTTGTCACCGGAATGCTAATGTTGCTATTTTCATTCTTGTGCGTTTTAATTTCGTATTTGCGTAGTAACTCATCAACTCTCGTAAATTCGGATCATGGGTTCGGACCCTTGAGATTCAAACCGCCAGAACGTTAATTTGCCTGATGCAAATTCTCCTTTGCGGGACGATCAACCATTGTACCCATCCGAATCGGACTCTTTAATAGAAATAAGCCGGATCACGAACGGTTCGGAGCCACGTTTTAGAGTGGCAAGGCTTGCGACAAAGAGAATTTCCTTGTATCGTGATAAGTAGTGACGATTCGGTCGTTGACTTGGTGTGCTATCCCGAGTCATACAGACTCGTGAGATAGTGAAAAGGTGATCAGTCATTAAGTACAGGGTGACTCTATACGAATCACAGTTGCTTCGGAGGTTGTTATGTCAGCCCCGGGCTTGATACGTCCGAGTGAGTAACTTAGTCAATATGACCGACCGTATGGATGGATTATTGTGTTGGGCCAATGGAAGTCGAAGAGTCAGGCCCATGTTCGGCCCAAGCCCATTTCCGGCGAATATGGGACACGTGTCCGCTTCTGATTGATCCTCTCTTTCTATATATACTCCTGGTTTGTACGGCTTTTCTTTAGGATAATTCTCCCTTTTATAGTAGCCAAGGGTCCAGAGCTCGGGTCCGAGCGGCTGGTGAGCATGTTTATGCCATCACTCTTGCGTGTGATCTTGTCCCCAGGGTTTCTCCGATGCTTCGGAAGTCTACCTGGGTTGGTTTACGGTGAGAGTTTTGGAAATTAAATTGCTCGGAAAGCCCGCCTCGGATCTTCGAGGATACGGTCCGTGCCGAGTGAGACTTAAAATCTTTGCCAGTCAATTCTTCTGATCGTCAGGCTAATCTTCTTTCTCCGGGGCTGTGGTCTATATCCACGACTTTAGCCCCGGAGAGGTAGATTAGCTGGATGGTTTGGGGATCTTCAAATAGTTGTTTTTGAACCTCAATGCATCCGAAGCATTCTCGCCTGGTATGTGCCCGGGGCATAAGTCGGCATAATTGGTTTGGTAGAATCCTTCCAAGATTTCGTGGTTCTCGTAAAAAGCGCGAGATGTTGGAAGGCTTTCTACCAATCACAGTGTCTAGTTGTTCGCTCGGATTGAGGGAGCTCGGATGTATCCTTTTTAGTAGGTCTTCCATTTCGTCCTTGAAGATACGTATCCGAAGCGATTCGGTTACAGGTGACTTTGTTTCCGGATTGAAGGCTCGAGGGAGCTACTTGCACTGGGAAAGGAGTCCCCGGTCTTGAGCTTGTTTGAGTCGGATCATTGGGGACTTCCTAAGTAACCTTTCCGTAACTCGTTTGTCTTACACCTAAGGTCTTTCGTCCGAGCGGCTTTGTTGGTGGGAGTCGTTCCGTAATTGAAGGCTCGAGGGAGCGACTTGCAATTACGGGATTGTTCCTGACAATGCCGGTCTTGTTGGGACTCGGACCAACGGGAGCCTCCGGAGTGACTTGGGTTATTCCGACTATCCGGGTCGGTCGCCTTCCCAATACTCTGAATCTGAGATGTATTTATAGTATTTGGTAAGAGGCAATCCGGATTGTTATAGTGCTTCTTGCTTGCTTCGGAGCTCTCTTTCGTTCGGAAGTGATGAAGTATCCTTTCCGGAAGCATTGAATGGCCTCAGTTATCTCGTCCGGCTGCTGTTAGTCTTTAGATCGTCCGAAGGGGGCTTCGGAATCTTTGTCAGTAAGCAATCAAAGTTGGGATGGTGGAATTCCTTCTTCCTTCGGAGCGCCCACAGATAAAGTTAATAGTGCTCGGACGGGGCTTGGTTCGGTAGACCAGGGTTAATTAAGAAGCTTCGCTGTAGAAGTAGAAAAGAGATAGAATAGGAGCTTGTTGTTGTAAGCTCGATTAGGGCTTTTCGGACCCTGACTTTGTAATTTCAGACTTCGCTTTTAATAAAGGCGTATTTGCCTTTGTCAAGGTCGGACACTGTTTGATTGTGTTAATCCGATCCGGATCAGTGTATGATCTAGTTTCGGATCGAGTAGTTAAATATCTTCATGGCCTGTTCGAATCATGAGATCCGAAGGACATGATTATTAACAATGTTTATGAAATCACAGTTGTATTGATTTGACGGAAATCGAATTACAACTTGAGGGCTTCGAGGCCTTTTCAAAAAACAAACACAAAAAACAGATCGGCAAGATAAAGGAAGCTGACAGTCGTTGCCACACTCCTTCTCTAAGTGTAAAACTTTTGAAGATTCTTGGCATTCCAAGTTCTCTTCAAGGCCCGCCCTTGCTCATCTTCTAGTTCAAAGCTTCCATTAACTCTTGCCCCAGTAACTTTGTACGGTCCTTCCCACTTGGGCTTAAGTTTCCCCACATGACTAAGTATATCGGCTCTTCTGAGGACTAAGTCTCTAACTTGTATGTCCTTGGGAAAGACACGTTTATTGTAGGCTCGAGCGGTCATGGCATGGTACCGAAGGATGGTGGCCAATGCCTTATCGCGCTTGTCTTCAAGGAGCTTAAGGTCATAGATCCTTGCGGTCTCATTATCAACTGGGTTGTATCGTTGGATTCTCTGGGTTGCCACCACCGTCTCCGAAGGGATGACCGCCTCGGATCCATAGACCAGGGAGAAAGGTGTTTCTTGTGTGGCAGTCCGGGCTGTCGTTCGATGCGCCCAAAGGACCGCATCGAGATCATCCGCCCAATTGTCTTGGGAAGTTCTCAACCTTCTCTCCAAAATTTTGACTATGGTCTTGTTGGTGGATTCCACCTAACCATTGGCTTGGGGGTGGCCAATGGAAGTAAAGCGTTGTTCTATTTTGAAGGACTGAAGCCACTCCTTCAGTCTTGACCCATAAAATTGTGCTCCATTGTCCGAAACTATCACTCGTGGGAGTCCAAACCGGCAGATGATGTTCTTCCAGATGAATGTCCGAACTCGCTTTACGTGATGGTCGACATCGCTTGACTTGACCCACTTAGTGAAGTATTCCACTGCCACTATCAAGAAATTCTTTTGATGTGTTCATCGCTGAAAGGGACCAACTATGTCTATGCCCCATTGATCAAATGGGAATGCTATGATTGACTGAATCATAGGGTTGGTCGGCGGTGTGTGGTATGTTGGCATAGTATTGGCGGTCTTCACAGGCGCGGGCGATGTTGGCAGCATCAATGTCAATAGTTGGCCAATAGTATCCTTGCCTTATGATCTTTTGCGCCAAAGTTCTTCCTCCAGAATGACTTCCACAACTTCCGGCGTGGATTTCTTCCATCGCAGTTTTCGCCTCTTGAGGACCTAGGCACCTCAGGTGAGTTCCGCTGTAGGATCTTTTGTAGAGATCTTCTTCCAGAATAAAGTATCTGTTAGCTCGACATTGAATCTTCCTGTCCTCTCTAGGATCCACTGCTAAAGTACCATCCTTGAGGTAACGGAATATATCAGTCATCCATTTTCTTTCTGTGCTCAAGAGAAACATCTGTCCGTTGGGGTTTGCCAGGGAGGATTCCGGGCGGGTCATTAGGATGACACTTCTTGTGTCCAAAGCTCCTAAGGCTGAGGCATACTTGGAGAGGGCGTCGGCTTTTTCATTCCATTCTCTGTGAAATTGGTCAAGAGTAAATTCTTCAAATTGCTCAACCTCTTTCTTGAGGAGCTCCAAGTATTTGATCATGTTAGGTCCTTTGGTGGTAAAGGACCCGGAGAACTGGGATTGTACGAGCTGCGAGTCTGTGTAGGCTTTGATCCTTTTTACCTGAAGGGCTTTTGCCATTCTCAGGCCGGTGATAAGTGCTTCATATTCGGCTTCGTTGTTCGTCACCTTAAAATTGAGGGTGATGGCGTACTCTAGCTTGGCTCCTTCAGGACTTTCAAAGAAAATTCCTATTCCTCCCAACCGTCCGGTTGATGATCCGTCCACTTGTAATGTCCAACATTCTTTGTTTCTTTCCTTTCCTCCCGAAGTGGGAGTGAGTGCTTTCTCAACCTCCTTCTAAGCTCATCATTATAAGTATTAGCATATAGGTGTCGGACCCGCTCTTTTATGCTATGAGGCTCTACCTGTCGTACTTCAGCGTTGAAGCGGTCAAGGAAGGTTCTAAGGTCCTCATGTTCTTTCTGGATTATGCCTGCCAGGTGCTCAACTGACCTCTTCCTTCTCTTTGCTTTCTCAAACCTTTTCAAGAAAAGGGAGGCGTCCGATAAGATTTGATGGAACCATTAGGTAGTGAGGTCCACCAATCCATTGCTTCTCCAAAGAGTGTGGTGGAAAAGTTGAGAGCTTTCATGTTGTCATTGAGTCCATTGCTTTCCATCTTACTTTCAGATTCTAGTAAGATGCCCTACAGGGCAAGTATCTCCATAGTAATGCTCAAGGTTTGGGATAACACAGTCGGGGCGCTTCCTTTCTCTTCTGATCTCATCGCACAGAGGGTTGGGAGTTTTAACTATCACCTTCTCATGTGCTTTGACCATCTTGCTCAAGGTGGCAATTTGTGTTTCCAGGGCCTTCTGTTGGAGGTAGATTTGCTCACCGCCGCCTTTCACCGCCTCGGGGTTGATGGCTACATCCGAGGAAGATCACCGATTGGAACTATCGACGCTTCCGCCATTTGATCTCTAGGCGCTTGTTGTTGAGCTCGCCGACCGGTTCCCACTTCTCACTGTGGCACCTCTGACTTCTCCTCGTTGTTCATGAGAAGTGGCTCTTCTATTGAGAAGATGTCTCAGTCTTCGTTGAGCTTGTTCCCCAAATTTGTTGGATAGGACGGTGCTCATTTCTTGATTGAGCGGGTTCGGCTTGCCTTGGGATCGGCGTAGGCGGGGTGGGCTGAGGAGGCTGGAGGTTGTTTGATCCAAAGCATCCTTGAATAGTGGTGAGTAAGAGGCCAAACTGATTCTCATTCATCCCGAACTCACTAGGACGAATGATCTGTCCATTCGGAAGGGTAAAGTTTCTTCCTGGAGGAGGACCATGTGTTCCTGACGGAGGAACCTGTCCTTCGTCCCCAAGTGTCTGGATCTCATCGGTGGATTAATGGCTCTTTCCTCGCCAGAAGAAAGACTAGCGGTATGGCCATCACTTGGATCATCTATTACTTCTCTTGTTGAAACTCTTGCTACCCCACCTCTTCTAGTGAGAGGTCTTCCCCTTTGTCTTGGAGCAGGCGTACCAATGGCAATGGCGATGGTTCTTGTGGACCTTCTTGTTCTTGCCATTACTGAAGAGAACGGGACTTTTTGTAAAGGTTCCCACAGACGGCGCCAAAATGTCGAGGGTGTGACTCCCCAACTACTTAGATTTTATTCAACTCCACTAATGGGTGCCAAGGTAAGAAGCTCCTTGCTAGGTAAGGACCCAGGCGTAAGAACCAGCGACCAACTACTTCGGTAAGGACCTGCACACTTGAGTGGGGGGGGGGGGTTAGTACCCGGTTTGCTAAGTGTCAAACCGGGATGAGACTTTACTCGAGAGTGACTAAAGATCAACTCTGTATAATATTCGGGATTGAGGTCGTGATGTGACTTATCCGATGACTTACTTGTGGGGATGTGTGCCTTATTTATAGGCTATCGGCCTTGTTAGGATTGCGCCATGTGTACGTCAGGATTGAGCCACCAATGCTAATATGAGGCCCATAGCCCAACAATGAAGTTTTAGCCCATGCCATCTTGGGCTTTAGGGGTAGTTTGGTCATTATTGGGAGAGTTCTTGAGGATGTGACTAGTTCTGCCGAGTTCCTGTGTTCGAGATGGGTCCGACGATTGGTCCGGACCATATTCGTCATTGTCAGCTGAGGAAGTTCTCCTGCCTGTCCAACTCTTCCGATTCGGAGCTCCTGGGTTCGGACATCTCACTCTTTGGTGCCCATTTGCTTGGTTGCTTTATGAGATGGTCATGCTGGATCCGAGTTGACATCCGGATCGGAGTCCTTGGGTCGGAGAGGGTACTGACTTAGCACTATGCTCCTTTCCCAAAGAGGCTCGGACTAAGGTGGGTCGGACCTATGGTTCCGGGTCGGGCCTTATAGGTCCAAATCCTTCGTCCCTTTCTTTCAATGTGGGTCGGACCATGGTTGGTCTGCCCGGATCGGACCGTTGGCTCGGACCAAAGTGTCTCGGATCCATTGGATGACTTGGGATGCCTTAGGATTCGTTCCTAGGTCCTTTATGACGGATTGGACATATTTCCGTATCAACAAATACATATGCATCTCTGATAGACATTGCCAATATAGACCAAAACGTCATATGACAGCATCAACATACATGCTAAACAATCATTCACCCTGCATCTACAATAAGCCATCAACATATTCGTCTGCAAACAAAGCATCACAACATGAATATTACCGAAGGCAAGACAACATAATATTTTACTTCACAAACCTTCAAATACAACATACAAGTCCAATCAACATCACCGGACACCTCATATACAAAAGCAGCATACATACGTCTGTTTGACATCACCAAAAAAAAAAAAAAAGGTCTATACGATCTTCAAGAAAAACAAAGCGACTTACAATCTTCCTAAGTGAGTTTACAATGTCCTATCCAAGATCCAAGCAAAACGATATCACCACTCTTCTAGTAGCAGAGCAAATTCCAATTCAAGTCCCACCAATTGCACACCTACATAGCCAAGGAAGTGAGTTATGCAAGAGAAAAGCAAGCTCCATCAATCGAATTTAGAGGCAAAGATTCAAACACACGCACGAAACATCTCATTCAAATATCAAATCTTTCACATGCCATTTATCCACCATAAAAAATGCAGCATACTGACTTTTGAGATACAAACCCAAATAACTACATATGATATATGCATTATTCAAATATCTACAATCTCATAGTTTGCAAAAGTCGCATAATTTTATGGGCTGAACATAAAAGTATTCAATGATTGGAGTACCTCCAACTCGGGTTCAAGCGTCATGACGAGTGCAAAAATAAATTCTTTGAAATTCATAGTTTAGAATCCCAAAACTGCAAATATCGATAACATTGACAAATACTCCTCAATGAAGGATAACAGTAGAGTTCAAATCATATTCGTGCTCTCATTTCATACAGGCAGAAACAACAGTCTGAGTTAAATACGACTTTTCTTGGACCCAAACTCTACTAAGAAATGTGACGTATCCGAACTTCAAATTCATTAATGTAAGTCAAAATCAAACTTCAAATGTAGCAGAAATATCCACGAAAATACATGAAGGAATTTGTAAAAAGCATACGTACAGAAACTCAAATCCAAAGAACAATAAAAAAAAGAGGTGAAAAGGCCATTACCGAAAATCATAAGCTCCAGCCAACCTCAGCTCACCGGAAAAACCCCATCCAGCGGAAAGCACTAGCTTCCACTGCCACAACACCACCTCGCTGTGCTCTGTTCTCTCTGTACCAACCCGTCTCAGCTCTCCCTCTTTCTGCCCGCTATAGTAGTCACCGAAAACTCCAATTACGGTCGCACACATGCCTCTCTCTCCGCTGCCTCAGATCTGCTTGCTCTCTCTCCCTTAACCGCACTTGCAGATCTGCCAGCTCACTCTATCTCCGGTCTCAGTCACCTTCACCCACGCGCACATCACCTCCTCTCTCCTCACATCAGCACGCTGCCTCCCTCTCTACTCTCTCTCTCTCTCACCCTTCACGGGAAAATCCCCAAACTTCATTCATCTTCAACGAACTGCTCTACATTCTTTCTACTACGTGTGTCCAAGACGAATTTGCAAAGATTAAGCAAAAAATGAGAAAAATGGAGAGAGGCAACTTTGTTGTGAAATGGCGTGAAAGGGAAGGGCAGAATGTCGATTGTGTGTTGATACCTGTGAGACAATTTCAGGTTTTTGGGCATTGTGTATGGGGTATATTCAATTTGAATCATGTTCTAAGTCCAAGCCCCCTTTGTCCGGTCAAACTACTAGTTTGCAAGTCATACTCCAAATCTGGGCATGGCATGCACCATTCGGGCAAGTCATGCTCCAATTTGGGCAAGGCACACACCAATCCGGACAAGTCAAGCACCAATTCGGACAAGGCATGCATCAATCCGGATTCGGTCAAGTCATACACCAATTCGGGCAAGGTATACATAATTTCGGGCAAGTCAAGCTCCAATCCGGGCAAGGCATGCACCAATTCGGGCAAGGCATGCTCCATTCGGGCAAGTCGTACCCCAATCCGGGCAAGTAATCTTATTTCAGGTTGTCTGTCAGTTCATCCAACCAAAGGTGCCTGTCTGTAAGCTACCGCCTTACTAGATTGACTTGTCCGCCTTCAAATTTCAGTCTGCAAGTTTCCGTCTTGCTATATTGAATTGTCCAATTTAAAATTCCAGTCCGTAAGTTTCCGTCTTGCTAGATTGAATTACCCCATCTCGAAATTTTTAGTCTGCAAGTTTTCATCTTGCTAGATTGAATTGCCCATCTTGAAAATTGTCAGTCTGCAAGTTTCCATCTTGCTAGATTGAATTGTCCATCTTGAAAATTTCAGTCTGTAAGTTTCCATCTTACTAGATTGATTCGTCAAATTTTAAATGTCAGTCTGTAAGTCTCCGACTTACTAGATTGTCTTGTCCAACTGAACATGTCAGTATGCAAATATCCACCTTACTAGGATGGCCTTTTCCAACCAAGAGTGTCTATCAGTAAGCTGCCTTGCAAGTTTAGCGACTTGCTTTGCCAAGCTAACAACTTGATCACTACGAGTGAATTCCATCTCTCTAACCGATCGCTCTCCTCATCAATGAGCTTACTATTTGTTATTCCATAATTGATACCTCTGAAGGAGCAGAATATCATCCGCCTACGATCTGGTGCGCATCGCTCTATTGGGCATAGAACTTCTACTCTCCGACTCGAGACACTCGACTCGAAGAGTGGGGGACAAACTGTATTGGCCAAAATTCACTCTTTACCAACTAGACCGATAATCTAGCCCGTCAAGGCTACGGCACAATCCATGGTCCATTAACAAGTCCATCTTGGCTTCATACGCAAGTTAGTTTCCAAGGGCTAGTTAGCTAACCCACCTAGTTGAGTCATCCATCCAACCAAGTAGTCCACATGTTACCTGACTCACTCGACCTCGCCAACCTTCAAGCTGGTTGACAAGCTAGCCAACTCATCTTGCATGTTTGACTCTGTCAGTCAGCACTTGGCTGACAGACGAGCCAGCTCGCCTTACATGACTGATTCTGTCAGTCAGCACTTGATTGACAAACTAACCAATCCACCTCGCTTGACTGACTCAGTCAGTCAATGAGCAACCGATTTGAGACCACTCTCCTAACTACGTGAGACACGGTCCAACCCACTTAGCGAGTTCCAACAACCTCACCCGAGATTTGCGGACAGACTCCAACGATGGTTGAACTATATAGAGAAGAGTGGGGAGATGTGGAAGATCATCGCATTCTGATTGCAAGAAACCTTGGCACTCTATCTCTCACGCCTCCATCTCTCTCAAGCTCTCTGATCAAGCTCTCAACCATCCATCGTCATCCACCATCATCCACCGTCATCCACCATCATCCATCATCATCCACCATCACCCATCACTGCCCGACGACTACCGGCTAGCTCCCTCCAACAAGGTTAGCTAGTCACTCGCCGGTGCTCATCCATACTTTGCCGAACCGACTCAGCCAACAGGATAAGTCGACGCTTGTCATCATCTCCCTCTGTCTATCTTCATTTGATTACGCCGTCTGCCAGTCATCTAACTTGAGCGTCGGAGTCCCTTCGGTCGGCACCACACCGGTGTGACCTTGGAACCTCACATCTCTGTTTGCTATTGTTACTTTGCAGGTTGTCGGTGCCCCCCAATTTCTAACCCTAATTTGATTGTAGATTTCTGAGCGTCTACAATTTACATTTTAATTTTTTCATTATATATTTTTACAAAATTCATCCGAGATATTATATGTATTAAATCAAACTCAAAGTTGAACGGTGTTGTACAGAAAAAGTCAAATGGGAAGATGAACCTGAGAAGGAGGGAGTATAATTAAATTTTTGGAAGTAAAGTTTCATTATAATTTAATTGAACATGTTACATTTACGTTCAAGAATAAATCGTAGTCAAAGTTAAAAAAATATTGACTGCAAAAAGTCAAAATGGAACATTTGATCTGGGGCGGAGTGAGTAATTTGTAAACAAATTTAATAATTTAAATATTAAAAATACAAAATTACAACTCTCACCCCTCCTAAATATACCTTTATGTTTTAAACCCTAAATATTTATTTCTTCTCCATAAACAAAACTCACTACCACCACTTCTTCCACCACCACCACCACCACCACGATGACTAGTGCTCCAATCACCAGAGTTGTATTCAATTTTTTTTAATAGAAAAAGTGTCCATGGAGTTGAGCTTCCATGGGGTTCGAACTCCATGGAAGTTCCAGATCTAGTTCGTCCATCGAAGCTGTTGAGCTTCCATTGAAGCTCTACAACTTCCATGGGAGAACTGGAGCTTCTAGCTCTAGTCAGTCAATAAGGTTAGTTAATTTTAATTTTTAAATGAAATATTTTCCTTCAAAGATGAAATAGGTGTTTTGTTAATTTTTTATTAATATAGGGTTGATTTTAGATTGTTATTTTGGGTGTGTTCGTTAAATTTACAGGATCTAACTACCCGACTACTAATCGACCGAGTTCCAATCTTTGGAACGGCGCGATTAATCATTGTCAACTCTTCGGGTGATATGTTGGCGCCACAATACCAACACAAGTCCTTTCCAGCACATTTTTTCCTCACTCGCGCGCGCGAACCGGGAAACATTCCAGTTGGTCACCCATCATAGGATTACTCCAAAGCAAGCATGTTTCAACTCTGGAGTTCTTATGGGTGGATTTCCGAAAAGAAAGGTGTACCTTGTTAGTATGAATAGCGCTATAGATGTCTTTAAGTTCTCTGAACTTGATTTGAAACTTTGGAGCGTTACAAGTGGTGTGTAAATAATTCACCATGTACTATATTTAAATATAATAAGACTATTATGCTATTCATTACGCGACTATGCAATGTCTAGTTGTATTAAAAAAAATGAAATATTGAGATTAAATTTAAAGTAATCCAATGTGTTAAATTGTATTATTAAGATTAGTATAATGAGAGTGTACATGTAATTTAGGCTTTAATGAACAAGGTAACCATGAAACGTGAAGGAAGACGTGTGGTATTTTACTCGAAAACAAATAAAAGAAGATCACAAAGTTTGATGTGATACGATTTTTAGATAATTTATTTAGAGACGATGTATGTTATCAATAAAATAATCTATGTTATTAATTAAAAAGTATATATTGTTAATAAAATAAATTTTATTGTAGTATTAAAAAATACAAATGTTGAGAATATAAATATTTCGATTAATAACATCGATGATTTTAGGGTATTCGGTCTCTAGATAATTATGTAAAGAGTGTCTCCCCATACTTACTCTATGAATAGATAAGCAATAAATCAAAAATAGCGTCTTCTCATAACTATTTATATATTGAAAGAAAGAAGAAACAGATCGATAGAAGAGAATCTAAAAACCAAAGCCCACACCCCTAAAACCTAGCTAGCTCCCACAATTATCCCTCCGCCTCCACTCTCTCCGGCCAATTTCCCGACGAATCTCCGGCGATAACCAAACGATAACCATGTCTACTTCAAAATGACATTCAACTGGCGATCGATTTCGCCATGTCTCTAGCTTTCTCCGACCTTCTATGCGACGAGGACTCCACCTCTATCATCTCCTATTCCGATCACCTGCCGGAATATTCAAATGACTTGCCGGAATATTCCTCACCGGAAACCAGTGAATCTATCGCCGGCCTTCTAGAAGACGAGGCAGATCTTCCCGGTATCAGTTCCAACAAAACCACCATAGATGACTCCACTAGAGCCCAATCCATTTCCTGGATTCTTAAGGTATATTTTTCCGTTTTCAAAAAGTCTGGAACTACGTTATCAATAAAATCACGGGAAAAAAAACAATTGACACGTTATTATTAATATGAATCTTATTGACAACTTAGTTACGAGACTAAATAAGTTATCTAGATAGCGTCTCTCATATAAATACAGTTTATGCATTATTTCATTTTTTGGTTTTCCATTTTTACAGGTGCAACGATATTACGGATTTCAACCATTAACGGCGTATCTGTCAGTGAGCTACTTCGATCGGTTTCTTCACTGTCATAACATGCCGGTAAATAAATGAAAATACTCAAGTCGCAATCAACAATATGCTGTAAATTTTCATCATCACTATTGTTTTTATTTTAATTGAATTTTCAACGCTTTCTAATTATTTTCTTCTTAAAGGAAAAAAAGGGAAAAGGAAATATGGGATATTCTACTTTAAGTCTGGACAAAGAAAGTATTTTGTTTTGATTATAAGACGCTCCTAGGTACCCCAGTGTCCATTTAAAAGCAAATTTTCATGAAAATGACGTTTAGTTAGTGGGAGTTTGAACTTGTCACAGGCTGCTTAATGTCAAGAGTTTGTTATTACGTCTTATGATTAGTGGATCATATAGTAAAACTATTCCAATTATAATAAGTTCCTATTAATTGGAATTAACTATTCATAATATTTAACTAATGTGGAGATTCCATAATTCATCCGATTAATACTAATATATCAGCTCGATAAACTTATTTTCGAAACAAGACTTCTAGATTATACTAATATGTACTTATTAGATATGATTAGTAGCTCATTTTTACCGTAAGGTAGATGATTTGTTTTCATAAACTAGTACTACATTTACTAAATCAACTAATAAAATTACTGAAGACGTCCATATAGACCATTACAGTGGTTCTTACGATTCACCCTAGTCTCTTAAAACTCTCACGGTCACAATTTATGTGACAGGGCGAATCAGGGATCTCTTAGTATCAAACAAACCTGAAGTATGTAAGTATGTTCGATCACTAAAGGCTAATCCAGTTAACTTTTCGAAAAGTAAGATACATGATCATCTATCAGTCAGCTGATGAGTCGAGATCATATTGTAAAACATACACTAATTTGAGATTTGGTTCCACAAATCCATTTAATGTGTACACACGTACACTTAAAAGTGCTTTCGGTAAAGGTGTGTCCATTACTTTAAAAGCAGCCATGAAATTCCGCTCTCGTTTTATGCATGTTACTGCATAGCTAAAGCCTAATACCACTTTTATGTGCTTAATTAACAATTTAATATACCTAAGAGGCTAGACCACTTTGATGTGCTTAATTAACAATTTAACAGAAGATTAAATACATCAAAAGCTAGTCTAATACTTTTTTCCCTTGTGTATGTACTCCATTATCTTAATTTATTTACAATAAGTACTTCTGATAATGATGACGAAGTTTGGCATGATCGTTACATATTGTAAAGCATGCTTGTTAAACATTAGTTTCCGTAAAGTTTATGTTGGTAAGAGACACTGAAGGTCCCTTTTGTCTCTTTCTCTGGTTTTTAATTAAACACCATTACGCTTCCTAACAAATCTTTACTTGTTTTATTATGATGATTGCCTAATTATATATGCATGCTTCTCAATTTTCGCCATAATCTTATTATTAATTAATATATTATTGTTGAATAAATAATGCAGAAAATGAATGGATGGCCGGTGCAACTACTATCCGTCGCATGTTTATCCTTGGCTGCTAAGATGGAGGAACCCCTAGTTCCTTCTCTTTTGGATCTCCAGGTAATTATTTATTTATTTGTTTTTCATTTTTCTTGAAATCCTTGGATTTTAGTTGAGTCAAATTCTTGTGAAAGTTGGGCATAGTCACCTTATTTATATTAATACGATGTTGGTTTTTCTTATTGTTCATAAAGATTAAATCTTTTACAAGAGTTGATCTAATCGGTGAATGGCGTTTTTATTTTTTTTTTACTTTTACGAATCGATAGGTAGAGGGGGCAAAATTTATGTTTGAACCAAGAAATGTACAGAGAATGGAGCTACTTGTTTTAAGGGTTCTAGATTGGAGACTTGGATCTGTCACTCCGCTTAGCTATCTCAGCTACTTTGCACTCAAAGTTGACCCTACTGGAACCTACACTGGATTCCTTACATCCAGAGCCAAACAAGTTATACTCTCAACTCTTCAAGGTATCTTCATTTTTCATCTGTTTTTTTGTTCCTATTATTATTATGATATGCAAATATGCAATACAATGAAAATATTTTTTTACCAGAAAATTGTTTATTTTTGGAACAGAGACGAGCTTGCTCGAGTATAGATCATCATGCATTGGAGCTGCATCAATTGTTAGGGCTGCAAATGATCTGCCAAATTTCTCCTTCATCACTGCTCAACAAGCTCAGTCATGGTGTGATGGACTATTAAAAGTAAGATCTCAATATCATTTATACGGCTTACTTTGCCTGCCTCTATGTTTGCGGATTTACATCAGAACATCAGTTCGTATCCGACAAGTTCTGATGTTTATACTTGTACACCTAAAAAGTATTATCCTTGTTCCAAAAGTACAATGTATGAAAACATTATATATATTTTGGCAGGATAACATTATGAGCTGTTACGAGTTGATTCAAAAGACGGACCTTATCAATGATAGGGCAAAGAAACAGCCAAAGGTGTTACCACAAGTCCGAGTCATGACCCGGATGAGTTTTACCTCGAGTGACTCGTGCTCTTCTTCCTCATCATCTTCGTCACCTTATAAAAGGAGGAAACTAAATAACAACTTATGGGAAGATAATGACAAAGAAACCTCTGATTAAGTGGGGAAGGGGGTTCTAAAAATTATTAAAAAAGTTTAAAATAAAAATAAGTAAGTAAAATAAAGTGTTATGGTCCAAAGCCTGCAAGAATCCTCAAATTTTTTTCTCAGAGGGTAATGAGATAAAAAGATTGACATCGAGTGATGTAGATAAGAGGTAGATAATAATGTATGTATGTAAAAGAGCCTGGGAGATTTTTCTTATAAAATTGGTGGGCAAAAGGCGTATCATCCATTGAAGCATGATGAATGTCTTTGCAGATTCCCTTGGGGGAGCGGACTATTTTTTTTTGTGTGAGTGAGAATTGTTTTTTTAGTGGAGTCATGCAAAATGGAGTGAGTGGCAAAAGTGATTGAATTCAAAGGTGCCATTTGATGGTTCTAGAGTGGGACCAATTACTAAATCAATGGGGTTGGCAGATTGAAAAGTATTCAGTGCAGTCAGTTACCCCTGAACTTGTGAAATAGACTGCAAACCATGTGTTCAAGTAAGTTTATCAAATACGACACACTCAAATTCAGAGATAGGACACAAATTCGGTTCCAGTTCGAAGTTTGTTGAGATCCAAGTCATTGCCATCATTGCAATATGAGTGAGCTCTCCACAAATGTAAATTTTTCCTTGTGGATTTTGAGTGAGGTGCACAAGCACATCTAGTTTGTGTGCACATGATACGTGTGAATGAGTGGTTTAAGGGAAATGTCCCTTTTACTTTTTTTTCCTCTTCCCTTTCTTTCAGTCCTAACCATAAATACTGGACTAATAATTTTTTTGGTCGTGCTTGTACGTGTATATGATGGAGATATGCATGTTCAATTTCTTTTATTCAAATTTGTACTTGTTTCAAATGTATGTAGGAGTATTTTATTGTTGTACGTAGGGCCTGATCCTCAAGTATAATAAGTTGGGGACCAAAATATGGTAGTACAAGGTCTTTGGGGCCTTGTTTGATTTTTACAATAAGGGTGTTTTTATTTGGATGTGTCCTAAATAATGAAATCTCTAGACATTATCATCTTTGTAAAAATGGTTAAAGTTGCCATTTTTAAAGACCCACAGTTTCCAGTGTCTGTGCAAGGCATGTTATGGACAGATGAGATTTTGTAGCTTTGCATTTTGTTTCATTACTTGGTGTAAAGAGTTGATTCATCGAAGGTGTGTCAAATTATTGTACTTTGCATATGTTGGATGAGACTATGGGTTATTGGAGATGAAGGGTCCCTCGAGCAATAAATAAGGAGGGATGATTAAGTGAGTCTATGGTGGTGGGTGAAGTGTGACCCATTTTCCTGTCTCATCTCTCCTTGATTTCAGAGACACCTATGCTCAAATTTCTACCCTTCATTGGAGGATTACATTAAAATATAACATCAAATTGAATCGAAAGACTTTCGGGATGGCGATGGGTCATGAACATGGTGTCCGAGTATTAATACCCTCACTTAATATTTTCCGTGTGCGCACAGGAAAGAAAGTAACTGTTTGGATACCGATTCAAATTGTGTAAACTTAGTTAAAAATACATATTTTAACCTGATTTTATTAATTTTAGTAGTTATCCAAACATGTGGAGTCATCATCACCATTTGAATGGCAATCCAATTCTAAAGTATGAAATTAAAGTGTTGGATTTCGATCTATTACTAATTTAACTATTACAATGTTTAAAGGTTTCTACTAATTTAAAGTAGTATAATAACTCAATACATGGCGCGTGGAGAGTGTATGAGTTTTACTCAATTTGAACACCTGCCGTACAAATCTATGCAAAATAATGAGAATGCCCAGTCTCGGAAACATGCACGTGCATGTTACGAACCTTAATCTCTGCTCTTTTATTTCAATATCTCTCCTTCACAACTCTCTCTCAATATTCCATCTCAATATCTCTTTAACAAATTGAATGGATGAAATAATCTATATCAAATTTTTTATATTACTTTGAGCTTCATGTAGATATAACTTGTTTTGGATTTGGAGAATTTAGGATCCACGAATCTGGATCTGAATTGTCAGCGGAGAAGTCGACGGCGAGAGAAGATTGGATGGCGGAGCAGGCAGAAACCAAGCAGATTTATATGGTAATTAACGCATAAATACAGATATGTTGACTCCCTGATTTTCAGCAGTCGGGGTCTCTGTTCGACCAACAATGGAGAGATCACAATTGGAATGCGAAAGAAAGAGAGAAAGAAAACAGAGAGGATGAGAAGGAGAATAAGGCTCTGTTTAGCAAAACTAGCTGGAAATTTAGAATTTAGGTAGTGGAAGAATTAGCTAATTTGGTTAAATTTGAAAAGCTAACTGGTTTTAAATGTAGGTGTTTAGCAAATTAGTTGAAAAAAATTTCAGATTTTGTAAAATGACATAAAAGGGCATTACTCTTATTTTTCTTGTCTTTAACCTTTTTTATCGTATTATTAGTCTGTAGTTTTTTAAATAATAATATATCATATTTTGTTCAATAATTATAATATATATTTAATATACTTTACATCGCCACTTTAATAACATCATCAAAATTATCAGAAGTTGAAAGAAATAATCGTTGAGCATTTTAACTTAGTAATGAAAAAAATCAGTATTTAATGTGTACTACATGTATGCATTTTAAATAGGTGCGGATACATTAATCCTTATGATAGTTGCAAAAAAGTACACAAAATGTATAACAAAGGATCCTACATGTATGCATTTTAAAGAGTTTCTTATTTTCTTTATTCTAATTTAGGTTAATATAGGTTAGGGATATTTTCGGAATGAAAAAGATAAGAAGCTCCTTCTTTAAAAAAAAAACTACATTGACTAGCTTCTTTTTCCAGCTAGCTTGTTAAAGAAGATGCGCGTTCACGCAACGAGCTTTTTATTAGTCAATGGTAAAAAAAAGCTCATGGGGCTGGAAAGCTAGTGGTAAACAGAGGCTAAGAAGTCCAGGAAACTTCAAAGAAGAGGAGAAGTGATTAAGCAAACAATTATGGTATTTCCATTTAAGGCATCTAATGATTTTTGGTTTGTATTATAGTTGCGTAGTACTCTGTTAATATTATTGGTATACTCAGCGGAATAATATGTTTGGAAGCTTTTAAATGAAAAACTAACTCTAACTATACCCATCCTATTATAATTTCATCCATTTTGACATGTATCAGTTCATTTAAACAATTCTCGAATTCGAGTCATGTGAATGTAACATGTTGATGGAATTCTGCCCTCTCAAACAAGGCGTAACAATGCTCGACTGAAAATGTCGATGGAAGAACTGCCATGTAAAACAGGACATGACCGTGTTACCAGGATTGGTCCTAAATAACGGATAACAGTGAAAAATAATTTAAGGCATACAAACCAAAGCCAATGTGCATAAAATAAGATTTCATATTTATAAATTTTCCCGTAACCATTTTCAAGTGCATTTTAAAATTTTAGTATATGGATGTCAGTAACTTTTCTTGACTGTCTCAACCTGGCAATAACTATTATACACCTAACACATATTGCCTCTGATCTGCATAACTTTATACATTTAACAGTTTTAGTCGTTGCACAAATCTTCATACTCTACATTATTAAAAAAAAACTATCCAACATCCAATAAATAATAAACAAATTACACATTTAAAAAAAATAAATAACTTTTTTACCACATTTTTATCTTTCGTCATTTATTTCAAATTTTCAGCTAAAACTACGTGGTAACCCAAATGTATGAAGTTATTCGAGGCGAATGAATTGAAGTAGCACATAGCAACACCTAATAGTAACACTCATTTATAAGATATAAAAACATTATAGAACGCACAACACGCTATGCGTGTTGCGCAATTTCTAGTAACAAAATAAATTGATAATGTGGTTGATTGTTCATATAATTTTTTGAAAGGTCAAAGATTGTAAATTTCACCCATCATCCAAATCATCAATGGCCACATTAGCATTCTGTAAATAAATTTATTATAGTCATATCGGATAAGATGAAATTGTAAGGTTTGTTAGGGCACTCTAAGTATACACGTAACATAAGTTCTGGAATTACAGACTGTCTTAGTTCAAACCTTGAAGTATAGAGGGCACGAAACAATATTGAAATTCAACTTAAGTCACGCGCTCATCCGCTCCTCAACCTAATCCAGGTTTGTCGATGAGTAGCCAATCATGCATGCAATGTTTTACTTAAATCTTAATCCTAGTGCAGGTAACCATCTTAAGAGGGTTTGCAAGAGATTTGGGATACTCTTTCTAACTAAAAAAGAAAAAAAATATGCTTTGGAAGTTGGAATCCTGAAGTAGATTTGTTCATGGTCTAAATTTTACCTACAAGAAAAATATCTCAATTTTTATTTCAATGAGATAAAATGGAATTGGAATTCAATACTATTCAACGTACTTTATAATTCATAAACTATTCAACACGCTTTGTACTATTTAATATTCAAGTGAGCAACTATGTGAAATTAAATCCTAGTGACAAGTTGCATTAAATTCTACTATCGGTTTTGCTCATCTACTCTAGTCTCTACTGAAATGCGCATTTCAGTCTGTTTAGTTGTTTAATAAGTTGAATGTAAGTCCAGAAGTACCAGCTGATCTTGATTCCCGGTGCCTATAATATAAGAGATTGCTTAATTGATAAGCCATGAAATGGCAGCTTAGAATGCTTTATAGCTTAGTTGATGAGAGGTTAAGAGAGAGTACGTATAAGAACAATTCTATCATCAACATATCTAATCTCAGCCTTTATTGCTAATAAAAGCGTCTCCGTAATAGCAGAACACCTTTTCTAACTAAAAAGACCAACAATGCCTAAAATAGATAAAATGGAACTGGTGCCTGTGACATTTTCCAAACGGCACCGCTCACGACTAAAGACATTACTTAATAAGTGGTACAATTTGAAACAGACTGAATAAGTCGGATGCAAAAAGTTCATTTACATACCAATTCTAAAATCGGTTCGATGCAGTTTGGTTTTCCAGCATTTTCTTTGTAAGGATCCATAACTCGAGCCTGTTTTTGAAATTTTTGGAACTCTCTTTGCGGATCATAGTTGTGAGAAGCCAAAATTCGTGTCTAATGTAAGTATATCTGCAAACTCCCTTTTCTATGTTTTTCACTGAAATATATTCTTATATTGTAGTCCTTTGATCAGCAGTGCCACCAACAATTAAGTTTATAGTGGATTTTTTGTGATCTTGTTCAGTTATACCAATGCAAATACTATGTTTATTTTCTAAAGGCATTTGAAAATCTCAACTTCATGCATTGCAGCTTAAATAGGAAAGTTACTTTGTTAATTTTGAAAAAGCTGCTATTCAATCTATCCAGGCACGAAAAAAAAATACCACAAAGTTGCTAGTTCTGAATTTTGTTTGAGAAAGTAAAGGAAATTACCCAAAAACTATCACACACCAATTCAACTTTTATTTTTATACTAGAGGTTGGAGGTTGGCCTGATATGTTAATGTGTTAGAATGTTTGGCTAAGAACTGAAACATCTAAAATTAAGTTAAAAACACAATTTTTTTCCATTAATCAATGGTTTGACCTAATTTTTTCTATAACTCAGTGAAAAACTAATGTATCGCCTAAAATATATATGAATGGTTTGAGTCAGTTTTATAATGCTTGACATTAAATGGGTAAATTTTTTGAAGTGATTTGTTACAATTAATCTAAAATAATCATCTTTCAAAGCTTATAAATCATCATATATATAAACTTAATAGATGTTACAGGAACATACTAAAACATTTTAATTATGTCTATGCTAGATTTTAACATACTTCCTCTACCCTTGTGTGGGGCCCTATTAATCCTTTTTTTTTTGGGGGGGGGGGGGGGCAGAAGTGAGGGAGTTGGGTGTTTTAAAGTTATAAAAATACGGAAGTTACTTTGTTATTTTTTAAAAGGCTCGTCTTCAGTCCGTCCATACATGGAAAAAGACCTATATAGTTGCACCACAACTTGGTAGTTCTGGAATTTGTTTCAGAAAGTAAAGGAAATTAGTCGAAAGTCGAAACTATCACACCCCAATTCAACTTTTACTTTTTGGCTAGAGATAATAATGTGTTAGCTATTTAGCATTAGAACGTTTTGCAGTCTTGTTGAGCCGGTGGCTGAAACTCAAAGTGCCAATTTGATCATGGAATTCTCAAATCTAGTCCTAAAATTTTGGGGGTTTGGCACATGCAGTTTCACATTTTATCGGGGTGTCAAATTTAGTCCTAAACATTTATCGGGGAGTCAACTTTAGTCCTAAAATTTATGTTTTCCAATTTTCATGGACTAATTTGTTGAGGTGGTAAAATGTTTGACTTTGAGTAGAATTACGTACATGGATTACATGTCTTTAAAAGGAAAATGAAAAAAGAAATAAAACTAAAACAACAAAACCTAATTGATCAACCTTGACAAAACATAAACACAAGGTTTTTTCTTTCAAACGGCCAAACACTTCTATCCGGTGAAATGTTAATCCGATTTCTTTCTTCTTACCATGTACACGTGACGCTAAAAAAAAATTTGCCGGAAAAATAGATAATGCTTGGTTGGATGGGTTGGTATTTTTATGTTATGTCGTGTAACAATTTCTTGAATGAAGTACATTTTCCCTGCATTTTCTTCACTTTGTGCAGTCTGTTACCCATAAAAATTGATCACAACTAATATATAATACTCCCTCCATTTCAGAAAAAATGTTATATTTTACTATTCTGTGGTCAACTGTCTCCGCGTTTGACCACAATTTACTCTTAAACGATATTAATAAATAAATTATTAAATTTATATAATGAAAATTTAGTAATTAAAATTTTATTATATGATTTTATTACATTATTTACTATTATCGTTTATGAGTAATTTGTGGTCAAACTCGAAGACAGTTGACCGGTCAAAGTCAAAATGTAACACTTTCTCTGAAATGAAGGGAGTATAAGAATAGGGCAGTTTTTTTTTTCTTTCCTTTTTTTACTTTTTCCTTTTTTTTTCTATAATGTTAGTTTACTTTTTCTAATTCCCATATTTTAATTATATTTTTCATTTGGCGGGAGTTGACATGTATGACATGCGAGCTGGTCAAAGTCAATGCGCGTGTGGTATAATTGCCACCTCAGCAAATTAGTCCATTAAAATTGAAAAACTGGAAGTTTAGGACTAAAGTTATACCCCCAACAAAAGTTAAGGACTACAGTTAACACCCCAACAAAACGTGAAACTACATGTGCCAAACCCCTAAAACTTTAGGACTAGATTTGCCATTTTTCCAAACAGATTGTGTTTGCAATGAATTTGAGTAGTTTGAGTATAATACTCAAGTGAGCAACTATGTGAAATCAGGGCCGTCTTCGAGTTTTAGGAGGCCCTGTTCTGAAATCTTCAAATGAGGCCCAAAATAGTAGAATAAGAAAAAGTTCAATTTTTATAGAACGAAAAAGATAACAAAAAAATCCAACACAAATCAGTGAAATACCATCCATTGACTCTTCATAACTAATTTTATCCACCACATCATTCTAAATTACTATCATCACCATCCGTATAATCGTTTTTGTAACATCATAGAGCGTGAGTAGCTTGGTACAAGCAATGAATTTGCTCATTAGAACAACTGAGTCAACTGAATCTTCTGTTCAATAAAGATTTTGCTTATTAAATTTCATTTAGCAAATTAGCAGTTACTTTAACACTTTGGCTTCATGATAGTTTAACTAGAGCATGTATGGAATTTTTTGAAGAAAAGGAAAAGTAGATGATAAAACCATAAAGATGAGGACCAAGACGAACACAAATAACAGGGCTTATAAACAAGAGGAATAGCATTGCATTTGTAACAATTAGCTTATAATTATACTTTCATCCACAAATTCAAAGAAAAATGTTAATAAAATTCAAAATTTACCTTCAAAATTGAAGAAATCGAGAGATGAGAAATATAGAAATTACCTAATAGCATCAAAGTATTTGCTTGTTCAATGCTAATAGAAGAGATGGAATTGGAATGATAGAAGGAAATAAGATTAAATATAAATGAAACTAGAACCACTCTCTAACTATGGGCAACAAACATTTTCATCGGAACAAGAGGAATTAAAGAGATAATTTATTGGATGCTGGAGAAAATTAAGGTTGAAAGAGGAGAAATTGAAAAGGCAGGAAGACTGTAGTTAAAGAAGACGGTTGTGTTTGCTTCGTGTTTCACTGCCATTAATTTTTTTTTTTTTTTTCTGAAGTTGGGCACCAAAATTTTGGGGCTGGGCCCTTGGGAAGGTGAGGCCCTGCGTGGGCGGGGTGCCCGCGCATGGGCTTATCCGGCCCTGTGTGAAATTAAATCCTACCGAACATGTTGCATTAATAGATGTATTCCGCCTATTCTTAGTGAAGGCTCTAGTTTTACTTTTCAACTCATAGTCATAATCTTCATCAAAATTTCAATTTTTAGCAGATGTTGAATCCTGAGCTTCCCGTGCAAGCTTAGTTTATCACCCTGCAACTTCGCCATGATTTTTCTTTAAACGGCATCATTAGGTCATGCAACAATTGCCGCTTTTGGAACTGTTGCGCCTATACCAAGCCTAAAAAAATCCGCAAAACAAAATTAGAACCCACTTATAGCTGTAGTCGTGAGTAAAATAAATCTAGGCGTATGTACTCACTTTAATTGACGAACTTCCAATTCTACTTTGACTGGTTTCCCATTCCCCTTGGTTCTACTAATGGTACTAACCCATTGTTCAGCATGTGAACCAAAAAGTGAAGTATTTGTTGTTTATACAACCGTTACTAAAGTTCTTGTACACAGGGGAAAAGAGTTGGAACACATGAAATGTAACCTAAATCTACTATCATATGAAACCTCAGATGAACCATAATCTCTTAATCTATTATCTACAAGGTTTATGCGCAGTCTAATGAGACACAGATTAGAGCTGGAAAAGAAAATTTTCAAACAGCGAGCAACTTACCATTTTTAAAGCCCAGTCCAACTTGACCAAATGAGGCATGGATGTCTTTTTAGGATCCATTTCCGCACTATTCATCATTTTTCTATACACCTGATTAATAATCGAAGGTGCTAATCAAATTTTTGCATACATAGATCAAATTATCAATCAGAAATTAAGATTACCACATAATTTATGTCAAATCAAACATGCTGTCAGATGCAAAAAAAGACCATTTTATTATTGGCACCGGGAATCAAGATCTCGTCCTTCTGGACTTACATTCAACTTATTAAACAACTAAATTACTGAAATGTACATTTCCGTAGAAACTAGAGTAGATGAGCAAAACTGATAGGGCGATGAGCATTCAACTGAGAGAGCACATATTCATCTGGAAACTGTTCTAAATAAGCAGGAAGGTATTTATCTGTTTATCAATAAAATCTAATCCAATTTCGGTCAATTATTGATTCTACTTTCATCTGGCGAAGACTGCAAGTCATCATTCGTTTTGAATCCAAGTTCTGACATGTCTTGCCTTGCCATCAAATTCTTGCTCATACGACATTCCAGGTACTTCTTAGAGAAGTCTCTGCATTTTTCAGATTTGTGGCCGGTTGACTTCAAACAACCAATATAGTCTTTCTTCTCCAAGTCACAAAGATGCATATGGTCCAAAGGGAATACTCCTTTCTCCGGTGGCACTGGTCTTGCCCCTCTGTTTCCACCAAACGTTCCCCCTGCACTCATTCCTCTACTAATGGCTTCTTAATGTAAGAACTACGTGTTATTCTGGTAAAGGCAGCTTATGGTGAGACACAGTAGATGCTTACAGGATTAAATAAAGTAAATCCCTTGCTAATGAAAAATAATCAACATAGAATTTCAAAGATGATGCGTAAACAACTCACAATTGAAATTGTTACTGTCATGAATTGATAAATTTGTAACTGCAATGAGAAGCAAGCAAGAAATGACAAGTAATGACCTAATGTAAACCATAAAACTCCTCTCCCCCAAAATCAGACCAATTAGCAGATCTAAAAACTATGTTTTGATCCAACCAGTTCACAACTATGCAACTGTCTTAAACAACACTTTAAGTATGATCCTTCTTCGAGCGAGTTCATATCCACTCATACATTGTTTCTATTTGGTTTTACTTACGGATTTACAGTGTGCATTTACGAAGAAACGGTTTACTCTGCAATCTAATAATGTACTTAAATCAAAAGCACAACATTTGTTGGCTCAAGTGGTAAGGTACTTGAGTTCACTTAAGTAAGGTAACCCGAGACCTTGTGGGTGTAAAAATCACCGCTGGGAGAGCCGCCCCCTCAAAAAGGGTCCGACAGTGCTCGGCTGAATTAGTCGCATGTAGCGAATACCAGTGAGAAATAAAAAAAAAAAAAGCTGTTGTTCCTAACCTAGTATAGACATCGAAAATTCACAAATTTGTGGTGTCTTTAAATTATATATTTTTATATTTAGAGATAATTATCACAAAATATATGTGATAATATTTATAAGATATGGAGAGTATCAAATCTTATTCATTTAGAGTGCATTTAGTTTTGGGATAAAGATTATCTCCTAGATTATGTTAAGATTGTATTTTGCTCCCCAAATCATAATTCTCTTATAAATAGGAGATCTTGGTTGGGTTTCATAGTTAGAGATGGTTAAGTCACAAACTACTCCATCAAACTAAAACCCAAAATCCGGATTAAGTTGTTGAGGTCCCGGTACTTAGAGATAGGAATCAAGACATCAACCAAAGTTTTAACCGCAAGTTATCAAATAAAATTTCATGTTCCATGTTTTTTTCTTTGCCTTTTAAATGTCTATTTAGAGGTTATGAAAATCCACCTAGTGTAACATAAATCAACAGAAGCTAGAATAAAATTTTATCATCGATTACTGGCTTATCTAGTTGCAGATACAATCTGTTTAGTATCATTTCAGTTGGGAATTCGACAGAAAATAAACTAAGTTTTAATTGAGAAAACAAATCAGCAAGCAACTTCAAATTGGATGCAAAGTTACAAACAGACGAGCAATAAAAAAATCACAGTAAATTGCAGGATCATGTGTCGATTAATTAATCAATGAGTTCATCAACGTATTCCGGCAGCTCAATTGGGTAAATGAAATTCAAAAATTGATGCAGAATTTACCTGAACAGAAGGGACTGAAACTACGACGTTTGAAACCTTCAGCTAGCAGGAAAAATAAGTTCAGAAATCAGGTAGGCGGTAGCTGATACTTTTGGTTAGGCAAGAGTTTGACAGCATATAAACCGATCTTCTCTCCAAAGCCCAAGCCCATTAGCAATTTTTTCAAATCAATTTGTGTTGAACTTGGCCCAATTGATGATTTCACTTTTAGTTAATCGTATAATATTGCGCAAGTGTCGAATTTGGCCCAACTACTTGTTTTAGAATGTTTCTCCTTTTTGGTGTCTAAACTCTAACCAAAGATTAATATACAAATTTATCAATAATGCATAAATTTATTTTCAGAATCCTTGATAAATTTATGAGTAAATGCAGTTGACCCGGAGCAAATTTTAGAATGAGTGACATATTGATAAATTACATGATACATATGAGTGTGAGAAAATGGACATGAAAATATTTGTATATATGGCAACATAGTGCAACGCACGACAACCAAATCAATATAAAGGGTTGGATTTCGACCCGAAAGGATGGACATCATATAAAGTAATTTTCTGTGGCTACACATACTCATATCAATAAAGAGCAATTTTGTTCTCATTCATAAATTGTTTGCAAACACCCTTATGTAGTCTATTAGTACCCGTATGTATGAGGGTGGACAAGATATGCGGAAAAAAGCAATACTTCCTCCGTCCCGTTAAAAATGTAACTATTTTCTTTTTAAACGTCCACTAATTTATGCAACTTTCTAAAATATTACTAGTATAAAGGTAAACTCACTATCTTATACTTTTCCTTTATTTATCGTTCCTCTCTCTTATATTTAATACTTTCTCAATTATTTATTATTTCTCCCTCTAACAATAAATAATAAAATATTTATTTTCTTAAAAACAACGCTGACGTGATCTAACCAAGGCCGGCCCATAAATTTCGAGGCCCTGTGCGAAATTTTAATTTTATATGTACATTATATTTCTATAATGTTATATCATAAGCATAAATTATAATTAAATATTTTGCGTTTCCTAATGCATGTAAAACAAAATGATGAATTTACAACCTTAAATGAATTCTTAGTATAAACAATCATGTTTACACTAAATTTAACGGGTTATGCTTTTACATGGAAAGCTCATATTTTGAGTTGAAACCTTTAGTTATATTTTTTTTGAATAATTTTTTTTTATTTTGTTAAATTTGAATGTCTAAAATTGCATGCATAGTATTACTTTAAAAACATTTTAGTCAGATTTTTTTAAAAATATAGTGTAACTATTTTTTTGTTAAATTAAAATTTTAAATTTCATATTAAACGTGTAAGCATGTTAAAGTTAAATGTTTGAATCTTACGTTAAACATGTAAGCATATTAAAATCATCTCGAATGATTAAAATATAAGTTCAAATTAACTCAATATAAAATAAAAAAAATACCGTGAAAATGAGTCAACAAATATAACTAAAATATGAAACGTGAAAATAATTAAGAATGATAAAAAGTTACAAATATATCTAAAACATGAAAATGTTAAAAGAATTAAGAAAAAATAAAAATATTAAAAGAATTAATAAAAACAAAGATGTTAGAAGAACTTAGAAAAAAAATGCTAAAATAATTAAGGAAAAATAAAGTGCAGCATAGGAGCGTTGAACACAGGACTTGTGGTGGGAAGGTAAACTACAGATTTAACTCTAACCACTCAAAGGCAGAAATCTTACGTACTTCATGCAAGTAATGCTGTACAACATCAATATATTCAGAATATAAAAGCAAAAAATATAAAATTTGGGGCCCTAAAATACGGGACCCTGTGCGGGAGGCCTTTCTACACAGGGTCAGAGCCGCCCCTGAATCTACCCAACTGGAACGGAGAGAGTATACAATAAACATGCTTATCCAAAGGTCGAACCCCGCGCCGACCACGTTACAAAGTCTATCCAAGAGTGTTGTATTTATCTTCTTGTCAGACAAAGGGAACAGAGCTCGAGAGACTCTCAGAACGTGGCAAACCGCAGATGGTATACGATCTCAAACATCGACACGTACAATCACTACAAACATTTACAAAAACTCCATTTCTGAAAATTGAAAACACACCATCTCAATTTTCACTTGCATAAACAGAGACCAAAATCACCAACTAACCAATCAATCTTGCACTATGCAATCACAATTTGGAATCTCATCTACACTCCCACACCATGACCAACAACAACCACAAAGGCTGAAGGAGAAGAAAGTGGGAGAGCTCATACAAGACAAGAAAAGGCTCATAGAGGTGCCTTACACTGCTTCCTTAGCCGACACTGTCAATGTTCTAATCGCCAACAGAATCGGGGCGGTTCCGGTAGCGGCCCCGCCGGGTCACTGGATTGGGGCGGGCGGGTCGATGATCTTGGAGTCGGATAAGCAAACGGGTGCGGTCAGGAAGCATTATATTGGGATGATTGCTATGCTTGATGTGTTGGCTCATATTGCTGATGATGAAGCTGCTGGTGGTATGGATATGGAGAAGAAGATGCATGTTCAGGTTTCGGCGATTATTGGCCATTGTTTGGAGAGTCTTAGCCTCTGGACTATCAGCTGCAATACTAGGTTCGTTTTTTTTTTATGTAAAGCCTTATTCTTGTGTTTGATGATTTGGTTATGTTGATTTGGTGATTGGATATATTTTGGATTGTTTCTGAACGTCTAGTGTTAAATCGAGAACATTAACATGATGACACAATATACTCCAATCTAGCCCAACTTCTTTTAGAGCTAATAATAATTCGTTGTTTGTTGGAGATAGAAATGATAGAAGAATGGAGAAAGTATGAGTGATGAATGATAAAGAATAGAAAACGTATGGAAGGTAGTAAGGTTTACCTTTTGCTATTTTTGTAATGACGATTAACTGGACACTCATAAAAGGGAATATGGAATATGATACCAGATTTGCGGGCGGACGAGACGAGGGAGTATATAATATAAGTTGCTCTAGACTTAACATAGACCATTTTTAAGCAAATAAAGTACTTGTGTTAAGAAAGGGGCAGTTTATTTCATTTAGAGAAGTAGCTACTAAGCACTAGATCAAGATATACATATGGAAAATTACAAGTAGACCTCATTGCAATGTCGAAATTACAGGTAAACAAAGCGTATGTTAAGTCCATGAGTTTCTTACATTCAGAGTATTTACTTGATGAGCCTGATAGAGCAGAAGTGTTGCAAGTAATTCTAATGGTTGTTTGGGCACAGAGCTGAGGAAAATCCTCTGAAGTTGAGTTTCCTTGTGTGCCTTTTCTCTTGAAGTTTCATATGTAAGTCACACAGAATGCCCCTTCTATTGCACTCCCTCCTAGTTTCATCTTATGAAGGTCAAAGTTTAGGTGTAAAATGCTATTTGCCTTGCATTGCGTTCTGTTTTGCGGTTTCATGCAAGTACTACTATTTCTGATCTTATTGGAGAATTAACATAAATGAATAGATTTCACACTTGTCTTAGGTTTTAGATGAGATTGAATTATATCATGAACTAATACCCCCATTCCCTTGACACACTGGCAACTGGCAAGTTTGACAAGTTTGAGATTATGAAATATGATACTGTAAGTAATGCAGTCAACTCTTAAACTCCAAACCTTTGTGGTTCATCAACAATTTAGTAGTGCATCAGTATTACGTAATTTACTAAATGTTGAATTGTGCAATGCAGCATACCTGACTGTATGGAAGTATTTAGCAAAGGGATTCATCGAGCTTTAGTTCCGGTAGAAAGTCACGATGAAAATGTATCTGGAGTAGAACTCACGGAATCTGCTTCGAGCTACCATATGCTTACGCAAATGGACCTTCTCAAGTTCCTCAAGTCGCACGAATCTGAGCTTGATGGCATCCTGTCACGCCATGTGGGGGACCTAGGTGTAGTGGGTACTACTGTTTTCGGTGTCACAAATAAAATCCGAATTATTGACGCTATCAAATGTATGAACTCTGCTGCACTCAATGCTCTGCCGATTGTTGAATTGGGTGTCCTTGAGACTGAGCATGGGAATCTTATAAATGTATGTTCCTCTGTTTAGAAGCTGAAATTTGTTGTGTGTTCTCCTGTGTATTTCAAATACGGTTTTGTGATTTCAGGGGAAAAATCGGAAGCTTGTGGGGTCATTTTCAGCCACGGATCTACGTGGATGCCCAATATCGCAGCTGCAATCTTGCTTGAACATGAACACTCTTGACTTCATTGAGAAGTGCTCGGCCACTCCACATCACCAGGCCTCTGGGTTGAGAACTTCCACCAGGGAACTCGTCACTTGTCGCTTAGAATCGACATTAGGAGAAGTGGTGGACAAATGTGTAGACAACCATGTGCACAGGGTCTGGGTTGTAGAAGGTGGAGGTTTGCTTACTGGACTTGTATCTTTAACTGATATAATCAGAGCGGTTCGCTCTTGGATACTTTCTGGACATGGCTAGTTAATCATAGGCTTGTATGCTTGTTTCACATAGAGTGCTTGCATGGTTGAAGTTTTCTTTTGTTCTGTCTGTATGATGTGTGGAGAAGCTTGATCCCATCTTTGTAGTAAAATGTGACATTTTGAGTTGTAAGTTGTAACAATTAGCCGAATGACGGTTTCTTTATGCTAGGGGCATCAGGCTCAGGCATGGGGGCAATAGTATGCTTACTCACTTGACATAAATACCTGTAAGTGACTTGCAGGAATGTTAAATGTATGGGTACTTGCTTTCTTTCCATTAAAATGCATGTATTTTTATTTTGGAATGATGGTGGATAAGGAAGAAAAATCATAGGTCGATAATGAGATTAAACTGGGAACGAGTTGGGAGCAACTTTAAAGTGAAATCAATGGATTAAGTCTGTTGATGCATAGCTGTGACGGTTTGTTTATGTGGTATTGTAAAATTTTGGGATTTATTAGATGTTAGGGGTTATAGGATGTAATTGCCACACATAGGGTGTGTATGGGTGGTTACACCCTTGGCATCTAAAAAATTAATTTGGGTTTTTAAGAACATACATTGTGCACGATCAATTTTTGGTCTGAGTCGCGGGACGACTCCTCCTGCTACATGTGACTGTTCAATGTGGCAGCGGTCGTGGGAGAATCGTGGGACTCTTTTTTTTTAATTTTTTATTAGTTATAATAGTTATAAAGTTGAATATTGAAATGTAGTGAAGATTTGGAGTTGAAAATGGTGTTTTTTTTTTTAAATTGGGATTACAATACAACAACGACGGTCGGAAATGAAAATTACTGACAAAAACTAACAGACACACAATTTGACCCTAGAACGAACACAAAGATAGACATAAACTCGAACAAACACCATTTGAACCGCAACTTCACATGTTGAACTCTGCCTTCAACATCCCCAACATGTTCCTAGTCTCAGGTGTTATGGTGTTCGGATCCAATTGGCATAGGGACGCCAACGACTGTATCCTTTGAGTTCTAGCCAATCCTGATGACCCTTGCTGCCTCTGCCCTTTGTGCGGACCTTTCTCTCTACCATTTAAATCTCTGTCTCTCGAATTCTATTCTCTCCTCAAGCTGCATCAGTTCAGCATAATCACCTCTAAACTGAGCAAATTGCACGCTTATGTAAGCTTGAGAAGAGTTGTCCGATTGCCCACATCGTGCCTTTGCCCTATCACGACCAATTGGACGTTTTTGAACCAGTATCACTTTCCTGACCCAAGCGAAAACGCTTGCTTCCTACCCCACTTGCTTTCATGTCTTTAGCACCGCCTTCACCTTTGGCTTCATCATGAATTTCAAAGTGCGGAACGCGCTTGTCCACAGGACCCTCGTAATTCATTTTTGTTTGCCACTCCGGATATTCCTTCATGGCTTCCCAACAATGCAGCAAGTCGAACTACTCATTTTTTTGATGCATTCCCCTATATAAGCTTTTCGCGTACTTGAGGACGTCGTCTTCCTTGTGACCACTCCACATCGCAAGCCCTTGGGATGCCTCATCATAAGCGGTCACGAACAGGTTCACACAAGGCTTTATCCGATTCCATCTATCCCGGAGAGAACTTGCAGTTCGAACTCGAAGATTCCGCATGTTGTCTGTCCGTGCCTCGTTCCACTCATCCAAGATGTGCTTCAAGAACATAGTAGTGTACTTTATGTTCGTTCCGTTGATGGGATCTTCACTCACCGCCATGATGAGTGCAGGATCTTCCTCTTGCGAGAATTTCTTTAGCCCGACGTCGTCATCTTCAGTGATGGTGGTGGCGGCCTTCTTTGCAGCTATTCTTCCTTTGCCTTTGGCCTTCCCCGTGGGCGGTGGTGGTGGTTGAGTCTCCGAGACAGATTCCGGGACTCGTAATTGGGAGGTCGGAATGCATCGGGGGATTGATATGGATCGTACGGTGTATTTGGATTGGAGTTTGGGTTAGTGGGCGTTTGGGATTGGCTACTACCACCAGCTTGGGATTGCATGAAGAGTTGGAATTGGGCGATCAACCACCTAGCAAGAATCTCGTTTGGATCCATGTTGATGTCGGGAAATGAGAGTGGGAGGGAGTTTGTTTAGAGTTTTAAAGAGAGGAAGAATGGTGAAATTTGAGGTGTGAAGAAACATATGTTCGTTGGTCTCTATTTATAGATCTCGAAAAAATATGGTCATTAGTATATTTTTTATTTTTTTTAAAATTTAAAATTTTTACAACAAAAGAAAAGAAAACCAATGTCACTACAAAAAAACCATATCCGTCCCTAAACCATCAGCGATTCGTCCCTAATCCGTTAGGGACGGATAGGGACGCCCGTCCTTAAAACGGGCGTCTCTAACCCTTTAGGGACGGATGTTATCCGTCCCTAATGGTCAAAGACCAGTAGAGACGGATAATATCCGTCTTTAATGGCTGTGACCACTAGGGACGGATTTATCCGTCCCTAATCAACGGGATGGTTTAGGGACGGATAATATCCGTCCCTAAACTGGTTTTTTTTTTAATTTTTTTTTTTTTTTATGTTCTTTACATTTCACCTGTTTTACAATGTAGTCGTAGATAATATACCCGAAAGTGATAAAATTGTATTAATTAAAATAGAGATTCGATAAAATATCCGAACAAAAGACTAAATATCCGAATAAAATGAATAGTGTGAAAAGTATGTATCTAGAACAACGTAAGTACATGAGCATCTAAGAACCGGGAGGAGGCGGTGGTTGTTATTTCGCAGCGAACATCTGTTGTGCCATCTCATCCATCCGACGAGTGATATGAGCTTGCTGCTCTAGAAGTTGATCGATCGTTTGCTTGAGAGGATTCATCAGCTCATTCACCTGCTCTTGAGTGTAGAAATTTTCATGTGATGAGGATGCTCACGCGACACGGAGAAGCTACCACCGGTGTCAACGAGGGCCCATCGCCGAGCCCATACACTCGACCTTAGCGTCCATCAGTTAACTTGGAAGAATATTTGGTCCTGCTCTCGAATTGTGAGTTCATGACCATCGATCATCCTCTCCTCCATAATCGCTTCCACCTCACCGCAATAGTGTAGTGCATACGAAATGAGATACGCTTTTAGGAAGATACGCCGAGCCATAATATACACAAATATAAATGTGAACCTTAACAAAGAAACATACCCCAATTTGCTCGGCCCTAGGATCACCACATGCCATTCTTCATTTTTGCCTTCTTGAAGTGGTGAAGAGCGAGTGGGCTCCGGCATGGAGTCAAGAACATGCAAACAAGTAGAAAGTTGTTAGAAATGAAAGCAAAAAACATAAGTACAAATCATATTGCAAGTCGAAAATAACATATATACTAACCGACATCGGCGGTCTCAGAATAACAAATGACCCATAATGATGCTCGGAGGTGCTGTACCATCTCGCTACCAACCGGTTCGCTCTGTTCTTCTCCGCCATGTCCATGACCAAAGGATCTCTCCAAGATTCTCGCCAACGTGCCCACTCATCATCCCCATCCATCGCTGCTTACCCAGAGGCTTTCATGTTGCAAACCATCCTCTTATAACACTCGACCCAAGGCCTCAAAACAGGCCACGGTTGGGGAATGAGGGCATTGAATGAAGTAGTACTTCTACAACATTTCCATAAGTAGCAAGCCCAAATAGATTAATGAAAGTCGGAATTTAAAGTAAACACAAGTACGGTGGCTAACATACCACCTAAATCAAGACAACAAGTTCAAGAATGGTGACTAACATATCACCCAATCAGTGGCTAACATACCACGTAAATCAAGACAACAAGTTCAAGAATGGTGACTAACAACATATCACCCAAGCATGGCTAACATACCACTCAATCAACACAATGATGTGAAAAGGTGACTAACATATCACTCAATTACGGTGGCTAACATACCACTCAAATAGTCCTAAAATTTACTAACACAATGGTGACTAACATATCACCCAAGCGATGGCTAACATACCACTCAATCAAAGACAACAAGTCAAAGAACATGGATAAAGCTTTGTAACATTTAAGCTTACCCGCATCTCATCAAAATAATGATGCTTCATCCTCTCCGGGAGCGTAGACCACTTCTCCCCTCCTTCACCCGGCTTCTCCCTTCGAAGTCTTATAATCTTACCAAGATTTTCGGAGGCACCCGTGTACAAGCTCATTATAAATGAGATAGACATGAAACAACCTTTATTAGTATATTCATGTAACATTTAGTAATTATCTGAAGTTATGTTCTAGAAATGCATAATACTTACTTCTTCCCGTTCGGGAACAAAACCGGCTTCCCATTCCAACTAGCACCGGTGTCAGAACGGTGTAGGGACACCCGTCGGAGGATAAGTCAGCAAACATGGGTGACGTCCCACGCCGAGCTGCTGGGAGTCTCAGCACTGGATCGTGAACTCCCGCCAATGTCACTCACGGTCCCCGAAGGGCTACCCGCATCAGGACCACCACTAGTACCACTAATGGCCGGTGGACGGTATGTGGACCTCCTATGCCTCGGCATCTGCAAATTCATACAACAAGTGTTAGTAAGAAAGACGAGATGAATTGGCAGGTAAAACATATATAATAGACACTTAATAAAGCATATATAACAAGTTGTAGTAACAAGTTGTAATCAAGAACCACCAGTATACACATACCCTCGTCCTCCTCGCCCGTGGTTAAGTCTACATATTGGTCTTCATGCAGCTCAATGTATTCATCAGGAGCATGTACAACATTTCTCGCTGTTTCATCAACAACCTCTTCTTGGTACGAGTTGGTAATTGAGTCGTCCTTCTTAACGCATTTCTACTCGAGAGCGGGCCCAGATATGTATCGCAGCCCAACCACCGCCTTGTCACGTTTCGAGCTTGGATATTCAATGAATACCACTTGGCGTGCTTGAGTAGCCAAGATAAACGGTTCGATTACGGTACCTCCTCCTATGGTTAATGTCAACCATCTCATACGCCGTGCTTCCTCGTACCGGTGAGTAGGATCATACCACCAACATCAAGCGAAGGTTCTTTTCAAAGGCAAACCGAATATTCAAGCCGCATTTCGATTCAACTTCCGTAGAAATCATACAAATCGATGAGATCTTGCCCACTAACACACCCCTGAATTGCTTGTGGCCTTGCTCGTGTTAGATTCAACCGTGTCGAACCTAAGACCATTGACTATGTACGATGAGAATGTGGAGACCTTTCTGTTTGGTCCCTCCGCTAGAGCTACTAAGTAAGGAGATGTGATGTTGTTGATAGGATCTCGGACATACTCCTTGAACCAAGGTGGGAATTCTGTTTCCAATTTCGCTTCAAGTTGGGACTCAATCTCATCATCTGTCAATATTGGATTCTTCTCCAGACAACGCTCTTTGAACTCCCTGTGGACACGATTGGTATGCATCATTAGTTAACTAGTAGTTAGATATTCAAATTCATGAAGCCCCTAGTAAGAAAGCTACTCACCCAGCAAATTTCACCATAAATTCATCAACTTCAGTACAGTTCGAGAGGACATAATACTGGGCTGCCAACATTTCCCTATCATTCAGCCATGATGTATTTTTCTTCCCCATAGGTCTCCCTGAGACCCTAAAAAGAGAAATAGCATCATCATCATCCTCTTGAACTTCGAATGTGTCTGTGTTTCGAGACGGCCTAGATGCCTTTGTGGGAACGTGGTCTCCAAAGTAATAGGAGCAGAAGGTTGCAGCTTCCTCTCGCACGTATGCATTGGCCATCGATCCCTCAGGCCTACCTTTGTTGCTGACATACCTCTTCAATTTTCCCAAGTACCTGCAATGCATATACTTTTGGGTAATATAATGTGACTTTGGAAAATTCAGACATTTGAATTGAATGATTGTCTTCATATATTACACACCTCTCGAGTGGATACATCCATCGATATTGAACCGGTCCAGCAAGCCTCGCTTCGTGTGGGAGGTGAACCGGCAAGTGTTCCATAGAATCAAAGAAGCTCGGTGGGAAGATACGCTCGAGCTTGCACAGAATCAATGGTATGTTGCTTTCAAGGTTTGCTAACACTTGATCATCAACCACCCTTGCATAAATTCTTGAAAAATAAGCTCACCAATTGAGAGCCATCCATACGGGTTTAAGCGCAGTTCTCGAAATGCAACCGGGAAGCCGCTCCATAAACACATGACAATCGTGGCTCTTCATTCTATACATCTTCGCCTTCTTCAAATCCACACATCGCCCAACTTTGAGGCATAATTGTCGGAAACTTCAATCCCTAACCCAATCAAACAAATTGTTCCTAGATTCAAGATCAATCGTAACATGCCTTGGGCCATCGCCTTCTCATTCCGCGTTGTCAACTCAGGCCTTTTACACCATGTATCCAACTCGGCTCTAGATTTAACGTTATCCTTTGTCTTTCCGGGAATGTTACAAATTGTGTTGAAGCAGTTCTCGAACACATTCTTCTCAATGTGCATGCACTACAAGAATTCTCAGAACGGGGCGGAAAGGCGATGATTTTATCCGTCGCCCTATGACGGATCGCCAAACGGGGCGACGGATAAAACTTATCCGTCGCTCTGTAGCGACGGATAAGTTTATCCGTCGCTACAGAGCGTTGACCAAGATTTAAAAAAAAAAAAAAAAATTAGCGACGGATAGATCTATCCGTCGCTATAGCCGGAAAAAAAAAAGTTAGCGAAAAATCCGTCGCCCCTGTAGCGACGGATCGCCAAACGGGGCGACGGATAAAACTTATCCGTCGCTCTGTAGCGACGGATAAGTTTATCCGTCGCTACAGAGCGTTGACCAAGATTTAAAAAAAAAAAAAAAAAATTTAGCGACGGATAGATCTCTCCGTCGCTATAGCCGGAAAAAAAAAAAAAAAGTTAACGACGGATAGATCTAGATCTATCCGTCGCTAAAAGCCTAAAAAAAAAACCATTTATCTCCTCCACCACCTCCTTTCCTCCACCACTTCTCCTCCATTTCTCCTCTCCTCCTCCTCCCACCACCACCTTTCTCCTTCCACCACCTTTCTCCTCCACCACCACCATCCACCACCATCCTCCACCACCACCTCCTCCACCACCATCCTCCTCCACCACCATCTCCACCACCACCACCTCTCTCCTCCCACCACCACCGCACCACCACCATCTCCACCACCACCTCTCTCCTCCCACCACCACCGCACCACCACCATCTCCACCACCACCATCTCCACCACCTCTCTCCTCCCACCACCACCGCACCACCACCTTGCCACCACCACCACCACCTTTCCTCCTCCCACCACCACCGCACCACCACCACCCTGCCACCACCACTGCCACCACCGCACCACCTTTCTCCTCCCACCACCACCGCACCGTACGAATACAAATTGGATACGAATATAAAAATTCGAATACAAATTAATCCGTATACGAATACAAATCAATATCTCGTATACGAATACAAATTGGATACGAATTAATCCGTATACGAATATAAAAATTCGAATACGGATTTTATTTTTTTAAAAAAATAGAAATGGGCCGACGGATAGATCTATCCGTCGCCACGTGGGGCGACGGATAGATTCTATCCGTCGCCCCATTATCAATTTTAAAAAAAAAAAAATTGGTCAATCCGTCGTCACAGCTCCAGGGGGGCAACGGATTTTCTATCCGTCGCCAGAGCTGGGGCGACGGATAGATGGCCTATAGCGACGGATCTATCCGTCGCTACAGGCCAGATTTTTTGTAGTGATGAAATCCAACATGTGACGTATAAGAAGACTGCTCCAATAAGGCAAGTCCCAGAAGATGCTTCTCTTCTTCCATCCACATTTGTTCTCAATTTTCTTGTTATGCTTCTCCCACCCAAGTTCAGTCACTTTCATAAGACCCAGCCTATCAATCTCCGCAAGTATCTGTGCACCAGTAAGTTGTCTCGGAGGGCCTTTAATCTCTACTTTGTTTTTCAAGAATTGAGTCTTGTTCTTCCTAAACGGATGGTTCCTTGGTAGAAACCTACGATGACAGTCAAACCAAGATTCTTTCCCGCTCTCCTTCAGTCTGAATGCATCAGTGTCCTCCAAACAATGTGGACAAGCATGAAAACCCGCAGTTTTCTTTCCAGATAGCATTGAATAAGCAGGAAAATCACTCACGGTCCACAATAGTGCTACTCTCAAGGTAAAGTTCTTCTTCGTTGACACATCATATGCAGGGATACCATTTTCCCACAACTCAATCAGCTCCTTAATTAAGGGCTGCAAGAACACATCCATTGCTTGTCTGGATCACCGCCCGGCACCAACGCAGTCAAGAACATGAACGGTTCCTTCATGCACTCACCGGGGGTCAGGTTGTACGGTGTCAGCATGACTGGCCAACAAGATTACTTCCGGTCACTTCCAAACGGGTTAAAACCATCCGTACAAAGCCCCAAACGTACATTTCTAAATTCGGCTGCAAACTCCGGATATGTCTTGTCGAACTCTTTCCATGCCGGTGAGTCTGATGGGTGCTCCATTATACCCACTGCATCCGCCTCCCTTACTCTCTCCTTGTGCCAACGCATTTTATCAGCACAAGCACTTGAAGCGTACAACCTCTTCAAACGAGGTGCTAGAGGGAAGTACCACATTTTCTTATGTGGGAGATTTTTCTTCTGGGGTTTCTTTGAAGCCCCCTCCTTGTAACGCTTATAGCGGTCCTTACCACAAAACTTGCACTTCAGTAGATCTACATCCTCCCCCCAATAGATCATGCACATATCCGGACAACGATATGGTTACCATAGGCAACCCCAACCGCATCTTTTCTTCGCTTGGTAAAGTTGGTGGGTACTAGGTTTTGGTTGGCAACACTGATAACAATTATGCGTAGTTATTGAAGCTCACTTGATTGGCCACCCTCGGCCTTACAACTCATTAGCCGAGACAACAAAGACAACTCAGTGTGCTTCTGACACCCCGGCCAAATTGGCTTCTTTGATGATTCCAACAAGTCAAAGAACACCTGATCCTCGGAATTCGGTGGCTCCTCCACATCCCGATCGGTGTCCATGAACTCTGGACCCGCAACATCAT
Source organism: Plantago major (assembly GCA_026545765.1). Lineage (NCBI taxonomy): Eukaryota > Viridiplantae > Streptophyta > Magnoliopsida > Lamiales > Plantaginaceae > Plantago > Plantago major. Next base: position 34,826,060 of record CM048839.1, read on the forward strand.
ACACCATTTGCTCAATCCTCTCATGATCAGGATTAGCATCAGATGTGGATGTATTTTGAGTACTACCCATCACATTTTGCTTCCTTCTTTTACGCTTAGGAATACTCCCATAGTCCATGAACGGTATTGATTCCTCACCATGATAACACCATACCTCATACTCAGCTACGAACCCCTTATGTTTCAAGTGCTCGACTACCGTTCTAGGAGGCAAAAATTGTCTATTCCTACATTTGTTCGCATTGCAAGGGCACTTCATCATCCCCCGACTCAAACAAGTAGTCTGTGTAAGTGCAAAAGCAATGAAGGCTTCAACCCCTTCCACAAAACTAGATTGAATTCTGCCATTAATAAAGGCGGTACATCCATGAACGATCGGGATTCATAATTCAACAATTAACCTGCGTCTCAATTTATTAGATTTATAACATTTATACCATTACGCATTTAGTTTCATTACAATTACAATTACATTTTTAATTATGATACGGTAACAATTGGTAATGAATTACATGCATTTTACGATTACAATTCAATCCCACTGGTCGTTATAACATTTATACCATTACACATTTAGTTTCATTACAATTACAATTACATTTTTAATTATGATACGGTAACAATTGGTAATGAATTACATGCATTTTACGATTACAATTCAATTTTATAGTAGTTAAACTTCCATATATCTATTAACATTACAAATTGTAGATGGAAATATTATTGATTGTTTTTATGTTAATACTCCAAAATTATATTAAAATCACCAAAATCACAAAATTATCTCCAAACACACAATTGAATCTTCATAATCCTAGTACGTATACGAAAATAGCTAAGTAAATACCCTACACAATTACAATAATAGTAACATCATACTAGCAATCCAATTTCACAATAAATATATCAATTGCACATCTCAAAACTAACCCAATACGTAATATAAGCTAAATTATCTACTACATACTTCCTATAAACATACAATTGATCAAACTAGTCGAAATTCATAAAATCCCCAAATTTTAAAAATTAAGGGTTTTAGCCAAAATACCTTCAATTCCAGGGAAAATAGCGGATGAAAGTTGAAATTGATGCACAATCCGAGCTCCTTGTCCGACGAGCTTCGTAACGAGACCAAGATTGGCCGGAATTGTCGAGATTTGGCCGAAAAATGTTTGGGACGAATTTGGAGAAGAAAGGAAGAAAGAAGAAGGAATGAGGAAATCTGCCTTCCTCTGCCCGTGGCCTGTTATGTTTTGGTTTTTAGGGACGGATATCTATCCGTCCCTAAGTCCGTCTCTAAATTTAGGGACGGATATCTATCCGTCCCTAAAAACGTTTTTTTTTATTTTTTTTTTTGTGGGTCAACAGATTTAGGGACGGATAAAAAATCCGTCCCTACTTAAGGACGGATTAGGGACAGTTTATATAATCCGTCCCTAATTAAGGACGGATTAGGGACGGTTTATATAATCCGTCCCTAATTAAGGACGGATTAGGGACGGATAGGCCTATCCGTCCCTAAAAGTGCCGATTCGTCCCTAAATTAGGGACGGATTATATCCGTCCCTAATTTCCGTCCCTAAAACAGAACTTTCTTGTAGTGTGTGTCACCAACCTGTTGGCTGGTGACATAGGCGTTCCATGGGGCCAGCCCCAAATAGAGGTGACAATCGGTCTAATTTGGTGGCCGGATCCGGTCAGTCCGCCATTTACGGTCCGGGCTCTTTCGGGCCTGTTTTTAAGGGGCCGGGCTTCTTAGGAGATATTGAGGCCCGGCCAAGCCCCTGGCCCCATTATATCTAGGGTCAAGGCTGTCCTGCCCACTAGCGGGCTGATCGGGGCCAAAGTAAATTCTCCTTTTTTTTTTCCCTCTTTTTATGGTTGGCAAATCAGATCTTTTAATCATAGTCCATACTCCATAAATATAGATGAAAGACATAAATGAAAGATGGATAATCCCATGAAGAGCCTAACTTTCTTAAATCAAATACATGAAGCAAACTGATTACAATCCAGCTAGCACTCTAAATTATGGATAATCTTGAAGACATAAATCAAATACATGAAATAAAATAAAGAAGGTTCACAAGCTAGGCTGATTGTAATTGTGCAAAACATAACTTCAATTTTGTTGCTCCATATCGATTATCGACCAGCACAGACAAAATATGCGAACTCATCTCGATCCAGCATTCACAAAGGCTGGCTGCGTAGTGTTAATTATTCCTCATGTGTCAGGTGCCAGCTCATGTCCTAAACAAAATCCTGAGACAACAATGTGTTCAAGATTAACAAAAGCCAAACATAATGTAAACAAAGGCAAACGTTTTCAAAGCTATAATTGTTGGCTTCATAAGTGAATAATAAAATGCAGCAAGATGCTAACTGACCTCAGAAAATACAAGGTAGAAGAATAGACAGCAAAGTGAACATATATGAAAGGAACATGAAAAAAATCAGAGAAGAGGAGGACAAGAGGATGAGGTATATAATTGGCCTAAGAAAATACAAGGTAGAAGAATAGGCAGCAAAGTGAACATATATGAAAGGAACAGGAAAAAAAAATCAGAGAAGAGGAGGACAAGATATAGCAGAATTTAGTCACTAAAACATAAAAGTAGCAGCAAATTACTTGATTGAAAATACCATGGCTACATATCAAAGTACTCCGCCAAAAAGTCGTGTTGATTATCAGAAGTACCAAGGGTTTGAGTCGGTGTCTCTTCCTCCGGTACAAAGTCTTCTACATTTGCAAAGTAACCTCTCATGAATATGTCATCTACATAACATGATTTATACTTTTGTTCCTTAGTTCGAATATCGGCACCAAGCATATCTTTCCACATAACACAAAATCTTATGGATTTTGGTGTTAGTCGGCTCCTTTTGTCTGTTAATGTGCGTCCAACAACACTAAAGTAACTTTTCGAAGCTACAATGGACATTTGTGAAGCCAATAAATCACGAGCTATACGTCTCAAGATCGGAAATTACTTTGCATCATCCCTCCACCAATGAAGAACATTAAAACCAGTTGAGTCGGGATGTTGACATGCTCCAAAGAAATAGAGGATTTCATTGATATTCGCTTGGTTTGATACCGATGGCTTTGATTTATTTCCAAGTAGAGAACCAAAGAGACCTCAGCCTTGTTGATTGTTGATTTGTGATCCCGAAATATCTTCCATCAGACGTGCATCATTGTAAGCTTCATACAATGTATCAAACATCTTTTGGATCCTATCTTTTTCAACAAGCTCACCAAATGCACTTCCATCACCTATGTTTGTATAATACATTTTCAACAATTGAACACACCCATCGATTTTGCATCGAGGATCTAAACAAGCAGTTAGTATAGCAATAGTTGGAACCTTAGAAAAATATTTCAACCATTTTGACAACATTCCATTGATAACATCTCCCAACAATGCATCATTCTTTAAATTGGAAAATAATTTTGTAATATGAACCATATATTTTTGTGTTCTTGTGGAACTAGATGTTATATGGGACAAACAGGACCTGATCTTTTCAATAGAGCCAATAATATGATTTAAACCATCTTTCACACATAAATGGATAATATGACAAATACATCCAACATGCAAAAGACTACCACCAAGAATTGGCTTAAGAGACGTTTTAAGCATACGTACAGCAGCCACGTTGTTACTTCCATTATCGAAAGAAAATGACAAAGACTTCTCCTTTAAGTTCCAAAAGTTAAGAGTTCTAACCATTTGACCATGAATCTCTTGACCAGTGTGTGGATGTGGCAACTCAACAAAATCAATAATACGTTTTTGCATAATCCAATCATCATCAACCCAATGAGCAGTAACACACATGTAACTCAGATTACACCGACCAATCCACAAATCAGAAGTAAACGAAAATTTGCACGATGATGAATTAAAAACACCTTTCAAAAGTTCAACATCTTCTTGAAACAAACGCATACCATCATTATAAAGAGTAGTGTGAGGAATTCTTTTGAACTGTGGTTGTAAAGCATTTTGCACATAAACTTCAAAATTAGGATCCTCAGCGAAAGAAAAAGGGAGTTCATTTTGAACTACATACCTAGCAGTGAATTCCCTTGCCTTCTTCTGACTGTAACGCCAGTTTTCAACTTGTCCAGTACCCGATCTTTGCAACTGTTGTTGCTGCGACCTATTAAAACCATCATCCTCCCATCCTAGATGCTTGCTGAAATGCCGTGTCAAAGAACTTGTACCAGATCCATTCTGATGAGCAAGCTGAAGCGAACAAATACGACAAGTTGCAATTTGTTTTTCATAATCTTTATCAAAAAGATTCCAACATTTTGCACGGCTTTTTCATTTTTTTCCACTTCCAGCACCTTCATTAGAAGGTTCTGCCTGGGCATCACCACCATCAATATTATCATTTGGTTGTTGTGATGCACTCATGCTGGATTGAGGTGTAAAATTTTCATTGAGACCACTAGAATTCATCCATTTTTCAAACTCAGCCTCATTTTCAAAAGTAAAATTCTGCCCATTCAATTTAACAACATTCCAATTGGACTGTGAACTACCCACTTTCGAAGAGAAACTATTCCCGGAAGATGATTTCATTTTATTTCTTTACTGAAAACACAATGTAAATTTAAAACTAAAGAAATTATACAAAAGAAGAAGAATTAGCCATGAGACTGTGAGACAGTGAGAGTGATAGATAGAATAGAGAATTGGAATGGTGTGGTAAGTTAAGTGAGAAAACATACCTATTTAAAGGTGGCTCTCCCAGAAAATAGCCGTTGTGCAACGGTAGAAAGCTCAAGAGTTGAGATCGTGTTGATGAAGAAGATGAGCGATTAGTGAATGATGGCTGTGTATTGAAGTTGGGAAGAGATGACCTAACCCTAAAGTTCTAAACTGATGGAATCATGGAAATGGTAATAGATAAATGAGGGAAATGACTATTATTGACTACTGGAGTAATGGACTGATGGTCTCCTAATTCCTAAATCTAATGGGCCACGAGACAGTATACTATTTACTAGATTGGAATGGACTAGCCCAACTAAAAAATGCAAGGGAGAGCTTATATAAAAGTGTTGTCCTAATTTAATAAATTCGATTCTAGAGTCTAGATGATTAATATAGTACTTAATATGTCAGACTTTTCGGGCCGATCTCGGGCTGCGGGCTTTTTCGGTCCGGGCCATGGAAAATGTGCCCCTAAAGCCCTAATGAAATATTCGGCCGGGGCCGGTCTCGGGCCTATTTTAACGGGCCGGGCCTGCCTTCTTATGGGTCGGGCCGGACGGGCCTGTCTACGACTGGCCCTATTGTCACCTCTAGCCCCAAACAGCTCATAATGAAGTTGTTGGGCAACTTCATCAGGTGTGGGGGAGCGATCGCTCACTTACATGATGAGCAGGCGATTGCTCAACTACCTTGCTCCATAGTGAGCAGTCTAAGGATTAAAGATTTTACCAATAACTACATTTTGGATAATTACAATTGGGATCCCTACTTTTCTTCTTAGCTTCCTTTTGCCCTCCATCACAATTTCTCTCATTTCATGCTTGTATGATATATCCACTAATCCACTTTTAAAGCATCACTTTATAATAAAGCATGAAAAGAGGCAACATTACCACTATAATGACAAAATCGTAGAAATATTCTTGAAACAAACTAAAACTGGCAAAAAGACATCCAGTGAGTACTATAAAAATCGCACGCTCTTCAATTCCATCGTCGCCTGCAAGTTTTTCTCTCGATGTCATGTAATACACCAAATTAATCTCTCTCCACATTAATTGTAGATTGCAAAGCAAAGATTGTATTCTTTGAAGATTTTGATTTCCTTCACATTTAGAGGTACATAAAGGCTTACCTGCTAACGTAGAAGGAGATCGGATTGTCACGGCAAAGCTCTGTAAATTTGTAAGTTATCGATCCGGTTGACACCACTTCAATTTGTTGATAGCTTCATTAGATATGTCTATTTTGGTTACTCGGAAAGAAATTTTAGGTGCATTTCAAGTTGAATTTCATATAAAACTAATGTCGTGTGGCAGATTCATCAGATTTATTTTTTCGAGGTACTCATTTAGATTCTCCATTTTTGTGGCTTGATGTGTTGTTTATTCAGATTTACTTTCAACATATACTTTCTATTTCTTCATTTTGTGAATGTATCAAATTGATTGATGATTTTGAGAGAGAGAGATAAATTAAAGGTAAAGTTTATTATATATGATGCCTCAAATATATACCTACTTCTCCTCTTATAATTTTATCGATACCATCTAAGTTTAATTAGTGTCGCAAAAGGCTTTATGTGAGAATTTCTATTTATTTTGAATTTAAAAGTAATTGTTCATATTGTAGGAAATAAGATGAAATTAGGAGATTTATGAGGGGTATCAAATAAAATTTAAAATAGGTTAAAACCCTTTCCTTTGTCATGTGTTCAAATCTCAAAGAAATAATTTAATGCTTCGAACTGTCACAATTTGGGTTTGCCTGGTTTAAAGCTACCATGAGTGTACAAAGATTTTGATGTTATTTATAGTATATTTTACATAAATCGATCTAATAACCCCCCTCACATGCCATTGGTTTGTTTCTTTTCCTTTTTCTCTTTTTTTTTTTTTTTAAATAAGCTAATTATATTACAAGGGCTCAATTACTACTTTCTCCCTCTCCTTTTATTTGTTATTTCCTAGTTTTGTTATTTTCTCTTTTATCCTTGTGTTGTTAATTTTTCTTTGTTCCTTTGCTCTTTGTAATTTATTGTTAATTTTCATTTCCCTTATTCTTTTATTATGTTCTATAATAAAATTGCACATAGCATGCCGAGTGTATTACTTAAATGTTTGTAACTTATAAAATCTCGGGACTAAATTGGAATTATTTACAGGATCTTATGATTAAATGAAATACGCCATTTATCTTTTTTTGTCATTTCGATATACAACATAATCGATCCATTTTACAAGATTTAAAATAGTAAGTTTGTTTCTAAAAGAACGGAGAGAATATCATTATGCAATTATCCCTTACGGGACATGTTATGGTACATTTATTTTGATGATAATCATTAGCCTGTAAAATTTGCGTACAGTAGCGAACATGGTTTTGCTCATTGATGAACATGCATTAAGTGCACTAAAATTGCACTAAGAGATGCGCTGAAATTGCACGTGTTTGTTTTGTTATTTGATGCACAAATATTGCGCTAAAATTGCGCAACTTTAATTTGTTATGTTCTTTGATGCAGCACATATATTAATTGCATTAAAAAGGCGTGGAAATGGCGAATGTGAGAATCAACGAGTTAGCAACTGCTACGGGTGTTAATTTTTTGGAGTACTTGCCTGATGATGTGGTATTAAATATAGTGAGCAAGATAAATGACGCAAAGATATTATGCAACTGTGCACTTGTAAGCAAGCACTTTGCCTCCTTCATATATATGACCAAATCAATTTCTCTGAGGCTCCCTGAAATTGACACGGACTCGTTTGAGCTATACTCCGATTTCCTTCAGGAAACACATGAGGTGCTCTATTTCAATGATGACGAAACCACCTGGCCTATCAATCCATCATCAGCTCGAAAGATCGTGAAGATGATAGCGTTCCTCAGGAACTTTAGGGAACTTGAATCTATAGACATAGAGTCTGCCTGCGCAAGAAACCCATGTACTTCCCCGTTTCTCAAGTGGAAGGGAAAACTGGATAGTCGTGAGCCTGTCGTTACAGGCTTGGTTGCCATAAATCCGACTTCAATGTACAAGTTGACTAATGAAGAGGAACCAGTCGAAGAAGAGGAAGAACATACATTATATACTCAAGATACGTGGCAAGATGATAGCTTGTATCCTCTCATATCTTGCACTGAATGGTTGTTCCTTGTATTTTCAGTTGTGAAATCTCGTGATTCTCTTCGAAGGGTGACTTGTGCAGATACTCATAGACATGGGGCGTTTGTGATTGAGGCAGATCAAATTGGTGAGTGGAGAAGGCAACTGATACATTACGATGAACATCCAAGAAAGTACTATCAAGGGGAACTGGGTAGTGGATGGTGTAATGAGTTGCATTTGCCAGAGACAGGATACCTATTGAAGAGAGTTTGCTTCATGTTCATGGATATCCCGGTGGACGGAGTATTTGATGAAGATGATGAATTTGAAGATACGTTGAACTGGGAATATGGCGATGACGAGGCGGTTCTCCATGAGGCAGTGAAGGAGATCATATAAGGTGTTATTTAGGAGGACTAGCTAGCTAGGTGTGCGCACAATGTATGCATGTCTTGCGTTATATAAAACTCAATAGTTGTTAATTTGCGCTTAAATTGCGCAATGGTTTGTCTTTTTCTGTATTACTTTTGAAAACTACGAGTTCTGTTTGTGAACACACCTTTCTTGAATCATATGTAATGTAAGTTATGTTACATTACATATTGTATACGGTATTGAATCTATTGAGTATTGGGGTCTGCAAACGAGCCAGGCTCGACTTGCCTCCTTAACAATTTGAGCTTGAGTCACAATAATTAAGCTCGAGCCCGACTCATCAATTTAAGCTTTAGTTGAGTTTAAACTCGTTGTCAAAAGTATTTAATCATGTTTAATCGAGTCTAGTTGAGTATCAACATGTCGAACCCTATTCAACTCGATAACAAAACGAGCATCCAGTTAGACTACAACTCGACTCGAACACCTTATCAAATAAAATGAGCTCGAGCCTTACCGGGTCGAGTCGAGAGGAACCCAATACTTGCTCTACTCGTATAAGAATCCTACTCCTTGGCGCTCATTCAAGTAGCTAGATAAAATCAGCTTCTCCCATTTTAGTTTCTCAAATATTGATTCAACAAATATAATTCCCAAACAAATTTTCAATAGGTAAACTACACCAAGTATCACGATCGATGCCAACAGGAATCCAAATATTCAACGGGAAACTAATAAGTATTTTCAAATATCTATTAAAAATGGATATTCTGAAATTTGTTATTTTAGGCTTCCAGAAGAAGAGACGTGTATTAATAAAAGATTTTAGAGACGAATTGATGTTATTGAATATATGTATAATGTTTTAAACAATATCAGTAATGTTTCATAAGTGTATATTTTATATTATTATTTTTTGTATGTGTATATCACCGATATTCTTAGTAAAAGCTCTAATATTTTTTGATATAACTGTAATGTTTATCCATCTTTTTAGTCTACTAGTAAAATTGTGCACGTGAAAATTCACGTACCAAATAAATTAGTGTCACATATGAAAATTAAATATGTATGAACATTGTAATATATATTGATACTTATACTCGGTTAATTATAAATTCAATCATATATTATATGTTATACTCCCTCCATTTCAGAGAAAGTGTTACATTTTGACTTTTTGTAATTTATCGTCTTGAGTTTAATAATTACTCATAAACGATAATAGTAAATAATTTAAGAAAATCATATAATAAAAATTTAATTACTAAATTTTCATTATATAATTTTAATAATTTATTTATTAATATCGTTTAAGAGTAAATTGTGGTCAAACGCGGAGATAGTTGACCGCAAAATAGTAAAATGTAACATTTTTTCTGAAATGGAGGGAGTATAAGTTATTATTAAAAATATAAATTTTGGTAATTATAATAGGTGGGAGTAGTGTGAGATGATGTGTAACTCCCTTTCTTTTTTTCTTTTCCATTTTAGCTTTATTTTTATAAGTGAAATTTGAAGTCAAAATTAATCCAATTAGTCAAAATTAAATTGATTGATGTAACAACTACTTTTGGATAGTTCTCTTTTAGAATAGTAGAGATACATAATACCGTCAATCTGGAGATTTACTCCGTAAACTAGGGCTGTTCGTCGGTCCATAACCGGTCCGGAACTGGACCGGAACCGGATTCATGAAAATGCATGGGTCGTAAACCGATCCGGTAGGTATCCGGTCCAGACCGGAACCGAATCGGTTAATACGGTTCGGATCCGGTTTTGAACCGTATAGACCGGATCTCCTTTGTACACTTGTTTTTTGTAATTTTTAATTCATTTTCTTGTTATTGTTAACTGCTAAGTGTGTAATTAATAACTATAATTAGTAATTGCTCTTTGATGATGTATATTACGTCAATATAATCTTCATGGATGACTAATGAATAATGATTCAAAGACATTGACTATCTCGGGTTTCATATATAATATAATCTAGAAACAAGTGTTTGCCACTTAGTCACTTACTGTTTATTCCCAAATTTTCATTCCATTTGCAAAAATTCTAAATATCATGACAACTAAAATAATTGAAACAGAAGTAACTTATAGCAAAATCAACCAACTAATCGAATTACCAATCCTCGGAAAAATAACTTAAATAACATAGTGCAAATCAATGTAACTAGTACTTGTCCAAAATAAAATAAATAAAAGATTTCTCAAAAGCAATACAAAGTCTTCAATAAGTTCATAATCTCAATTAAGGCTCCACTATGAAGACGACGACATCCTCCTCCTCCGTAGTACTACCCTCCAACAACTCTACAACACTATCCGTCGCTACAGACCAGCGATCCGTCGCTCCAGTTGGGGCGACGGATATTAATTTCGTTGCCCCACTGGGCCTTTGACGACGGATAGATAATCCGTCGTCCAATCCGCCGGGATTAAAATATTTGACTTTTTAAAAAAAAAAAAATGGATTATTGGCGACGGATAGAGTCTATCCGTCGCAAAATGGGACGACGGATAGATTTTATCCGTCGTTATATTTGGCGACGGATAGAATCTATCCTTCCCCAAATATATTATTGGAATTAGTGACGGAATCTGGAATTCCGTCACTGTTTATTATTCCGTCACTGTTAATCCGTCACTAATTCCGTCACTATTTTATTCCGTCACTATTTATTTCATATTAATCCCTGTTTTTCGTAGTTCACCTATTTAATCAATATAATGTTCGATAATAAATCAATAATACGGAAAATGTTTCAATAAATGATAAATAATATAAAGTAATATCCGGAGCAGGAGAAATTATCCGTACAATTGTAAATATAATAAATCCGAACGTACATGAACATAACTAGCTACCGGTGGGTGAAATGCTAAACCCGGGACATGAATCGCTCCATTCAGAATCAAGGCGCTCGTTCTCCTCTCTTCGTTCTCTGTCGCGGCGCTCCATCTCGTCCCTTTGTTGCTCAATCTCTTGAGTTAGCCGAGCAACCTGTTCCCGGACCTTCGACTGCACCATTTCCGAGACCTGATCCTGTGTGTAAACCGGATGTCTAGACTGCTGGGATGATGATGAGGAGCACCCCGGACTAGCCAAGCTCAAACCGAGGCTCCCGAGTCCATATATTCGTCCTTTGATGTCCGGTTTGTTGACCTCTAGGAAGATGTTGTCAACTTGTTCAGTTGACAACACATCACCCGTCTCGTCCTCCTGCCTCGCCACCTAAGCATCAACCTCAGCCTGAAATCGTAAATAGCAGATATCATGATCAGTTACTGTTTTTCAAAAATAACTTGTAATAGTGTACGAATATGAAATTTAAGCAACATAAACATACCGCAATAGACGAGGCCCGGCAGTCGGTCCAAACCCCGCCCTTCTACTCGGTCTTCTTGAAGATGTCATACTTGGATGTGACCTCCCCCCGTGCGATCTGAACAACATATGTAGTCAACAATTTATCATCTCACGATTAAGTAATCAGAGACACAATACATACACGTAATGGTAGATTGAAAAAAAACATATATATACATACCGATTGGTAATAATCAGTGACAGTAGATCGCCTCCCAAGGTGGTGAACGGCCCTCCGCATCGACGTCGAGACGCCTGGTTCATGCATTGATTTAGGCAATGTCCTGGACATCAGTTCGGCGCCAGTAGGCATCCCAAAGGGCCCACTCCTCTGCATCAACCTGTGGAGGCATTGGGCCACCCCGATCCCGAATCGCCTTCCAAGTACATACCATATCCTTGTACAGTTTAGATCCCACAGTCTCGTAAACACGCCAGATCTGTGGGATCAACCTGCTGGGAATGAAGTACTCCTTCTACATTCTCAATTTCATACAACATCCAAAGTCAATACATACATATATAACGTCACCATGTTACATCAAATTAATAAGATACAACATCACAGATATGGTGACTAACATATCACCCAAACAAAGTGGCTAACATACCACCCAAACAAAGTGGCTAACATACCACTCACATTGTCCTAAATTTTACTAACACAATGGTGACTAACATATCACCCAAATAAAGTGGCTAACATACCACTCACATACAGTGGCTAACATACCACTCACATTGTCCTAAATTTTACTAACACAATGGTGACTAACATATCACCCAAATAAAGTGGCTAACATACCAATCACATACAGTGGCTAACATACCACTCATATTAAAACGATTATAATTACAAACAAAAGAATGTCATATTTTAACTTACCCTCAGCTCATCGAAGTACTCGGCCCTCATGCAGTCCGAGATGTGAGACCAACACTCACCACCTTGCCCTGGTGGCTCCCTCCTGCTCCGGAAGATGTCACCTAGTTTGTTGTGGACCTCCCGAGGCCATAAACTGTTGTCAATGTATAAGATACAAGAAACAAATATATATATATATATATATATATATATATATATATATATATATATATATATATATATATATATATATATTACTTTAGTACAACAATTTATACTTGTCAACTATCATAAGTTATGTTTTACATATTTAAGAAGAATGTATAATACTTACTTGGCAGGACCAGCAGGAAAAATCACAGGCAAGACGTTCCACGTGACGTTGGGATGATGTGGATCGAACACGAAGTAGGGACAATCGTCATGGTCGCCCTCCTGTATGTGTCTGTGCTGACTGGTAGAGCCTCACCGCTCTCTCTCTGGGGGTCTCAGAATCCGAGACTTCTGCTCGACTACTGAGCCCTCCCAGGCCTGTCCCCAACCCAAAGACTATCATGCGTCATTTGTTGGAGAGATAAATCTCAGTCTCATGCATCTGCAAAAACATGTAACAAATTAAATAAAATGTGTTAGTACCAGTTATAATAACACATATTGTTCGACTCAAGCTCGGTTTCAGTGTTAGTTGTGTCCATGAACTCTGCCCCTGCAGCATCATACACCATTTGTTCGACTTGAGCTCGAATAGCATCGCCTTCAGATGTACTTTGTTCCCCGACTTGTTCATTTTTTCTCTTCCTTCCACACTGTCTGTATTGGTCATATTGACGGTGTTGCTTCCTCCATGATGATTCCATACCGATACGCAGGTGAATCCATTTTTCCTCAAATCTTGGACTACCGTAGGAGTCACGTATTGCTTGTTTCGACCTTTGTTTCATTTACTGAGGGCACTTTATCAACCCATCATTTACACAAGCCGGATTTGATATTGCAAATGCAATGAAACCTTCAACCCCTTTTAGAAACTCGATTGAACTCTGCCATTTAGAGTACGACAATACATCCATGAACGATCGGCATTCATTGAATAATTAGATAATAACCTGACACATTTGAATTCATTAGATCGAGGTCTATCATTTACGATAATAAATCAATTTCAATCAATTGCTACGTAATATAAGTTATATTAGCTTCAACATCAATTGTTATATAATTACATAATATAAGTTACATTTGCTTCAATTTTACCATAATGTTTGGTTTCATATATCAACTAATGATTACTAATTATACAAGCCTAGAGACAAAACGGATTATCAAATGATTCTTTCTCTTGCAGCCCCCTCCTCATCACTTGTGACACTCCGTACCACGGAACTTCATTCCAACAGATCTACATCCTCCTCCCAATACACCATGCACATGTTCCGACAACCAAAAACGTACTCAATAGGCGGCCCCAAACCCCGTCTCTCCCTCCATTGGAGGTATGCCATGGACGGTGCTTCCTCACCGTGATGAATCCATACATGATACTCAGGCATGAATCCATAACGTTGCAAGTGCTCGAAAACTGCTGTAGGAGTCATAAATTGCTTGTTTCTGCAGGTTTTCAATGTGCAAGGACACTTTATCAACCCCCAGTTGCACAAGTCGGACGTCCCATGGCAAACGAGATGAAACCTTTAACCCCTTCTACAAAACTCCTAGAAACCATTTCATTTACCGTCGTACGATCGTACATCCATGAACGATCGGAATTCATTGTATACTTTTTTTAACCTGTTCCAATTGATTAGATCGTATTTAATATATTAGATCGATTCCAATTCAGATAAGAAGATTGTAGAGATTAATTGTTAATTATTATACGTTCCTTATAAATTAATTATTAAGTGTTCGATATGTTACAAAATTTATTAAGTGTTTTACTACTACGAGTTATAAATTATAAATTACACGTTAATATAATCAACATATTATTCGTCGCTCAAAACACTTAACTACATCCTCGTAATTTAGTACATGTACGAATTTATCAAATCAACTCCAACTACTACTTACATACATATCAAATTAACTAAACTAACTACATACATACTTAACATACATATCAAATTAACTAACGAACTAAACCAACTACATACATACTTAATTAACATACATACTTATCGAATTAACATACATACATATTGAATTACTACATACATTCATATCAAATTAACTAAACTAACTATCAAATTACATATACAAATCAAATTAATCAAATTACATATACATATCAAATTACATATAATTGATCAAATTAACTAAACAAGCTACTACATATTTCATATAAACATACAATTGAGAATAAGTAGTCAAAAAAAAAAAAAAAAACTCAATTTTTCAAAAGTTAGGGTTTAGAAGTAATACATTTGATTCCGAAGAAAATAGCGGATGAAATTTGAAATTGAAGGAAGAAACGAGCTCCTCGTCCAACGATCTTCGAATTGACACCAAGATTGGGAGTAATCGACAATAAATGGCCGGATTTGACGGAGGAGAAAGAAAGAAAAAGAAGAAAAACGAAGAAGAAGAAATGAAGTCGATGGCTTCTGCTTCAGCCCAAATTGGGCTAAAAGCGAATTCTTGGGCGGACACGTATCCGTCAAACGATGCATCCGTCGCTTCCGTAGCGACGGATCGCAAATCCGTCGCCTTTTTTTATTTTTTTTATTTTAAATATAAATATTAACGACGGATAATTTATCCGTCGTTAATATTTAATTTTCTTTTTTTTAAAAAAAAAGTCAAACAACGGGCTACGGATTAATAAAATCCGTCGCCCATATAGCGACGGATAAAATTATTCGTCGCTCATTAGCGACGGATAATTTGTATCCGTCGCTAGATTTGGCGACGGATAAAATCCGTCGCCAAATCTAGCGATCCGTCGCTATTTATCTGTCGCCCCTTTCCATCGTTTTACCTCAGAATTCTTGTAGTGTAACAAATAAATAAAAATAAGAATGTTAGGTACATAAAAGATGAAAATTTGTAAAAATTAGTATGAATATACATTATATACATGGACAACTTACCCTTCTCTATTTCTTCCAACTCCCATAAATTTTCATCCAAGTCACGTGAATAATTGGGTGATTTCTTTGCTCGAAGCCAATCTTGAGTACAAATGAGAGTGTTATATAAGAATCATATTAGTAGAATTAATGAAAATAATTTTGAAAATAAAATAGACTATATATGTTCAAGTATATTACGTTGTTTTCCGGTTATTCCGGTTTTTTACCGAATCCGGATCCAGATTCCATCAAATTGTGTAAACCAGAAACCGAACCGATAAATATCAGGACCAAACTGAACCGGATTAACCGGTCCGGTTCCGGTCTATTTTCCGGTCCGGACCGGATTATGAACAGCCCTACCGTAAACTACTCTAAATTAGTGCATTTTTCAGTCTTGTCAACGGTGGTTAGAGAAATTTGCTTTGTGAAAATAGATTGTTGGAGACTTGGAGAATCATCCATCTAATCATCCAACAATGCAGCCTTCATTGACCAAACTACTAATATGTGAAATTAAGCTACAAATCTTGATTCAGTCGTAGATTTCCCTAGTTAGGCAAGACACGCTCTCCATCACACAATACAGATACCCATATATTCTACTCTCTTCATCCCCATCTAATATTTACATCTCACTTTTTTTGAACGGTATGAAGATTCCCTTATCACTCGTAATATATAAAGTTTTTTAAAACAATAAATTTAAAATTTTCATTATTCTTATAATATGTTTTTCACTAATATTTTCTTGAATTCCTAAAAAAACGGAGAGTAAAATGGACGGACAAACATTGTAAATCACTATTGATGTGACTTAAAACATTATGTCTCTCACCAATGCAAGTCCTTCTAAGATTTTGATTTTTCTCAAAATACAGATGTAAAATTTACAGGGAAAATGAAATCAAGATGGAGTGAGAGTTCCACTATACACCAAGACAGTGAAGTTTGCAATTGCAATTGCAGTCAGCCACTTAAATTGTGCATAATTCAGTCCGTTTAAGTCAAATTGTGTTTGTAATTGCAGGTTTTTTTTTTTAATTTTTTTTTTTTGCGGCGATTGGTAGCAGAAATCATCTTAACGAGATCGCAATTTTTGCATAATTTCCTATAAAAATTGAAATATTACCCCCCAGCTGACATTCCATTTTGCAGGAAAATCTGCACTTCCAACTGCAGCCCGATGATTTGGACGGGCTGAGAAAATCGCAATTGCATATTTCCTTTTTTACCAATCATCGCAAATTCTCCAGTCAATCTTTAAATTATGTGTTTTTACCCCTTACCAATCACTGTACAAGTATCACGAGGCACTACAGTGACTTTGGGAGTAAGATAGTGAGACCCCACATCTCGT
This sequence comes from Plantago major, assembly GCA_026545765.1. Classification (NCBI taxonomy): domain Eukaryota; kingdom Viridiplantae; phylum Streptophyta; class Magnoliopsida; order Lamiales; family Plantaginaceae; genus Plantago; species Plantago major. The sequence continues at coordinate 34,842,964 of CM048839.1, forward strand.
GCACTCCGTCATCCAATAATAAAACCTTACCCATCCAATATATAACACACCCAACCCAACCCACATGTAAACCAAAACCCAATCCAACTATCAATTCTTCAACTTTATCATATTCACTCCACTCACTCCCTTTCTAATGCTCCACCTCCGATGAACGGATCAGCCACGCGCCGTTCACTCAATAAAAAATCGTCACCGGAACCACCAACGAACGGCCATCATTCGCCGGAAAAAATGTCGAAGAAGAAATCACCCTCACTCACTAATGCTCATTTCATGAACTGGTCATCGGCAGATATATTCGGCATGCCACGGCACCACCCCGTGCCGTGTTTATTCGCCGGTACGCTGCTTATGTTCATGGCGGTGGAATACACGCTCCGAATGATTCCGGCCAACGCTCCGCCTTTCGATCTCGGGTTCGTGGCCACTCAAGGGTTGCACCGGTTGTTGTCCGCTAGACCCGCTCTTAACACGCTTCTTGCGGGACTCAATACGGTAATTAAATTAAATTTAATTAACCTAATTTGTAGTATTACTACTTATTATGTGGTTGAGTTGAGATTATGTGCTTGTCTTTTTGCTTTTTATGTATGGTCCATGTGTTTTGCATGTCACGCTAACATGGGCTGTATTGATGACTAATCTAGTTTACTGTTTCATTGGTCGGTCGGTTAGACAGAAATGAGCTTGCTTGTAAATTCAATTAAACAAGATTAGTTAGTATTGGGGATTTCTTTCACATAGTTTGGGACTTTGGCTAACTATGTAAGCAATCTTTTATTTGGTCTTTCTAATTTTTTATGATCGCATCGCAACCTTGGGGTCGGACCCAAGATTAATGTTCGGAGGATCAAATTAAATAGGTATTATTTCGGATGGTAGAGATGAACTACTAAATTATCAAAATTAATATCTATATAAAAATGTCAAAAAGGGTATGGCCCCTCCCCGGCCCTCTGGATCCGCCCATACACCCCCCTAACGGTGAATATTCTAAGGGTAAGACCATGTGTATGTGAACTTGATAGACATAAATACATTTGGGTTTATAGCCGGTTATTGAACTGTTGTTACATTTAGCATAGGGTTTACAAATGCGTACATATTTTCCTTTTAAGTCGTTCTATTTGATTATATACACTTGTCCTTTTGGATTTTTTTGTTAGCCACAATATCACTATGCTAATTAATTGTATGAAAGAAATCAATTCAAAATCAAACATGTGACATTGAGGTAAAGTTAAAATTGATGATATATACAGGTATTTGTGGGAATGCAGACAACGTATATATTGTGGACGTGGGTGATAGAGGGACGACCAAGGGCCACCATCTCAACACTCTTCATGTTCACATGTCGAGGAATTCTTGGTTATGTCACGCAGCTCCCATTACCTCAGGTACTAACCTAACCTAACCTTCCTACCAAACTATTACTCCTCCATCCGTACCAATTCCTACTTCCATTCCATTTTTTTTTTGCTCCGTTCCAATCTCGGTTTCTCGTATATTGACTGAAAAATCTTTATTCATTCTCTTACTTTGTTCATTCAACCTTACACATTTTAAACTATTTAAATATTTTACGCTTTAGATCCGTGTCACGCTCACGCATCCACAAATAGTTGAATACTAGGACGAATTGAGTATTTTTATTTATTTATTTGATTATCCTTCCACAATTATTCTTTACATAACTGGTACAAATCTACAATACTAATATTAATTATTTGATGAAAATCTTGGTTGCTGTACAATGTCCACCCATCAAAACGAATACTATATAGTATTACTATACTAATTAAGAATCTGGAAGGATCTAATGACTGAAAATTTGTGTGGCTACCCAAGATTGAGCTTGATCTGTGTTAATGTCATATAGCATGTGTGTGGGCTCCGACTCACAATCTCCGATCAACATTGAACAAAAAACATGTAGTGTATTTCTTTGGAAAAATGGAATGTAAAACAGTTACGGGTGTATTTTATCACGAAAAATATAAGTATAATACATGGAGATATATAGGAAGTAGAAAAGTAAGGTATGGTAGAAAGTTAGAATACTAAAATGTGTCAATCTTTCTTTTGGACGGAGATAGTGTGTTGAACTTAGAAAATTTTCAAAACAGATTCCTCTGACACGTTAATTACTACTGAAGTTGGGACGACAAGTAGTAAAGTAGGTTACCGACAATCGGTTCACAATTTATTCTAATTCACGTTGTCTTGTCTATATAGTATATACCTCTCCCATGCCTATTTAAGAAACCATTAGCACTTGTTACTCTGCACTTCTAGTCAAATACCTTTCACCTTTTGGTTCGTTTTAATTTAAACTAATTATCACTTATATATAATACTCCATCCATCCGCAAAACAATTTTCAGTCATTTTACATAACTGCATATATTATTAAAAAAGAAATCTACCAACACTCAACAAATAATAAACAATTTTAATTTTTCACTCAGGCTCTGTTTAGCAAACTACTCCCTCAATTTCTGTAAAAGTAAAAAAAAATTCCGTTTTAGGCGTTTCACTAAAAGTGTTACATTTCCTTTTATGAAAATTACTTCCATAATACAATTCATTTTACAGAAACGGGGGAGTAGCTGATAAGTTAGCTGATTTGCTAAAAACAAATAGCAAATCAGCTAGCTTATCATATACCAGCTAGGCGTTCACATGACAAAATTATTACGAAAATAAGCTCATCGAGCTGATAAGCTTGTGCTAAACAGAGTCTCAAATTACACATTTTACCACTAAAAGTACATTTTTTTCAAATTTCATATATTATATCATTACTTTAACTTTTTACATAAAACTACACGTCAACCTATGAAGTTTTCCGAAACGGAAGGAGTATAACTCATGTGTCCCAACTAACTTAATCAAACTTTTTGATTCATTCTCATCCTAAAAAAAATTCACCAAATATATTTATACACCGTCTCATGTTCTTTTGAATTTTCTAAAATGATCCCGTAAATAGTGAATGTGTATAGATTGTTGGGCACGGCGAGTAATTGTTTAATTTAGTTTTAAATGTGATTATAAGCCATCTGTGGTTTAAAGATCATAAAAAAGTACATAAAATTAAATGGTAAGCTAAACTGCCCAAACGGAGTCCCGTACTGCATTTTAAAGATTGGTCTAAACTCTGGCTGTGCAACTTTAACCACGTGCATAAAATGTAACTGTTCAGTGTTCACTATTAAATGTTGATTAATTGCAGGAAATTGTCATGTATCCTGGTAAAAAAAAATCAAAGTCTAAAGCTTAGGACCTAATCAAAACAGACCTGATTAGTCTAAGTCTAAAACTTAAGGTCCTGAGTTCTTGGCAACAATATGTTGAACATAGATTATGATACACCAGGTAGGTGTGCTACTATTGGTATTCTTCTCACGCTGTAGCACTGGACCACAGTAGGAAGGGTAGCACCCCTAGGATGGAATAATCTAAAAGAATCTCAACGTTGTCTTATCGGTCCAAAATTTCATAATACAAGTAGTACTGACTACTAAGGGAAAATCTTTTGACAGGATTTCTTGGGGTCAGGAGCTGATTTTCCAGTTGGGAACGTTTCATTCTTCCTGTTCTATTCGGGTCATGTTGCTGCATCAGTGATCGCGTCCATAGACATGAAACGAGTACAGAGGTGGGAGTTAGCATATATGTTTGACTTTCTGAATGTTCTGCAGGTCATAAGGCTGCTGACTACAAGAGGCCATTATACCATCGACTTGGCCGTAGGAGTTGGGGCAGGGATTTTGTTTGATTCACTAGCTGGAAAGTATGAAGAGTGGAAGAGAAGAGAAGGTAAATTGAGTAATGGTACCATGTGAAAGTCACTCATTTTAATGGTTCCTTTCTTCTCAAGTGTAGATTCTCACATCACATGTTCAAAGTAATCTGCAATGTATTTGAACAGTTGGAACAGAGGTTTTGTTTTCTGGCAAGAAGAAAATATATACATGTACAAATGACTTTTATGTTTTGTTGCCAAATGTTATTTCTTTACCAGTTGGAACAGAGGTTTTGTTTTACAGTTGGAACAGTTTCTTTAGAATCGAAACTTAGGTTTGAGGCGATACTCACGTGATCAGCATGTGCGTCCAAAGTCGAGATAACTCTTTTTTTTTTTTTTTTACCTCCGAGACATTGTTTCTGAATCAACCAGCTTGGTTATTATCATAAAAATCCATTCTGTAAGAATCATCATCTTTTATCATTGAGGATCTTGCCTCAGATTTAAGATGGGATTTGAGCGTGGAAGGCTCAATTATTTATTCTTTTATGAACTAACCAGTTTGGCTTGAGATTTTGGCTCCAACTAACGGGTTGTCCCTTGTAGCAATCAAATTTACTTTGAGGTATTATATACAAAACCCTGAATTGACAGGATTATGTTTTGAGCACATGTTTCGAAAAATCCTGCACAACAGAAAAGGACCGGCCATATGCTATTAGGTGATAGTTTTACAGATCTGAGGCTTTACAGTCGGAATATGATATGGTGAAGTTAGTCCTCATTATCAGAATTATAAGGTGGGCAAGAGCCATCGTCCACATTCGCTAGGGGGTTGTATGATGGTGAGCTTGGATCGGTACATCCTGTTACAAGGTCGAGATTGCACCTGTCACCCTGCATCGCCAGCAAAAACCCAGTTATGGATTACGATACCTGATTGATTTCATAGACTTTAGCAAACCAGACGAAGGGCTCATGCAAACGTGACATTGATATACAGCCCAAAAAACTTACCCCTTCTACTGTCAAGTTACCCATCAAAGCACATCTATCCACAACAACACTTGTGTCTGGAAATATTGCTTGTTCACATGCACCTTCTCTACTCAACTCATCCGCAAGGCCCTGGAGAAAACAAAGTCAGCTGAGATAACATATCAATAAACACCTTGAAGGCTTGGACATCAAATTTACAATGGATCATATGTTATCAGGCAACAAGAACAATTAGCATTGTCAATCAAACTTATCTACAATAAATGCTCCATTATAACAAAGCATATCATCCGTTTGCTCAGCTAAATACCGTGCTCAAACAAAAGGATACTGAAAAACAAATACAAAGCCATAGAATGCATGTCAACATACGCAATCTCAGCACCTGTGTGAAGAATTCAGTTGGTTTGTTCCTCCATGCCTTGGGAACTTGAAACAGTAATCGGTATGGACCATCCCAGTCAGTCCCATTCGTAAACGAGAATATCAAGCTCAATGCTGCAAACCAGTGACGATCAACACGATGAAAATAAACATATGCTCTCGATCTACCCATAAAGGTGTATAGTTAGTTATATACCATGCTTGGGAACACATATTTGAATGGTGTAGAAAGGTGGATCTGCTTTTCCCCTAACTCTCTCAAGCATGGCTCTTGGTTCACCACCACACATAATAGGCTGGTTGAAACCTCCTGCAAGATATAAAACATACCACTTAAATCAAGATCCAAATTTCTCAGTAGACGTTACAAGACCGAAGTGAGTGGGAGTAAATTCATCATGTACATACCATTAAAAGCAACTCCGTAAACTTCATTAAGAGCTAGTTTGTTTGCAGCTGGATTATAGAATAGTTTTAATCTTTCTCCCTGAGATGTTTTAAATCATTAATAAGATGAACACAGAAAAGAAACAGGCATCAAGAGTAAATATCCTTAAAAAGGTAGTTAATCTGTACATACAGCAGTTGGAGGAAGACCATTCATAGTTTTCCAGAAGACTGGAGCTCTTCCAAGATCAAATTCCGCCCATGTTGGGAGCACATATCTATGTACACCAAAGAGCAAGCATGAGGTTTTAGCAATAACATGTTGAATGTCAATCATTCGCACCGACAATTTTGTAGTATATTGTTATTACTAGATACAAAACCATCAATTAAGGTCTCTCATTTTCTCTTATATATATCTGGCAGTATACAGAACCATTTAATAAATTGCATTAGTCTTCTACATAAATTTGAGCCGCCCTACGAATGAATGTAAAGCAGCACTTCTAATGAACTTATTTGACAAAACAAGAAATAAACGAGCACATACTCTTTCACTTCCTCGACTGCAGGAGCTGCGACTGGTGCAGCAGCAGCAGCAGCGATAACTTTCCGGTTGATTCTACATGACTTCCTCTTAACTCGATTATCACTCCGTAATGGAGCACCCACAATACTCCTAGCTGCAATACAACATGACAACCAGCAATGTTCTCTTAACTCTTCAATCTGAAGATCTTATCTTCATCAGTTAGCTTATTATACCATTTGCTGGAAAATTGGCAATTGATAAAAACTGAAATTTCAATCAATCCAAGGTTCCACAAAACAGAATAACTTCAATTACAATTCCACACACAATAAAATTGAACTTCTAAATGCAGAGCATAAATACTAGTATTAGCGATAAAAGCTCGATACCGTAATATAATTTCATCTCATCTAAAAGTTCGAATAATAAGCTTTACCTAAAAGAGTGGAATTTGCAGATCTTCCTGAAGCTGGTGCGATCTGTGTGGAAGAATTAAACAGTGATGAAGTAGTAGCAGCAGCAGCCATGGCTGTTTTATGCAAAATTAAGATTGTCTGATAATTGGGGATAACATATATAGTTCACAGAAATAAACTCAACCACACGAATATATACTGCTATTTATTCAAACAAACAATATCTCTGGTTAACAGAAAATGACAAAACGTATGAATTTGATCATATATCTAGTATGAAAAGAACTGGAAAAATATCTCAACTCGCTATCAGAAACATTAATCATAATTCAAGAATAGGGAAAAATCATGAAACAAGCATCGTGTTATCAAATCTATGACTACAATTCCGTCGGAGGAGTTGATTGAAGCTCCTGTTCTATCTTCTTTAATGTAATGGGTCCTGGTAGCAGATTGCGAAAACCACACATTAGAAGGAGAAATAGTGAAGATTCGGGAGTGTCCTTGATCGATGTTCTTGGACAAGGGAAGCGGGCTCGTTCCGGTGATTCTTACTAGAGGTGTCAACCGGGCTGGGCTCGGGCCGGGCCATGTAAGCCCGGAAAATTAGCAGTCTGGGCCGGGCTTTTAGAGAAATATTTAGGCCCGGCCAAGCCCCTAGTCCCATTAAAATACGGGCTGGTCTGAGCTTGAAAAAAAAATTAAAATTTTAGAACTTTTAGTTTGAGTGTGATTCATTCTTACCCATCTAACACTCACTAAAAATTGTTACGTTTTGGTGGAATATGTGAAGTCGAACCTCCCTCAAATAAATTGTAAATATTTTTTCGTACTTCTCCCTTGTTTCAACGGTATGTTGATATCGTTTACTTCTACAATGTCGAAGAGTCTTATTAGGCGACATGAACTCTATTAACATTTTATATCTAAAACTTAAATAGAATTACTTATTAAACCAAGTGTCTGACTTTTAATGAATGTCATACTCACAAATTAAAAGAATTCTTTGATCTAACATGGACAAAATGTGTAGTGGTTTAGTCGTGTTCCTAATTAGTAAAAGCGAAGCTTTTAATTGTGTCTTAAACTTTTCAAACCAATTTAAATATGTTGACAACTAATACATTATAATTCAAGTCAAATACCAACTAATATGCTTACTAAATATGTCGGGCTTTTCGGATGAGCTTAGCGATGGCCGTTAAGACCAGGCTTTTTGGTCAAGCCATGTATAATAGGTGGCCCTAAAGCCCCAAACAAATATTCGGTCCCGGTCACGGCCTATATTATGAGCGATTCACTGCCTTTTACTGAGGCGGGCAGACGGGCCCTCTAATTCTTACTTATATTTGGATGTGGAAACAACTCCGACTAAACGTCAAGCTAAGTTGTTAGTTTTTTCGGAGAACACTACCACGTCTAGTCCCATGAGATCGCAGAGCAATCACCTTGACATCATGAATTGTTATGCTTGGGCTGCGTGGGTTAGCGAACATGACGATTCAAGAAGTTGGAGATATGTTCGCGCCAAAGGTAATGCTCAATTAGTGTTCTTATCAGAAACTAAGGTTATGAATTGGAGGATAGACTACATCAAGCAACGTTTCAATGTCTGCGGCATTTCGGTAAATGCTAAGGGTATCTCGGGAGGACTGGCTTTGCTTTGGTCCAAACACTTGGATGTTTCAATTCAGAGTTTCTCGGATAACCATATTGATGCCTTGTTTTCCGAGACTCGGCGGACCCTCCTTGGCGTTTTACGGGGTTCTATGGGGAGCCGGATCAGTTGCGCCGCCAAAGCTCGTGGGCTTTATTACGTCGCCTAAGTGCTTTGTTCTCTATTCCCTGGTTATGTTGCGGGGATTTCAATGAGATGCTGGATGCTTCTAAGCAACAAGGTGGTGCTTTAGTTGCCCCCAACCGCGTTCATCAGTTCCGCGAGGTGCTTTTGGATTCCGGTTTGTTTGATTTGGGTTTTTGTAGTGTATCCTTATACGTGGTCGGACAGGTGTCAGGCTCCCTACACCATCCTTCGGCGACTCAATCGGGCTCTAGCTATTTGGGTCTCGAGCTCGAGAGTTAGTCTATAAGTTTCGCTTTGAAGCAATGTGGCTAAAGTCTACAGATTGTGCTAATATAATCCGGGATAGTTAGGGTACGAATTCGGCTAAAGCTTCGGGTTTTCAAATCCACTTCATCTTCTTCCTCTCCTCCATCTTCTTTACCACCTCCACCCACACCCATCAATCCCCTTATCCTTATTCCATAAATTCCAGCTCCAATGGAGCAGCTGTGAACAGCTCCTTGGAACTTTTACTGACTCAATGAAGTCAGTAATTGAGCGACTTCACGACTCCTTGTAACTTTTACTGACTCAATGAAGTCAGAAGTTCTGACTCCATTGGAGCTACAAATAAGATGTAACATCTCCAAATCGGAACTTTTAAAGTTCCGATTTGCAGCTTTCGAAAGCTCCGATTTGGAGTTCGATTTGTGGGTGGTGAAGATAGCGATTCAAGAGTGACGATTATGGAGTTTGGTTGATGTATTGTTAGAAATAAAAGTTTAAAGATTTAATTGAACTTTTTCAGAAATGTTGTGGGTGGGTTTTGGAGAATTAGATTAAGACTAGGGACTTGATTTGTAATAAAATGAATAAAGGAAGAATAAAGAAAGGGAAAAATAAAAGAAAAAGGGAGGAATTTAAAAAAAAATGGAAAAAAAGGATTGCATTTTCGTTATTAATTGAAACTTTCTCGTCCACCTCAGCAAAGTGACAGTCTACATCAGCACTTCCGTTGACTTTTGGGGCTGGATGTAATTCTTAAATTTGGTTTTTGTAAAAATTGGGTTCATCTGTAATTTATGCCAATCCGGAGGTGAATCTGAAATGAGGATATATTTAAGGGGTAGTATATGTAATTTTCCCAAGTCAAATTGACATTTTTATTAAGAGACACATGTGACTGTTTGGCTAATAATTATAATCGCGTAAACCTGGTTAAAAACACATAAAAACATCTATTTTAACCTGGCTGTCTTGATCATGAAGTTTATGTAGCAATAATAATTGGTCGATAATTGGGCATAACTGAAGTGCTTTTATTCTTAAAATTAAAACATAAAGCCTAAAAAATAGGCAAACTATGCGTGAGAAAGGAAAAAAAATTCATTTTTGGTACCTTAAGTTCTGACAATTATCGTTTTGGTACCTTAAGTTATGACCGTCCAATTTTGGTACCTTAAGTTGTGTATTCGTCCAATTTTGGTACTCCGTTAATCAAACTTAACGGAACCGTTAACTTTGACCGAATTATTACGGAAAAAATCCATTTTTGGTACCTTAAGTTGTGACAGTTATCGTTTTGATACCTTAAATTGTGACCATCCAATTTTGATACCTTAATTTATGTATTCGTTCAATTTTGGTACACCGTTAGTCAAACTTAACGGAACCGTTAACTTTGACCGAATTAGTAAGAATTAGCATGAATTAGTCGATTTTCCGTTAAATCAGCGTGTGAATTAAACGCGCTCCAAATAAAATATTGATAAATTTTAATTAAAAAAATCATGATCAATAAAATCGACTAATATTAATAAAAAATTATTAATATTAATAAAATTTAAAAAAATAATTAATGATTACTGAAAAATCGACTAATATAAATAAAAAATTAATTCATGATCAATTTAAATTCGACTAATATAAATAAAAAAATATTAATATTAATAAATTTCAATTAAAAAAATTAATTCATCATCAATGGAAAATCGACTAATATTAATAAAAAAGTTTCATGATCAATGAAAAATTGAATAATATTAATAAAAAAATATTACTATTAATAGAATATTAATAATTTTTTAATTAAAATTTATTAATATTTTTTTAGGAGCGCGTGAACGGCTTGAAGAAAAATCGACTAATTCACTCTAATTCTTACTAATTCGGTCAAAATTAACAGTTCCGTTAAGTTTGACTAACCGAGTACCAAAATTGGACGAATACACAACTTAAGGTACCAAATTTGGACGGTCACAACTTAAAGTACCAAAACGATAACTGTAACAACTTAAGATACCAAAAATGAATTTTTCCCGCGTCGGAAAAGATGGCCCTATAGTCCTGTGTGTAGGTTTATAAAATGTATTGCCACATGTCACCTTCTTATTGCCGGGACAGGACCTGATGTATAGGAACAGGTACAGAAAATCTCGATTGTTCTGGTTCTGCCCTAATTGTTTGTGTTTATAATGGCTAGGGATGGCAATTTGGCCAGATCGGCCCAGTCAAAGTCCGTTTGACAGGCCTTTTAGGGTTGCCCAGCCAAACTTTCAGACCCACCTCGGGCCAACATACTAATAAACATTAAAATATACTATAAAAATAATTATTTTGAAATGAATTAAATAAAAGGATAAATAAATGACAGTCGTAGAACCATTTTCTATTAAAATGAAGATAATCATTTAAAAAATAATTAAAATAAATAGTCATCATTGAAAATCGAACTTGGATCTTAGGAAAAAATATACGTACATAATTTCAACCAATTAGGCTACATGTACCTATGCATTAATAATTATGCATAATAAACAACAATGTTCGTAATTCGTAAACTTAAAAAATAACACAACTACTTGCCCGAGCTCGACCAGAGCCCACAGCGGGCCTGGACCCGGACCCAAATTCCAGGTCCGGTCTGAACTTCCAAAATCCCGACACGTCTCATTGCCATCCCTAATAATGACATGATGTAAGGGCTCAATAAAGCATCATTAATTTATATAGTAACACCGCCCCCCGCATTTAGAAACATAACAACATCCGTTTTTGTAAAAAAGAAAAATTAATTTGAATTGACAGAACTCAATTCAAGTTTGTAGTGAAATTGTTTTTACTTTTTTAATAATTGAAGTTGTGTAGTTTGTCTTTAGCATGGTTGGAGGGGTTACATAGTTTACCCCTAATATAGTGTTAGTATAAATATATTTAGTATTTTGAAAAGAATACAAATCTATTTGAATTGAGGACCCTAATCTCACGTAACATAAATTTGTAAAGAGTTCTCTGAGACCTTTTACTCTGACCATAGACCAACAGTTAGAGTTATCAAATTAAGAAAGGGGTAATACATTATCTGGGTATTTGGCTTAGAACTTGAGCAATTCATAATTGGGTTTTACAATCCCATTTTAATTGGGCAATTAGTTGGAAAAAGATAATTGAGTATGTTCCATTCTTCCTTTTACAAACCTACAAAATTCTATAAAATTTTAATTCTATACCAAACACGAATTTTAACAACTCAATTATAATTTAGTCATGCACTATTCATCAATTTAATTTAATTAAAATGGACTCCATTATAATTCCGAACCAAACAACCCGTATTACCCGTATTACACTTAAAAAGGGCTTAATTTTCCTTGATAGAAAAAGAGCCCTATAGTAGCCGGTACAACATACATACCCATTGTTCTAGCAGTACTAGAACTTAATTCTATGAAACTCAAACCTGCTACATCACATTACATTACAATAGATGTTAATGCAACTAAAGACAAGACAAGTGAACCAAAATTAAAGGAAATTGGAAGCTGTGAAAATCTGTCACTTTATCTTCTTCACATTCAACTTTGCTGCAGATTTTGCTGCTATTAATTGTTCGGAGGCTGTTGTTGTACTGTCGGATATCTCACTGTACCAGCCAGGATTCCCTGCTGTTCAATCTGCACCATCCATTTATTCTTCAATATTCTTCAATCTCATTCGAGTAAGAACTTATTAATAAGCCGTAAAACTGTTTTAGTGGTCAGTTAAGTGACCAATCTTATGTATTATGTAACCAATTCAACCGGTTTTACACCAGTTAAGTGTGAAATTGAATTTTCACAATCATCAACAATACTTTATTTACTAATTACTAGTGTACTACTTACTCCATCCCAACACAAACTTCTCACTTCAATTTTTTACGGTCAATCGTATTCAACTTTGATTGCGAATTAATATTAAACCACAAATATAAAAAATTTAATTAATTACCTCGAGCAGTTCATGGAGTTTATTTTTCAGGTAACAATACTCGCATTCCAGTATCTCCAAAGCTCTCATACACCTGATCATCAAATTCACTACAGGTTAAATTCAGTATAGTTTTTTTAATTCTCCGATCGTAATTCTTTCCATGTTCACACTTGGTTTATTTTCTTAATAACGTTCAAACAATTTTATAATATGCATGCTTGCATAGTTGCATAACTAATTTATATAATCCCTGTGTTTATTAATTAAGTGTCAGAAAATTGGTCATCAGCTTGTTTTAAAACTAGAAGCTGACAAATGTTTCTGTAGACATGCGAAAAAAAGCAAGGCTCAAAAAGGGTAAATCAGAATTTTGCTTAATTGGAGCATCTTTTATCGAACTACTCGTTTTGGTCTTGGACGAGGTTCTATTTTTTAACTCAAGGAAGTATGTATGTGCAGCTAAAAGTCTGGCACAAACAAACATTATGCAGAATAATTCGAAAGTCGAATTAGTACTACCTATGTTCCAGAACAAATGTCACTCATATGTAACCGTCAATATGTGACATTTGTTGTGATACAGAAATGTAATACGCACCCGGATCGGTTGTTTTGTTCGGTAATAGCACGAAAAGCGACACAGACGTTCCTGACTCTTTTAGCACCAATGCTGGAACTGCTACCAATGAACTGATTCAAATGCATTCCCATTTTCTTGTAGTCTGATAAATCTCTATCTGCACTGTAATCATAAAACACAAACAAACAAAACCAATCTTGAATTTCACAGTACGAGAATGAAGTTTATAAACAGGGTAGACAATGACATAGTGTAGTAACTAGTGACACGTACAGAAGTTCCCTGAGGTTTCTGAGGAGCTTTTCAGACTCGTGGAAGTATATGTTGACGACCTCGGAAACAAAGTTGGGAGATGATTCGTCTTGCAGTTGCTGAAGCTGCAGGAACTGCTCATCCAACACTCCCTGCCGTGATACATAAACCAAATTGTAAATTATAATGGTAAAAAAAAAAAAAAAAAAAAAAAAAAAAATACTCTAGTTCGAGACACTGTCAATTTCTAACGAACCTGATGGAAGAGTAATGCAAGCAAGCGGCTCATGTCGGCTCGCAACAGCTCAACGCTGAGACCAAGCAACCACAACGGAAGACCCGTCTTGTCGGATTCTTGGTAGACTTACAGTAATGTATTTGTAAGAAGAAGAAGAAGAAGGTGAATTCAATACTATTTCATGTATAGACAGAAAGGAAATGTTTCTTTGTTGGTGTAGAATTAGTTTGGTCGTAGGTAGGTAGCTGAGCAGGGTTCCTTAATTATGTTTAGTTTATGTCTGTGGAGTACCAGACAGAGTCCTTACAGACCAAACAGGTTCATTACAAACAACTGTAGGAGCAGGAATTCAAGAGTGAATGTTGGAGTTACATTCATTGCCTATTTATACAGGGAGAGGGAGCTAGGGAGATTATTATGTATACCAAATTATACCGAATTTATGTCTAATTATATGTTCTCAACGAACTGATTTGAACTGAACTGAACTAAACTTATTTGTACAATAAAAAAACTAAGCAAATTTAAATTGAACTGGTCTAAACTGAAATTAATAGTTTTTCAGATAAAAAAAACATAGCCTAATTTGTACAACTTGTGGTTCAAGGTGATTTGAAATGAGTTACATTGAATTTAAAATGGACTAGACTAATTGTAGTAACATTAGTACACCATTTAAAATTGAACAAGTGACATAATTTGACTATTAAAATTTAATTTGTTAACAATTTTAATAATTTACACAATTTTAAAAATACAAATTATATAAATTTACAAAATCCACTCCTAAATAGTCAATTTACATTTTTAACAAAATATGTTTCCTTCTTTCCAAAACTCCACACCTCTTCTTCTTTAATTACATTACCACCATCACAGTCACCGGAGCTCCGTCAATATTTTTTTACAGTAATCTTTTTTTAATCAAGGCATTCATTGAGGCTCGGTTTGAGCTTCTAGATCTGGAAGCTTTGCTCAACCTTCCACCATGGAAGCTCGACAGAGCTTTCACCATGGAAGTTCATGGAAGCTCGACATAGATTCCATGGTATACAAGAGCTACGGTCATTGTTTTTCATTAAAATTTTTCTTTAAAGAATAAATGCTTGTTTTGTGAATTTTTATTTATATAACGCCAATTTCAGATTGTTTTGGATATATTTGGGCTTTTCTACGGTCAGGCAGGCTTCCGCCCAACCTGACAACATGCAGTCAATAAAAAATTAGCACATTTATTCCATTAAATGTAAAAATACTGAAATTAAAAAATAAGCAATGCTAAAATATTATATTTTTATAAAAAAATTAGAGGGTAAATTTGGATTTTTTGATAAATATTTGTATTTTTTAAATTTAAATATTCATAAGGTGAAATGGCTGTATTGCCTTACGACCTTTGGCGATTTAATATGGACCGTTAGATAAAAAAATCGAATGGTGTATAATAAATTGTCTGTTGTCAGGCTTCGCCATGCCTAACCGTATAGAAGAGCCCTAATTATTTTCTCAAGGACTATGGACTATGTTTTGAGGTGTTTAGGTTATTGGGTATTAAGTCTAATCAACTTGTTTGGCTTTGAGTTAATTTTAATGACAAGGAATTAGGCTAATCCACGAATAGTATTTGAGTGTAGATTAAGAACTAAGCATGATGTGTTTTGGGAGTGGTTAGGCTAAGGGCGTTAACTCCACCCAACTTGTTTGATATTGAGTTAATTGTGATGATAAGGAATTTTTCTAATCGAGGAATAGCATTCGAGTAACTATTTGTTTTGAAGTGTTTAGGAGTGGTTAGGATAAGGGACGTTAACTCCAATGAACTTTTTTTTCTTCATATTGAACTAATTGTAAATTTGTAATGGTAAGGAATTTCGCTAATTAGGAATATTATTTGAGTTAGATTTTGAACTAAGTTTGAGGTGTTTGGTAGTGGTTAGGTTAAACGGCGTTAACTCCAATCAACTTGTTTTATGTTGAGATGATTGTAATGCTAAGGAATTTTCTAATCCAGGATCGGAATAGTATTGAGTTAGCTAGATTAAGGTATAAGTTTTGAGGTGTTCGGGAGTGTTTAGGCCAAGAAATGTAAATGAAGGATATATATAGGGGGGTGTTTCTTGCGGTTATGGACATTTCTTATTCGAAGTGAAAAATCAATGGATTGAGTTTAGGGTTGTTAGGGATCAAAATATTTACGAACAATTTGTGAGAAAGCTCGGCTAGAATTCGAACAATGTAAATTTGCTTGCGAGCAAATTCGATTCAACTTTGAGCGAGTATGAAACACTATGGTAAAACTGTCTACCAAACAAGTCCTTGTTACTCCTACTATAGCTTATGTGTTTCTATTGGCTGATGATAATGCCAGAGCATAAATTCTACTACCAAAGCAATTTTAATTATTTGTGACACTTATGACACATTTTTGTGACACATATTAAATCTATAAAAGAAAAATTGCTCTGGCATATTTAACATTTTTGCTCTGGCATTATCATTTACCTTTTATATTCTCTCGGTATTTGGGTTGTGTCAGGTCTAACTCTTATCCGTGATATAAGGAAGAGTGAGGATTTGAAAGTGGGAACCCCCTTCAAATCAACAAGGAAAACGCAAATGCATTTGCAGACCATCCTCGAGCGATATGAATACACAAACTTCCCCAAAATTTGATATTTAGATTTAAAATTTTGAAAGAGGAATGTTTAAAATTGGGGTCGAGGCACTTTCTATGTGATGAAACTCATGTGAATAAATTAAAATCACTAATTCACTACCCTTTTGTCAGGTCTAACTCTAATCCGTGGTGTAAGCAACTAGACACTAGTATGTTCGTATTTAAAACTCAAAAATTGCTTGGAGGGCACTACCCTTTTACTCGAATTCAGCACTTGTTCAAACTGAAAGAATGTTATCTCATTAACATTAAAGCATTAAAACTGAAAGAATGTTATCTCATTTGAATGTGAAACCTCATGCAGAGGTGTCGCATACAATTTTACATTAACTCTCAAACCCCGGTTAAAAGACTAATGAGAAAATATCAATCGCACATAGACTTGACACTCATGTTTGTTCTGTTCCAAACAAAATACATACTTCCCTGTCCCAAAACAGCTATTGCGTTTTGAACGTTCTTCCGACAAATTCGTTACATTTGATTGGATAACACCGATAATATAAAGTTTATATTTGATTATATCATTTCCAATAAAGTAAAATCTTATAATATACATATTGATAGTATATCCCTCAATTGATTTTTTGTGTTCAAAATGAAATGTAACAAATGTGCTAGAACAGAAGTAAAATTTTGGTTGTTACTTGTGTCTAGCGATGTTAAACGAGTCGAGTCAAGTATCTTATTACTCGAGATCGGCTCGTTAACAAACGAATTATTTTTAAAGCTCAAGATCGAGTTAGGATAAGTAGGCTCGAGTTCGTCTCATTTCGTTCGAGCTGAGCTCGAAGTCATTACATATTTAACCGCCCGAGTATAATCGAGTCTTATCGAGTATCGAGCCGTACTCGACTTGATAATAAAATGATACAAATTTAGACTCAAGCTTGGAATAGCTTATCGAACAAGACGATCGAGCACGGCTCGATAAGTCTTGACTCGTGTAATTGCTATAATGTTGTGCCAATAAGAATGTGACAGGGTAGGCACTTTGGCAGACTAGTACCGCAACATCCAGGGTCACGTTTGATGATGGTCTACTGCTTATTTTGATTCATTATAACACAAACTATTTAACTATGTTATCTTCTATATGTCCTTTTCTTACTTCTCACTTACATAAAGCACCTTTTCTTTTCACTTTCTCTTCCCTTTTTGTATTGTGTATTTGTGTTAATGTATTATCTTCCACTTCTCATCTAATAATAACACTTCTCTCCCAGGAGAATTTTGTCCTATCCGATGCATGAACATAATTCTATTATGAATGAGCTAGCTAGATATAGTAAAAGAACGAGTCGCATTGCTCTAATTATAATCATTTTAAATTAATTCACACATATCTTTCGTTATGTATGTATTGTGACAATTTACAACTCTAATTACCATTTTTCAAACACGATGTGTATTGATAATTTTGATCTGATATGATAATTCTTTGTGTTCCTCAGTCATTTTGTAATTCGTCCGGTTCCACCTCCAGCATTGTGAGTGTAGATTTGATTGGCTAAGGATGTTTCAGTCTTCATTCAATATATGGTCCTCAAAGACTCAAAGTCCCCCATGATTTTGCAATTAACTTGTTCAATATTTCACAGTTTTAGTCCCTTTGAGAATGTGTTCTCTAATATATCCCAGGTTACATGATTGTCCAAAACTATAACCTAAGAGGAAGGAGTGAAGTAAGTATGGAATGAGAAGCCGCTACCAATTTTTTATTCAAGACATGGAAATTTTTGGAAGGATTAGTTTTTTTCTTTTTTTAAGCAGCAAAAAAGTTCTATCTTATTCGTAATAACAAATACAAGAAATATGGGAATGCTCCCATCTCTATAGAAAAATACGAGAAGCATAAGAAATGCTCTCCTACTCCCCATACGACATCCACATGGTGCTAACCGAATACTCCACCTCCCAAATCTACAATTTGACCGCCTCTCAGTAACAACCATCCACATCCATCTTTTCAAATTATAAGTACACCAAAACCAATTTAATCAAAATATTTGACCGTCCCCTATACCAAGTTAGACACTAAAAAATTTAAAACTAAATCGGTCCAATCTAGTTACCTTAACAAGAAATTCAAGAGACGGACGGTGTCCTACACCAAGTCTTGACCAAATAAGATGGAATATATAACTTTTGTACACTATTCTTATCATCTACTTTGTTTCTAAAGCTTGATTATATAATTTTATTAAATATTTTATCATCATAGTCTTAAAATTAACTTGTATTTGAGGGTGACAACTATATATTCAATCTTTCCCAAAAAGAGTTGTTAGTTAATTAGTCACCTTATTTTCAAAAAATCTGTAGTAGTTTTTAAAATTAGACATCACGTTATTCATTTAATTGACATCAGAAAGGAGACTTATTATTTTGATCAAGTAAGGAGAAATCAACCGATAAATTAAATATGAATCGTATGAAAGACGGAGTAAGCAAGCAGTCGAGGACGGGCATATATGTCTGGTGTGAAGCATGAGAAATGTTGATCACGCTGGGAATGGATTAATCAAGTATGGATAGTTAATCAGCTCGAGAAGAATGCGGGGTATCTACCAGACCAAACCTTTTCATGACAATAAGGCTGCGATATACTAACATAGAATGCAATATAATACTACTTCACTATAGAATAACAAGATAGTCGTTCGTACAGTAGATTACTGCATCATGTACGCTTAGTGGCTGGCCGCACTAGCTCTGCCCACAGCCGCTACCTGTGGGCTGTGATGAAACCAATCATGCGCGCTACCTACCTACCCTCAATTATTTTCTTTCGTTTCTAGTAGTAATTTTTTTTTTTAAGTGTTTTTCCTACCTGTGATTTGGCACTCAGATGAGTACCATCTCATAGTAGCAATAATTTTACACATTGGGCTCATCTTTGGGAAAATTTCTTTTGGTCCCCTTAAATTTGGTTCAATTACAGATTCAACCTCCTATTTTAAAGATTTACAGTTTCATCTAAAAAGTGAACGGAAATTTTTTTCTAATTTCAGATTAGTCCAAAAGTCAACAACCGTGTTGACATGGATCTATTTTTTGGTTATGTAGAGGGAAAAGTTGAAGTTATTAACGAAAATACCATTAATTATTTTGGTTTTTCAATTTCTTTAATCCTTCTCCTTATTTTTCTTTTCTTTTCCCTTTTTCTTTATTAATCTGTTCCCGAAAATTACAAATTCAAGTACCTAGAAAACATCTAATTATCCATTGGGCACCCATAGATTTTCTAAAAACCTCAAACAAATCCCTCGACTTTTTAATCGAATCGAAATATCAACGAACAATAATCAAAATCAAACCAAAACTGGAGATGAAATTACGAGAAGTTCCAGATGCAATTGGAGCTGTAAATGGTGCTCCATTGGAGCTTAATTACAGCTCCATTGGAGATGCAAATTGCAACTCCAATGGAGATGTAATTAAGCTCCAATGGAGCTCCATTTACAGCTCCAATGCAGCTCGAATGGAGCTAATTTACAGCTTCCAATGGAGCTGTAAATTAGCTCCATTCGAGCTGCATTGGAGCTGTAAATGGAGCTGTAATTAAGCTCCATTAGAGCAGTTTCTATAGCTCCAATGGAGCTGCTTTTACAGCTCCATCATACAGCACCATTGGAGCTGTTTTATAGCTCCCATGGAGCTGCAGAAACAGCTCCATCGGAGCTGTTTTAAAGCTCCGACGGAGCTGTATTCAAGCTCCGATCAGAGCTATATTTGAAGAAGAAGAAGTGATGTAGGAGGAGGAAGAAGAAGTGGGTTTGTTTGTTTCTATTTTATTTTATCTTTTCTTTATTAAAAGTTTTTATTTTATTTTATTTTATTTTATCTTTTCTTTATTTATTTAACTTTAAAAATTCCAACTGGGACAGAGAAATTGTGATATTTGAGTGTTAGTCAACAGAAAGGGGGTATTTTTAATTGTTTCAAATCCAGGGATGAATCTATTTCGGGGTCCAATTGCAGGGGTACTGTATGTAATTTTCCCTTGATTCATATATGGTGTCCGACTACCACCACAAATGGTGGTGACGGGCAACTGTCATTACCCGTGGAGCTAGATATTTTATTTAGGCACGGTAAAATTTCATTAAAAGATTCGCAAAATAAAAGAAAATAATAGAAAAATAAAAATATTCTATCTACAAATCGCATAAATAGCACAGGAACCTCATTTATGAAATAGCATAAATCCACCTCTCTTACAAGAGTAAATTATGCTATTTACAAATCACATGAACAATATACTATAACAGATCAAGAAATCCAGGCTACTCACTTTGACAGTGTTCACGACAGTTTGAAAGACAAAGGAGTCAGAGAGATGGGATAATATGCTATTGGTGTGGAGAAATTTGGACGAGTCTATCGGTAAACAATACGTGTTTGCATAATGTATATCTAATGTTAATGTCAAGGGGCACGGCACAACCTTTGGGTTTTGCTCAAATTTTTAATAACTCAGAATTTTCTTTTCCATTAATTTTGAGTGAGAAAAAGTAAAGGAACATACTAAGTCGCACCTAATAGGAATGTACCACACAAGCCATAAAAAAAAATCAAAAATAAAAAAAATTGAAGGTTTATTAAGCCTAAAATTGCCTAGTTTATTGTTTGCCTATTTTCGCGGATCCTTATTTTATCCGAATTGGGCTTCTCACGGGTTTCGGGTTGGATCCAGATAGTGGAGGTTTTATCTGGATTCAGTATAAATAGCCATTTCTTTCCATTTTTTACCTTTTCTATTTCATTTCCTCTGTTCTTCTTTTTTAGTCGTTTTCTCTCCAGCTTTGGAAACAAAACCCTAGGTTTCTCCGGCTTTGGATCGCTTCGATTCATCATCGTGTTGGGCGAAATACAGGAGAAACTGGAGGAAGTCCAAATCGATTCGCCATCGTTTTTGGGTAAAATACAGGAGAAAATGAAGGAAGTCTGAATCGAAATCGATTCGTCATCTTTTCAGTAGTTAATCTCTTTGATTATCAGCTCCAAATTGGCGAGCCAACCCCTAGGTAATCTCTTTGATTTCATCTCGGTTTTTCTCTCTTCTTTTGGCGATTTTTCCTGGATTTGACAAAACCTAGTTTCTGGAGCGATTTTCTCTGGATTCATTGCGCGATCATCTGTTGAAACTCGATTTTAGTGTTTTTGAGTTCAATTTGTTGCTTCGTTGTCTGTTGAAATTTGTTCCGCGATTTTTTGTTGCTTCGTTGTTGAGCTCAATTTGTTTCTTCGTTGTCGAAACTTGATTCATTGCGTTTTGTTACTTCGTTGTTGTTGTTGTCAGTTGTTGAGTTCGATTTTGCGATTGGAGGATCGTCCTCGCCACCTCCTCCAGACACTCGCTCGTCAAATTTCGGTGAGGATCCTCCTATCAGAACGTGGAGTTCATTCGACTCCAAAGCCAGTGCTTTTGCTATCAGAGTAATCTCTCTCAAACCTACCCTGCTTCAGCTGTTTGTTCATTTGATTAGGTTAGGTAGTTGTTAGTTGTTACGCCTTCAATTATGAATTGAGGATCAGATTATGTGTTCTAATTGGTGTATTTTAGTTGAATTGTTTGAATTGAGGTCTGCTGATTGTTTCGTTGGTGATAATGTATCCTGTAATGTATAGTTTTAGCTGATGTATGAGGTTGAATTTACCTTGCTCTGTTTGGGGTATAGTAGCTGAATTGTTTGAATTGAGGTCTGCTGATTATTTCGTTGATGATAATCTATCTTGTAATGTATAGTTTAGCTGATGTATGAGGTTGAATTTACCTGTTTGGTGTATAGTAGCTGAATTGTTACTTGTTATTCAAGATATGTTTGTTGACAATATATGTTTGACTTCTGCATTAAACATCTACTTTTTATGATTTTTAGATTTGCTATGTGGTTGTGTACATTGTATATGTTTTTTATAGGGATTTGTTGTTTGTTTGAATTTTCTGAATGTTTTGTGTGAAATTGTTTAGTTTTTAACATATATTGTCTACTTTTTAATGTTTTACAGCTTTTTGTGTGAAATTGTCTAGTTTTTAACATATATTGTCTAGTTTTTATGTAAACATCTTATGTTTTAGCTTTTAACACATATGGTCTAGTTTTTAACAATATTTGTCTAGTTTTTCATGTTATATATTTTTGTTGTGCAGTTGTGTTGAACTGTATAGTTTTTAGTATGTATTGTCTAGTTTTTATGTAAGTTGAAAAATCTAGAAGCAAAGAAAGCTGCTGATGAAAACGCTGGATTGGATGATTTGAAGAAGAATGCTCTAAAGAAACTAAAGCAATCGAAGAAAAATTAGTGTATAGTTTTTACAACATATTGTCTGTTTTGTAATTGAATTTTCTAGTTTTGTAAATGAATTCTCTAGTTTTATTACTTGTCCAGAAATTTACTTAGTGTAACATAATTGTCTATGTTGTCTAGTTTTTACTTCCTCCGTCCCGTCCCAAGTTACCCCTTTTGACTTTTTTCGATCAACCGTTTTCAACTTTGGCTACGAATAAATCTTAAACGGTAAATGTAAAATGTTCAATTAAATTATATTATGATACTTTAGGTACTAAAGTTTCATAATATAATTTAATTGAACATTTTACATTCTTAAGATTAGAATAATTTAATCAACAATGAAAAAAAAGTCAAAGTGGAATAACGTGAACGAGAAAGTACATTATATTGTCTAGTTTATGAAAGGAATTCTCTAGTTTTTACATGATATTAAATTTACATTATATTGTCTAATTTTTACTTGATCCGTTTTTAATGAATCCGGGTCAAAGAATCCACGAAAAAAAACTATAATTGTCTAGTTTTAACGTTTGAAAGGGACTTTCAGGACTCTTCTATATATAGGGGTCTTTCGCAATACGGATTCAAATTGAAAAACCATATATCACCCCTCATTCAGTTGAAGGTGAATGCAACCAAATTGTAATTTACACTATAGTACTTCAACTAAACAAAAGTCAACCATTATTTATCTCTCTGAACTCAAAAAAACATAGTATAAAAAAACAAATTTTGATGAATTGCACTGGACCAGTATCTCGTGGTTCAGGGAGTTAGAACTTATACAGTATATCCATAACAAAATGGAAAAATGACAACTTATAGCTTCATACAACTTAAGTCTACCGAATCCCCAACGTAAGTGAGATTCTAAGTGTTCATAACCCAAAACGAATTACACTTACGATAAGAATTATTATATACAACCCAACAATGTAATTACTTCCGTTGTCTTTGAAGGTGAAATTCTGTTTATATAGACCAAATCATGCGGCTACTACATGCTCATGCTATCCTCAATCATACATTCCGTCTTGCTCCCAAATATCAACCAAAAAGTCTACCATTTCCTGCCAGTTTTTAGATCAAACCGTCAAAAACAAGCCCCGGAAACAACCTAACTAAACAGACTTGCACAGAGTTGAATAGGTTTTGTTCAAAGGATCCGCAAACAACCTAAATAATTAAACAGACTTACACCGAGTGGAATAGGTTTAGAAAACCGCTTGTTGCTGCTAAGTAAACTTTCATAAGAAGCATTCCAACTGCAAAAGACAACATTTTACCCATGCTGGGATGACACAGTTCTGACAAAAGATACCAAAAGAAGAGTAATGAAATAGCCAACTGTTCACTAAAGATTACAACAAGGTAAATAGCTAAAAGAAGGTAAATAGCCTCCAAATCCCATATATGGAAAATTATTACCTAGACCATATCTATCTATTAGGCCTTCTAGGTTTAGATTAAAAGCAACAACTTCGAAAAATATCAAACTTCACTCTCATAATGGGGTAGTTCTTAGCTAACCGGAATTTTGAGTTTCTTGTCATATCGCAAAGAAAGCCACCAAAATATCCATTACATGCTACAATTGTAATAGAATAAATAAAGATAAATTACTTCAGCATTAGGAAGCTCCTTTAAAGTGCTTTGCTTATTTACTTGAGATTTTTACTAATTTATGAATTCTTAATGACTTGAAATTGGAGACTTGCAAGTGAATTCCTCTTAAGAATACAATCAGCTATTAGATGGTTCGAAGCCGCAAGTCCAGATGTGTTGTTTATGAAGAGCAAGTGAACTACTGACAAAAAAAGAAAGGTTTAATTTTACAGTATCTGTTCTAAACTGATACTCGGTCATTAGTAATTACATATTGAAAATAGTACTTTCCCGGTTCCGTTTCAATCACGGCATGTTATAAAAATAAAACTGAATTGATTAACTAATCATCATCTCCTTAAGGTAACAATTCTTCACGGTCCAAACACTATTCACTTGTAAAGGTTTTACCATAGTTCTTTTCTACCAGTCTCATTGAAGTAAACTAGTTTTTTGGTATGTTTAATTTGAAATTATTGTGAGTTGTAACATTTTAGTTTTTGGGGCTTCAAATAGAGTGAAGCAAAATATGAATTTGGACATAGTTGGAACACAATTCAAGATTATCTTCTACACAAGAAATTTGTCTTGTCTTGTGCTTGATAAACAAATTAGGTTTTTCAGCATGTATTAAATTTCATTACTTGTTACGTACAGTAAAAGGCGTTACGTCAATTTGGACAAAATTCCACAACCTTTTCTGAATAAAAAAAATACATGCAGATTCTCTCTAATGAGTAATGACTATAAGCTGGACAAAGAAATATAAAGTTTGCTTTAATATTACCAAATAGAAGAGTATAACTGTATTTTGCAATTTTTGTTTCTGGAAGTACACTAATTAGTAGCCCTCTTAGAAGCCCATGGCTCATCGAAATTTTGATGAGTCACCAACTTGTTATCCACTCACAATAAAGTTTTGTGTCATGTGGGACAAACAAATTGGGCTTTTACCATTGTAAGTTAGAAATTGGCAAGGCTTCTATTGAGTCTTTTCAAATAAAAAAAATGTTATAAGCCCCTCCAAAAAGCCCAACCATTGCTAGTGGCCTAAGTGGTACTTAACAACTCTTGAAAGAAAAAATCAACGACCCAACCACCCCCCCCCCCCCCCCAAAAAAAAAAAAAACCTCCTCCTTTCTTTTCTCAACCCCCAAATATTAGGTACTTGATAGGATTACCAGCACGAAGTGTTTCTCCATAGTATAGGGTTTGTGGATATTTGTAATTCCACAGGGGTATTTTGTGAAATTTATCAAAAGTAATATACTCATATATAACTCAAAGAAGTCAATGCACATCGCTGTCACAAAAACTGGGCCTGGAGAATTCAACCAGCACAGACACAATCCAAATCAATAAAAAATGTGCATGCTCAAGAGTAGAACAAACATGTACGGACAATTTTATTTACTAAATTTCATTATGTTACCTTAATGTGGGCTCACGAAGCTGGTGTGCCTTAGTATCGCGCTTTTTATTCCCTATCCATTTCTGCCTATTCTGGTTCCAGAGAAGAAGACCTATAGCAACATCCTCTTCATATAAGATTTCAATTGTGCATAACCACATCATGCAAGTCGCACCAATAAGAATATAAAGAAAATATGCAAACCAGCTGCACTTAATCACTGATGCTAGGCAGGATTTAAGGATATTATACTTTAGATTCTATTTCCCTTGAGCAAATAAATATACTAATATAGATATAGAAGTGTATCAGTATCATAAATTTAGGGAACTTAGGCAAAAATAAATAAAAAATAAAGGTATGTGTGGTTTCAGATACTTCAAAAGAATGCGTGTTGTAGAAATTCAAAACAGAAGCAATAGTGAGCACCAGAGAATCATACCCCCAATACTCCTGAAATGCTGAAAAGGCAAGTAACATAAACAATTCCGCAAAAATACAAAAGGGAACAACTGACCGTGATTTACAAATTCAGATGGTTTGATCGAATTTCCCTCGCCATGAGCATCATTATACTGAGTCAGCGTACTAGTAGATGAGATGCTTCGATGTGATTGTACTGCACTATACTCCATGTCACACGTGCTAGTTGCCAAATAATCCTCAAATTGGTTGGGATTGGAAGATAACTGAGCCTGGGAATTCTGCCTTGTCCAAGGCTCCTTAAGCGAGGAATTCAGTTTGGGCTTACTATCGCATGCAAGACAATTACTGCTCTGTTCCAAATGACCAACACAAGCTGTAAGAAATCAACACAACATATTGAAAATGCTTATTTGTATTTTCGATTAAAGACTGAGAAGATATAAGCTCAAAGAGAAGAATCAATCAGAAAGAAATCTTGCTTTATGAACATAGTAAGAAACAAAAAATGAAAAGGAAAAAAAACCTAAACGTTATGTTTTCTCCAACAGTGATTCTTCATACAGTAATTAATACTTAAATTTGATATTCGAGACTTCGATCATTGTTGGTTTTGTCCAACAATCACACTGAAGTGCTAAAGTTCCTAAACTTTGATCCCAAATAACTAGCTTAACAGAAAACAACTATTCCACATATCCAAATCCAGACCACGTATAGCCACTATAAAGCTATTCGAATTTCCATTATGCAAAATGTTAGAAAACATTGCAGATAAGACTGGCACAGGAAGCTACATCAGGGACTACGTCTAAATTATGTTACCCACATGACAGACATGTATGCATGAACTAGATGCAAAACCAATTATAACTTTTTTTCATATAATAGTGAATTATTGATGATGAATGGATGAAATCAAGATTAACCTGATCTTAATTTCATCTTGAATAATTTAAAAAACTGTTCCAATCCCTTTGCATGCAGTAATTCAGACTAGATGTGACAGACACAATTGCTTGTCCATGGACTGCCCACACTAGGCAACAGTCAACAATTACTGAAAGGGGAAACTTAATCGGTTGAACCAGAAAAACAATTTCAGCAAACACATTTTGTCACACTGAAGTATATTCCACAGCTTTATCTTTTTTTCTGTGTCACTCACTCTTATGTATAAGGCCAAAACGAGATGCATCAATCAAATTAGACACATATTACATCAAAAATCCATTTGAAGAAAAAGAGACCCCAACTCACAATCCACAACAAAATCCAAATTCTAATCCAGAATCAACAAACAAAATGAGCAAAAGGGACAAAAGTGTAAAGCTGAATGAGTGGAAAATGAGATTATATATACCCCATGGAAGCGATGAGATGAAAAATCCAAGCCGCAATAGATCCAAAGCGAATAAGAGCACCAACCATTAACATCGATCTAATTGCTGAAAACTAGCTGAAGTATTTACATAACAGCAAATAGAAACAGTGAATTTAGTATGTAGAGTAAAAAATACTACATAATTGGAAACAAAATTGGATAGAGATGGAATTGAAATTACTAGAGAGAGGAAAGCATTTGAGAAGCCATCATCCTCCTGTATCGCTCGATGATCTGTGGATTGATTGAATTGATGAGGCTTCTGGTTTGGAATGGGAATATGGGAGGATAAGTGGGTGGGTGAGTGGCTTCGTTTACGCTTCTTCCTCTCTCTTTTCTCTGCAATTCAAGTAACCAACCGTCAATACTTCTTTCTGTATAATCTTCTCAGACAGAGCTAAATGGGACAGCTCAAAATACTTTCCTTTTTTTTGAACTTACAACAATGTTAAATTAGATGATTATATACATTAAAATACGAACTCTAGATAATTTATCTAGAAATGAGATGACCTGAACATATATTGTTAAAAAATTTGATGATATTAACTAAAACGTCTTTATTGTCAATATTGTATTTTACATATTTACAAGAAAAAAGACACATTTTGTTAATAATATAGGCGTTTTTACTAATAACTCGATTATTTAAATGAAAACATAAATTAGTATCTAAATAGTATATTTAAAGAATTTTTGAATGATTAAATGAAATAGAGTGTAAATGATTGCTACTTCCATAACATGACGTCGAGAGTCAAACATGATTTAGTGTAAACTAAAAAATTGGTGATATCTTTTCCTTCTATTAAATAAAATATAAGAAATGAAATCATGGTAGGTTTAAAGTTTGTGACAAGTTGAGCACTTGTTAATATAATGTTCGGTTTAGTTAAACTCTCATTTTAATTGAATTCGAGTAATATTTATGTTTGTACTTCAATTTTAATTGAGGTTAAAATTGATCATTTTTTAATTGAGACAAACTCAATTAATTCACAACACTTTTATCCGACCTATAAAATTTTACTTTATACCAAATACAAGTATTAACAGCTCAATTAAAATTTAGTCACTATTTATCAGCTATACATCAACTAGAATTGTGGCGCCCACTACGTGTGTGAAGCGTATTCCAGATCTACACTATGTGTTCTTTCTAAAATCTACACTACCATACAATACGTATTCTTATATATATTTACAAGTTTACAAAGTCTTGAGATAGACTTGTATTAGTGAGAAACTTAAGAGACGAATTGATGTTCTGAAGTATATGTGTTTTAAATAATATCAGTAATGTTTTATAAGTGAACATTTTATATAATTTTTTATGTATATGTATATATCATCGATATTCTAAGTAAACCTCCAATGTTTTTCTATATAATTGTAATGTTTGTTCGTCTATTTTAATTTATCCATAAGATGGTGACTTACCCATACAAGTTTACAAGTTAGTGCTATATTTTCTTAATTATTTACACACACAAATTATCGGAAGAGATGTGTATTCGTAAGAGACCTGAAAGACGAATTAATATTCTTAAGAATATATATAATGTTTTAAACAATATCAGTAATGTTTTATGAGTATATAATTTATATCGTTTTTTTATGTATGTGTATATCACCGATATTTTTAGTAAAATCTATAATATTTTTTGATATAACTGTAATGTTTTTCCGTCTATTTTAATATCTCCATAAGACCGTCTCTTAAAATACTTATTTATAAATAGACCGTCTCTTAGGATAATTATTTATATATTTATATATGTAAAGTTTTTTTTTATTAAATGTACCTCCAATTCTTCCCAGTCCAGAAAATCAAGACAGACCGACAATTAAGAATCCCAATCTAGTAGATGAAAAGCCGCACTTCTCTTCATGGTTTTCTTAATCCAACAACTGACCGTAACAGGAGAGCTCCAACCATCATCCATTGAAGTTCCATTCCACCCGTTACTATTGATGGCGGATCAAATAACTTCATAGTCTGAACCGAATCCAGCAAACAAGAATTTGTTGAAGGATAGAAAGCTGGAAAATTGATTTTGGTGAAAGTGAATAAGATCTGTTAAATAGCTACAACAATAGAAGGAGACTCTAACAGCAGAAGGTTTGTTGGTGTTGATTGTATTGGGAGTCCAAAGTTGTTAAAGAAATTCAGTGTAGCCCGTTGAACTGGGGAGGAATACATAAAGTCATGGTTCTTAATTTGACAACTGTTTCTTCCAACTTTCTTTATCATTTAATCTTCGGGCCTCACAAAACATCACATGTGTTGGATTTATCTGCTAGAGTGTTCCTCCTCAGCCCATCGCCGTCGTGGCATCCACCATCCCGAATAATTAATTGTTGTCTAACGCCACTGTTGATGCCGCACCGTTAGCTTTCTCACATAGAACAAACACACTCCAGTTTTGTTGTTTTCTTTCTCTGTCTTGATCTCCCCTCATATTCATTCTTATGTTTCACATCAGCTTTTTCTTCAACTCTATCTTCCATGAAGTGATTTTTGCTTTGGTGGGTAGTTGTGGTTTTATTGGTTTTGCAAACAGTAAACGATAGAAGCTTATTCACCGTAGATGAATCATAGTTGCAAATTATCCCCAAGAGAAGAGAAAGAAAAGAAGAGATGATAGCATAGAGTTGGATTGGAGAAGAATATCGGAAGAGAGAGAAAAATACTTTTGCGTATGATACACGCGGTTTAGTTGTGAGAGTGAGATTTTCCAGCTTTTTTGGGTGAATTCTCAAAATTGGATTCTCAGTTGGTTTCACCACGCGACTTTTGTTTGCTCATATCATTACTTTCGAGTTAAAGCCAAACAACTCGGGAATGATGTTTGAAAACAAGTTACTAAGGTAATTGAAATTTGATACTGATAAAAGTACCTGATCCGATTTAATGTGTATTGTCTCATAAGTTAGATAATACTCTCTCCGATCTTTTAAAAACTTTCTAAAAAGACTTTTTTTTGAACTTTGATCGTAAATTACGCTCAAACTATATAACAAAAAAATATAATAAAATTATATTATAAAATAAATTAAGTATATTTTACTAATATAACTTTGTTTTATACTTTTTACGTGTAATTTATGAAGAATTTACAAAAAAGCTCAAAAAAGCCTGTAAAGCTTTTAAAAGACCAGATATAATATATAATTTAAAGAGGAAAAATGACTTATGAGGTGACCTTTTTTTTAATAAGGTTCATGAAGTACCTTATTTTAAAGTTAGTGACTGAAAAAATAAAATAAGGTGAATGTCTACCAAACAACCTTATTTTAGTCAAATTAATTTATTTTGATCAAATAATGTAAAATTGACTTATAAAACACATTATGAGCTAACACCCAACATACACAAATACTCAATTCATTTTCACGAGAAGATTTTCATTTTGACTTTTTTGATCATTGTGTTCGATATCGATTACAAATTACTTATATTGTAACGACCCGGACTAGCCTCAATCTCGCATAACACATGTCATTTCCACACACTTTCCCTCAATCGCATGGGAGACTCCTAGTTGGTCACCCATCATAAAATTGCTCCAGAGCAAGCACACTTAAATTCTGGAGTTCTTATAGATGGACTCTCGAAAAGAAAGGTGTACCCTTAAATTGATATGAATAGGGTTATCCATCCCTTTAAATTTTTTGGACTTTATTTCAAACTTTAGGCGTTATTTATATTTAACATGATTTCAAAGTTTGAGATAATAACTAAAATGAACACACCTGTTCAAATCTCTAATGCGCTCATTACTTGTCATCTCGGACGTAGAATCAAATTGATGACCTTATGGAGTTAACAAATTTTCTCTGTGCTAATTGATTTATTCAATTGCTAATTGTACTATATTTTTAAAAAGTTAATTTAATTAGCAACTAAGTGAATGAGAATTATAAACAGTGTTTATAATCCATTTTGTCGACCACATCAGTAACACCCCAAATTTTAAAAGACGAATTATAAATAATATAATACGTGCTAGAGCGTGAGCTTTTAAAATCGGCGAACTTGACTTATTAAATTATAAAACGATACTAGACACATTACGCGTCAAAAGACTTGATATGAAATTCTTAATACTAAATCGTAAACCAGTAAAATAATGCAGCGGAACTTGAAAATCATAAAAGTTTGAGTACACAGTTTATAAATCATGAAACTAAAATGGTAAAGACGCTTTAGATCACTGCTCCGGCACGCTCCACTCCAAAAGCTCGACTTCAAATACCTAAAATTGATATTTTAGAAAGGGGTCAGTCGTGATCACTAACTGAGCAAGCTCCATGCACGTGCCATGACTTAAAGTTCTATCTTCATGTCTTTTAAATCTTTTAATCTGGATTAATGCAATGCAACCTATGACCTGACTTAACTTGACTCTTAACACTTGAACTTGTTCTTCTTGAAAACTCCTTAACTTGAACTTGAAACTTATCTTGAAACTTACTCTTGAAACGTCTTAAAATCTTAACATGATCGCGAGCTCACTTGGCATCGCAAGGTCCTACCCTAGCTCATGGTGGCCTCTTAAAACTCTTAAAACACGACTAGAGTCACTAATCACACTCTAGCCGATACTCTTGAAATTGCCACAAATGCATAGGGTGGTGTCCTTACGAGCCCTTATTTTTATTTAACTTTAAAGCTTGCATTACTCTGAACTTAACATTTTCTTAAAGTGAATGTATGATTTTTAGACTCTAACTCATGAATGCATGGTTCTATGTGTGTGCGTAAACACCATCTATCATATGTATAAATATATACATAGCAATTCAGAATGCTCCACACCATGATTAGCAGAACCAAGAAGGCTAAATAAA
This sequence comes from Plantago major, assembly GCA_026545765.1. Lineage (NCBI taxonomy): Eukaryota > Viridiplantae > Streptophyta > Magnoliopsida > Lamiales > Plantaginaceae > Plantago > Plantago major. Next base: position 34,875,197 of record CM048839.1, read on the forward strand.
CAAGAAAATATGCCATAGAAGGATTCTCGCAGGAAGGCTAACAAATGTAATTAGTGATTCAAATAATCATGTGATATTAACAACTTTAGCAAAACCAAATCATTACAGCACTAATCTCAAAAGATCAAACCATTAAACACTTCAAGTACACATTCTCTACAAATCGAAGCACGCACACGGGAGCATATAAAATAATTCACTGAGAAACATAGAATCAACTCATGCAATTTCATGTAGTTAACATAGTACTAACACCCCTTGTACCTTCTGCATCCAATTTCACTGGAAAGAACTAAAACTCATACAAACATGAATATAAACTGCACAAGGTAAACTTTAGCTATCGTGAAATTCCTATAACAACTTGCACACTAACGTGAACTATAAATCAATAACCATCACATAAATGTGAATAAACTCTAGGGGAATTTGCAAGCATATTACATATCAAAGCATAGATGACAAAAATCAATTAATGCAAGTTCGCAGGGAACTTGCCTTGAGAAATGAACGAGAGAGGCAAACATTGAAAACGGGTCGAAAACATAGCTCTCTGTTCGACATCAAATTATGGCCGGCTCAAACATCATAATGAAGATCCCTCCGGTGAAAATGTAGGCTGATATGTTACGAATCAGCTCTCCAAGAATCAGCTCGATCCGACGGTTAAAGAACCGGGAATCGAGTTTTGAACAAGATTGCATCTGGCAGAAATTTAACGCGCGAAAAAAAAAGTGACTTTGGCTAAAATGTTTTCTTTTGAAAATCCCTAGGTTTTTGGAAGACTAGGGTTTTGACAAGGGCTAAAAGATGGGCTCATAAAAGAATATTGGGCTTAACTTTAAGGAAAACAGTTTTAGGTCAAAGACTAGCATTTTACGAACTCCACTTAACGCTCAGTTCGTTCTAAAACGTTTAAATTCGAAATATGAATTTTTTGGCTGTTACTGTCAACTCAATAGCATATAAGTAGTCAAATTATCACCGATGACTAGTTGACTACCAAGCTAGGACAATGGCAAGTAGCATTTGGAAGTGATCAACTTGTACAAATCTACTCCAAGTTGTTTCATGCGTCACGCTTTGAAACTTTCCACTTACATCGAAGTGATATTTGGAAGTAGCAATGGAAGATTACTATTTCCACATTAGTAAAATGGTAGTTACATTTAAATATGAACAGATTACGAATTTTGAATAAGTATGATTAATTATGCTAGCTAGATTTGTAACGATAATAGCTTCAATCGGCCTTTGTCCTCAAACACCAATGATACTTTCAATGATCCATCCTAATAGTGATTAAGAGCAAACCACTATGGAATTATTATAAATGTATTTCGAAAATAAAGATGCACTTTCTTAGTAATGATTATCATTTCCAATCAATTATTAAATCTCTAAAAATTTAGAGCGTTATAAATTTAATCATATTGATTATCTTTTATTTGTATATTTAAATTATTTTTCACTAATAAGTATTGACAAACATGGACATTTTGAACGGGTTCAATCTGGTCGAAAAGTTTACGGGGATGTGAATTGACAAATCAGGTATGAAATTAGAGCCTCTGCAACGCATAATTTTCATCTTATGCGATGTCTAAATCTAATTGCGGGATTAAAGATGGATTAAAATCTCATGGAAAGGTGCGAAAGGTATCGAAACATCTCAATTTTTCAACTCTCAAAATGAATGAACACTACTGTTTAGTGAGTATGATATTTCGAAAATGAACACAACTGTTTTGTATAGTTAGTATGAAACAACCAGGCAGCACAACTAAAGAACCTAAAGAAAAAATGTACATAAGAGGGATTGCAAAATAGTACTAAAACACAAAGAAACTAGGGCAAGTCGATTATATTTAGTATCAAAAGACAGTACAAATATAGCAGACGAGCTGAAAAACTCAACCCAAAGCAGTATCAACAAACAAATTCTCACTAAAACCATATGCACAGCTCTGCAGCAGTTAAACATGATAGCTGCATGTTATGGCATAAAACATCTTATTGGCTTCAAACACAAAGTTTATAGTTCTAAAGGCAACACAAGCACTAAACCAGCTTGTAAATCACACACCTTAGGTCGTAAGGATGGGTGGGAGATAGTCAGATTTAGCACCCAGAACACGAGCACTTGTGTCAGGGAAGAACTCGTGTCCAGGAAGTTCGGTAATCTCTCCTTCGCTGGAAATACCAATAGGGTAACGGAGCAAGTGACCTGGCAAGTCCCTCTCTAACTCTGCACTGGAGTATAAATCCCAATACTTGTCAGCTGCATCGTTCACCTTTCTGGCACAATCCTCGCTTTCAGGATGGAGGAAAGTCTCGTCCAGCATGCCGAGGTGTTCGTACCAAAGTGCCATACGGAAACCGTGGATTTGGCCACGTGCTGGCTGCCTGCCACTCAAATGATATGGTTGATATGTCCCCATGGCAATTTCAGAGTCTCTAGAACCATCCATTGATCTTTGGTTGATGTTGGCAGATCCGACGATGATGTATTCGTCATCAACTGCATCAGAGAGACAATTATCAAAAACCTGCCATCTAACAAAAAATAAATAGGAATGCCCATGAGGTAGAGATTATTTACATGGATGCCTCCCTCATGTTTGAGAATTACAGAGATATTTTTAAAATGAAACATACAAAGAGATCATGAGATGGCACCAACCAAAATCCGGGGGATGGGGGATGCAATCAATAGTAAAAAGTAAAAACACATACCTATCATCATCTTGGCATGGACATAGATCATAAAACGTCGATTCTGTTGAGCTTTCAGATAACCAGAATCAGGCTCCGGGGCTTCAGTGGGCTCATACTCTCCGCTCTTCTTCACTTCTCTATTACCAAGGCAGAAAAATGTCAAGTAATTTCTTGGATCCTCCTCAATGCCCTTGGCTTGAAGAGCTTGAATAACATCCTTATACATCATCTCCATTGTTCTCCTCTGCCAATCCAAGATAGCCTGAACTGAAGCACTCTCTGGGATCCCTTCGGGCCACATAGGGACCACAACATAGACTGTGAACCTCTCACCAGCTTCAATCTTACTAACAATCTTCATTGAGAGTTCCTTAGGAATGAGATGTAGAGCTCCAATATCCTCAACCTTAATGTCACTACAATTCCAGCCAAAACAACCTCCAAGAAAATACTGGTTTTCAATATAAATAAAATTCTTGGCCCTGCGTATGGCATGGATGTACGCATCTTGAATACTTCGATCAATAATATTATCCTTCCCACTAACAAGACCGGCTTTGGCAGCCTCTTCTGGTGTTTCAGGAAATCCAAACGCCGCACCACCATCAATAGATCTGAACAACTGAACGTTCCACGTCTCACGGTCATCAGGGTAAGTAACTGGAGATGGAGGGATAATATCATCAAGCTCCCTCAAGTTAAGTAGTACATCCTTGCCACCCTGCTTTTTCCATCTCTGCTCGAAATTAAACAGAACATCCCAAGCTATTGGTCCTTCCAGCCGGGAATGAATATCATGCCAGGGCTCCCGCGGACCACCTTTAGTGATCGCAGCTCCGGTGTAATTAGGCTGATGAAAGTCATCGTGATGAGCGGTATCCAAAGTACGGAAAAGCGAATGGAATGGAGAATCATATCTACCATCACAAAGATCGAGACCTCCCACAAAACTCACGATTCGCCTCTTATCTGATCCTCCACCGGGTAATTCACTATCCACCACCACAATCTTCTGGTGGTGAGTAAACATTGTAGAAATTTGTAAGTCTTGAACGAAGCTTCCACCATCATCTGGGTTACGAGGGCACAGCACACAATGCACATCAGTACCCTGGAAGAAATTTTCCGTCTCTTCATCGTGAGTTGCCATTAACCCGTCCTTCTTCAATACATCAACAGATGTACGATCATCCCAAACAAGCATAAGGACCTTCACACCCTCACTTGTTTTGTTCTTAAGGAGTTCACCAAGGGTAATGTCACCTCCAGGCTTCTGGCGCCTGGAGTCCCTGATCAACGCGATTTCGGTGTACACAGACCATCCGGTGATGTAAATGAAGTGCTTAGCATTAGTGATTGCATCAAAAATGTCTTCCCAGCATCTGTGGGGCTCATAATGCTTTCCTCCAGAGAGGGGTATTTTGGGAATGAAATTGTCAGGCACGTGAGCATCTTGGTATAGAGACACTCGACAACCTGTTCTCTGAGGGAAGAACGTGTATGGAACACCCGGGTACTTGGCACTTTTTATGCCATGAGCCCAGTTACGATCTCGTGAGACATCGAAAAACTGCAGCTTCACATGAATCTTAGAGCCTGCCTCGATAGGATTCTTATCATTGTCAAGAATCTCAGCCCACTGATCTACTTCTTCACCATCCATGAGTTCACGGACTGGCACGTAGGCTCTCCCAATTAAAGTTGCACCAATGGGATTATCATCTTTCACTGTGAATATGACATTTGAAGCCATATGCGCGCAGTAAACGTGAAATGACTCGTACCACCTGGGGTTGTTGGGTTCATTTTCAATCAGCCTCGTTCTTCCAACTCTAGCCTTTTCCAAGTCGATAGTTGCATAAATCTTGGGAGTTCCTTTGCCGAAACCCACTGTCTCCTCAACACTCTCTTTAATCTACAAGAATATTTGACCAATAAGAAACATAAGAATCAAAATGCACCAACCAACGATAGCATATTAAAACTTTAAGTGCAACAGATTGTGCCATTCAGCATTTTATGAACTTTTGCTGTACAAACATCATTAGTATTGACAAAAGATAAACTTCCTCCTTTGCTATTAAGACAATCATGATCACTTCTGTAGAGATGTTCCCCATAGATTTTGCTACAAAATCCGTCTGAAATTAATTTTCAGATTCCAGATGAGAACTGTTATTTAAAAAAAAATCAGATTCCAAACAAAACTCTTATTTCAAAATGACCCAGAATACAGAGAACCCGACAGTGTTCGGCTGGATTAGTCGCATGTAGCGGATACCAGTGAGAAATCAAAAAAAAAAAAAAGAATACAGAGAACCAACAGAACCATATGAACATCACAAGTCCATATTGGGATTAACCAGCTGCCTGTATGTGATGCTTTTATATTCCATATCTCATTCGTGCCTTTTAATAACCTATATAGTGACTTGAAGATTTATCTACTCGTGCAGATCAAATTGTTGGGTAACAGAAACCTACCTGTATTTTTCCCAGAAATAAAATGTTAAGAAAATTTTGTCTGCTCATCACAACAAGAGAAAGACTATTCACAATTTCACATAAAAGTAGTAATACACTTTATCTCGAGTTGTACACGAAATCCATGCCATGAACTGCTAGACAAGCAGAATACAAGGTTGAAAAAACAGAACAAAAATATAAAAATCATCCTAGCAAGCAACTGCAAGAAGCAAGCTGGATGCAAATTTAAAATTAAAAAAAAAAAAAAAAATTCTACCATGAATCTCATTTTCACAGTAGCCACCCCATGTAAGTTACTACTATGTCCTACCAAAGTTGACACAATTTGCACAAAAATGACACAGAGGATCCATTCCCCAAATGGATCAGTCAAACAAAACATGGTTTCTATCAGTCAAACAAAACATGGTTTCTACAATTCAATGCAGTACTAACAATGAACTCTATATATGAAGAGATCAGAATGACACACTGGTTAAAGGTACATGCCAGAAATGATGAAATCAAATCAAATCCATTTGTAATAAATCAAAACTCAGAACATCTGCAATCCAGCTCATAAGCAACCAAAAATCTGGTAAAGGCTATATGAACCAAAGGCATTTCGCATCAGGCAAATATTGGACACAAAAACTCGAACGTACTGTCAACCAAGCCACTGAAACTCAACAAAACGACTCCACAATCTCAAATTAAACACAGAAAGCTCCTAAGAATCACCGATCGATATCAATTTTAGGTCAACACAAGACAACACAGTAGTATTAGTATACTACCTTGCTGAAGAAATTTCCACCACTTCCATGGTGTAGCCTGTCAACTTCATAGATCGTAGCATGAAGAGTACCGTGGAGCAAAATCTGCGCCATCGCTGATTCTCACCTGCACAAAAATCAAAAAAAGAAAAAAATAGAAGAGGGAAGATCAATCATCATCGCATTGACATTATATAAAATTATTATATAAAAAGTGCATTTGAAGAGACACATACTTGAGAAACGTTTGAAAATGAATGAGGAATCGGATGATCGGAGTAAAATTGTATTGCGATGGATTTGATAAAGAGAGGGAAATGGAAAGGAAAGGAAATACGATCCGATCTTAGATCTGTGAGAAATGGAGGAGAAATGGACAGTGATCCATGAAAATAGTATAGTTTTCTTTCTTTCCTCTATTTTATAAGTGCCTTGAAAGAACGTACACTGCTTCAGGACCAGGTGGCATTGTTTATTTTAGTGGATATTTGTGATTTCATTATCTAATTTGGGTGTGGATCTTTATGCTGATTATTGCAATTTGGAAATTAATAATTATTATTACTATTAAAAAAAATACTTTTTGTAACCAACGGAATGACTAATAGATGGCCAATTTCGGGTGATATCTTTCCATTTTATCTTAACATGTCTTTCCATCAAGACTTATTTCTTCACTGACAGGAAACTTCCTGAGTTTTTATGGATGTATTTCCGAAAAGAAAGGTGCACCTTGTTGGTATGAGTAGTGTTCTCAACCCTTTAAGCTCTCTGGATTTGACTTGAAACTTTGGGGCGTTACATTCACCCCCTCTTGAATTGTGCGACGTCTCCGTCGAACCATGGTCCGACCAAAACCGTCCACCCCTTGTGTGTTTTTGGGTTGGCACGGCTCTGATACCATTTGTAACGACCCGGACCACTAATGGGCAATCCCAGCCTTTAGTAGCCATGATTCTTATAGGCATTCTCGGGTGATATGATCACTCGTATCAACACGTATCTTTCATGACTTTGTCTTCACCCATCCTAAGATTGCTTCAGAGCAAGCACGCTTAACTCTGAAGTTCTTATAAATGGATTTTCAAAAAGAAAAGTGCACCTTGTTGGTATGAGTAGCGTTCTCAAAACTTTAAACTTTTTGGACTTTACTTGAAATTTTAGGACGTTCAATTTTACTAACCGTAGAAGTTTATAATTCTTGATTACGTGACTAAAGCGTGGGAGTGACCGTGTTGTGGATTTGTGATGGATGGTTTGGCAGGGCTAGAGAGGGAGTGAATTATAGAGAGATCTAGATTGACCTATTGCCCAATTCCCTGCTCTCAATTAATCTCAATTAACTAAACTAATATCAGATATGCAAAACTGCATTTGTGAAGGTACCGATAAAAACCGACAAATTTCCACTTTTATCGTCCCATAGAAAGTTTTTCATTTCTATTTTTTTACCTACTTATCTAATAAAGAATGAATAAAAAAGTATTTTAAATAGCTAGAAATGTAAGTTTTTTAATTTATAACATCCATGTTATAAATGCATGTACAAAATTACATAAAATTTTAACTCAAACATTAAAACATACATATGGAAGAATAACGGGGATGTTTACCAGTATAATGCTTTGATGCAATATCAAGAAATTTCTGGTGAAGAAGAGCAGGGTGTGGGCATGTGCCGCACAGGGCCCAAAATGTTTGAGGTCCATTATATGTATGTAATAATAGACTTTTAAAAAGTTTGTAAATTTAATTTAAAATATATTATTATCCTTTAAATTTTTATGTTTTAATTTGTTTTTATAGAATATTCTATTAATTTCTATGTGATGATTTATAAGAGTTGAAAAACCATCGTTATATTCTAATGAAACAAAATTTTCAAAATTATTACACATTTAATTTCACACATTATAAGTATACTTAAACCATTCATTAGCGAAACATTAGTTTTTCACTTGAAATACATATATTTGAAAACGATTATCAATATACTTAAATTATTCATATATATATAAGGCGAAATATTAGTTTTTCACTTGAAACACATATATTTGTTTCATCGATCACTACTTTATTTTTAAATATTATTTTTTATTTTAAGATGTAACTTTTTACATTTTTAGTTTGAAATTTTGTTTTGTTATGATCTAGAGTGCGAGAGTCAGTATTAACAATTGCACATAGACCCTCAAAACTTGAGTCGGCCCTAATCTTGTTTAATGTATAATTGTTTTGTTTTGTTTATGTGAGTTTTCTATGAAGATATGTAATTGTAAAGTGATATGTTGGGTTAGAATGAGAATATGGCTGGCTTATCAGGAACACCAAGGGGAAAAGTAAACACTACGCATATGTTGAAAGTAGTAATTGCTGTACAATTTATACAATATGGATCATATTGAGCAGATGTTGAAATTAGTGATTGTTTTTTTACTACAATGTACAATTTGGTTTACATATAGGAGTGGGACAACCGTACCATGCAAGATTATGTTGGTAGAATAATAATTTTTGCGTCTTTGGTGGGGTGACGCATACTACCCGTGGGATTGCTGGGAACCGGTGGGTTGGAAAAAACAACTGTAACATGTGAAATTACGTTTGTATAATATTTGTGTGTATGTATGTGGTGGGGTGACCACATATCACTGCGAGATTGTTGGGAACAACCCTATGTGGTGGACAGTAGTGATGGTGGTGGTGCAGTGGCGTGGTGATGGTGGTGGTGCGGTGGAGGATGGTGGTGGTACGGTGGGAGGAAGGAGAGAAGGAGAGAAGTAATTGTGAATGATGGGAGGAAGAGGTAGGAGTATAAATTAGGGTTTATGCGAAAATTAGCGACGGATAGGTTTATCCGTCGCTAAATTTTCATTTTTGTTTTTGTTTTATTTGTCAACGTAATTAAAGACGGATAGATTTATCCGATTCTAATTTAGATTTATCCGTCTCTAAAAGAGACCGATTCGTCCCACCATCCAGATTCGCAACTACTGCTTCAAACATTACAAAACTGAATTGGCAGTAACATAAGTTGGATTTTGTTTGGCGAAATACTTTTATAGGTAGTTTAACATACGACTTTAACAGTATGAATAGTAATTCAATATTATGTGGGTGGATAATGATTTAATAGAGTTATTCAGTTTCATGCCAAACAAAATTTACTAGATATAAAAATGTGGAAAAAAGTGTACGTTTAATGGAAAAAATGTGAAATTTATATGTAAAGTTAATGAAAAATGTGAAATTTATATGTAAAGTTAATAATGTTTATTATTTTATGGATGTGAGACGGACCTATGTTTTCAAAAAAATCGATATTATTAATCAAAACATCGTTTTCAACATTGATGTTTTTTCTTACTAAAACATGACTTATTTTGTTAACAACATAGACGTTTTGATTAATAACATTGATCATTTTTTTAATAAAATAGATCATTTATAGATAAGTCATCTAGAGACCATCACTCATGATACGCTGTGATAAAAAATAGTTTGTGTTTTAATCAAATGTCCGTTCACTGATTCAATCCTTTCTATGGACAAAGAAACGGCCACGCCACGGCGTTTGTTCTCTACTTATTTAGTAATCATCACTCACACTTTAGGAAACAAACAACTTGCTACAAACTGGTGGGAGAATATATCCATGATCATATTCATACAAACCACTAGCCAATAGGATTCGAACTGCAAAGCTGTACAAGAAATCAAAACTCCCCAAATCTGGAAGATTAAGCTGGAAATGATTGATATGGTTATGGGAAGAAGTTGCAACCTTCCCAAATATGCCAAGGGACTTTTTTATTGAGCACAAAACAGACATTGCAATCCATCCCATTCTAAGCAGAGATGGTTGAGTTGAGAGCACTGCAACAATCCCGTCTAGTCAAGATGACATCTATACGTATTCCATTTTCATACATGTTATTGAGTGGACTGCACCCACATATCATACTGGAATGCTAAACACCCCGATAAAAAACAAACACATACAATCCAACTGGTGGAATATGTGCCGCTTTTTAAGCTTAGAAAGTTTAACCATAACATCACCCCACACACTAGAAACAACTCCAAATGGTTGATTCACCACCAAAGCAATGTTGATTTTAGAACTGGCACGCACCAGAATAATCAATAGACATCTTCATCAAACACAATTCATAAGAGCTAGTTGACTAGGTAACAACCTACACTATGAAAATCATGTAAAAGAATTACTGAACAGAGAGTAATATTAACATATGCAAACTGAGCAATTCTGAAAGTACTACCTAAACATTTATTCACACCATAGATTACATGTACAAAATGATCTTCAATTTTATGCTCAAAGTCCTACTTACTGGAAAGCTGGCACATGAAGCATTCAATGACAGACCACATATCTGCTATGATGTTCTCATAAATAGATCGAAAGTACAAAAAAAGTAAACTATACAAGATCGTTTGGAAACTGCATCTTAGCGACCAGCAGTTTAATACCACCATATCACTTCACCATAATATAGAAGATCAGTCTGTTTTGATAATTATGTGCATTGTATATAACCAAATGAAAATCAAAGGGGATTTCCATCAACTACTCTCCAAAAGAGCTTATAACGTTTTAGAACTAATCTCTAGTATTTTTCAAGTCTTAATTGCATCACATAACAGTATAACACAAGTATGAGAATCAGGCAACAGGTAAAAGAATAAAGAAAAGTGCAACTGTGATAGTAATATTACCAAATGAATAACATGGTATACATTTTACAAATTACAAAGTAGTACTAAAACCCAACTCAAGTCTCAAAACAAAACCTATAAAGATTTAAATATCTATAGTAACTAATGAACTACCCACTAACAAGTTTGACTATCAACACGTCCAGCTTTGCACATCACCGTTCACTTCGACATATATAATCCTTATAAGACTTTTGGGGGCACAACCACATTTTGCATCTCCTCGAGCGTACACTACCTCCTTGAGAAGTAATTTCGAAGGAAGTGAGTGGAAAAAAATGTGTTTAGACTCTTTGAAAAGTTGATTTGAAGGTTGTGAGTAAAAGAAATTAAATGCAGGTTCATGTTTCACAAAATCACATAGATAGTGAATGGGTGCAGCAAAACATATATTCCAAAGATTGGATTAATAACATTATCCTTTCTCAACAAATATATTAGTGTTGCACGGTCCATCTATCAAGTGAATATAAAAACTGAAATCATTGCAAATCTTTAAAGTATCAACCTCTATTTTTTAAATAATAGAAGGCGCCATATTGGGAGTTCCAAAATCAATTGGAACCCGACGACCTTTCGTTTATCGGTGGTTTCATACAAGCAGACCACCCATTTAAACATGTCCAGCTTTGCACACCCCATAAAAATGACACATATAAACTCTGTCGCCTTCATCCATATTCTCTTTCAAGAATGCATCATCTTCTTCCACCTTGTTTGCCAAAAAAGAGAACTGAATTCAGGCTTTGTATATTGGCAGGCCCAATTCTCAAAAACATTAGGCAATAATAAGTAGAAGACAAGATGAACTAGAGAAAAATTAAACTCCAAAAAGAAGTACAAAACGCAAAAGGCAAGCTTAAACAGTAAATAGAAGGGAAATGATGTACTATACAAATCGGAGCAAAAGCATAACCAGAGTGTAGTAAAAACAATAAACCAATATATTAACAGAAAAGGCATATCATCTCCCTAAAGAACATAAAACATGTTGAGAAAGCATTAGCAATAAAACAAAGTAGACTGAAGCATTTCATCCAACATATACATATATAAATCCAGATGACAAGTCAATAGCTTCACTAAGGCTGGTTATTATGACGGTGACATACGTGACATGATTTTTGTTCTTGTGAGATCAAAAATCAAGTCACTTCCTGTTTTCACTAGTGCAATAAAGGAAAATTAAAACCAGGCCACTCAAGGTGACAATTGAAACCACCGTTTTCGGTTGTCACCATAACAACCAGACTAACCTGGTGCAAACGAGTGAAATCCACATGAAAGCAATTGATATTATACAAATCGTAGCAAAAGCGCAACTAAAGTGTCATAAAAACAATAAATCAAAACATTTTCTGCTCTAGTGTTAACAAAAACAATAGATCTGTGCATATCGTTTACCTAGAGAAAAACATAAAACATGATATATGATGAAAGCAGTAGCAGATCGAAGCGTTTCATCGAATATATAGATGACAAGAGAGCACTTTTTAGCAAAGAAAACTAAAGAAGAAATTGAAATTAAACAAAGTCAATAGCTTCACTAACCTTGTGCAGACGAATGGAATCCAGATAACAGGCAGATGATTTCTTATGTATCTCAAAGTGGAATGAAGAAGGCATGAAGAAGAGATCGGATGAGCAGAGACACTCTCTGCTTGACGGCTGCCACACTTATCATTTAATACGAACCTAAACCTAATTGGATGGTAAATTGCAACTAAAGGAACTCTATTTTTAAAATATTACAATAAGGTGACACAATTTTTTACGATTTCAGCAGCATATTTGCAAATTGACTTGCCATTTTTTTTTTTTTTTTATAACGAAAGATGTTCAGTCCTTAGATAATGTCAAAATTCAAAAACGGTACAACTTGGATTGGGGGCGTATCCCAAAAGGCTTTCTCGATCAAACCCGAACTAGCTAACTTTGCAAACTTATCCGCTACTGAGTTGGAATCTCTACGGATCCATTTAAATTCAATTGACCAAGGCAAGTGCATCAGCTTTTTGCAATCCTCAACTAAACTGCAGTACTCCAATGGCGGCTCTAAGTCACCATTTATCATCTTGTAAGCTTCAAGTGAATCCGTCTCCACTTCGATTCTCTGCTTAAAAAAATCCCAACTTTTCTCTCTTCAAAACACTCTTTACATTCCGGATTCAACTTCCCGCAGGTTCGGACACAGTAACTTAAAGAAGAGTGATTCAAGTATCAGAGAAGTAATAAGTACTCTATGAAATAAATTGAATAGAGTATGATACACGGTGAATATAATATGAAAGTAGGTGAATAAAGTATGGGAGAGGTTTTTTATTTTAGATATGAGAAGTTGAAATTGAGATATCGTAAAATGGAATATGAGAAGTGTAATTCGGGGTAGAGAGTATAATATAATGAATGTTAAATGAATGCCACTTTTTTAACGGGTTGGGATGTAATTTTAATTGAGGTATAACTGATAAATAGTAACAAAATTTTAATTGAGTTATAAAAATGTGTGTTTTGTATACAGTTAAGTGAATAAGGAAGAGAACAAGCCTAGGAACTAGGGAGTGGAATGGAAGAAGTTAGTTGAGTGAAACTCAATTAAAATTGGAAAGTATGTTGGTTAATTATAATAGCTATCCAAATAAGATGATTTTGTCATTTCAATTAAAATGGTGGGATAATGCTATAACAAACAGCCCGTGGTGTTCCAATTAACCATTTTCACTTGCAAATAAATTCCCTTACTAAGTCAAACACTGGCTGGCTACTGAACAAATGTAAATTGTATAAATTCCCATAATAACAATGTAAATTGAACAAATTAGGTAACTAGAAAAAGAAAGAAAAACACTATTGGGGAAAAAAACATAAAAGACGATGGGAGATCATAACCGAATCAAAATGCGTGTGATGGGAGATCTTGGGATCGTTTTCACAGCCTTCCGATGCAGGGCGTCCACTGCTTCGATTAGGGACAATGCCTCCGCATCATATACCCATGTCCATACTTAGATCTTGAAACGATATAATTTATCGGTAATTCGATGTGAAAATTAAAAATAATTTATCAAAAAATATTAATATTATAGGTTGAGATTGAAAGTAGGAATAATATTAATGATCTACAGCCTAAAGTAACAACAAATAAAATTAAAAAGAATACAATATACATCACTCAATATTCTTATACTCCCTCCGTTCTTTTAGGTTTACATTTTGGAGTTTTTTTAAAAAAAAAAGTAAAGTTAACGTTTCTTTTTTTGAAAACCACTATCTAAATTTATCAATTTTTAAATATTATATATCATACTTTATCTATTATCTCTCTTACTTTTTACCATCTACTTACTATTTTATTCAATTTTCTTAAAACTCAAACCAAACTAAAATGTAAACCTTCTAAAATACCAAAGGGAGTACTACCTTCGTTGTTCGTCCTAATAATAAATTTCTAGGTAGACTTTTTTATGAACTTTAACTGTAAATTACTGTCATATTACATCAGAAAAATGAAATAAAAAAATTATATTAAGAAAATAAATCATGTATATTTCCCTAATATAACTTTATTTTATATACTTTTAAACTATGATTTAATAGTAATATGTGGTAAAATTTGGTTAAAAAAAGTCGAGTTTAGAAGTTATTATTGGAACGGAGAGAGCGTAATTAACAAGTAGGATCGTTGGAATTAGTTTTCCCAAGTAGAAGTTGTTTTTTCTATTTTTCAATGGTACCTGCTACATGCAATTAATCTAGCTAAGCCTCATCCTGGGTAGAAGCTAGCAATGTATGATGAAGTAATTTGCATAAGGGCATGTGGTATGTACATCCCATATAAATTTACAATTTCACATTTTTTTTCTCTCTTGAACTCTTGAAAATTTAACGGAACTTGTTTATCTACTTATTTAGAATCATACAAGTATTCAAATTAATGAGAAAAACAACTTTGCTACGAACCGATGGAAGAATATATTCATACAATTATTACAATCCATAATAGTATTCAAATTTTGCAAAGCCGTACAAGAAATCAAAACCGAAGTAATGAACGAAGAACACAAAAGGCTCTTTGAACCTTATAAATTTAACTCCGCCAAAGTATTGAAAAATGTAAGACTTTTCTAAAAAATAAGAAAGTCAAGTTTTTTTTTTGTTTTTGGGTTTTAACGGTTTGACTGGTCGAATTTCTTAAAAAATCGCCGATACACGTTATATTTTTAATAGATTATTTTATCGTTTTAAGTTGTTAGCATTGAAAGTTTTCGTTACAGTTTTAACGTATTTTATTAATGTTTTAAATATGATGTTATGATTTTAATGGGTCGGTATTGTAAGTTTCAATCATAATTTTAACCTCGTTTGTTAATTTTAAGAGATTTGTGATGGTTTTAAGGAGCTACATGATAGTTTTTAAGGTGGTTTGTTATAAATCTAAAGTGACGATCAAATATCATTAAACCACCATTAAACAAGTCTAAAAGTTTCATGAATGCTATTAAAACATCAATAAACAAGTTTAAAATAAGTTACTTGAGACATCTGTCGTTACAATTTTAAAACATTTAGTCATTTAAAAGTTTTATAACATCTATTCTCAAAGTAAAAAAGATTACAATAAACGTTAATTGAGTGTTTTTTATACAAATGCAAACTGAGTTTTTAAAATAAGCTTTTTTCCGATTAAATTTGTTGGTGAACTTCGGTTTCCAGACTTTTGTTGCTTGTGCTTGTTGCTTCAATATTTCAATGACACATTTGAGAGACCTATGATCAAACTTGATGTCATTGTCACCACCTGCTTAAAACATTCACTATCTGGGTTAAAACCATAACAACTCTCATTAAAACTATCACATTGGTGCTTAAAACAAAAACGAAACATGCAAAACAAGTAAAAAAAAATAGTAAAATTGATGCTTAAAACCATATACGTGCCTCTTAAAACTTCGACAATACCTCTTAAAACTATGACAATACTTCTTAAAACTATAACAAAGCAGGAATATGCAACACAAGCTAAAAAACAAGCTAAAAACAGTAACAATTTAACATTAATGCTTAAAACCATAGATGTGCCTTGTAAAACTATAACAATGTCTGTTAAAACTATAACAAAGCATTTGCAAACAATCAAATCATAAATATTATCATAAGCTAAAAAAATTAATATTGATACTTAAAACTAAAACAATAGGTATTAAAACTATAACATACTCCCTCCGTCCCAAACTCAACTTCTCACTTTCCTTTTTAGTTCGTCCCAAACTCAACTTCTCATTCTTAATTTGGAAAGTTTTATACCCAACTATCATTATAATAATACTATCTCTCATACTTAATTCACACTCTTTCCTACTTTATTCACTATATTTCCTATTTTATTCTCATATTTCCTACTTTATCTATTCTTCTATTAAAACCCATGTCCGGACCAACGGGAAGTTGAGTCGAGACGGAGGGAGTATGCGCTAAAAATAATTAAAGACAAAAAATTCAATAAAAGCTAAAAATAGTAACATTGAAGATTAAAACTATAACAGTGCATCTTAAAACTATAACAATGCCTTTTAAAACTATAGTAAAGCAGAAACATGCAACACAAGCTAAAATGAGTAACATTGATGTTTAAATCCATAATAGTGTCTCTTAAAACTATAAAAATGCCTTTTAAAATTATAAAATAACATCAAAAAAAAAATTAAATCATAAATATTTCATCAGAAACTAAAAATTTACCCCTTAAAACTACCTTAAAGCTACAAATATGCGCTAGACACACCTCCAACCTCCATACACAATAGATCTACACCAAAAACGCGATCGAGAAACACACTACACTACAAGCACTAGATCGGACTCAAACGAATGTAGAAATAAAATGGAACCAAGTGGGTTTTCAGAAATAAAATGAATGAGTCTGGTGAAATAACCAGAAACAAAGCAAGGTTGGTTGCCAAGGGATTCACCCAGACAGAAGGACTAGATTTTGACGAGTCATATGCTCCAGTTGCAAGATTGGACGCAATTAGACTATTTATAGCCTTTGCAGCTCATAATGACTTTAAAGTTTATCAGATGGATGTTAAAAGTGCATTCCTAAACGGTGAACTTGCTGAAGAAGTCTATGTTGAACAACACCAGGCTTTGAAGTTTTCACAGAAAGTAGAATGGTTTATAAGCTTTAGAAAGCTCTGTATGGACTGAAACAGGCCCCGAGAGCATGGTATGATACTTTAGCCAAATACTTGCTGGAAAGTGGCTTCAAGAAAGGAGATGTTGATAAAACACTCTTTACTTTGAACCATAAAGGGAAACTACTTCTAGTCCAAGTATATGTTGATGACATTATATTTGGATCTAAAGAGAAGCAACTTTGTGAAGACTTTGCTGAGCTCATGAAAAGTAAATTTGAGATGAGCATGATGTGAGAATTAAACGACTTCCTAGGATTGCAAGTCAAGCAACTTAATGATGAAATATTCATTAGTCAAACAAAGTATGCAAATGATATGCTCAATAAGTTTAATCTAAAGCCTTCTGAAAAGAATGCTAAGATACCTATGAGCATTGGAACCAAAATGACCTATACTGAAACTGAGAAGAGTGTTCAAGAACACAAGTATAGGAAATTGATTGGGTCTCTACTGTACCTCACTGCAAGTAGACCTGATATTCAATATGCAGTTGGAGTGTGTGCTAGATTTCAGACAAATCCAATGCAATCACACTACAACATTGCTATAAAAATATTAAGGTATGTGAAGGGTACTGTAGAAGTTGGATTGTGGTATCCAAAAGACAGTGATTGAGTTTAGTTGGCTATTCTGATCTCGACTATCTTTGGATCAACGCTTGATAGAAAAAGCACCTCAGGAACTTGTCAATTTCTTGGTGCCAGATTAATATCATGGTTCAGCAAGAAACAAAACTCAATTGCCACATCTACCACAGAGGCTGAATATATTGCTGCTGGGTGTTGTGCTTCACAGATATTGTGGATACAACAACAACTCAGAGATTATGAGGTGGATGAAGAGAAAACTCCGATTTTCTGTGACAACACAAGTGCTATTGTCATAACTCAGAATCCAAAATTTCATACAAGAACAAAGCACATTGATGTTAGACACCACTTCATTAGAGACCATGTTGAAAAAGGCAATATAGAGATACTCAAGATTGTTACTAAAGACTAACTTGCAGATATCTTTACAAAGCCTTTGCAAGAAAGCAGGTTCTTAACCTTGAGACATAGTCTTGGGTTAATGGAGCTACCAAAGGAACTGAAAAGTTCTAATCTCTGAGACAGAAATTCAAAAAGGAGAAAGATATCTGGAACGGGCATCTAGATATTCAAGGCAAAAAGGTATCTGAGACGGAAACTTATATACTAAAAGAAGCTAAAAAAAAAAAGTGTAGTGAGACAGGAACTCAGTATGATTGAGAAAGGAAAAAGGAGTGATAAGATATCTGGAACAGGATTCCAGAATATCAAAGGCAAAAGGAGAAACACTTGGCAAACAAGTATCTGAGACGGGTACTCAGATATCAAAGGTTAAAGGGCAAAATGGCTATTTGAAGATTTCTGAGACAGGTACTCAGATATCTAGATCACTCAGTGAGGGGGAACACAAAAGAGAATAGTACAACTGTCTGCAGTCAACTACTCTCTTGAAATTTGTATCATTTCTATCTTTGTGTAAAACATGAACAGATACTGAGTGTGAGATAGACTCATATACAAAAATGTCCCTTAGTCACACAGAAGAGATGTGATTCAGATAGCTAATCGCCAAAAATCATTAATTGGGCACAATCACATGGGTTGATTGTGATCATTGCTGGAAAAGTAATCACAACCATTGATGAAATGGGCGTTCCATTTTAAAGGCCGAGATTAATTCTCTGTAAAATAGTGGACTGTAAAAAACTCAGACGTGGCCCACTAAGCATTTAATGCAAACCGAATTTTACCCACGCCTTACTGCACGTACACAGATACAAATGCACAAAATTAATTTGTGTATTTTTGCCTGTTGGAATTACACTGCTATATATATAGGATTTTGGCAAAAGAAATCACTTTCGCCTAATCCTACATTTGCTCTTGCACAAAAACTGCAAAATACTCTCAAATCTCCCTGCAATTTTCTCTGCAAATACTGATTCCCTCTTAGTTTTTCTGCAAAGAATCACTAATTTCCTACCTTAATCTCTTCTCGTTTTTCAAAAACTTCACTATTTAAAGAGATGGCTCCCAAACGTGCTTCTACTCAGAAATCCCAAGCTACATCTGGTACTGCTGAAAAGTAAGCACCAGTGCTGGTTATAACAAACAATCGGTTGATTGGAGAGTTCAATCCTGATCATTGTACTTCAAACCACAGGATGATTTGGGGTGGTGCCATGATTGAGGAATACCTGGTAGCTGCAATAGAAAACCAGACTGACAGAAAGTTGGTACTTGATATGATTGATGTTGATACGAAAATATGTCCAATCCGTCATAGGCGCCTTTGGAACGAATCCTAAGGCGTCCCAAGTTGTCTAAAGGATCTGAGACACAATGATCCGACCCATAGGTCCGACCCTGGGCCCCTCCGATCCGACCCACTCAGGTCCGACCCTCCCTAGAAGAGAGGAACAAAGGACTTGAGCGATACGAGGTCTGACCCTAGGCCCTCAGGTCCGACCCTCCCTAGAAGAGGGACAGAGTACTTAAACGATATTGGGTCCGACCCTAGGCCTTCAGATCCGACCTATCTAGGTCCGATACGGATGATCATTCGGACCCAACATGACAATCTCACAAGCAACCAAGTAAACTGGCACTAGAGAGTAGGGAGGTCCGAGCCATAAGGTCCGAATCGGAAGAGTTGGGCAAACCTAGGGAAGTTCCCCATAAACAGCCCAATACGGTCCGGACCAAGCGTCCGGACCAACCTCTTCGGACCTTGACCCGCGGCAGACTATGTCACACTCTCTAAAACTCTCTTGATAATGACTAAACTACCCCTAAAAGCCCAAAATGGTATGGGCTAAGTGTCATTATTAGGCCATGGACCTAAACAAGCCTTGGAGGCTCGATCAAGGCCTTACACTTGGCACGATCCAGAGGAGTCCTCCTCTTTGAGAAATTCCTATAAATATGGCACACTTCCCCATGTTAAGGTAAATCATCTAACATAAGCTAATCCCGAACATTATACAGAGCAGATCTTCAGTCTCTCTTGAGTAAAGTCTCCAACCGGTTTGACACTTAGCAAACCGGATCCTAACCCCCCCCCCCACTCAAGTCACTTGTGCAGGTTCTTACCGAGTTTCAGGGTCGCAGGATCTCACACACTGGCTCTTACACAGTACGGAGCTTCTTACCTTGGCCATTACCCATGAAGTCGAATAATCTCTAAGTAGTTGGGGGATCTTACCCTCAACATTTTGGCGCCGTCTGTGGGAATCTTTACGAAAAGTTCCGTTCTCTTCAGTAATGGCAAGAACAAGAAGGTCCACAAGAACCAACGCTACTGCAATTGGCACGCCTGCTCCAAGGCAGAGAGGTAGACCTCCCACTAGGAGAGGAAGGGTGGCAGGAACTCCTCCAAGAGATACGATGGATTGTCCAAGCGACGGAAAGAGCCGCTGATCCACCAATAAGGACCCAGGTGCTTGGGGTCGAAGGACAAGTTCCTCCGTCAGGAACACATGGTCCTCCTCCAGGAAGAAACTTTACCCTTCCAAATGGGCAGATCATTCGTCCCAGCGAGTTCGGAATGAATGAGAATCAGTTTGGCCTCTTACTCACCACTATTCAAGGATGCTTTGGATCAATCAACCTCCAGCCTCCTCAACCCACTCCTCCTTTGGCAATTCCGAGACAAGCTGAACCCGCACAATCAAGGAATGAGCATTGTCCTATCCAACAAAGGCTGGGGGAACAAGCTCAACCGGAAGATCTAAGGAATCTTCTCAACAGATGGGCCGCTGCTTCTCACGAACAGCGAGGGAGAGGTCCAGTGATGCCACGAGTGGATGAAGTTGGAACTAGTCGGCGTGGAGCACAACAACATGCACCAAGAGATCATGTGGCGGAGAGCATCTCAATAGTTCCTCTCAATGACCTTCCTCCAGATGTGGCCATCAACCCCAGGACTGGTGAGAAGCTAACAGCTGAGCAGATTTACCTCCAACAAAAGGCCTTAGAAATGCAAATCGCCACTCTGAGCAAGATGGTGAAGGCACATGAGAAGGTGACTCTTAGAGCTCCCAATCCTCTATGTGACGAGATCAGGAAGGAAAGGAAACGCCCTGACTCCACTATTCCAGACCTTGAACACTATTATGGAGATACTTGTCCTGTGGGGCACCTTACTAGATACGAAAGTAAGATGGAGACCAACGGCCTGAA
The DNA here is from genome assembly GCA_026545765.1 of Plantago major. Lineage (NCBI taxonomy): Eukaryota > Viridiplantae > Streptophyta > Magnoliopsida > Lamiales > Plantaginaceae > Plantago > Plantago major. The sequence goes on from CM048839.1 coordinate 34,896,305, forward strand.
TGACAACATGAAGGCTCTCAACTTCTCCACTACACTCTTTGGGGAAGCAATGGATTGGTGGACCTCACTGCCTAATGGTTCCATCAAGTCCTATGCGGATATCGCTTCCCTCTTCCTGAAAATATTTGAGAAAGCAAAGAAAAGAAAGAGGTCAGTTGAGCACCTGGCAGGAATAATCCAGAAAGAGCATGAGGACCTTAGAACCTTTCTTGACCGTTTCAATGTCGAAGTACGCCTGGTAGAACCTCATAGCATCAAAGAACGGGTCCGACACCTATATGCCAACACTTACAATGATGATCTCAGAAAAAAGCTTTCCAACGAAGAAATCACAACTGAAAAGTACTTGGAAGATATCTGTGAAGGAGTCTTGTATGAAGAAGAGTATCGACGAAATGTCCCGATAAGAGATGGAGCCAAAAAGGGAAAAGAGCAAGTACGACAGGAACCTCCTCCTCGTCAGGGAAAGTTTGAACAAAAAAGGGAACTTAGAGATAAGAGGGAATTCCGCAGAGAGAGAACTCCACCAAGGAGATACGCCGAGTATACTCGCCTCAACAGACCAAGATCCGACATCTTGGCTTCTATCGTTGAGAAAAACTTGGATATACAATGGCCAAAATCTACGAGGAGCAACAAGAAGAACAAAGCCTCCAAGGACTACTCTAGGTTCCATAAGCAAAAAGGTCACTCAACGGAGGACTGTGTCCAGTTGAAGACAGAAATAGAGGGGATGATAAGGAGCGGAAAGCTGAAAGAACCTATATATGAGGAAGAACCTTCCAGACACCAAAAGAATGAACAAAGAAGGGAGGAGCGTGGTTCGGAACCTCCGACAGGATCCTTACCGCCACCTCCAGCAGAGATCCCACCTCAGCATGCCCAAAGATACCGAGGGTACCACGATGATATGGAGATGGAAAACCTCCCCTATAGCGGAGTTATCAATGCCATTGGGGGAGGACCGACTGGGGGAGACAGTCGAAATGCAAGGGAAAGGACCGCGCAACACTTGAGAAACAACGATAGAGCCTATGCTCCTTCAGCCCTGAAGGGCACAAACGCCATCACCTTTGATGATAGCAAAATCCCCCCACCAACATCTGGTGGAGGAGATCTCAAGGACCCCGACATTCCTTTGGTTGTTTCTCTGGTTATCGCCACTTACAAGGTCAACAAAGTACTTGTCGACACAGGAAGTTCTTCCAATGTCATCTCCAAGAGGACCGTGGAGCAAATTCACCTGGGACGAATTCAATATGGGCGTGTATATACTTCTTTGGTGGGTTTTGGAGGATCTGTAGTACGTCCTATTGGAAGTATACCACTACAAGTCTCTATGGGCACCTTTCCGACAAGAGTGACTGAGACAATCCTCTTTGTGGTAGTCGATAGCACCTTTGACTATAACGTGAGCTTGGGCCGTCCAGGACTTAATCAATTCAAGGCAATTGCGTCTCCCCTACACAACAGGGTAAAGTTTCCAACCCCAAACGGCGTGGGTGAAGAAGTGGAAAATGTAAGAGAAGCTTGGGAATGTTATATCATGTCGACCAGGGCAGCTTCAGTACCCGTTCTTACGATCACCAAAGGGCTCGGGAGTCCCCCTGTGGCTCTTACCCCATCAAAGGAAGAAATTGGTGCTGGGTCACTTAAAGAAAAATTCCCGAAGACTGCCAGAATTGAGCCTCATGAAGCCTTGAAAGAAGTGCAGTTGATTGAAGGGAATTCAGAGAAGGTAACCCGAATTGGAACAGAGATGAGCACAGAAGTAGAAATGAAGCTCATCACATGCCTCCGAGATAACCACGATGTCTTTGCCTGGAGCACATATGACCTTAAGGGGATAGACCCAAGGATCGCAGTTCACCGCCAGAACATGGATCCGACGGTAAAACATATCCGACAAAAGAGGAAAGATTTCGGGCCTGTTAAAGATGCTATCATAGCAGGAGAGGTGGATAACTTGATGAAAGCAGGACATATCGAAGAAGTCAGATACTCTGACTGGGTCTGTAACGTGGTCCTCGTCGAAAAGCCCCCGGGAAAGTGGAGAATATGTAATGACTTCACTAGACTCAACAAGTTTTGTCCAAAGGATCCGTATCCATTACCTCGCATAGACTAGCTGGTTGATTCCACTGCAGGATGTGCGCTCCTAAGCTTCATGGACGCATATCAAGGCTTCTACCAAATCAGGATGGCCCAGGAAGACATCAAGAAGACGGCCTTCTTCGCGGCAGGAGGGGTCTACTACTTCAAGGTCATGCCATTTGGCCTCAAGAACGCAGGCGCTACATACCAACGACTGGTAAATAAGATGTTCAAAGAAGAGTTGGGTAAAACCATGGAAGTCTATGTGGATGACATGCTTGTAAAAAGCAAGACTGGAGAGGAGCATATCGAGCATCTCAACAATTGATTTTCCATCCTTAGGAAATATGGAATGAAGTTGAACCCTGAAAAGTGTACGTTCGGAGTAAAGGGAGGAAAGTTTCTTGGCTACATGTTCACAGAGAGAGGTATCAGCGCGAACCCGGAGAAAATAAAGGCAATCCTGGACTTACTACAGCCAAAAACAATCAATGAGGTTCAGAAGCTTTTGGGAAGGGTGATGGCATTAAGCTGTTTTATCTCCAAGTCCGCCGAGAAAAACTTACCCTTCTTCAAGATTCTAAGGAAAGGATACAAGTTTGAGTGGACAAAGGAGTGCGAAGAGGCCCTGGATAACTTGAAAAAGTACCTCCTCTCACCACCCCTCTTGTCTAAACCAGTAGAGGGTGAACCTCTTTACCTTTATCTGGCCACTGCTGATGAAGCGATGAGTTCTGTATTGGTGCGAATACAAGGCAACGACCATTTACCGATCTACTACTTGAGCAAGGCCCTTGTGGGCTCTGAGGCCAGATATGTCAAGATCGAGAAGCTCGCCTTCGCACTGGTTTACACTGCACGGCGACTAAAGCCTTACTTCAAATCTCATCGGATTGTGGTCCTTACCAATGAACCACTCAAACATGTCCTAGGTAAGCCAGACCAGTCAGGACGCTTGTCCAAGTGGGCGATTGAGTTAAGCGAATATGATATCGGGTATCAAGCTCCATCTGCCAAGAAGGCACAAGTTCTTGCCGACTTCCTGGTTGATTACCCGGAGGAAATAGAAGGAGGAACCAAAAGTCCACAGGAAAATGTGAGCCATGTCATGATCACCCAAGTAAAAGATTCCATGGAGAAAGAAGAAGTAAAAGAGAACAGGCCTAAAGAGACACATGGGAATAGTTTCCAGCTTTGGACTGAGTATCAGCAACCCATGGATGATTCATTAAGGGTGAGGCACATGTTTCTCTTAGACGAGGCACCCAACACTTCAACACCTGCATCTTCTGACAAGAAGCAAAAGGGCGAAAAGGTGCCTACTTTCGCTGCGGAAAGCAAATTGGGAAACAAGGATTGTTGGACGTTACAAGTGGATGGATCCTCTACTGGACGATTGGGAGGAATAGAAATTTTTCTTGAAAGCCCTGAAGGAGCCAAGATAGAATACGCCATCACCCTCAACTTTAAAGTAACAAACAACGAGGCTGAGTATGAGGCGCTCCTCACCGGCCTAAGGATAGCGAGAGCTCTTCAGGTGAAAAGAATCAAGGCTTACACAGATTCACAACTCGTGCAATCCCAGTTCTCCGGGTCTTTTACCGCTAAAGGACCTAACATGATCAAGTACTTGGAACCTCTCAAAAAAGAGGTTGAGCACTTTGAGGAATTCACTCTTGACCAATTCCCAGGGAATGGAACGAAAAAGCCGATGCCCTCTCCAAGTACGCCTCGGCCTTAGGAGCTCTGGACACGAGAAGTGTCATCTTGATGACCCGCACGGAATCCTCCTTGGCAAACTCCAACGGACAAATCTTCTTCTTGAGCACTGAAAGAAGCTGGATGACTGACATATTCCACTATCTCAAGGATGGCTCTCTACCTTCAGATCCTAGAGAAACAATGAGGATCCTATGCCGAGCCAGCAGATACTTCATCATGGGAGAGGATCTCTACAAAAAATCCTTCACCGGCACCCACATGAGATGCCTGGATCCCCAGGAAGCGAAAACTGTGATGGAGGAAATCCATGCTGGAAGTTGTGGAAGTCACTCCGGGGGAAGAACCTTGGCACAAAAGATCATAAGACAAGGATACTATTGGCCTACCATTGACGCTGATGCTGCCAACTTCGCTCGTGCCTGTGAAGACTGCCAATATTATGCCAACATACCACATCGCCCGACCAACCCTATGATTCCGTCAATTATAGCATATCCATTTGATCAATGGGGCATAGACATAGTTGGTCCCTTCCCACGCGGAACCCATCAGAAGAAGTTCTTGATCGTGGCAGTGGAGTGTTTCACTAAGTGGGTTGAGGCAGAGGCAGTTTCGACCATCACTGAAAGCAGGGTACGGACATTCATCTGGAAGAACATCATCTGCCGCTTCGGACTTCCAAGAGTCCTAGTGTCGAATAATGGGGCTCAGTTCTCTGGGGCAAGACTGAAGGAGTGGCTTCAATCTTTCAAAAGAGAACAGCGCTTCACTTCCGTTGGCCACCCCCAAGCTAATGGTCAAGTGGAAGCCACCAACAAGACCATCGTCAAAATTTTGGAGAAAAGGTTGAGGACCTCTCAAGACAGTTGGGCAGATGATCTCGACGCGGTCCTTTGGGCACATAGGACGACGACTCGGACCTCTACACAGGAGACGCCTTTTTCCCTTGTCTATGGATCTGAGGCGGTCATTCCTTCAGAAGTAGCAGTGGAAACCCAGAGGATCCAGCAGTACAACCCGGCTGACAATGAAGTCGCAAGGATCTACGACCTTGAGCTCCTTGAAGACAAACGAAGTAAGGCACTAGATAACATCCTTCGATACGAAGCCATGACTGCTCGAGCCTACAACAAGCATGTCTTCCCCAATGATATATAAGTCGGAGATTTAGTCCTCAGAAGAGCCGATATTCTAAGAAATGTTGGGAAACTCAAGCCCAAATGGGAAGGACCTTACAAAGTTACTGAAGCCAGAGTCAATGGAAGCTTTGAGCTAGAAGACAACCAAGGGCGAGCCTTGAAGAGAACCTGGAATGCTAAGAATTTGCAAAAGTTTTATGCTTAGGTTAACACTTTGAGATTAGACTACGACAGTTATCAAAGTCTTTTGTCATTTTCCTTATCCGGCCTCGAAGCCCACCAGTTGTACTTGAATTTCCGTCAAATCAATACAACTTTTTGCAAGGAAGTAAAAGCTACATTCACACAAACGGATTTCCTCGGACCGATCAGAGAAGGTCCGAGCCAACTGATGCAGCAAATATTCGAGAAGCCAATTGCTCAAACAAAATTAGCTTATATCAGTTAGTTCGGATAAAACATTATAACGAGTCGAAGAAAGAGAGCAAGAAGACCTTGTATTATTCAAAGGAGTACGCATTACAAGGTTGCACACTCCGAATACATACATCCGAGTCACAAAAAAATAAGGGAACTCTACATCGTTCTTTACATTACATAAGCAATTCTTGGTGATGTAACATCCGAAACGCGACGATATGACCACTCCGAAGCCCAGCGTCCGAGGCAAAACAGGAACAGAACGAACCAATGGATCTCCAAAGAATGAGTCCCTACCGCACAAAAGGACAAGTTGAATCCGGACCGGATAACTCTGGTACGACAAGGCAGCTCCACGGTCTCCTCAAACGATCCGCATCTTCCCCCACAACCACTTTCTGGTTCGCACCCTCGGGCACCTCAAGAAAATGGTGAATGGAGGAAGAAGCAAACCGCCCGAGAATTCGACTCTCCATGCCAACAAGTCTTCCAGTCCTTAGGAACATCGAACTAATCCGATTCCCCGGGGCTGAAGCTGACGATACACGTTACAGCCCCGCAGAAAGAAGATTAGCACGAGGATCCGAAGGAGCGTGAATCCGAGTGACTTGACTTCATCGTCCCTAGCATGGTCCGACTCAGAGGGACTTCCGAAGCACCGAAAAACCCTTAGAGGCAAGATCACGCATAGGAACGGTGGTATAAACCCACTCGTCAGACGTCCGGACCCAGGATCCGAACCACCTATTACTATAAAAGGGATGGAATGATCTGACGAAAAGCTGTACGATCCAGGGGTATATATAGAAGTGAAGGACCAATCAGTAGTCGCCACGTGGCCCGTAACCGCCGGCGATGGGCTTGGGCCTGGACTTGGGCCTAACACTTGGGCCGCTATTGGGCCAACCCAGAGTCCCTTCACATTTTCGGCCTTCTTGAGTGAATTATTTTAAACTGTTGCCCGTTCGGATCCGTCAGCCCGAGGCTGCCATAATTAACATTTGGAGCCACGACTCCGAATCATTCCTGTTTACTTAAGGCAATTAACATTTGGAGCCACGACTCCGAATCATTCCTGTTTACTTAAGGCAATTAACATTTGGAGCTACGATTCGGACGAACACCGTGTCCGACCGAACCACGAGTCAACCAATGGAAAATTTACTTAAGGCAATTGACATTTGGTAAAATATGGCCTCGTGGACTCGGACCCATTATCCGAACAAACTGAGCCAACGAAAACTGAGTTACTGATCAGTTTTACAAATTCAACGCACAAGGAGAAGCATGCATTCGGAAGGGCAATAACACAAGCCAATAATAAAAGTTGCTCCGAGCCATCAACGAGCCCGGACCAATGACATAGATACCGAGTCAAGTGTAACTTAGATAAAGCGAGTTATACAAAACAGCGATTAAGAAGGAAACAACATTGTCTCCAGGCCCGAAGGCTCACAATTACAGAAATCCGGGGGCATACCCCGTCTTCACTCTCTCCGCCGCTCGGATGAACCAGCCTGAGTTCCGGAGGGGCCTCCGACATCCTCCTCTGGAGGTGCTTGCTCCCGTTCTCTGGCTTCTTGGGCCAACCTCCTATCTCTTCGAGCCTGACACTCTTTCAGGAAGGCAGGGCATTGTTACATCAGTCCAAGTTCCGATCGAAACCTTGGACATGCCCGGGCAAGGTCAACCAATCTCGATTGTGCTCCAAGTGGTCCTCCAAAGGAACGAATTGCGGGAGATACGGACCACCGTGGCCGAACTTCTTGTCTTCTGTCTCATCACAGACCAACTCCACAAACTCGCATTGGAGCAAGTCTTCATCCGAGACACCCTCTGGAGCAAAGTCCGAGCCATCGGCTTCTTTGAAAGCAGAAACGCCTTCAACCTCCAAGTCACAGTCACTCGGAATCCAACATTTCCTCTGGAACTGGCCCACAGCCGCATCGAACCCATCCTGCCGAGCCTCGTCATACTTGGATTCGAGCAAGAATTTGCAAGAGTCCGAACCCAAGAAATCCTGGACGACCCTTGTCCGGACCCTTAGCAGCTCATTCAGCATCATATCTTTGAAGCTCTGGGAGAGACCAACGAACTCATCCAAGCTATCTTGGTGAACTTTTAAGTCCTTCTCCAGCGCTAGGATAGCACTTTTCATTTTGGCCGTCTCCGACTCGGCCTCCCTCTTGGCAGCAATGGTCTTCTTCAACCGCTCGGACACACTGTTCAACCGAGACGTCTCCACCGCCCGGGCAGCCTCAGCCTTGGCTAAATCCTCCTCTAGTGTGGCCCTCCGACCCGCCACCACAAAGCACGCCTGAACGGCGGCAGCAAGCTAACAAACAACCGACATTAAATAGTTAGAGACACAGTTCCGAGACAAAGGAAGTTGAAGAAACAATCAGAAATTTAAACGAACAAACCTTGCGCTGAGCAGCGGTCAACTCCACAATCCGGTCCAGTTCCGAGGCAGCAGCCAGCCGAGCCACCTCAGCATCCAACTCCAGCTCCGACTCATCACTCATCTTTTCCTTGCCCTTCTTGGCCGAAGGGATTGGACCTTCGGACGAACGCTTTTGCCCGGCCGCAGCGGTCAACTCCGCAATCCGGTCCAGTTCCGAGGCAGCAGCCAGCCGAGCCACCTCAGCATCCAACTCCAGCTCCGGCTCATCACTCATCTTTCCCTTGCCCTTCTTGGCCGGAGGGATTGGACCTTCGGATGAACGCTTTTGCCCGGCCGCAGCGCTCGAGCCACTGGCAGGGGGATCCCGAGACACAGATCTCGGAGGTTTCTTGGCCCCCTTTGAACCAACTACCTTACCCTTGTCCGGGGTAGGTATTGTCTGGGCCTCCTCGCCCGCGGTGGACCTTCGAGTATCCTCCGCTCGAAAAGCAGCAACATTCCGAGGCTCCTCCATTGGCAGCACGGTGGAAGTCTTGATGATCTGGGTCCGAGTACCCTCATCCATCTCCTTTCTTTGAGCAGCATTCTACTTCCGCTTCAACTCTCGCATAGTGGACATGGTGTACTCGAACCAAAAATCTGCACATCCGAACGAAAATAAGATGCGAGATAACAAAAATTTACAATTTATAACTACAAACAAAGCAAGTAGCCACCGACTCGGATGACCAACCGCGTGCCCGAAGGAGGAAACACTTACTTAAGTCCTTCTTTCCATTGCAGAAACTTGGCTCCGAAAAGCCAGCCAAGTAAGGAAGAGGTTGGCATATCAACCCTCAGAAGAAGTATTTCTCCGGATCTTGATTCCAGTGAAGAGCTTGCATCCATAAAGGGACGTTCCGAGCCGGAGGTTTCCAGTACGGCAGCCTGCCTCGAAAAAATTTCTTCTCAAATTGCCACTTTTGCCTTTCCGCTTCGGATTGACCTTGTTTCAAAGCGGGCCGGACGAAGAAGTATCTCTTCCACCAATTTATTCCCAACGAAGAAAGTGGATCGACAAAAAACGTATACGCTTGGCGACATACAAACGTATAAAATAAAGTATTTCTGTTGCTTACACTAACGTTGAATAACTTCCGGAAGTTATCAAACGTGACCGGGATGTCCTTATATTTACACATCACCCCGAAGCACATCAAGTTTCCGAGCGAGTTGGGGATGATTTGGTGCGGACTTAACCCCGTGCTGCTCAAAATCTCCAAAAACTCGGACGATACGGGCAGCCGCCACCCGCAATGAAGACTTATCTCATGAACGCACATATACCCCGGAGGTGGATTGTAGAAAGCGTGCGACTCATCCGGAATGAGAATCTCCACACACTCCGGAATCTCATACTTCCTCCGAAGTTCCTCCACCTCCTCAGCCATCACAATTGAAGGACATGTGGGCAATGTACCTTCCTCATTCATTTATCCATCCGGATCAGGGTGAGTAACTTCGTCCCTTGTCCGAGGAAACTTCACCCGGAACACGTCTTCACCCCTCTTAAGTCCCTCGGGCAATTCCTCTTCGGTCATCTGGTGGCTCGTACCCGCTTGACCAGCAGATTCCCTCCGAAAAACATGGGCAGACAGTATTTCTTCATCTTCTTCCTCCTCGGAACCAACATTCTCAGCCTGAACCTCTTCCTCCACTCTATCATCCTCGGACGACGAACCCAACTCTACCACCGTCCGAAGGGGAACAACTACTTGGACCCGCCTCAACACCTTCTTCGAACATACCTAACTCGGGAGGCGCCTCGGAGGTATCATGCACCTCCTCGATGTTAGGCTCCTGCGGATCCGGAACGAATGGAATTCGGTTAGGGTTACTCCTAAAATTATAACATAGGTTACGAATGAGGGATCGAATCTCTACAGGAAGTTCGGGCTCCTTCCCAACACGGCCCGAACGGCGAGCTCCTATAGTCCGCGAGCTTGTCTCTTGAGCCGCACCAACACCCTGCACATTAGAGACTTGCAGGTATTCCCGATGCTTCGGAGACCCTGAACCCGGAACAACTAACCGAAGCAAGGAGCTTACCTCGGGCTCTTCCCGGCTCGGACGGGGAGATTTCTCCAGCTCTACTGACTCGTCATCACCAACAATGTCAATCTCCTCGGAGCTGTCGGATAAAGACGACGCGTCGAGACATATCCCTCAGCCTCGGATCGGTTCTGACTATCACTCTCGGACATCCTAGGGAAAGGAGAAAGCAGTTTCGTAAGCTTTAAGATGGCAGTCCGAGAGGCCGTTTATGTATATTAAAAAAGGAGGAGAAAATTTTAAAATTCGGGGACAAGAAAGCGAATCTACTGGACGAAGTTAGTCCGGAGTCAGCAAGATGTTACCTCGGTGTTAGTCAACATAGCCAAGACATTGGTTATTACTAACTAGCCTACGCATCATGGGCATGCATCCGAGCAACTTAATGGAAAAGACAACAAACAAGGGAAATTGAATCACGCAACGAAAGAAGCAAACTTACTTGTATTCGGATGGTTGGATGGAAGGTAGCTGACTTCGCACGGAACCACGCACTACGAACCCCTTCTTGCCTGCTTCGGTTTGATTGTAATTACTTCGGACGTGCTCAAGTACAAAAATCTTCTCTCTAAAAGCGAGAAGACTGAAAGCGACTTAGCCCCTATTTATAGAGGGCTATATCTGGAACTCCAACCGTCACGATTTTTCGGGATTAAATCCCAATCGTAGATCAAAAATCATCCAACGGTGTAGTACAACAATACCAAGTGAAATGACGAATCGGTACAAAAAACTTACCTTGCGATAACGAAGACGCATACAACAAATTTCTCCACTTTCGGGCGGAAGACAACACTCAGGCCTCGGATGACTACCCATCGGACGCCTCGGAACTTTTCCAGGCAAAGATCACTTGCCAACATATGGACCCTCGTCCACTCGGACGTTTCCCTTCGGACCTTCTCTTTACAAAAGAGTTTGGTTCGGATAGGACACTCATCTACGGATTAACCCGTAACCTACCAAAGGTACAACGCCGACGTTCTCAGTCTACACTTAGTCTCGCTTACAAATACCCTTTTCTTTCTTAACTTTGTTGCACTCCGAACCTTTTCCCTCGGACAGCAACAATGGTAAAAAAAGAAAGGGGGGGGGGGGGAGAGACTAAGTTAAGGACCTTACGAAGCACGGATTACACCTTTTGTCTGCTTACGAGAGGCAGATTGGACCAAGGAACGACCCATCCTCATCGGTCTCAACCAATAGTTCCACAACTATCTTCTACTAAGATACTTGGAAACTAGGGGGACATATGTTGATACGAACATATGTCCAATCCGTCATAGGCGCCTTTGGAACGAATCCTAAGGCGTCCCAAGTTGTCTAAATGATCCGAGACACAATGATCCGACCCATAGGTCCGACCCTCCCTAGAAGAGAGGAACAAAGGACTTGAGCGATACGGGGTCCGACCCTAGGCCCTCAGGTCCGACCCACCCAGGTCCGACCGTCCCTAGAAGAGGGACAGAGTACTTAAACGATACTGGGTCCGACCTATCTAGGTCCGATACGGATGATCATTCGGACCCAACGTGACAATCTCACAAGCAACCAAGTAAACTGGCACTAGAGAGTAGGGAGGTCCGAGCCATAAGGTCCGAATCGGAAGAGTTGGGCAAACCTAGGGAAGTTCCCCATAAACAGCCCAATACGGTCCGGACCAAGCGTCCGGACCAACCTCTTCGGACCTTGACCCGCGGCAGACTATGTCACACCCTCTAAAACTCTCTTGATAATGACTAAACTACCCCTAAAAGCCCAAAATGGTATGGGCTAAGTGTCATTATTGGGCCATGGGCCTAAACAAGCCTTGGAGGCTCGATCAAGGCCTTACACTTGGCACGATCCAGAGGAGTCCTCCTCTTTGAGAAATTCCTATAAATATGGCACACTTCCCCATGTTAAGGTAAATCATCTGACATAAGCTAATCCCGAACATTATATACAGCAGATCTTCAGTCTCTCTTAAGTAAAGTCTCCAACCGGTTTGACACTTAGCAAACCGGATCCTAACCCCCCCCCCCCACTCAAGTCACTTGTGCAGGTTCTTACCGAGCTTCAGGGTCGCAGGCTCTCACATACTGGCTCTTACACAGTACAGAGCTTCTTACCTTGGCCATTACCCGTGAAGTCGAATAATCTCTAAGTAGTTGGGGGATCTTATCCTCAACAATTGAAAATGCACAAATCAAGGGCTTTCTATCTGCTCTTCCCAGTGGAGTTTCTTCACTGGATGTCCTGGAGTTTTACAACAACTCCACAATTATTTCCAAAGTCTCTGAGAACCTTTGAGGCGGTGTCTATCAAGACCAAAGTCGAGGACAAGAAATCTGTTGGGCCAACAGATTTCAAATAGCTTCAAATAAAATTTAGTGGCCCAACAGGATTTCAAATAGCTCACAGAAAGTTGTTTCGTCCAACAGGATTTCTTGTCCTTGGACTTTGGTCTTGATAGACACTATCTCAGTGCCTTCAGAGATCTTGGAAATAATTGTGGAGTTGTTGTAAACTCCGTAACATCCATGGAAGAAACTCCACTAGAAGAGCGTATAGAAAGCCCTTGATTTTTGCCTTTTCAAGCATATCAAGTACCAACTTTACGTCGACCGTTTTCTATTGCAGCTACCAGGTATTCCTCAATCATGGCACCACCCCAAATCATCCTGTGATTTGAAGTCCAATGATCAGGGTCGAATTCTCCGATCAACCAATTGTTTGTTATAACTAGCATTGGTGTTTGCTTTTCAGCAGTACCAGTAGTAGCTTGGGATTTCTGAGAAGAAGCACGTTTGGGAGCCATCTCTTAAAATAGTGAGGTTTTTGAAAAACGAGAAAGAGATTTGGGTGAGAAATTCGTAATTCTTTGCAGAAAAACTAACAGAGATTTGTAGAGGTTGAGGAAGAATTTTTGCTATTCTTGTGCAAGTCTGTATGTTGGATTAGGCGAAAGTAATTTCTTTTGCCAAGATCCCATATATATAGCAATGTAATCTCCACAGACATATACATACAAATTAATTTTGTGTGTAAGTATCTGTAATTGCAGTGAGCGTGAGTAAAAGCTTGTTCGGCATTAAATGCATAGTGGGCCCTGTCGGAATTTTAACAGTCCACTATTTACTGAGAGTTAATCTCTGCCGTAAAGATCAATCGCCCAATTCATCAAGGGTCACCATTGCTTCTTCAGCAATGATCACAATCAACAAATGTAATTGTGCCCATTTAATGAATTTTGGCTATTAGCTTTCTGAATCACGTTTCTGTATGACCAAGAACACTGTTTGCATTTGAATTTATCTCACACTTGGTATTTGTCCAAGTTTTACACAGAGATAGAAATAATACAAATTTCAAGAGAGTAGTTGACTACAGACAGTTGTACTATTCTCTTTTGTGTTCCCCCTCACTGAGTGATCCAAATATCTGAGTACCCGTCTCAGAAATCTTTGAATAGCCATTTTACCCTTTAGCCTTTAGTTTCTGGATACCTGTTCCAGATTCCTCTTCTCTGGATACCCGTTCCAGATACCTTTTCTCTCTTCTTTGATATCTTCTTCAGATATCTCTTTTTTGATATCTTCTTCAGATATCTCTTCTTTGAACTTTTTCAGTTCTTTAGTAGCTCCATTAGTCCAAGACTGTGTCTTAAGGCTAAGAATCTACTTTCTTGTAGTGGCTTAGTGAAGATATCTGCAAGTTGGTCTTCAGTGCCAATCTTGAGTATATCTATATTGCCTTTTTCAACATGGTCTCTGATGAAGTGGTGTCTAGCATCAATGTGCTTTGTTCTTGCATGAAACTTGGGATTCTGAGTTATGGCAATAGCACTTGTGTTATCATAGAAAATGGGAGTTTTTTCTTCATTGAGTCCATAGTCTCTGAGTTGTTGTTGTATCCACAATATCTGTGAAGCCCAACATCCAGCAACAATATATTCAGCTTCTGTGGTAGATGTGGCAATTGAATTTTGTTTCTTGCTGAACCATGATATCAATCTAGCACCAAGAAATTAACAAGTTCCTGAGGTGCTTTTTCTATCAAGCAATGATCCAGCATAGTCGGCATCTGAATAGCCAACCAAACTCAATCCACTATCTTTTGGATACCACAATCCAACTTCTACAGTACCTTTTACATACCTTAATATCTTCATAGCAATGTTGTAGTGTGACTGCATTGGATTTGTCTGAAATCTAGCACACACTCCAACTGCATATTGAATATCAGGTCTACTTGCAGTGAGGTATAGTAGAGACCCAATCAATTTCCTATACTTGTGTTCTTCAACACTCTTGTCAGATTCAGTATAGGTCATTTTGGTTCCAATGCTCATTGGTATCTTAGCATTTTTTCAGAAGACTTTAGATTGAACTTATTGAGCATATCCTTTGCATACTTTGTTTGACTAATGAATATTCCATCATTGAGTTGCTTGACTTGCAGCCCTAGGAAGTAATTCAATTCTCCCATCATGCTCATCTCAAATTTACATTTCATGAGTTCAACAAAGTCTTCACAAAGTTGCTTGTCTTTAGATCCAAATATAATGTCATCAATATATACTTGAACTAAAAGTAGTTTCCCATCATGGTTCAATGTGAAGAGTGTTTTATCAACACCTCCTTTCTTGAAACCACTTTCTAGTATGTATCTGGCCAATGTATCATACCATGCTCTTGGAGCTTGTTTGATCCATCTGAGAGATTTACGAAGCTTATAGACCATCCTACTTCTCGAGGGAACTTCAAAACACGGTGGTTGCTCAACATAGACTTCCTCGGATTCACCATTTAGAAATGCACTCTTGACATCCATCGATAAAGTAAAGTCATTATGAGTGCAAAGGCTAGAAAGAGTCTTATTGCATCCAATCTTGCAACGGTGCATAAGATTCATCAAAATCTAGTCCTTGATGCAGGTGAATCCTTGGCAACCAACCTAGCTTTGTTTTTGGTTATTTCACCGGACTTATTCATTTTGTTTCGAAACCCACTTGGTTCCGATTACGATATATTCCGACAAATGGAACCGGTTTTGGACTTTGTTTCTCTCAAATTGATCCAACTCTTCTTGCATTGCAGAGATCCAATCTTGATCCTTTAATGCTTCTTCTATTGTCTTTGGTTCAATTTTTGAGATGAAACATCCATAGAGACAACTTGCATTTTCAGCGATTGCTCTTCAGGTTCTAACTCCTTGGTTTATGGGACCAATAACATCCTTTGCAGGATGATTTCTTATCCATTTCATAATGGGTTTTGAACTAGTACGATCAATATCATTTAGATTTGAATGTGAATCAATATGATCTTGATGAGATACTTGTGCAGTATCTGAGATATCTAACATATGGGAAATGCCATGGAAATCTGACACTTTTTCAGTGTTAGAGATATCTGGAGCTTGCATTTCAGCAATCTCTCTTTCAGATACCTCTTCATGATGAAGGTTCTCAGTAACCTGTTCCATTTCTGGAATTCTCATAGGAAATTCTTCATCATGTCTTAGAGTCATCTGGTTGTTACTAAGCATAGGTTGCTTTTCATCGTCAGACTCATCCTCAATTTGAATGATTGAATTGTTTCCTTATGAGGATCCTTTTTCAGAATCTTTAATCATTAGTTCTTTGAACCTATCTGAGAGATCATCATTCAAGAGTACCTTCTTGTTTCCTTCATAGAACACTACATGAACAGATTCTTCGATCTTTTGTGTTCTTTTGTTGTAGATTCTGTAGGCTTTGCTATTCAGAGAATAACCAAGAAATACTCCTTCATCTGCCTTTGGTTGAAATGTTCTCAAGTATTCTTTTCCATTGTTAAGAATGAAACATATGCAACCAAACACCCTTAGATGTTTGATACTAGGAGATCTACCAATGAAAAGCTCGTAAGGAGTTTTGTCATGGTGTTTGTTAATCAAACATCTATTTTGAGTGTAGCATGCTGTGTTTACAGTTTCGGCCCAATAGATTTCACTTATTTCAGTGTCAGCAAGCATTGTTCTTGCTGCTTCTTTCAGGGTCCTATTCTTTCTTTCAGCAACACCATTTTGTTGTGGTGTCCTTACAGAAGATAATTGATGTTGTATACCTTTTTAGGTACAAAACTCTTTGATGTACTGGTTCACAAATTCAGTACCATGGTCTGTTCTGATTACAGATACCTTGTCATTTTTCATGACTTCGAGCTTATTCAGCAAGTTAGGTATCTCAACCCTTGCATCATATTTGTGTTTGAGAAAGACAACCCAAGTGAATCTTGAGTAATCATCAACAACAACCAGACCATACTTCTTTCCTACATAACTAGTTACTGAGGATTCAAACAAATCCATATGTAACAATTGCAGTGGCCTTTCACTGGAATGTCTAGTCTTAAACTTGAAAGATGTTTTGGATTGTTTTCCCATTTGGCAAGCTGAGCATACTCCTTCTTTCCTATATGCCACTTTGGGTAAACCAACCACCAACTCTTTCTTGGCTAGCTTATTCAGAGTTTTGAAATTCAAGTGACTCATTCTTTTATGCCATAGTCAATTTTCTTCAGTGTGGCCAGATTGACTCACCATGAGACATTCTTCGGTTGTAGCGGATGCCCAATCAGCAACATAAAGATTTCCTTTCGCCTTGCAACCAAAACTGTCTGCTTTAACTCATTGTCAATCACTTTACATAGTTTTGACTTGATCTTGATAGAGTACCCTTTGTCTACTAGTTGAATCATGCTTAGGAGATTATATTTCAATCCCTTTACATGAAGTACTTCAGAGATTGTGAGGGCTCCGAATTTCAAATTGCCAAAACCTATGGTTGGATTTTTATCTCCTCCAGCAAACCTGATAATTGGTCCATCATTGCACTTTTTGTAGTTAATCAGATTTGCTTTGTCTCCTGTCATGTGTTTTCCACATCCACTATCAAAATGCCACTTTGAGTTAGTCTTTAGAGTGTTCTGCACAAAACAGGAAATAGGAGATTAAGTTCTCATACCAACAATGGAACCATCTGGACTAAAGAATCTTCCAGTAGGAATCCATCTTTGAATGAATTTCTTGGGAACATTCTTTTGTCTAACAGGAACATAAGGAGGAATCTTAGTTAAATGATTGGTATCATTGTTGTTAAAAACTATTTTCTTCCTTGGTGTGTTCCTAGGTGCTCCATTTGGTGCTTTCAGATACCCTCAGATTTCTGAGTCTGCTTTCCAGCAAACTTAGCTTTTCTAGCCAGATTTCTTCAAGCCCAGGCATTCAGATTTTCAGTGGCTTGATTTATCTTCCACTTCTGATAGTTGTTGTGAGCAATTCTAGCCTTTAACCATCGTTCTTGCTCTTGTTTGTATTCGTGAGCAAGTTGTATCCCGATGGCTTTATAGCCAATACCATTCCGAGCACACGATCTTTGTCGAGATCTCTCTTCAGCAGCTTTGCTAGTCTCTGGATGATCAATTTTCTTTCCAGAAAACGTGACAAAAGAAAATTTGCCAGCTCCTGCAATTTTTCCTTTTTGAGAGACATAGCACCGTGGGTGATTGCACTTCTCAGTGTTATATTTCTTTTCAGAGACATTTCCCACAGTTTTCTTTTGGACTTGTTTTTCCCACAAAGGCTTGGTCGCAACTGCCTTTCCTTTGTCAGCAATCTTAGCTTTCTGACCGATGTTGTAGATTGTTTGGGAGTCACCTTGCTGAGCACTGACGAATGTTAGTCCTTTATTACTCTTATTCAAAGTGGTGAAACTATCTGTTTGTGTGTCCAGCCCAAGTCCTCACTTTTCTGAAGGATCTCTTAAATAAGATTGTACTTCAGTAAGAGTGTCACTAGCTTTGGCATAAGATTGAAAAGATAGTTCTTTCTTTTTGAGTTCCTCATTCTCAAAAAGAAGACCTTCATAATTCTTTTGAAGATTAGCCATTGCTTCTTTATGTGACTTTTCGGTCTCAGATATCTGAGCCTTGAGAAATGCATTTTCAGCATCCTTTTTCTCAGATATCTTGATTAATTGAGAATTTTCCTTTGCAAGAAAATTCTTTTCTTCTTCGAATTTTTCGGCTCTAGCTCGGAACATTAGAAATTCTCTTTTGTAAAGATCAATTTCTTTTTTGAGATTTTCCAGTTCTTTGATTCCTTCTTCATCACTTTCATAAGTATAACAGGAAGTATGTGTTACCTCATCAGCCATTAGACAAGGTTCAATATTGGAGATATCAGGGAAGATTTCTTCAGCCATTCCACACACTTCTTTCTTCTTTTGACCAAAGTCAATTACTTCATGAGAAACACCGCATATTTCTGGGGAAGGCATTGTGGAATCATCTGAATCCTCATCCTCAGAATCAGATTCAATATCTAGAGCATCCAGTTGAAGTTGAATCTCTTTCCTTTCTTCAGTGAGCATAGCTCTTTGACTTCTTTTGAAGATTTTTCTATCTTTCTTGTCACCTGTCTTAAGTTTGTTGAAGGCAGGACAATCCTTCTTGAAATGACCAGGTTTCTGACAGTAGAAACAAATATCATTTCCGATTTATGCTTCCTCAGTACTTGATGCTTTTTGAGCTGGCTTGTTCAGCGAGCTTTGCATATTTTTGTACTGGTGATAGTTTGAGCCTAGATGCTTTTTCAGCTTCTCTTTGGCTTTTCTTCTCTCAATTTCTCGACTGACATATTTTCCCATTTGATTTACAGCAAGAGCATCCTCAGTCATATCCTTGCCTTTCTTCTTTTCAGAAGTCCCTTGAGCAACTAGAGCAACACTCTGCAACTTCTCAATTGTTTGTTCCCTTTGAGTTGTCTCATAGTCAACAGTGGCAAGGTGAGAGAAAAGTTCCACATGAGTGATATCTGGCATTCCTTGGTTAAAGTAGAAAAACTTTGTGTGTTCCCAGTTATGATTAAGACTTCTCACAATGGTTTTAATCTTTTCAGACTGGGTATATCTATTACTTTTACCAAGTGCAGCCATGTCACTCATAAGTGTTGTAAACCGGAAATCTAGTTCTTCAAGAGTCTCTGAGGGACCTTGTTTAAAGTTTTGGAATTTTAGCTTCAAAACTTCGAACTTATTTTCCTTTGTTTTTTCAGTGCATGCATTTCTTCAATCGATACGAGCCACTTTCGTCGTTTTTGCACCCCACAGTTTACACTGTATGTGCTCTGGAGTAGAACGTATGATGATATTACGAGCCTGCCCATCCAATCTATTTCTGGGATCTAGGTTCAGTGCAGGTGAAAAGCAGTTAGTGGGCACTTATCTGGGATCTAGGTTCAGTGCACAAGGCTTGGGAACCTCCCGCTCTGATACCACTTGTTGGTCCATATAACGGCAAAGTAAAAGATTAGGGGGGGGGTGAATAGTCTTTTAAAACTTTTGTCGATAAGGACAGTTTCTCAGATATCTGTGAAGATATCTAATACTTAATTTCAGAGAGCGGAAGACTTTTCTAAGATAAGTGCACATGTTCAGCAAGATAAGTGTAAGTACTTTGCAATATAAGTAAAACAAGTAATAAGCTGCAGAAAGTAAATAACACAAGTCTTTTTATAGTGGTATCTGAAGGTGGCGTAATCCTTCAACTAATCCACTTCGGTCTTTCTCAGACCTAAAATCCACTAAGATAAATGAGGTAACCTTACAGATATCTTTTCTTGATTCCTAAATATACTAGGTTCCAAACCAAGTGTTCCCCCTGAGTTATTCCCCGGCTTTCACAGCCAAGTACTTCCTGTACTCAGAAACCTTTTTGAGCTGTTCCTTAGTTTCCCAAACTAAGTACTTCCTGTGCTCAATAACCTTGGAGTTATTCCTTAGTTTCCTAAACTAAGTACTTCCTGTACTCCACGCCGTTTAAGGTGTTGGTTTTAGGTTTGTTTGTCAGGTGAGCTTCTTAAATAACTTATTCAGTTATTCAGATAGCTCTATGAATCAAGTATACTTAATACACTTTTCAATGTATGGTATCTTGTTCTCTACTGACCCAAGTCTATTGTAAGTGTTCCAGAGAATGAATCTCAGATATGAAATCTTAGTTCAACTCCTTCACAGATAACAATGCTCGTTAAGGATCAGGACACTTAGAACTTTTGTGCTACTTAGAATCAAGAGCTTTGGTCGCAACAGAAAGCTTGAAACTAAGTAGTTTGCTTGAGAGAGCTTGTGTGAATATTCAGTATAAGTTCAGTGATCTAAGGTGTTCAGTGTCTGTTCTCAAGCAATCTAAGTGTTGATATTTATAGATGAATTTTGAGTGCCGTTTGAATAGTATCCGTTAAGCTTAAATCAAATTCAAACTATTGATATCTGAGTATAATCTTATGTGAGTTTGTCTTCTTCTTGAGCTCTGACTTTTGTTCAGACATTTCTAGCAAAGACTTTTTTTTGTATCTTATTCTTTTGGAAATTCCCTTCATTTTTTACCTTCGTAGCTAATAAATATGTTATCCTTGCCCTTATAAAATATCTTACCTCCTCATATGTCCTTACTATAACAAAATAGAAGTGTCATTATTAGTTGTATACGCTTAGCTTATATAAATAATGATAGAAACTCAGTGTTTTTGGAAATAATGAAAGAATTCTTGTGCTTTCTTGAGGTGTAGGTCGTCGATGATGGCAACGCAATAACATCTTCTATTTTCCGGAGAAGCAAATCTATGTGGTTCGGTGTCATCCATTCTTTTTTTTTAAAGCTGTATGAGAAATGGCTTAGGATTATATTAAAGAAGTAAGCAAGACAAACGTCGCATCTCCTTATAACGTAACGGGGTCCAGGAGTCAGAAGCGCATTTAATGCACTGTACTATACTTTGTCCTGTAGTGTCAACGTATGCAAGCTTTCTGAGGCTTTGCACGTTCTTTTCCAGAGATCATCATAGCTCCAGATACCACTTGTTTAAACAACTCGTTATAATATGTTTCTTTTTCAGAAGCATATTTTATGTCCAAGGTATCTGAGTGCGATATCTGTGGGCACTTTCCTCGTCTCAGAAACATTTTATTCTCAGATATCTTTTGCAACACGTGTGTTCCGAAACACTTGTTTCTTCAAGATATCTGGACATAGGTATCTGAAAAACCCTTGTCTTCAGCAATCTTGTGCAGTCTTCAAATCTTCAAATCCGTTGAACTTTTCCTGTTGGATGCCTTCTTCTTGGTCTTCTTCAGAAAATAAAAATAACATTTCGAGACCTAACATCCTATACAAGATTTGCTAGACTATCATACTTAGTGAGTTTCCTCTTTTACAGTGTTCAAGTGAACTAAGAGTACTAATCACCTTTCTGAGCTAAGATAAGTCATTAGGTTGCTGATCAAAATCTAAACAGATATTCCTAACACACTTTCTAATTCAGATACCTATAATTCGAAATAACTCGTTAATGCAATCACAAAAACATTAACATGCACGATCGAACAAAAAATAACAACACTAAACATATATCGAAAAAATTAAATAATTTTTTTTTTCGAAAAATATTTCATTTATACAATTTTTTTAAACTATAGAAGTAATTAAAAAAAAAGAAAAAAAAACTGATTTTTTTAAAAAAAACTATATTTCCATTTTTTAAATTTTTTAATTTAAAAAGGGGCGTGTTAAATGCAGAACCGTTTTTACTAAACGCATAACACTTTTCTAATATTTTGCAATTGTCACCAAAATTATAGTAAATTATAAAACAACCCACTAACTTTAAAATAATACAATTTTATCTAAAAACATTTTAAATTTTGCATTTGAACTACCTTACATACACTTCCTCCTTTAATATTCGAACGAACACAATCGATGAACACAAAGGAGCATTCGAAGAGTCATCAAGGTTAGTTCTTTTACATTTCCGTTAAATCAATTTGAAAGTCGTTGAGACTCGGCAAATGGGCAAATTGGCGGATTCGCGCAGACTCGGTGGCAGGCGGTGAATCCGGCAAAGCTCCGATCGGAGCTTGTGATTCTGCTCCGATCAGGAGCTTCAAGCACCAGATCGGAGCTTTGAAGCTCCTATCGGAGATCGGAGCTTATGAAGCTTCGATCTGGAGCTTTGAAGCTCCAGATTGGAGCAGCCAAGCTCCGATTGCTCCGATCCGGAGCTTGGCCCTCGTCAGATCGGGATCTGACGAGAACCCGGTTCTGGTCAGAACCGGTTCATGCAGAACCGGTTATTAATAGAATCCGGTTCATTCCAGAACCGGTCCGGTTTAACACTTTTTTTTTCTTGTTTTTTCTACTAATTGTTCTCGATCATATGGTCTAAATTTTGCCTAATGTTTCATGAACATGTTGTAATTATTCTATTTATATCATAATATTTCATTATGCATGTTATAATTATTGTAAATTATTCTAGCAAGTTTTATTATATCTGTGACCTAATTTTGTGTTATACATGTATAATAATTGTTGTGATGTAATTATGTGTATTTCTTCTCATATTTTGCATGTCGTTTTGGTGTACGGATTCTTTGTTGATTTCTTTTGTTTATTGTTTAATGTAGATGGATAAGGGTCGATCTGGAAAACAGAGAGTAGTGGTTGATAATTCCGGACGTCTCCATGGTCGAATTGTTACCGGATCACGTCGGAAACGAGCAGTAGATGACAGAGTGGCTACTAGGGATGCTGATAACATGAATACGCTTCATCAGGGTGGGAACTCGGCATCCCACACTCATACTGCGACTCCTATTCGAACTTTGCTAACTTCTCCAGGTATTAATATTTCTAACATTATTTAGTCTAAATTTTGCCTAATAAAACTTAATGTTTATACATTTTTGCCGAATTGTTGTGAATATGTATTGTAATAATTGTAGCAAGTTTCAGTGCTCGAAACCTTCGTTGATTTATTTTGTGTATTACAAAGTCTCTGTTGACTTCTCCAGGCTTCAACTCTGATGATGATGATGATGATGAGGATGATGATGATGATGATGATGATGATGATGGGCAGTTATCTCCAGAAGCACTTGCATACGCCGAGAGACGAGCAGAGGAGCAATACCACGCTCGAAGGGGAGGATTACCACCACGATGGGTGTCTGGAAGAGGGAAAGGAAAAGGCCCGATGGTTGCACCACTATACTCATATGCTACTGATGATGAGCAATCGTATGGGGAGCATGTATCAGCGATCAATGTACAAGGGACGAGTAGGGAAAATGATGATTCTAGGTATGATAGTACGACTAGTATCGTAGATGATGGAGTGCCTAAGCTGATGAAGGACTTGATTACCACATTTGGAAACCATATTGCTTATCACATATGGAATGGAAACGAGGTAAGTTGGTGGTTAAGATCTACATGTAGATGTTTAACGTGGTTTTATTTAGTTTTTTAAAGTACCTAATCAAGTAGTAATGTATCATCTAACATATTCCTTTCATGCAGTCATTTCGAGGACCGTTGACCTGCCATTCCAGATATGGAAGATGTGGCTATTTACAAGTAAATGATGTTGAGGTTCTTAGATGGTTGAGTGATAGTCGGATATCCCACCTGGACAGTTGCATGTTCGAGTCGATAGACTCTTCTTTGATATCGACTTTTGTGGAGAGATGGCAGCCTGAGACCAACAGCTTTCACCTACCATTTGGTGACATGACCATCACTCTTCATGATGTATATTATCTGTTCAAGATACCTGTAGAGGGTAAACCGGTTTCAGCACTCATAGATCACAAAGTTGTTTGGGGGAAATGGCACTTCTGTTGGGTCTAGCAAATGACTCAGGACTGGAGCGTAAGATTGGTTGGAAGAGTGGTCGGTGTAAGTTTGAAGCAATAGAGAAGCGTGTTGCTCGATTGAGTGGCATTCCTTTGTATACGGCAAGTGTGCTTTGGCTGTTGGGTACGACATTGTTTGTTGAAAAAACAACCACTCACCTCCATACTAGTTTTGGGGAGTTTTTGCATGATCCTTTAACTGTCTCGTCATATGTATGGGGTGCTGCTGCGCTAGCTAACATGTATAGACAGCTTGGAGAGGCAACACGATCTGGTTGCAAGGAGATAGCTGGATGTTTAACGTTGCTTCAAGTTTGTTTAATTTATATGTTTCCTTGTTTTTAGATAGCTTGGAGATGCACATGGCAATCTGGTAGTAATTTTTATCTCAACCGTTAAATAATAGTTTTAAAATTCATGAATTGTAGGCATGGATTTATGAATACTTTCCTACCTTCCGGGGAAAGAAGCGGATGGACCATGGGAAGTCTTCTCCATATGCAAGTGGATGGATGCCGACTCGGGTGCATCAGTCGCATCATGACCACTTAAGAGAAACAGACAACTGTTGGATTGTTTAACTATGAACGATGTAGGTTTTCTTGTTAACATTTACGTATATAGAATGGTACTAAATAATGTTATTTATTATTGACAAATTCATTGCACTACTCAGGTTTGCTGGACACCATTTGGGAGAACACCGGATCGTGAGTGTCCCATATCACTGTATCAGGGCATTATACATTGTCGGGACATCTGCGAGGCATATATGCCAGATCGTGCTATGCACCAGTTTGGATATAGACAGACAATACCGCTACACCCAAGGAAACCGATCAAGCATAGTAGATTAGCGAATCCTCGCAGCTACGTGGTGCATCACGTTGTTGAGAGTACACAGTTTCAGGGTTGGCGTGAGCTTGTTTGCTTACTCACAAATAGGTCACTCAGAGTGGACCCAGGCAATGCTGGTAAAGCATCAGAGGATTACTTAGCTTGGTACCATCAAAGGACACGTCCTAAGTTTATTAGAGATTCGAATAGATCTACATGCGGCGATGAGTATGCTAGTTATAAAGTGAGTTGTCAATTATCTTAGTATTCCATGGAATTTTCTATTTTACTGTAGTCTAATTATGTTTATATGTGAACAGGGTTTTACAAGTGTTGAGACAGTCACAGATTTGTTAACTCCATACCATCCAGATGTTTGTGATGGAGTCCACAGTGATGAAGACATGTTCGAAATCTTACAAAAGTTGGCCAAGATTTTAGTGAAAAAGCCCAACCGGAGTCGACGTGCTTAGGTTTGCATGATTTCTGATCGTTTAACTTTTAGGAAGTCTTGAATCTCAACTGTTTGTTTGTATTTTTAATTTGATACGATCGTATTGAGCTTGGAGTTTGTTGGATTGTCATGTAGTAGTGTATGTATTATGGATGTATAATGATGGAGCTTATTCATTCTGGATGTTTGAGGTTGGAGTTTGTAGCTTCATGTAGTAGTTTATATATTATGGATGGCTGATGATGGAGTTTGATCATGGATGTGTGAGGTTGGAGTTTATGAGTTTGGGTTATTTTTGTATTTTTGTGGATGAGGCATCAAGACTGCGAAAATGACAATATGATACAAGTAGATCAACAAATCAACCTCGTACAAACTGAGCATGTCTATTCTCATAATGTGCTTCCCAGCATTCAAGGGCCGAATCTCTGAACTCGGCCCATTCCCTTGGTGCATATCCAATTGGTGCATCATCTTTCATGTGTAAAACGAAGAAGTGTTCTCCAACTAGCTCAAGAGCCCATTCTTGTGTAGGTGGACTCGGTAGATGATCATCAAACCCTCTCCATTCCAATGGATAGTAGACACAACTAAGAGATTTCCAATAGCATGTAATGGCAACCTGATATTAAGTCGCAATGGCCAAACCGACATTTGTAAGATCTAACCATTTGGGTCGTGGAGCAATTGGTAAGAAACAATCCAAACTGTCGAGTCGTTTCATGTACTCTTCTTCACCTCCTACAAAATGACCAATAGAAAAAAAACAATTTTTATAAAGTAAAGACCGATAATTTTATGAAGTACGTGTGAATAATGAAAATAGGACCAGTTACCACGACATAGTCGTATGTATAGATCTCGGTGAGTGGTCAACTCTTATGTGATATCCTGTCTAACTCTCGGCCAATTCCACTCTGTATGATACTGATAGAAAGATAGACACCAAAATCCACAATGTCCATCTGCATCTACATTTAACCACCCTTCTATATATGGCTTTATGACCTTCGGCATGGACCTGAACTTGTTAAATTTTCCTGAGTTCCACTTCTTTCTGGCGGCATTATAATCCTCTACATGAAACTGATCATGTGCACAATCTGCTGCGAATCACGAGTGCGTGTCACGTCTTGATCTTGTGTGCAATGCGATCTGTGTCTTTCTCGATCCCGACTATGATCCCGAGAGATCCACAGGCGTCTTGAGCATGATCCTGGCGGCCGACTATGATCCTGAGATTGATACTGACTATGATCCTGAGTCTGATACTCACTGTGATCCTGTGACTGGAACTGAGCATGATCCAGAGACTGATCCTTAGTCTGCGTTTGATTCTTCTTCTTACTAGGCTTCTTCTTTTGACTCTTCTTGTAATCACTTTTGTACCGCTGACCTTGAGCTTTAGGTGGACGACCTTTATGCTTGTGATGGAGTGGTTCATCAATATTGATAGCATCTGGAAACTTTTGTTTGTGGATATATTCAGCTAGAATCCTCTTTTGGACATCGGTTGCAAACTCCTTGAAATTCTTGAATGCATCGTCACATAGATCATCAGCACTTACTCTCCTCGATTCACTCCAGTCACGTTCTGCATCTACATCAAGACTCTTC
This sequence comes from Plantago major, assembly GCA_026545765.1. Classification (NCBI taxonomy): domain Eukaryota; kingdom Viridiplantae; phylum Streptophyta; class Magnoliopsida; order Lamiales; family Plantaginaceae; genus Plantago; species Plantago major. The sequence continues at coordinate 34,922,806 of CM048839.1, forward strand.
CAAAAGGGATGAATGTCGATTGGATCAATGGGCATGTTATTCCCGATTAAAGTGGTCATCTCGCATGCACATGGCAATCCATGCGTAGTACGTAACTCATGAGTGCAGTTGCTCGGATGGGGTGTCTTTTTGATCTCTTCGACTAAGAGCTTAATGACGTTATGCGAAACAACATGAAACGCCTACAAGGAAGAATATGCTTCGTTCTGTTCAATTCAAATTGTGATCTGATGGCATTCAAATCAAGTTCATGTATCTCATGAATCTTTTCAAAAATTGTAGGGAAATTAGCTCTCGAACTCCTGATCCATGAATTGACTTGACTGTGTGCACTTTCAACCCTACAAGTAATTATATGATATTTATGATATATTGCATAATAATAGTGTACTAAAAATGAACAATAATATGTACCTGTTAGTTGTTAGAGCTCCAAAATGATGATATTGGTCCGTCCAATAACCTACGAAGTGAGTATGAAACGGAACTAACCAAGTCTTCTTCAGATACTCTCTGAATCCTGGTAAATATCTCCAAGCATACAATATCTTCTTCACGTAAACATCGTACTCCTCTGTTTTTGCATTCACCACATTATTCCACCTTGACTTAACTGTAAACTCAAACTCCTTGTTACTGACCAACCTCACATGTTTCCTTTGTACGTCTACACCAATGTGTCGTCTACAAAGTAAAGTGGTGGCATGTGAAAAAACTTTGTGAATGTTGTTAGTGAGGCCAACTCTCTATCTGTAACAAGAACTCCGGGTGGTTTAATACCTTCGAAAAAATGAGACAATGAGCGCATGATCCAAAGGTAGCTATCATCTTTTTTGTTCTTAATTAATGCAAATGCAACATGAAAATATTTCCCCGTTGGCAAAAACCCAATAACCTCCACCATAGGCATATCGTACCGGTTAGTGGAATATGTGGCATCCAACTCCAACACATAAGGATACAATCGAAGAAAATTAACACTATGAGGATGAGCAAAGAATACATCACCAAGATTATTTGTTCCATCCTCAAGCCTCTCCCAGTGGTAGTATCGATGATCATTCAACAACTTCAGGAAGTATTGCATCGTGCTCAACCCATCCATATCCACCTTATTTTTCTGTATGGCATTGTAGATATGCCGCACATTACTAACATTATCCTGAAACATGTATTTCACCATTTGTAAGATACTCATAGGTCTCAAATGAGTCTTGTACAACTCACCCACAAGTTTTTGCTCGTCTTCCTGTAACTTCGACGCCGATGTATGCCAATTTGCGTAATTACCAAGTGCATGGTTGTGCTTGCCTCTACCGTCGCTCGTTTGTACAACCCATTGACCCTCACCCCTTATTTTAAGCTTCAATTGAAATGAGCAACCATTCTTCTTCATCCCACTTGATGTTCAGGGAACAACTATCAGTGGTTGTAGTACGGTACTTCCCACTGCATTCACAACCAATGTAGACACGGCTCTTGTTTGAGGTTATCACCGTAAAAAACATGTTTTCCCGACCGATGCGTGTTACTTGATGTTCAGCATCTTCTCTACAACCGAATATACCCATACTTTGAAACAAGTGGTTATGATCTTAACGCTCATTGTCGTCCTCCTCGACCCCATCATAACCCGGCCCAAAAATGGGTTCATCACCATCATCATACTCCGGTGAAGGTATAAAATATCTTGGTTCGTCATCATTTAAGGGAGGTTCTTCGTCTGAATCCATTGGATATCTATCCAGATCAATATATGGATTACTCTGACAAATTCAAACATAAGATCAATGTCATAAACAAATAAAAACAAATTTAATCTACTCATATACGCTGAAACAATATAACTAATCACGTTTTTAAAAAGTATTATTAAAAAACTGTCCAAAATATAGTCTAATTACTTGAAAAGAAAAAAAAATAAAAAAACGACTTAAAACGGACTGGCGTACAGGCGACGATTCTTGGCAGCGGATGGTGCCGGATCCTTATCATGCGGAGGCGACCACAAGCGTCCGTCCTTGTCACCCCAGCCACGTTTACGATTTTTTTTTTTTTTTGCATTTTTTTTGAAATTTTAATGAAATCTTAATTAATTTGAAAATACGAACGCAATAAACCAATAATAAACAACTATAAAATATTAAATTAAGACAATGAACAAATTAATACCTCTTCAGATTCGTCATAGTTGTCAAAGTCCAACCAATACTTAGAAGACATGAGTTTTTGTTATCGTATTGTGTTGTTATGTGTTTACGATTATATAATTGTGAAAATGTGGGGTTTTGTGAAATATAACATAAATATGGGACCAATTTTCATATTTATACTACTTGAGGTACTTTTTACAATATGTTAAAAAGTATTCTGCGATTAGTAAAAAGTGTTCTGCGTTTAACATTCCTATTTAAAAATTGATTATATATAGTTTTGTAACTATTTTTTTGTTTTTGCAAATTGAAAAGTTACTTATAATTTTACAAATTGAAAACTTTAATTTACTTTTGTCATTTATTTATTCAAAATGAAAAGTAAAAGTTAAATAATCTATTTAACGGAAATTCAATAAATTAATCGGCACACGAATAACTATATTTATTATATTAAATGCTTACCAATAAACGTTACAATTTTAACACGAATACGAACTTGAATCGGAAAATATTACTCCCTGTCCCGGAGAACTTCATACATTAGGTTTAGCGTGCAGTTTTATGCGAAAAGTTAAAGTAATAATAGAATATAGAAAAGTTTTAAAAAAAAGGGTACTTCCAGTGGCAAAATTTATAATTCGAGTGTAAAGTTTAGATTGTTTATTATTTGTTGGATGTGGGGTAGTTTCTTTTTTTGGTAATGTATGAAGTTCTGTAAGACGACTAAAAATGGCAAATACTTAATTTGGAATTAAAAAAGTTCTGCGGGACAGAGGAAGTACATGCTTAACATAATAAATCTAAATACTTAATTTGGAATTAAATCTTGTAAATGCTCACAAACTTCATCAACAACCGCGAATATGTCATTCGCCTCCAAATAATGTATGTTTGGTCGAGTGATGCGTCCCAACATAGCAGCGATCAATCGTAGCCTCTACAAAGTAAAAACACACACAGATAAGGATTTTGAGATTTCAAACAAACATCGTGTATGTATAATAGAAAGGACTCCCAACACTCACAACACATGTACCTATTCAAGTACTAGTAGATCATTCAGATATGAAAGTCAGATGCCACCACAAGGTCTGCGATACACATTCAATGTTGAAGTGACGTCCAGGCCGATGGGAATTGTGGATACAGATGTATAGCACAACTCCTATACAATGAAATTCTTTATGAGCTGACTAACAATAGACATCTATACATCGCGGAGATGGTGGAAATACGGGTCGCGAAAATATCAAATGCACTCGGCTGGTTTGCAGCACCATGCGCCCAACCGAATTGGTTTACTCTCTCAGATATGGGGCTACTAACAACTACAACGTATCAACGGGTGTTCACCACATATGTTTTCTATGGGTTTACCACATACTTGTCCTTGAAATGTCGTACAGACATGGAGTCAGCATCTCCGGACCCTCCACCGGCAGACGAAGAGTGGACAGTCGGGTTTGTCAATGGCGGTCACTATATTGGGCTGTGTGGTGGCCGTGAATGTCCACTTCCACCACTATGGCCGACTTGGCAACATCAAACAGAGGAAAGACCAAGTCATTGGATGCAACATTATTTCGTTCGGCTACGTCAACGATTTTCACTGTAGTGAAATCATATTAAGGTTAAGCTTTCAATATATTATGTTGCGTATTAATAGTGTAATGAGTCAAAATATATGTTGTAATGAAATCGCTTGCCGTTTAATTTCTCGAATTTCCGTTAAATTTAACTTTTACTTTTCATTTTGAAAAAATCATTGACAAAAGTAAATTAAAGTTTTCAATTTGCAAAATTATATGTAACTTTTCAATTTGCAAAAATTAAAAAAAAATAGAAAACTATATATATATATATATATATATATATATATATATATATATATATATATATATATATATATATATATATATATATATATATATATATATATATATATATATATAGTTTAAATTATATAGTCTTCTGTTGTGTCTTTAGATTATAGAAAACTATATATATATATATATATATATAGTCTTCTGTTGTATCTTTATAACCCCTAAAACTGTATCAGGATTTGGTTCATGGAGCCAATAAAGACTTGAAAAATTAATGTGATCTTCAATTTTCACCGATGCTTCTGGCAATGCCTGATCATTAGGTCTGTTGCTGATGAAAATTCTTTTTCTAGCTGGCCTGTATGTATAGTATGCCTTCAGGAAGGATGCAAAAATCTTACATCCTACTGTCTGTGAATGAGAAGCAATGTTTCCTGCTACTAATGTGAACTTCTCACCAAAAGTGTTGATAATTTTTTCTGTAATGTCAGTGAGACCGAATTTGATGTAATCAATCATACCATAATTGTAAAATTGAGTAATCATACCATAATGGTAATCATACCATAATGGTAAAATTGAGTAAAATTGAGTAATCATTCTTGAGTAATCATACCATAATGGTAAAATTTTGGAAAATGATAACACAAAAGATGATGGGTATAATATACCTAATAAAGATACTCTAATAAATTTAATTCAAAAAAAAAAAGATTTTCTCAATATTTGATTTAAAATCAGGTTACAATCAGCTTAAGTTATCAGAAGATTTTAAACCATGGACAGCTTTTACATGTTCAGAAGGACAATTTGAATGGAATGTTTTAAGTTTTGGAGTAAAAAACACTCCTTCAATTTTTCAAAGATTTATGGATAACATATTCTTAAAATATGATTTTTGCATGGTATACATTGATGATATCTTAGTAGCAAGTGAATCAATTTATGAACATGAAAATCATTTGAAACAAGTTTTTAATGAAATCAAAAAACATAATATAGTAGTTTCAAAAAGAAAGATGGAACTTTTTAAAAGAAAATTTTCATTTCTAGGATTAGAAATCGGAAATGGAAAAATAGAATTACAACCCCATATTTCAACAAAAATTATTGATTTCCCTGAAAAATTTGAAAACTTAAAACAGATACAAGCATTTCTAGGATTAGTAAATTATGCTAGAAAATTTATTCCTAATTTATCAAAATTAATAGGACCATTATACAGTAAAACAACAAAAAATGGTCAACGAAGATTTAATAAGGAAGATATTAAATTAGTTAAAGAAATAAAAGAAGATATCAGGAAAATATTTAGAAGATCTTGACCCTGTTTGTGATAGGTTTTGGTTTGAAACTGTCATTGGCCAAAACACTGTTGTTGGCCAAGGTTTTTTGCTGTGGCTTTCTTGTTCTGTCTTGCTTTTTTCCTCATTAGAAATGTCCATTGCTATGTCTCTATCTGTGTGTTGAGGATGTATGAGCCTTCTCATTTTCTGATCTTTATCCATGAAATAACATGTTCAAATTTCTTGATAAGATATCAGCCATAGTATTATTGTTACCTTTAATATGTTCAAAGTTTATAACATATCCACTTCTTGTATTATATTTTGTAAATTAATCCATCTAATTCTATTTACTTTTTTACTTTGATCATTTTTAATGAATTTAACTATAGCTTCACAATCTGTTCTGACAGTAAATTCTTTATTGAAGAAAATCTTAAATTTTTCTAATGCATTAAATAATGCATGTATCTCATAGTCTAAACTAGTCCAGTTTAATCCTGTTTTATTAAAATTTCCACTAGTGTAGGCGCAAACTTTTTCACTATTTTTTTATAAATATTTATTTGTTTTACAAAGAAGAACAGCTCCCCATCCTTCTTTACAACCATCTGTTTCTATGATAATATAGTCTGTTACTAATGGTAATTCTAAAGATTTAATCTTTTTAACCACTTCTTTTATTTCTTTAACTAATTTAATATCTTCCTTATTAAATCTTCGTTGACCATTTTTTGTTGTTTTACTGTATAATGGTCCTACTAATTTTGATAAATTAGGAATAAATTTTCTAGCATAATTTACTAATCCTAGAAATGCTTGTATCTGTTTTAAGTTTTCAAATTTTTCAGGGAAATCAATAATTTTTGTTGAAATATGGGGTTGTAATTCTATTTTTCCATTTCCGATTTCTAATCCTAGGAATGAAAATTTTCTTTTAAAAAGTTCCATCTTTCTTTTTGAAACTACTATATTATGTTTTTTGATTTCATTAAAAACTTGTTTCAAATGATTTTCATGTTCATAGATTGATTCACTTGCTACTAAGATATCATCAATGTTTACCATGCAAAAATCATATTTTAAGAATATGTTATCCATAAATCTTTGAAAAATTGAAGGAGCATTTTTTAGTCCAAAACTTAAAACATTCCATTCAAATTGTCATTCTGAGCATGTAAAAGTTGTCCATGGTTTAAAATCTTCTGATAACTTAAGCTAATTGTAACCTGATTTTAAATCAAATTTTGAGAAAATCTTTTTCTTTTGAATTAAATTTATTAGAGTATCTTTATTAGGTATATTATACCCATCATCTTCTGTGTTATCATTTAGTCTTTTATAATTATAAACTATTCTAGCCTTTCCTCTTTTAATTTCACTATAATTTCTTACAATAAATGCTGCTGACCTATGTGGACTTTCTGATTTTCTTATTAAATTTTGTTTTATCATTTCAGGAATCTGATGTTTAAATTCTTCCTTATCTAAAGGACTATATTCAATGTTTGCTGTTCTAATAGTGATATCAGGGTTTTTAATTTTAAATTTACATTCATATGCAACCCTTGAAATCAAGAAGTATGACTTCTTGATTTCTGTTTTCCAGATAGTCTGCTTTATTTTCTTCAGACTCTTGTTCTTCTATTATTTTAGCAAAAGAGGAAATTTTTCCCTTATTCTTTTTGTACTCAAGAAATTCTTGGTACTCTTCTGAGCTTTCAGCTTCATGTTTTTGTGATGGCAGATTAATAGCTATAAGCTTCCCTCTGCCAGTTTGAGAGAGGATTCTTTCAGATCCTCTTCCTCGACCTCTTCTACCTCTATAAGAGAAAGAGCCTCTTCCTTGCAAGTACATTCCTGCAACAATCATGAAATATATTCTCGTGACAGAAAATCTGGAAGACTATTGTCTCTCCTTTTTTATAAACAATTTCAAAATCAAAAGGAGCTAAATGAGCTTGCCATCTTGCAAACATTTGCTTAGAAACATCATGTTTAAAATCTTTGTTAAACATAAACTTTACAGAATTACAATCTGTCTTTATAATAAATTTTTGATTATATAAATCATCTTGAAATTTTAAGACACATTTGACAATTGAAAGTATCTCTTTAGCAATTGTAGCATAATTTTTCTGACTGTTATTCCATTTGCCAGAATAGAAACGAACAACATATTCTTGTTTATTATGAGGATCAATTTGTTTAAGAATTCCTCCATAACCTATATCAGAAGCATCTGTTTCAACAGATTTATCCCATGAGGGATTACTCAACATAAGACAAGGCAAAGTTTTCACCTTTTCTTTTAATTTCCTAACAGCCTGAGTATGATGATCAGACCAAGGCTTTGGATTTTTTTTAAGTCTATCATATAAGATAGTAGTATCTTGAGCTATATCTTTATAATAAGAAGAGATATAATTCAAACTTCCTAAAAACCTCTGTAACTGGGTTTTATTAGTTATTTCATCAGAAATTTGTCAGCAAAATCAATGCTTCTATTTATTGGGATAATATTACTTTTTTCAATATAATGACCCAAAAATCTAATTTTTGTCTGAAACAAAAACATCTATGATTTTGATATAACTAAACCACTCTGTATGACTATTCTCTTTAAGATATCCAAATGTTTAAAATGGGATTCAATATCCTTTGAGAAAACTAGGATATCATCAATATAGACTAATATGAAATCACTATAAGGAGTAAAAATATCATTCATAATTTTCTGAAATTCAGAAGGAGCATTTTTCAAACCAAATGGCATTACATTCCATTCGTAATGTCCTATTGGAACATTAAAGACTGTTTTATACCTATCCTTTTGTTCAATTTGAACTTGCCAATAACCTGACTTTAAGTCAAATTTTGAAAATAAAATTGAATCATAAAGTCTTTCTAAAAGATCTTTTTTATTCGGAATAGGATGCCTAATCCATTTTAAAACCTTATTAAGGGGTTTATAATTTCTAACTAATCTAGGAACTCCTCTTTCCTGCTCACTATGTTTATTAACATAAAAGGCTGTACAAGACCAAGGAGATTGAGAAGGACTTATCAGACCCTTTTGTAATAAAGAATCAATTTCTTTTTTACATAGTTCTAAATACTCTGAATTCATTTGACAAGGTCTTGCCTTTGTCGGAATTCTTTTTTCATCAAAATCTTCCTCATAAGGAAGACTGACCACATTTTTCTTTCTATTCCAGAAAGCATTAGGATGATCATTACAGATTTCTAAAGAAAGTTGATTTTCAATCATTCTAATCTTCCATTGTAATTTGGGATTTTGAAGTTTTTCTTCAATAGTCAAAGAATTTATTTCTTGTCTTAAGAAATTCATCTGGTTTTTCTTTAAAGTCAGATGATCATACATTTCATATAACATACTATGAACTGGTTTTGTAATAAAATTTAAATGAATTTTCCGACCTTGAAAAGTTCCAGTAATACCAGAATTATCCACATAGGTAAAAGGATAAAATTTTGAAATAAAAGGAGTACCAAGTATTACTTGATTAGAAATATCCTTTGTCAGTAAGAAACTAGTTTGAATGCAATTTTTGTCAATACAAATGTAAGCTTTAGTAAGCTTATACTTTACATTTAATTTTTCTCCTCCAGCATGAGAAAGAGTATGTGTAGTTTTATGAAAATACTTTGTAGGAATTAATCATTCATGTATTACATTTAAATCTGCACCACTATCTATGAGAGCAGTCAAATCTTTTGAAAAGTAATTATCAATTAATAAGGTAATTTTAACATACCATTTTTTAGATATAACCATCTCTAAAGTTGAAAGGAAATTATAATCTAATTGTGAATCAAAACATTGAGTTTTTTGACTCGATTCACTAGTAGTAGAATGATTAATTTTTTTATAATCATCAAGTTTAGAAACTCGATAGTCTATTAACTTATTTTCTTTTTTCAAAAACTGAATCTCTTTTTTGAGATTTTCAACTTCCATCTCTAAATCATGAGTAGAAGTTGGAGATTCAACTGTCCTTCTCTGTTTTAGAAGTTTATAAACTTCTGACATTGAGTAAGGCTCATCATTTTTTAAATCTTCTGGAAGAACCATTGGTTCTGGAACAGAAGTAGAAGTAATTGGAATATTATCCATCTGATCTATAATTTTAGATCGTAACTCATGATCTTTAATTGTCTTTAGAAACTCGATAATATTATTACCGTCTAAGACATTTAAATTAGTTCCTTGGAAATGTGAGAGAATATTGTAAAATTCTTTATTAAAGAATTTACTGTCATCTGTGTTTTCTTGTTTCTTGATACAAGGTTCACATTCTGACTCTGAACTAGATATGACTGATTCTTGATCAAGAACTTTTAAGTTCTCTTCTTCAGTACTAATAGAAGTATCTGAATCATCAGAAGAGTTATTACTCTTTTCTTCATCAGAATTTAAAAGAATTTTTGAAAGAGTTTCTTTCAAATCATTATCAGCTTTTAATCTGTTTAATTTTCTCTTGGTCCAACATTGTGTTGCAAAATGACCAAGTTTTCCACAAGCTCGACAAACTATTAGTTTCTTTCGAATCCGTTTTCTCTCTTCTCTATCTTCTCTTCTTTGTTTACGGATTTCTAATTTTCGAGGAGAGTAATGTCTCTTCTTTCTTGGTTTATAAGTCGACTTTTCTTTCGACTTATGAGGTTTAGAAGTGGATGGAACATCCATCCCAAATTGATCACAGAACTGTCCCAACTGGGCTTTTTCTTTCAAGTTCTGTCTTTTAATTTGTTGATTTAATTTAATCTCATTACATAAGGCTAAACATTCTTGAATACAAGTTCCAATTAACTTTCCATAAGTATAATTTTCATACGGGATAGAAACTTTATCTTTTCTAAGATTTTTCCTAACCCTTTCTGCAAATAATGCAGGAAGTCCATCAATAAACTTTGATTTTCAATGAGAACTATTACATTCAGGTAATTCCATTACCTTATTTAAAAAGGTATCTTTATACCACCGAAAATCAGTCAAAGTTTTACATCTTAAGTTTTGTAAAACAGTTCGAATATTTTCGCTATTATCGGAATATCTTCCGGTGAAATGTTCAATAATAGTAACAACAAGAGTATAGACTGCATTTTCTATAGTACTACCATCCTCTTGTTTTACAGTATTAAAAATATGATTTTTCCCTTCTGGTGAAAGATAGTTATCCCACCAACCTTTTAATTGTCCTGTAAAACCAGCGACAATCATTTTTGCAACATTTTTATCAGTGTTGCCATTTGTGTTGCAAATAGTGAAATACATAAGCATCATATGAATCATATTATAAATCTGCCTATCAGCATAAGCATCTAAATTCCATTCATAGATGTTTTTACCATTATAACTGTTATTTAGTATGTACTCTAGCTTTTCATGCAAGGTATCTATAGGAGAAGGTCTCCTATAATAGTACATACGTTGGGTTGGTCTATCAGCCCATTTTCCCAACTTGTTAATTTCATCACTGATCACTTCTTTGTAATCTGAATTTTCTTTTACATCATCATGAAGAGTTGTAAGTTTCATATCTTTAAATTTTTCAGTTAAGAACTTTTCAAGTTCTTTCATGGACTTTAATTTAAAATCTGCTATTTCAGGAGGTGGTTGAATATTAGGACAGGCAGAATCCTGTTCCTTTTCTTTTAAAGGAATGTTAGAATTTAAAGAAAGATTAGGGTTAATAGTTTTCAAAACCAATTCCACCATTTCGCTTAAAGAAGTTAAATGTTCTCCGAGAACATTTATAAACAGATTAGTATAATTCTGTTGTTCAATCATCGTGTTAATTTGTTTACAGGTTACTGGTAGAGTTTCATCTTCCAGTAGTTTCGCAAAAGCTAGGAAACTATGATTTCCTTTTTCAATTTGAAAAGATTGTTGCGGAGGATAAACTTGTTGTAAATTCCTCCATGTCGAAAGTTTATAATTTCTTTCTAAAACTGAAATATATTGTTCCACATATTTAGAGACAAACCATGGAACAAATGGAATCATGATATTATGTTTTTCACAACCTTTATAAAATTCTTCCTAAATAGAAGTTTTTTCTTTTGAAGAAAAGTTTGTAAAAACCAATTTTTAAAAGGTTCCCATTTGGGTAAATTGAATTCAGTTCTAATCTTTTGCCTAGCCGGAGAGCCAGGGCTAAAATCAATTTGATCTGAATTCATTAATAACTAAATTCCATTTATGATGCAGTTATATCTGCTTCAGTTTTATTATAATTAACTCCTTTGACAACAGGTGTTTTATTATAATTAACTCCTTTGATGGAGTATCAACTACATAATCAATAGGTGATATAAAAGATCTTAAAGAAGAAGACTTAGTAAGTCTTGAAGAAGATCCTATAAAATCGTTGTTATTTTCAAACTGCATTTTTACCAAACCTTCAGAAGTTTGGATAACATCTATTAAATTATTTTGAATAACAGGTTGTAAAGGTACAGCCTGTTTAATTGTCCAATTTTCAGGAAAATCTATTTCTTCCCATTTAATAGATCTACGAGTAGAAATTTTAGATTTGCTAAAATTAGTCTCAATTAAAATAGTTTCATTTAAAGGTTTATCAACCCTTCGGCAATTAGGATTTAAAGTAAACAAAGGTTTATAATAAATCATGTAGCAAATACAGATTGTTTCTGTACCAGAAATATAATTATAACCATTAGTTTTAACATTTAATGTTAAAGAATCTAAAATATTAATATCCGATAAAGACAATTGTAAATTCGGATAAACATTAAAATAAACTAGACCATGGGCTAAACTAGACTGTATAATTCCGATTAATGATTTTTTCCAGTCTAAGTTTCTACCATCTCTAAGAGCAGCTATAAAGCTCTCAGGTAGTCCTTCTAAGGTTAAAGGTTTAAAAGCAATTTGCACTAAACCAATATGTAAAAATTTGTAAAGGTTTTTATAAACAGCAATATCCTTTTCACTGAGTAATTTTATAACTAACTCATCATTATCAAGTGAAACAGATTCTTCAGTAGTTTTAACTACCTGTTTTAAACCTAATTTTTCAAAAGTACCTAATTGGTAAATAACCTTAGGCTCAATTCTAGGAATTGTCCATTTATTTAATAAATCTAAATTTTGGGGAATATCAAATTCCTCACTTCTACTGTTTTTAATAGTATCTTCCTTCTTATCATGTTTATCATGATCATAAAGAGTTCGTGTTAAGACTCAATTTTAAATCATGCCCTTACTGTAAACTGGCTTTGATACCAAACGGCTTCTTAATTTGATATATATATATATTAATTTGTAAATTAAAAAAAATAAAATAAAAAACTACAAATATAGAAATAATTTTAAAAAAGCAAAAAAAAAACAATATAGAATTAATTAAAAAATAAGCAAAAAAAAAATCAAAAAAAAAACTGGAATATGATATGGCCGGTCGGTTTTAAAACCGGCCATATCTCGATTTGGCAAATGAAGTATGTCATTAAATTTAACACACTTGCCTTCATTAAGTTTGAACCTTTGTTGTAATTATATACTTGTGTTATTGACCTCTCATGTAATAGGTTAATTGGACACCTTTTGGACGAAGTGCGAAGGAAGAAATCCCTATTTCTCAATATAGGAGAATTATTCATTGTTTAAAGATTACGGGGGCTTACATGCCAGACCGTGTTATGCCGAAAGAACACATAACGCCAATGCATATACAAAGGCAACAACAACCCTGCCTCTATCGATATTCTCATCGTGTTGGAGACTCATTCGAGAACTTTCAAAACGTTCGACGTAATTTCCATCTCCAAACACTTCGAGTGCATTACGAAATTGAAACACTTCCACCGTACAAGGACTGGTTTCAACAAAGAACGCATATGCAAGTGACCCCCAAGAATCATTTACCCGAAGGGAACAATACCGACCAGGCGACATGAATCCTACCGTGGTATGTTTCGTAAAATTCAATATATATACATACACGACGTTAACAATCTCTAAATCCTTATTTTGTATATTTTTTATTTGTAGAGGATACAGGGCTATATTTGCACGCATCACTCGGCCAAACAGGTGTTATATGAGCCCGCAAAATGTATTCGACATTGTTGATGAAATTTGTAAACACTTCCAAGATATTATTCAAGTACCTAGTCAAACACTTCCAAGATATTATTCCAGGTGTTAAAATTGTAACCTTTTATTCGTAAGCATTTAATATATCAAGTTATTCGTGTGCCGATTAATTAATTTCTAGATTTCTCGTCAAATAGATTATTTTACTTTTACTGAAATAGTTTTTTTTAAATAAATAAATAAATGTCAAATGTAAATTAAATTTTCAAAATAAGAAGTAAACTTTTCAATTTGAAAAAAAAATAACAGAACTAAAGTTATAAATTTGCAAATTAAAAAGAAATTTAAAAAAAAAAACTTGCCAGTTGTCACAACCGGTCATTTCACGTGGCTGGTAATGAGCTTTATTTTTTTTAAATTTCGATATATATTTAGAATTATTTTTAATTTTTCAATATAAAATTCAATTATTGTTCAATCGTGCATATTAATGTTTTTGTACTTGTATAAACGAAACATTTGTCACAAAAATTAAATTTTTATTTGCATTTTTTATTTTTTTTATTGTTGTAATTTGTATTCAGTCGTGCATGTTAATATTTTTGTATTTGTATAAACAAGTTATTTTTATATCTCGTTAATTTTATGAGATTTTTTATAACGCGCAGCCTAATATAGTCATTGTTATCAACGAATCCCATTGTCCACTCTTCATCTGTCGATGGAGGGTCCAAAGATGGGGAATCCATTTGTGAACGACACTCCAATAGAAAGTATGTAAGTCCAGCCTCTAATGAAGTGTACAGTTTGTTGCGACATTTGTCTCTCTGGTATCTAAAAGATCTACCAGTACTTGCTTGCGAACCTGAACCTGCATAGTTTGGGGTGGAATTCCGTCGAGATTGATTCGCACGTTGCTGGTCCCAATTAGATGGGATCCTACTCTCTGTTGCTCTAGGTCGCCTACCACTCCGTTGGTTTACGTTTGGCTCCTCCAAAACGATTATGATGCACTTGAATCGTTGAAATACGATCTCATTTACTTCTCGCATAGCCTCATTGTGGTCCCTCGCCATCGATGGCGGTCCAAGACACTCACGCCTAGTCTCAGGTAGTTCCCCCATTTGAAGAGTTCTCAGGGAACACGTTTACATCGTGAACCGAGTGGACGGTCCTCATGTTTCAAAACTTCACGGTCAATTGGCATGCACACATTAGTCCAAAACTTGTGCACAACGTGTGATCGCAATCACTGGAATTAACATCGTCCATTTCTTTAACCATTTTGTCAATGACGAGATGTGACACCACACCTCTCATTGTGGAATGAGGCTTAATCGTAAGAGATCTCTCAAACTCTGTACGGATCGCATCAAAATGCATTTGAAGAAGGCCATGCAGCTTCGAAAATGCCCCGTGAAACTTCTGATTTGAAGGACCCAACCACAACTTGTACCTGGCGTGAGCAAATTCGACTCTGCAACCAATTTACAGTGTTAAATGTCAGTTTCGGCATAACTGTCAATCTATCGCTAGTAGTGCATTACAAAATAAATTAAGGTACGAGTGATTTTATGACGATAAATAGAATTACCTGTTGGTCGTGTTTGTCCCGTAGTGTAGGATGATCTTTGTCCAAGCGTGGACAAATCGTTCACGGTATAGGTCCAACCATGTCCTCCGTACGTACTCCCTGACAGTCGGTACTCTTCGCCAGGCCTCCGCCATTTCTGCAATAGCCTGCTCATGGAGTTCCGCAGTCTTTGCATGCACGATGCAATCCCATCTACATTTTACTGCCCTTTGATACTTTGTGGAACCACACAACTTGTTTACTTTAGCCTGCACATCCTTTGCTATGTGCCTCCGAGGTGTCCTGCTTCTGGAAATTCAATATTAATCGCATTCATTGCCGCTAACTCTCTGTCGGAAAAAAAAACCTCCGGTGAGACACCACACTCAGCAAACAACTCCATGATTGTAAAGCCCCACATAACTCAGCGTCCTTTCATTGAAGAGGAAAATGAAAGCTATGTGATAGTTTTGCCCAGTGGGTAAGACGCCAATCAGTTCCACCAAAGGCATGTCGTACAAATTTATCTTGTAAATTTTATCCATGAGGACAACTTGCGGGAACAAATGGAGCATCTCCCTTGTATTACGATGAGCTAAGAAAATTCCCTCCAATATTTAGTACCCTACACTTGCGAATGTGTAAATATATAATGATGTTTTTCCAACATATGCAAAAAATAATCCATTTGGGGCATCGATCACATCTTACGTTGATATTTCTGGTCAGCATTGTATATGTGACGTAGGACACTACAGTTGTTTGTAAACTCCTTTTAGAGTTTCCTGAGAATTTCTCTAGGTGTCAATCACTCGCACGAACTCTTCGTCATTCAGCTTCGAACTGGACGTGTGCCCATTGGGATAATTCCCGAGTGCATGATTGTGTTTCTCGTGGCCCTCTCAGACAGCAACTCTCCACTCCCCCGGATATCTCTCATGCAGCTTAACCTGAAATTAACAATTGTGCTTCTTAGTCCCAACTGCATTTCTCTTCGGGGTCACTTGAAGTCGTGTTTGTATAGGCTCCACCACGCTCACAACTCATGTATACGTGTCTTGGTTTCGAATGTGAGATCGCGAAAAAAATATTGTTTTCTCGACCAATAGGACGAACCAAAGTTTTTGCAGCTTCAGGAGTATCAAAACTATGATTGTTTTAGAAAAATTAACTGAAATCTGGAAAATCAGCCACATCATCAGATGAAATATATGAAATATGTGAGTCACTCATAGTATACGTGTTTAGGATTTAAAGTGTTTCGGATTTCACGTGTTTAGAATAGAATATTTATTTCATTCAAGTGTGGAGTATTTTAAAATGATGGTGAGGGCAGATTTTATAAAAGTGTAGACACAACGTAAATCGAGGGATTGTGTAAATCGAAACATCCCGTAAATCAAAACAACTCGAGGCTAAACTTGCACGCATCACTAAGCCAGGCAGGCGTTACATGAGCCAGAAATACGTATTCGAAATTGTCAATGAAATTTGTGAACACTTTTAAGATGTTATTCCATTACCTAATCAATAGTCAAGGCATGTAATATTTTATATCCAAGTTCGTCAGTTCAAGTTCTAACATTTTATTCGGAAGCTTTCGATTGAAGTTCGAATTAAATTTAAAATTGCAAATGCAAAATAAATAAATTTAAAATTTTAAAAAAAAATTGCCGATTTTGAAAAAAAATTAAAAAAAAAAACTTTTAAAATGTTGGAAAACATAAATTGAAAAACAAAAAAAATAAAAAGATGAAATGGCCAGTCTTTTTATTTTTTTTATTTTTCTTATTTTTCAATCTCTACATATTTCCCAACTTTTTCCACTTTTCACAAAAGGAAAAAAAATTATGAAAAAATTTCGATGTTTTTTATTGTTGTAATTTGTATTCAATCGTGGATGTTAATGTTTGATAAAAGATTGAAAACAAAAATGCTGGTGTTTTGGATAAATAAATCCACCAATAAAATATGAAAAATATTATTACTGTTGTAGAATCCAACACAAAATAAATGAATAACAATATAATAAATGGTTTAAATGCATAGAAAATGGAGAAAACACAAAATCATATTGTAGAATCTCTCAAAACATCTTATAAAATGAACAACCAACTAACAAGTATGACTATGACGCATCCAGCTTTGGACAACACCGATTCATAAGAATTTCGAGGAATCGAGAAGTACATTTGAAGGAAGTATGTGGAAAAAAACGTATGAAAACAAAAAAAAATCATTTTTGCAAATATATTTTTCATGTTAAGATAAACACATATAACTGATGGAAAAAATAACGACCGACCTCATGTTTATAGATGGCTTCATAAAGAAAAACCATCCATTTTAATAATGTCCAGCTTTACGCAACCCATTACAATGCAGCATATAATCTCATCAAATTCGTTCATCTTCTCTTTCAAGAATTCTTCGACCCATATTTCATCATCCGCCACCTTGTTCGCCAAAAAAGAGAACTGAATTTAGGGTTTTTAAATCGACGGGCCCATGCTCAACATGATGGCAAACATATAAAGAGGGAATTGATATGATGTACCAAGCAAAAGTGTAACTAGAGTGTCCTAAAAACAACAAAGTATTACATTTCTGATATAGTGTTAACAAGAACAGATCTGTGCATATCATTTACCTTCAGAAAACCAAAAAACATGTACCATAAAAAAGCAGTACTAGCAATTAAAGACAGTAGAACGAAGCATTTCATCGAAGACATAGATGGCAAGGGAGCAAAACAGCTTTATCTCAGCACGAAACGAAACAAGTCAATAGATTCACTAAACTTGTGCAAATGAGTGAAATCAAATCGGAGCAAGAGTGTTACTAAAGTGTCATAAAAACAATAAATCAATACATTTTCTGCTCTAGTGTTAACAAAAACAAGAGATTTGTGCAGATCGAAGCATTTCATCGAACATATAGATGCCAGAGAGCATTTTTTAGCAAGAAAACTAATTGAAATTAAAAACAGAGGTAAACGAAACAAAGTCAATAGCTTCACTAACCTTGTGCAAACGAATGAAATATACATAAAAGGCATTTGATATTATACAAATCGTAGCAAAAGTGCAACTAAAGTGTCGTAAAAACATTAAATCAATACATTTTGTGCTCTAGTGTTAACAAAAACAACAGATCTGTACATATCATTTCCCTACGATAAAACATAAAACATGATATTTGATAAAGCAGTAGCAAATCGAATCAGTTCATCGCACGAGCATTTTTTAGCAAGAAATTGAAATTTGAAAACAGAGGTAAACGAAACAAAGTCAATAGCTTTCACTAACCTTGAGCAAACGAGTGAAATCCAGATAACAGGCAGATGATTTCTTATGTATCTCAAAGTTGAATGAAGAAGGCATGAAGAGATCAGATGAGCAGAGACAAATCTAAACCTAAGTTGTGAAAAGGAGAAGTGTGTAATGTAGAGTTTCAGTATCTACATGACGGCTGCCACAATCTTTATAGAACAAACCTAAACCTAAGTTGATGTAAATTGCAACTAAGGGTACTTCACTTTTTAAATATTACAGTATGAGTCACAAATATTTTACCATATCTTATAAAAGTCTACTCATTAGTGAGAGTCCAAAAAGTCCATCACATTAAGCATAAAATTGTCTAGTTTATTGTTTGCCATTTTCGCGGATCCTTATTTTACCCGAATTTGGTTTCTCGTGGGTTTGGTGTTGGATCCGGATATTGGAGGTTTTATCCGGATTCGGTATAATTAGCCATTTCTTTCCATTTTTTGACTTTTCTATTTCATTTCATATGTTCTTCTTCTTTTTTAATCGTTTTCTCTCTAGCTTTGGAAATGAAATCCTAGGTTTCTCCGGCTTCCGACCGCTTCGATTCGTTATCGTTTTTGTGCAAAATACAGGAGAAACTGGAGGAAGTCCAAATCGAAATCGATTCATCATCGTTTTTGGATGAAATACAGGAGACACTGGAGGAAGTCCGAATCGAAATTGATTCATCATCGTTTCAGTAGTTAATCTCTTCGATTATCAGCTCCAAATTGGCGAGCCAAACCCTAGGTAATCTCTTTGATTTCATCTCGGTTTTTCCTCTAGTTTAAGTGGTACTGCTTGTTGTTCAGGATCAATGTTTATGTAAATCTGATAGTTGTGATTTTATCACCTGTTCTAGTTGTGTTGTATGAGTGCAAATTGACAACTCATTGTGAAGAAAATGTGTGTTTGTCATTCGATATATTCACTGATTTGCATCTCATCATCTACGCTTTGAATTGCTATTCATCTTGTTGATTTTCGAAGTTGATCTTAACAGCTGCTTCCTCATCTAATTTGATGTGGCGAAGTTGCAGAGGAGAGAAGAGTGACGCTGTGGTGGATAGCAAGCAGACACGGCTGGTTTTCGGAGGTATTAGTGTGTTGTTTTGGATATTAATGTGCTCGGTCCATAAATCTATCCATCAATTAAAAGCTTGTCGACCTGAAAGCTTGTTCATCGATAGATCCATATATGATAGCCGATAAGCATACTAAATCGTCTATGTTGTGGATTAGTTAAGGGAATTTGTCTATGTTTTTCGTTGTTGCTGGTTTAGTTTTTTTTTGTATAAATTGTATATGTTTTAGTATAAATTGTCTAGTTTTTTTGTATAAATGATCTATGTTTTAGTATAAATTGTGTTCATTGTTGCTGCTTTAGTTTTTTGTATAAATTGTATATGTTTGTTTTAGTAGAATTTAATTGTTTATGTTTTAGAAGAAATTGTCTATGTTGTTCGTTGTTGCTGGTTTAGTTTTTTTGTATAAATTGTCTAATTTTTTTGTATAAATGGTCTATGTTTATGTATAAAATGTATATATTTTTTGATGTTTTTGTTGTATGTATTAGGTTTTCGTAAAATGGGTGGTCGGACAAAGAAATCGATTGGTCACAAAAATTGAGACGTTGCAAAGAAGGGGTCGGCGAACAATTCAAGAGTGTGAAAAAAGCTATTTTGTAGATGCATTAAATGTTTTTGAAAATACATGTATTTTTATATGTTGTAAATTTTGATTTTTTAAATTATTTTATGTATTGGAATTTCTTGGTTGACAAATGAAATTGAAATTCATATTTATTTTTCTAAATATTGTATTTTGATTGGATAAATAGGTTGTTACTAATGTGTGCATGCTAAACATAGACAATTTGACGATAAACATAGACAATTTAATGATAAACCTAGACAATTTAATGTAAAAATCAGCATATGTGAATTTGGATGAACATTTAAAAGATGAGTAAGTTTTTTTCAAAAAAAAGGATCGATCCGCGAAAAAACAGATTGTCTAGTTTTTATAAATTATCTATGTTTGTCTGTTATAGAGAACTTTCGAGACTCTCCAATATGTAAAGGGTCTCTCTCGCAGGACGGAATCCAAATATTTATCCCAAGTTGACATGTGCAATTTCTGCAGAAAAATATCCGAATTTCTCTCTTTTCCCAAGATTTCTGAATTTCATAGATCAAAACAAATGTAGATAGTGGTCGTGATTTTCAGAGTGCATTCACGCACAGTAGTGGTCGTGATTGTGCGCCACCAGGATCACCCTTGTGTGATATTTAGAAGTGGAATCAACGAATAAAACGACTCTTGAAGATAAACTTTAAGTTGAACATAATCCTGCTCTTAACTGCCCAGTGAAATAATTTATTTTCACATATCCTTGTAAACATTTAAAGAGCTACAGTAGACCAACAATTCCTTGAAACACATGCTTTTTTGGCCATTTAGTATAATGGGTTTTCTAACTGTTACATAATACAGAAACATATAGTATAATCTACATATGGTAATGTTTGAAGAACAACTAGCACGGGGTCCAAATTTTGAGATTCATGAACATAATTACATAAATATACATGCGAAGTTGCGAACTGAAATAAGTTTATGGACAGGTGTAACTTGCAAGTATTCACTGTGAGTTGTTCAAAAATGAGGAAAAACAACTTCTAGAGAAGAGAGAGTGTTGCCTTTACAGGTAGTAGAGAACAGATTACATACACGATTCATGATCACAACATCCTGCTCAACTTCTAGACAGAGATCTATATTTCACATGTATCTGAACGGCCAAACAAATTGTATCTGTTATCTGCTATATTTTCGTATACAAAATCTCGGATGAATCTGCAAAACGTAGTAACAGATTATTACGAGGTGGCCAACTTAGAACCTTCAATCATACATCAGATGCAAAAATGCAAATATAAACAGAAACCTATTAGAATATACAGTGGCACGAGAACAACATTTGCGCAAGATAAATCTCCATCTTAAAGTAAGAACTGTGTGATTAAATAAAGAATCACCACTGCCAATTTGTGAACCCAAAACTAGAAGGAAGACATGAATACATTCCAATAGCTTAAGATCAGGCGAGACAGTGCATATAATGACATAAGTACGGATGTATACTCTGGGTGACACTATTACATAGATAAGACTACATATACAAAAACAATTAACCCCCTACTCTCAACTCCTTCACCAACGAGAAGAAGAAGCAATTTTGACTTACAATGGAGTGAGTTGCAGAAACAAAGCTAGCTGGGGAAAGGGCAAGTTAATGTATTCCATTATCTTGAGCACTGCATCTGACTTGATGTAAGACCTGAAAAGTGAGCACCAATAACATAATTGAATTTGGTCCCTCATATGTCATATGCATTACAATCTTACAGCTATTTCCAATTTGCCCAAAACTAGTAACATCTTGCTTTTAGAAATATCCGTAAAATTCTCGCGCATTTGAGTACAATGGAAACACGAGACAACTGGCATATCATATTCCTAAATGTTGACTGCCTTTTTGCATTTTCATGATCAAGTCACAGAACCCATCAGGTTTGCTTTTATTTGTCAAAAGACTAGATGAAGAAGTACTCTAGCTATTGTCGCCTTTCAGCTTTATAGTTTTCTTCATTCAAGTGTAAGATGCAAACTCTACCTAATAACTTAACACTGATGAACACATCCAACAAAAGTCCAAGCATCTAGTGCAACTGTCCAAAATATTGAGTAAAATAGTACTCCCTCCATCCCGACAATCTGGGCACATTTCTTTTCGGCACTGTTTTTAATAAAGCCAATTGTTTATTGTTTGTTGTTGGGGAGAGAAATGATAAAGAATGTAAAAGGTATGAGAGATAAGATATATAATGATAAAGAATGAAAAAAGTAAGAAAGATAGTTGAGTTAGTGGGAGTTTGTGGGTGTACTTTTTTGCTATTTTTATAATGGGACTAGATTTGTGGGACGTTCATAAAAGGAATATATGCCCAGATTGTCGGGACGGAGGGAGTAACCAAGTGCAGCACATTGTTTACTAGAAGTAACTTGAGAGTTGAGCCCTGGAACGGATACCGGACAACATACCTATCTTTTTCAACAAGTACAACACTTGAAATATCATCAGGAGCTCTTCCAGATCTCTGCAACAGTTTCTTACCTGCTTCACTCTGTAAAGCTTCAAATCTGATGTTCCTGGAAATATAAATGGGTGCAGCATCAAAATAAATGAACTCAACTGCAAGAAAGAAATTAAGGATCCTCAAAAGAGCAAGATTAGTTTGGTACGATACACTGCAGCTACTTTAATAAGCAACTCGAGACAAGGTACACTGCATATAAGATCGATTTCATCATCAATCACAGAGAACATTGTTGACTGCCAGAGAACTAATAAGATCACACCAATTACCTAAATGATAGACTAACTAGTGACTATAAGTAGGCCACGGAACCTATTTAGGAGACAAGGTAAACTTAGGCTTTAGCGTAAGCTTATTAAGCTAAATAAGATAATCACTTCTTATACTCCAATTTTAGCAAATTGTCTACCTCATCATCTAATTTACGAAACATCTATATTCAAATCAACTAGCATATCGACTCTCATTTCAGCTAGGCTCATCAGGTTATCGCCTACCAATTAACATCATCTACATTCAGCTCACCAGCTCATTTCCAAATAATCGCCATACTCGTACGATAACATCAAAAAAATGTCCATATAATAGGATCAAGGAGTACTCAAACAACACTGTACAATTAATTCCATTCATAATTTCAATCAACTAATTCTACCATTTCTGTAAAGTCTCAAACAGAAAATGAGAAATTCGAACCTCTGATGATCATTATCTCGGACGAACTTCACACCTCCATTACACAGGTTACATACACCTGCAATTTCAGGAAAAACAAAAACTATTCATATTCAGAATTTCGTCACTAGCAATTAATCATCAAAGCTTAAATTGAAGTAAACTTCTCAGTCAGATGATAAACATGTCAATTTCGAAAATAATCCGTACCGTCAAATAACATAATAGGTCGGGAATCCTGTTCGAAGAAGCTCGCGGTTTCTTTCACCCAGTCCACGGCCGGTGAGTCGCACCGTGTCGGCGGCGATAGGGTGGCGGAAAAGTTGATTTGTCGGCGATTGGGGCAAATTTGTGCAGGTATTCTTGTTATGCGGACGCAGTTTACAGGTGGGTTGAGCGCCATTAGAGTGGAAGCAAAAATGAGTTTTGGCATATCTTCAGAAACTTGTATTGAAACACGCGTATTGCGATGTAAGTGTCGTTTTGGTACATTTGGACCCCAATTTCACCTTAATTTAGTGGATTTAGTGTTGGGTACCATTTTAAGCTACGTGGCTTGTTAAATTTCTAGTTCAACTTGTTCTCGAGTATTATTGACTAGAACGTTCTAAGAGTTAGAAAAATATTTGTAAGTAGAGTTTCTTTTTTTTTTTTTTAACGAAATAACTTGTCTTATTACTTCAAAAAAAAACAGTATACGAACAATTAGGGGCTGATTAAAGCGAGTCCAAGCCCAAAACAAAGACTGAAAACTAAATTAATACTAATATAATTTCATTCAAGAAAACAAAAGTAATCTAATCTAACTGGTGAATGAAGGCAGCAGCCTTTCCCGCCCTGCATTTGAGTCGAATTGCCAGCTTAACTTCTTGTACAATATCCGGGACAACACATCTCCTTTGCTGAAAGATCCAAGCGTTTCGTTCCATCCAAATATGATAAACGGTTTATGCGAGAAGTGCCCGGAAGACTACCGCTTTGGAGCTTTTTCCTCGTGAGTGTATGTGCATCCATCTAATGAGATGGGTCCAATCCGCAAGCGGTGGGTGGGAGACACGCAGCCATTGTAATCCCACTTTCATGATTGCATACGTAATAAGGCAGTTGAAAAAGAGATGATCCACCGACTCCATCTCATTGCAGAAAGAACAGGCCCCATCCGTATTTATACCAAAGAAAGCTAAACGATCCTTCGTTGCCAACCGACGATGTAAAGCCAACCATAATATAAATCGCGACATTGGCCTAGCTGGGTTTCGTATCACTAAATCACGCCAATCAACCTTAGGATGGCAGTCCCGGAACATGCAGTAAAGGCTACGAACCGAACATCACATGCGCGGTGTTGCCACTCAGGTTTGTCCTGTATAGAATCCCGGATCTTATATAAAGCTTTGATAATCGCCGAGCTACACATAGGCACCCTCCACACATCCATCTCTTGGTGTTTGATATAGTAGATATGAACCCATCTAATCCAAAGCGTGTCGGCTTTGGTTTGAATTTTCCATAAGAGCTTGGAGAGTAATGCTTTGTTCCATTCCGACAAGGAGATAATATTTAATCCACCACAGCTTCGAGGAGAACACACTTGTTGCCATGAGACAAGTGCTTTTCTGTAGTTTCCATACTTACCACTCCAGAGGAAACTACGACATATACGCTGGATGTGATCAAGAACCCTCTTAGGGATTGGGAAGACTTGCATCCAATACGTCATGATAGATGTAATGACACTCCTTATCAATTGCTCTCTGCCAGCATAGCTAAGAAGGCGTGTAGACCAATGATTGATGTGTGTTAGGATTTTGTCCACCAGCGGTTGGTATTGTGCGGTTGTTAAAGATCTTTGGGAGAGTGGAACACCCAAATACCGGATAGGCAGGCAGCCCGCCGTGAAGCCAGTTGCCACAAGTATTAGCATGCGGCTCTCCTGATTAAGCCCTCCGCATAAAACCTTTGTTTTTGTAATACTAGCCCGTAGTCCAGTAGCACCCGAGAAGTGTTGAAATTGAGCCATCAAGAGCTGGACCGACTTCAAATCTCCCCTCATAAAAAGCATTAGATCATTCGCAAAACAAAGATTGGTAATGTGAAGTCTTTTGCACTTCGGGTGGAAGTTAAAATCCGGCATAGATTTTAACTTTTGCAGGCATCGATGTAAGTATTCCATAATAAACACAAAAAGAAAAGGGGAGAGAGGATCACCCTGACGTAAACCTCTGCGTGCACGAAGGAGTTTAGACGGCATCCCATTAATAAGATATTTATAAGATACCGTAGAAACACAACACATAACCCATCGCATAAATTGAGCAGGCACACCCAATTCTTTCATAATTGTCTCAAGGGCACCCCATTCCACTATGTCATAAGCTTTCTGAATATCCATCTGTATCATACAACGTGGTGAGATCCCTTTGCGATTATAGCCCCTTACTAGTTCCTGCGCAAGGAGGATGTTATCATGTATCACTTTGCCGGGAAGAAAGGCAGATTGACTATCATCAATGACCGAATTCATAACCGGCCCCAGTCGCGCAGTAAGAATCTTTGATATGATTTTATAGATTGTGGTGCAACAAGCAATAGGCCCCATATCTCGAACTCGACATGCTTCCGGTGTTTTTGGGATCAAGGTGACCAAAGTGCAGTTAAGGGTCGGGTACATCTCAGCTGTATCAAAGAAGTCAAAAACCGCTGCATATACATCCTGTTGAATAGAATGCCAAGCTCGCTTGAAAAAGAAAGCATTGTACCCATCAATTCCCGGAGCCTTGAGATCTCCCATATCTTTCAGTGCAGCATCAATCTCTTCGCATGTTACGGGCCGGATCAGCAAACTCCTATCCGTATGGCAGAGTCATTTCCCAGATCGTAGTATATCAATATTAATCCCTTCTCTATTGGCTGCGGTCTGCCCCACTAAATTAGAGTAAAAATCCAAGATTTCATCCTCAAATTCTTCATCTCGCAGCAAGCCAAGGCCATCCTCATTTACTAGCCTACGAATCCCAACCCGACGGTTCCGTTCTTTGAGTTGTGCATGAAAGAAAGACGTATTACCATCCCCAAGTTGGATCCAATCAATTTTTTATTTTTGACGCAGGATGTGTTCATCAATCTCTAACCACATCTCAAGGTTTGTAGTTGCAGCCTTCACCTGCTGAATTAGTGTAGAATCGAACCTGTTGAGTCGAAGTGACTCTTGCTTCTGCTGAAGCTGGTCACGCATTTGATGCACCAATTTTGTGGAGCCATGGATCTTCTTCTGTAATCTCTTTATAGCCGGTCGGAGTCGCTTAAGCTTAGACCACAGTCGAAACTGTGCATCAACCGGTCCAGGTTGCCTCCACGAATGAGCAACCACTTCATTAAACTCCCCCAGATGAGCTGTATAATTTATGAATCTGAAACGTGAAATCCGGCTCCGAAAATTCAAAATATTCTCGAAGCGTAAAGGGGAATGATCAGAAAGTCCCGGCTCTAACACCTCAATCTCCACGTTTGGATTAGCTTGGAGCCAAGCAATATTACCCAAAGCTCTATATATGCGCGAATATATGGTGCCGTGAGTATGTTTATTCGACCATGTAAATCGTTCTCTTGCCATATGAACCTCAAAAAATCCCACCTCATCCATCATATCAACAAGGTCTCTGTATTCATGCTCCGTCACAGGGTTTCCACCAATCCGATCCTCACACGTGAGAACATTATTAAAATCCCCTACACAAATCCACTGCTCACTTATACCCAAAGCCAATGTTCGAATATCTTGCCACAACCGCAATCTATCCTGCAAGTGATTATGTGCGTAAATGAAAGTGACAAAACCCCTGTCAACACCATCCGAGTCAATCCAACGACAATGAATTAACTGATCAGTGCAGCTTATGAAATCAACCCTAACCCGGTTGGGGTCCTATAGAATCCAGATCCGCCCAAAAACATGCGAAGAATAGTTATCCCAGAAGTTCCATCTGTGACCCAGACGCTTTCTAATTCTCTCCATATTTTCTTGTTTAACTCGTGTTTCCAGTAGGCCTGCTATACTAACATTCCACTCCAGGAGACGGGAGCCAATCTCCTTATGCTTAGCGACCTTATTGAGCCCCCGAACATTCCAGGCTAACATATATCGTGGTTTTGGTCCTCACCAGAACCAGACCCAAGTTCCAATGAGGCAAAACCGTTCTGAGTAGCTAGATTATTCGCACAAGTTCCAGTATCAATTTGCTGACGGGGCTGACGAGGAGGGGATCCACTTCGACGTCTAACAGGGGACCAGCCTCCGGTATCTTTACCCAAATGTTCCGCATCCCTCGATCGATCCGTAATAAGAACCACTCGCTAGCATCAATCGTACTGGATATTTTATCTTGCGACGTTATGGCTATTTGTTGCGGCACCTTACGGTACGCTCTTTCTGAGAACCCATCGCCCAGTTTGTTGCCCATCTCCTGCTGGGCGTGATTCTTGTATTCTACCATGTTTCTGTACTCGGGTGTGATCAATATTCTTTGGTTGTCCAGTTCCACAGGAATGTCCAATTTTCTGGCATGTTTGACAGAAAAGCGGTTGCCACTCATATTCCACCGGTTGCTTTAACGAGTTACCCTGTTTATCCTTTATCATAATAAACTGGCATAAGTCTCGAGTTATGTCAACCTCAACAAGAATCCTGGCATAAGAAATCCGAAGTTTCTTCGCCGTGCACTCATCAGTATAGAGAGGTGAACCTATAGCACTCGCAATTTTACCCAGACTTTTTGCCCCCCATAGATATAAAGGGAGCTGAGGTAATTTTACCCAGATTCGAGCAATACGCAACATATCCTCCTTCAGTTCAAAGTTTCGTGTCCAATCGCGTAGTATCATCGGACATCCATAGATGTAATAAGGTCCACCTTCATCAACTAAACTCTTGTCCTTTGCAAATTGAAATCGTATAATAAAGTACCCTTCCTCATTATAATAAAGTTCAGGTAATTCAATGGAAGTCCAAACTTTTAGCATAAAGTTCTTGACGGCATTCATCGACAGAGAATTATCCACGACATACATGATCAATGAATTTTTCCAAATACCCAGCTCCGATTCTATATCTTCATCCTCAATCTGAATAACGATTGCACCATCAACCAAAGGCGGGGCGGTATAATCAATGTTCATACCACGTTCGAAATTCCTGTTACCCTTAATAATATCAACCCAGGCAGTCGGTGATTTTGCTTGGGCAGGTTGTTGTGAAGACTCACCCAAGCACGCAACAGAAGGTTCAGAGGTAGGGCTAATTGTTTCCGGTGGATCTCGATCAGAATCAGGGGGTTTTCCGGACAAATCATACTATAGGAGAAGGTCCGGCAAAACAATCAGCTCAGAATCAACGGGTTTCCCCGACACATCAGATTGCAGGGGACGATTCTGCACAACAGGCGGCGCGGCAGAGGCTTCCACCGTACACGCAAGGAGAGGCGGCGCAGCAACAGAAGGAATCAAATTGGACTCAGGGGTTAGGGCCTGCACAACAGGCGACGCGGCAGAGCAATCCACCGGATGCGCAAGGAGAGGCGGCGCAGCAGGAGGAGGATTCAAATCAGCCGCAGGGGTTAGGGCATCACAGTCACCAGGTTGCAACGGAGAAGCAGGAGGGGAAGAAAGGCCGGTGGTCGCCTGAATCTTACGAGGTCGACCCACCGGTCTCTTCTACGTCGAAATCGTCGGCGAGGCCGGCTTCTTCTTTTTCGGTATCGTATAGATGATGCTGGGGGATATGACTCTTTTCACATGCTTTCATGCCCTTGTATCTGATATGGGAAGGGACTATTATTGATTCTGGGACCAAAATGATGCTTATATGCTTCGAAGTAATTGCATAATCAATGATGCAATTGTTATTGGTTGCAGAATCAATTTATAAACTTTTCTCCATCTCGATCTCTGCTTCTTAGATTTCTCCCTTCTCCTCGATATTGAAAAGTCCTTTCTGAAATCTTCGGAAATTTCTGGCTGCAGATTCAGTGTATGAACTTGGTTGCAGGAAGGATTCGTGACCACGAATGAATATCTTAAGTAGAGTTTCATTTCATTATATACTTTAACTAAATACCTTATATTTACGGTTTAAAATTAAATTGTATTTAAAGTCGAAAGTTGTTAACTGTAAAAAGTTAAAATTAGACATTTGATCTAGTACGGAAAGCTTTTTTTTTTAGAACCAAGTAAGCTTTTATTCCAAGTAGGCAATGTAGTACAACGTTTCAAGACGAACAAAACCGCATCAAACAAAAATACATACAGTAAAAACTCTATAAAATAATAAAGTTGGGACCGAGATATTTTATTAATTTAGCGAGATATTATATAATCGATAAATTAATAATTTATTAATTTAAAGAGGTTTTACGTATATGCATAATTGACCAATAAAATTTTCAAGTCCAATATACTAGTTACAACGTATATCAGTTAGAGATAAAAAAAAAAATTTAAAAAAACAAGTTCCAATTAACATTCTATGACTTCATATTCACATATTAGTTGGATTTGAAAGTTTGAATGCCATATGTTCAATGTCCTTAACACTACAAAGAAGCTGATTTGGACGGATAGATCCGTCGCCCATTGACGATCCGTCGCCCGATACAGCGACGGATCGACGGATAAAAATCATCGACCTTTGGAGTCAGCCGACGGATAGATAATCCGTCGTCTAATTCGCGACGGATTATATGTTTGACCTTTTTTTTTTTAATCGAAATATAATGACGGATAGAATCTATCCGTCGCTAAATATAATGACGGATAGAATCTATCCGTCATTACCTTTAGCGACGGATAGATTCTATCCGTCGCTAAACCGGACGACGGATAGAATCTATCCGTCGCTAAAGGTAACGACGGATAGATTCTATCCGTCGTCCAACATTTTATTGGAATTAGTGACGGAATCTGAAATTCCGTCACTAATTCCGTCACTAATTATGTCACGTGAATCCGTCACTATTAATCTGTCACTATTTATTTCATATTAATCCCTGTTTTTCGTAGTTCACCTATTTAATCAATATAATGTTCGATAATAAATGAATAATACGGAAAATATTTCAATAAATTTTGAATAAAAAAAGTAATATCCGGAGCTGGAGAAATTATCCACACAAGTGTAAATATGAAAAAAAATCCGAACATACAGATACATAACTAACTAGCTATCAGACGGGGGTGGGTGATGGCGGGCCAGGACATGAATGCTCCATTCAGAATCAAGGCGCCGGTCTCCTCCTTTGTTCTCTGGCGTGTCGCTCCATCGCGTCCTTTGTTACTCCATCTCTTGAGTTAGCCGAGCAACTTTGTTCCGGACACGATGCACCATTTCGAGACACAGTCCGTGTGTAAACCGGACGTCCGATCTTGGGATGATGATGAGCACCCCGGACTAGCCAGGCTCAAACCGAGGCTCCCGAGTCCATATATTCGTCCTTTCTTGTCCGGTTTGTTGACCTCTAGGAAGATGTTGTCAACTTGTTTAGTTGACAACACATCACCCGTCTCGTCCTCCTGCCTCGCCACCTGAGCATCAACCTCAGTCTGAAATCGTAAATAGCAGATATCATGATCAGTTAATGTTTTTAAAAAGTAACTTGTAATAGTGTACAAATATGAACTTTAAGCAACATAAACATACCGCAATAGACGAGGCCGTGATCTCCATACCCGCCATACCTTGGCCTTCTTGAAGATGGCATACTTGGATGTCACCTCCCCCCGTGCCACCTGAATCAGACCAGATCTAGTCAACAATTTATCATCTACAAGTAATAGAGCAGCAGAGACTTAATACATACACGTAATGCTAGATTGCAAAAACACATATATACGCACCAATTGATAATAATCAGTAACAGTAGATCGCCTCCCAAGGTGGTGAACGGCCCTTCCTGCCGTGACGATCGGGATGCCGGTTTACTTTGTTGGTGTAAAACGTCTGGACATCGATTGGCGCCAGAGGCATCCCAAAGGGCCCACTCACGCATCAACTGTGGAGGATTTACACCCCGATCCCGAATGGCCTTCCACGCAGACCATATCCTCAGTTTGGATCCCACGGTCTAAATAAACGCCAGATCTGTGGATCAACTCGCGGGAATGAAGTACTCCTTCTACACTCCCAATTTCATACAACATCCAAAGTCAATACATGTATAACCTCACCATGTTACATCAATTTAACAAGATGCAACAACATAACAGATATGGTGACTAACATATCACCCAAACAAAGTGGCTAACATACCACTCACATTGTCCTAAATTTTACTAACACAATGATGACTAACATATCACCCAAATAAAGTGGCTAATATACCACTCACATACAGTGGCTAACATACCACTCATATTAAAACGATTATAATTACAAACGAAGGAATGCCATATTTTAACTTACCTCACTCATCAAGTACTCGGCCTCATGCGCTCCGAGATGTGGCTCCAACACTCACCACCCGCCTTGGTGGCTCTCTCACCCTAGGAAGATGTCACCTAGTTTGTTGTGCACCTCCCGAGGCCATAAGCTGTTGTCAATGTATAAGATACAAGAAACGAATATATATTACTTTAGTATAACAATTTATACTTGTCAACTATCATTATAAGTTATGTTTTACATATTTAAGAAGAATGTATAATACTTACTTGGCAGGACCAACAGGGAAAATCACTGGCAAGCCATCCCACGTGACGTTGGGATGGTTTGGATCGAACACGAGGTAGGGACAATCGTGGTCGCCCTCCAAAGATGTGTCTGTTGGTGGTCGAGCCACGGCTCTCTCACGCCGGGGTCTCAGAATCGAGACTGCCGCCGGACCATCGGAGCCCTCCTCGTCGACCACCTCGATCCACCACTACTATCCTGCGGACGGCTGCGTGGTGGGGGACGATAGGTGGATGGCCTCTGTCGCGGCATCTGCAAAAACATGTAATAAATACAATAAAATGTGTTAGTACGAGTTATAATACAGAACAGATTATAATAACACATATAATTACTCAAATGTTATCAACTACTAACTAGTTATAATATACCGTTATCGCCGTCCTCTAAGTCTACATATTGGTCCTCGTGCAGATCAAACAACTCATCATCTGCTTCTATGGGATCTTCTGCTTGTTTATCGACATCCTCTTGTTGGTACGAGTTGGTAATTGAGTCGTCTTTCTCAATGTACTCCACTTTCGAGCGAGCACGAATAGGTACCGCAGCTAACCATTCCCCCTTATCGCGTTTCCTGGTTGGATATTCAAGAAACACCACTTGTCGTGCTTGAGTCGCCAGAATAAATGGTTCATACTTGGTTCACATAAACCATTTCATACTGCTCGTTCTTCCTCGTACCTCCTGGATTAGGATCATACCACTCAACATCAAACAAGAAGGTTCGTTTCAATGGCAAGCCAGAATATTCAATCCTCACAATTCGTTTTAGCTTGCCGTGGAAATCAAACAAAGTAGCGTCTCCATAATCTTCTGCACCCTTAACACACACCCCGGAGTTGCTTGTCGCCATGGCCGTGTTACATTCAGTCGTGTGGAACCTAAGGCCATTGACTATATAACCTGGGAATGTGTAGACCTTTTTGAATGGCCCTTCTGCGAGAGCCTTTAAGTATATGCATGTGACATTGTTAATTGGATTCCGGACATACGCTCGGAACCAATCTGGAAATTCTGTAGGAATTTTAGAGTCAAGTAGTTCCTCTATTGTATCCTCTGTCATCTGAGGATTTTCTTCCAAACAACGCTTTTGAAAAAACTGCAAACATTGATTCGATGATAAGTCTATAATTGAAGTAGAGACTTGCGTAGCTATATTAAAATTTAAATAAATGGTTGCTCACCTCGCAAATAGTACCATATACTGGTCAACCTCAGCACAATTCGTGAGGACATAATATTGAGCTGCTTTCAACTCTTTATCCGTAAGATATTCTTTCTTAACTGCACCAAAAGGTCTCCCTGATACCACGAAGATGATAGGGAAAACTCATCATCCGCTTGAACTACGAATGTGTACGCATTTAGCCGGCCTTGGTGTCTTCGTAGGGACGTGTTCACAAAGTAATAAGAGCGAAGGTTGCGCTTCCTCTCGAAGGTAGGCATTGGCAATCGAACCTTCAGGTTTACCTTTGTTGTTGACATACTTCTTCAATTTCCCCAGGTACCTCTCGAATGGATACATCCATCGATACTGAACCGGTCCAGCAAGTCTCGCTTCATGAGGAAGGTGAACCGATAAGTGCTCCATAGAATCAAACCAGCTCGGTGGAAAGATACGCTCGAGCTTGCATAGAATCAATGGTATGTTCCTTTCAAGATTTTCCAACACTTTATCATGAACCACCCTTGTGCCTAAATTTTTGAAAAATAAGCTCAACTCGGTGATAGAAGTCCATACGTGTTTCGGAAGCAGCTCTCGAAATGCTACCGGGATAAGCCTCTCCATGAACACATGACAGTCGTGGCTCTTCATCCCATAAACCTTTGTCTTCTTCAAATACACACACCTCTCTAAATTTGAGGCGTAATTATCTGGAAAACTCAATGCCCTCACCCAATCAAACAAAATTGACCTACAAGCGTTGTCAATTGTGTAGCACGCTGTCGGCCACTTACCATTCTCATCCTTCTTTGTCAACTCTGGCCTTTTACACCACGTGGACAACTCGGATCTAGACTTCGCATGGTCCTTTATTTTTCCCTCAATGTTGCAAAGTGTATTGAATAAGTTCTCGAACACATTCTTCTCAATGTGCATGAAATCTAACTTGTGACGGATAAGAAGACTGCTCCAGTAAGGCAAGTC
The DNA here is from genome assembly GCA_026545765.1 of Plantago major. Classification (NCBI taxonomy): domain Eukaryota; kingdom Viridiplantae; phylum Streptophyta; class Magnoliopsida; order Lamiales; family Plantaginaceae; genus Plantago; species Plantago major. The sequence continues at coordinate 34,956,750 of CM048839.1, forward strand.
CCAGAAGATGCTTCTCTTCCTCCAACCACATGTTTTATCAATTTTCTCGTTATGCTTCATCCACCCAAGTTCAGTGACCTTCATAAGACCCAACCTATCAATCTCCGCAAGAATTTGTGCACCAGTAAGTCTTGTCGGGGCTTTTTTGTTGACTACTTTATTTTTCAAGAATTGATCCTTGTTCTTCCTGAACGGATGGTCACTTTCTAGCAGCCTACGATGACAATCAAACCAACAAAATTTTCCACTACCCTTCGCCTAAATGCATCTCAGATCCTCCAAGCAATGTGGACATGCATATTTCCCTGCGGTTTTCCTTCCAGATAGCATGGAGTACGCAGGGAAGTCACTCACGGTCCAAAGAAGAGCTGCTCTCAAGGTGAAGTTCTTTTTTGTCGACACATCATATGCAGGGATACCATCCGTCCACAACTCGATCAGCTCCTTGATTAGGGGTTGCAAGAAAACATCCAATGTCAGTCCAGGATCTTTCGGCCCAGGCACCAACGCAGTCAGAAACATGAATGGCTCCTTCATGCACTCACCGAGGCGATTATGCTGTGAGCATAACTGGCCAACAAGAGTATTTACGTTCACTCCCGAACGGGTTAAAACCATCCGTACAAAGTCCAGTCGTACATTTCTAGATTCGGCTGCAAACTCTGGATATGTCTTGTCAAACGATTTCCATGCGGGTGAGTCTGCTGGATGGTCCATTCTACCATCTTCTGCATTATCCGAGATTACTCGCTCCTTGTGCCACCGCATTTTTTCCGCAGAAGCACTTGAAGCATACAATCTTTTCAAACGAGGTGCTAGTGGGAAGTACCACATTTTCTTATGTGGGAGATTTTTCTTCTGTCGTTTCTTTGCAGCCCCTCCTTGTAGCGCTTGTACCGTTCCTTACCACAGAACTTGCACTCTCGATCTGCATCCTCCTCCCAATATATCATGCACATTTTCGGACAACAGTCTATGGTTACCACATGCAACCCTAAACCCCGCATCTTTTTCTTCACTTGGTAAAAGTTGGTGGGAACTAGGTTTTCTTCAGGACAAAGGTCCGACATTACGTCAACCCATTCATTGAAGCTCGTTTCAGATTGTTGGCCGTTAGCCTTACAACTCATTAGCCGAGCCAACAAAGACAACTCAGTGAGCTTACACCCCGGATAAACCGGCTTCCTTGATGATTCTAACAAGTCAAAGAACAACTGATCCTCGGGATTCGGTGGTTCCTCCACCTCCACCTCAGTTTCAATGTTAGTTGTGTCCCTGAACTCTGCCCCTGCAGCATCATACACCATTTGTTCGACTCGAGCTCGAATAGCATCGCCTTCAGATGTACTTTGTTCCCCGACTTGTTCATTTTTTCTCTTCCTTCCACGCTGTCTGTATTTGTCATATGTATTGGACGGTGTTGCTTCCTCACCATGATGATTCCATACCTGATACCCAGGCAGGAATCCATTTTTCCTCAAGTGTTGGACTACCGCTTTAGGGGCAACGTATTGCTTGTTTCTGCACTGTTTCATTGCACAAGGGCACTTTATCAACCCATTCTTTACACAAGCCGGATTTGACACTGCAAATGCAATGAAACCTTCAACCCCTTTCAGAAAACTCCATTGAACTCTGCCATTGAGAGTACGACAATACATCCATGAACGATCGGTATTCATTGAATAATTAGATAATAACCTGACACGTTTGAATTCATTAGATCGAGGTCTTTCATTTACGATAATAAATCATTTTCACAATAATTCAATCAATTGCTACGTAATATAAGTTATATTAGATCCAGTCAATTGTTACGGCATTACATAATATAAGTTACATCAGCTTCAATTTTACCATAATGTTTGGTTTCATATATATATCAACTAATGATTACTAGTTATATAAGCCTAGAGACAAAACGGATGAAACTCCTCATTCTCATGCACGATCCTCCTCATCACTTGTGACGCTCCCTACCACAGAACTTGCATTCCAACAGATCTACATCCTCCTCCCAATACACCATACACATGTTCCTACAAGTAAAAGGCACTCGATAGGCGGCCCCAAATCCCGCCTCTCCCTCCATTGGAGGTATGTCCACTACAAAAATCGCTGTAGCCGGATAGATCCGTCACAGATACTATCCGTCGCCCGGCTCGGCGACGGATCGGGCGACGGATAGAAAATCCGTCGCCCCTGAGCCGTGACGGATAACAATCCGTCGTCCAATTCGCGACGGATTGGACGACGGATTGACCAATTTTTTTTTTTTTAATTCCGAAATTTAGCGACGGATAGATTCTATCCGTCGCTAAATATAGCGACGGAATTTGAAATTCCGTCACTAATTCCGTCACTGTGTATTCCGTCACTAATTCCGTCACTACTTCCGTTACTATTTATTTCATATTAATCCCTATTTTTCGTAGTTCACCTATTTAATCAATATAATGTTCGATAATAAATCAATAATACGGAAAATGTTTCAATGAATAAAAAAGTAATATTCGGAGCTGGAGAAATTATCCAAACAAGTGTAAATATGAAAAAAATCCGAACATCTGATACACAACTAGCTATCGACGGGGTGGGGTGGGTGATGGCGAACGGGACATGAATCGCTCCATCAGAATCAAGGCGCCGTTCTCCTCCCTCGTTCTCTGTCAGCGCTCCATCTCGTCCCTTTGTTGCTCCATCTCTTGAGTTAGCCGAGCAACATGTTCCTGACTTCTGATCGCACCATTTCGAGACCTGGTCCTGTGTAAACCGGACGTCTGGATCTGGGATGATGATGAGGAGCACGGACTAGCAGATGCAAACCGAGGCTCCCGAGTCCATATATTCGTCCTTTCTTGTCCGGTTTGTTGACCTCTAGGAAGATGTTGTCAACTTGTTGATTGACAACACATCACCCGTCTCGTCCTCTGCCGCCACCGAAAGCATCAACCTCGGCTGAAATCGTAAATAGCAGATATAATGATCGATCGCTTTTAAAAAGTAACTTGTAATAGTGTACAAATATGAACTTTAAGCAACATAAACATACCGCAATAGACGAGGCCCAACAGTCGGTCCATACCCCGCCTTTGCTTGGCCTTCTTGAAGATGGCATACTTGGATGTCACCTCCCCCCGTGTCACCTGAATCAAACCAGATCTAGTCAACAATTTATCATCTACAAGTAATAGAGCAGCAGAGACTTCATACATACACGTAATGCTAGATTGCAAAAACACATATATACGCACCGATTGATAATAATCAGTAACAGTAGATCGCCTCCCAAGGTGGTGAACGGCCCTTCCTGCCATATCGGTAGGATGCCGGTTACTGTTGGTCCAAGCAACGCCCCGGACATCGATTCGCCAGATGAGCATCCCAAAGGGCCCACTCCGTTGCATCAACCTGTGGAGGGATTGGGCCACCCCGATCCCGAATGGCCTTCCACGTACAGACCATATCCCTGTACAGTTTGGATCCCACAGTCTCGTAAACGCGCCAGATCTGTGGGATCAACCTGCTGGGAATGAAGTACTCCTTCTACATTCCCAATTTCATACAACATCCAAAGTCAATACATGACCTAACAACATAATGATATGGTGACTAACATATCACCCAAATAAAGTGGCTAACATACCACTCACATATAGTGGCTAACATACCACTCACATACAGTGGCTAACATACCACTCACATTGTCCTAAAATTTACTAACACAATGGTGACTAACATATCACCCAAATAAAGTGGCTAACATACCACTCACATACAGTGGCTAACATACCACTCACATTGTCCTAAAATTTACTAACACAATGGTGACTAACATATCACCCAAATAAAGTGGCTAACATACCACTCACATACAGTGGCTAACATACCACTCACATTGTCCTAAAATTTACTAACACAATGGTGACTAACATATCACCCAAATAAAGTGGCTAACATACCACTCACATACAGTGGCTAACATACCACTCATATTAAAACGATTAATTATAATTACAAACAAATGAATGTCATATTTTAACTTACCCTCAGCTCATCGAAGTACTCGGTTCCGAGATGTGGCTCCAACACTCACCACCCTGCCCCGGTGGCTCTCTCCTGCTCCGGAAGATGTCACCTAGTTTGTTGTGCACCTCCCGAGGCCATAAGCTGTTGTCAATGTATAAGATACAAGAAACGAATATGCATTACTTTAGTACAACAATTTATACTTGTCAACTATCATTATCAGTTATGTTTTACATATTTAAGAAGAATGTATAATACTTACTTGGCAGGACCAATAGGGAAAATCACACAGTCAGTCCCACGGACGTTGGGATTGTTTGGATCGAACACGAGGTAGGGACAATCGTCGTGGTCGCCCTCCAAAGATGTGTTGGTAGAGCCACGATCGCTCTCTCGCCTGGGGGTCTCAGAATCCGAGACCTTTGTCACGATCTTGAGCCCTCCACGTCGGCGGTGTCCCGACCCACCACTATCATGCGGCCCTGCGTGGGGGACGATAGTGGACGGCCTCTGTCATGACATCTGCAAAAAAAAATAAATACAATAAAATGTGTTAGTACGAGTTATAAACGCGCCAGATTTTAATAACACATATAATTACTCATAATACACATAATATACCATTATAGCCGTCCTCTAAGACTACATATTGGTCCTCGTGCAGATCAAACAACTCATCATCTGCTTCTATGGGATCTTCTGCTTGTTTATCGACATCCTCTTGTTGGTACGAGTTGGTAATTGAGTCGTCTTTCTCAATGTACTCCACTTTCGAGCGAGCACGACTAGGTACCGCAGACTAACCATTCCCCTTATCGCGTTTTCGCTTGGATATTCAAGAAACACCACTTGTCGTGCTTGAGTCGCCAGAATAAATGGTTCATACTTGGTTCGGTACCTCTTCTTTTGGTTCACATCAACCATTTCATACCGCTCGTTCTTCCTCGTACCTCCTGGATTAGGATCATACCACTCAACGTCAAACAAGAAGGTTCGTTTAAATGGCAATCCAGAATATTCAATCCTCACAATTCGTTTTAGCTTGCCGTGGAAATCAAACAAAGTAGCGTCTCCATACTCTTCTGCACCATTAACACACCCCGGAGTTGCTTGTCGCCATGGCCGTGTTACATTCAGTCGTGTGGAACCTAAGGCCATTGACTATATAACCTGGGAATGTGTAGACCTTTTTGAATGGACCCTCTGCGAGAGCCTTTAAGTATATGCATGTGACGTTGTTAATAGGAGTCGGACATACTCTGAACCAACTGGAAATTTCAGAGAATTTTTGAGTCAAGTAGTTCCTCTAGTGTATCCTCTGTCATCTGAGGATTTTCTGCCAAACAACGCTTTTTGAAAAAACTGCAAACATTGATTCGATGATAAGTCTATAATTGAAGTAGAGACTTGCGTAGCTATATTAAAATTTAAATAAATGGTTGCTGACCTCGCAAATAGTACCATATACTGGTCAACCTCAGCACAATTCGTGAGGACATAATATTGAGCTGCTTTCAACTCTTTATCCGTAAGATATTCTTTCTTAGCTGCACCAAGAGGTCTCCCTGATACCCTGAAGACAGATAGGGAAAACTCATCATCCGCTTGAACTACGAATGTGTCTGCATTTCGAGCCGGCCTTGCTGTCTTCGTAGGGACGTGTTCATCAAAGTAATAAGAGCAGAAGGTTGCAGTTTCCTCTCGAATGTAGGCATTGGCAATCGAACCTTCAGGTTTACCTTTGTTGTTGACATACTTCTTCAATTTCCCCAAGTACCTCTCGAATGGATACATCCATCGATCTTGACGGACCCGGCAAGTCTCGCTTCATGAGGAAGGTGAACCGACAAGTGCTCCATAGAATCAAACCAATTTCGGTGGAAAGATACGCTCTAGCTTGCATAGAATCAATGGTATGTTCCTTTCAAGATTTTCCAACAGTTTATCATGAACCACAATTGTGCCTAAATTTTTGAAAAATAAGCTCAACTCGGTGATAGCAGTCCATACGTGTCCGGCGAAGCTCTCGAAATGCTAGGGATAAGCCTCTCCATGAACACATGATGATCGTGGCTCTTCATCCCATAAACCTTTGTCTTCTTCAAATCCATACACCTCTCTAAATTTGAGGCGTAATTATCCGGAAACTCAATGCCTCACCCAATCAAACAAAATTGACCTAGAAGCGTTGTCAATTGTGTAGCACGCTTTCGGCCACTTACCATTCTCATCCTTCTTTGTCAACTCAGGCCTTTTACACCACGTCGACAACTCGGATCTAGACTTCGCATGGTCCTTTGTTTTTCCCTCAATGTTGCAAAGTGTATTGAATAAGTTCTCGAACACGTTCTTCTCAATGTGCATGAAATCTAAGTTGTGACGGATAAGAAGCGCTCGATAAAGCAAGTCCCAGAAGATGCTTCTCTTCCTCCAACCACATTTTTTACCAATTTTCTCGTTATGCTTCATCCACCCAAGCTCAGTCACCTTCATAAGACCCAATCTATCAATCTCCGCAAGAATTTGTGCACCAATAAGTCTTGTCGGGGCTTTTTTGTTGACGACTTTATTTTTCAAGAATTGATCCTTGTTCTTCCTGAACGGATGGTCACTTTCTAGCAACCTACGATGACAATCAAACCAACAAGATTTTCCACTACCCTTGGTCCTAAATGCATCTATCCTCCAAGCAATGTGGACATGCATATTTCCCATTGCTTTCCTTCCAGATAGCATGGAGTACGCAGGAAGTCACTCCGGTCCAAAGAAGAGCTCTCAAGGTGAAGTTCTTTTTGTCGACACATCATATGCGAGGATACCATCCGTCCACAACTCGATCGGCTCCTTGATTAGGGGTTGCAAGAAAACATCCAACGTCGATCCGGATCTTTCGCCAAGCACCAATGCGATCGAAAACATGAATGGCTCCTTCATGCACTCACCGAAAGATTATGCGGTGTGAGCATAATCGGCCAACAAGAGTATTTACGTTCACTACCGAACGGGTTAAAACCATCCGTACAAAGTCCCAAACGTACATTTCTAGATTCGGCTGCAAACTCTGGATATGTCTTGTCAAACGATTTCCATGTGGGTGAGTCTGCTGGATGGTCCATTCTACCACCTTCAGCATTATCCGAGATTACTCGCTCCTTGTGCCACTGCATTTTATCCGCAGAAGCACTTGAAGCATACAATCTTTTCAAACGAGGTGCTAGAGGGAAGTACCACATTTTCTTATGTGAGAGATTTTTCTTTTGTCGTTTCTTTGCAGCCCCCTCCTTGTAACGCTTGTACCATTCCTTACCACAGAACTTGCATTCTATTAGATCTGCATCCTCCTCCCAATATATCATGCACATTTTCGGACAACAGTCTATGGTTACCACATGATTCTAATCCCGCATCTTTTTCTTCGCTTGGTAAAAGTTGGTGGGAACTAGGTTTTCTTCAGGACAAAGGTCCGACATTACGTCAACCCATTCATTGAAGCTCGTTTCAGATTGCTGGCCAATAGCCTTACAACTCATTAGCCGAGATAACAAAGACAACTCAGTGAGCTTACACCCCGGGTAAACCGGCTACCTTGATGATTCTAACAAGTCAAAGAACAACTGATACTCGGGATTCGGTGGTTCCTCCACCTCCACCTCGGTTTCAGTGTTGGTTGTGTCCCTGAACTCCGCCCCTGCAGCATCGTACACCATTTGTTCGACTCGAGCTCGAATAGCATCGCCTTCAGATTGGGATTGTTCCCCGACTTGTTCATTTTTTCTCTTCCTTCCACGTTGTCTGTATTGGTCATATGTATTGGACGGTGCTGCTTCCTCACCATGATGATTCCATACCTGATACGCAGGAAGGAATCCATTTTTCCTCAAGTGCTGGACTACCACTTTAGGAGTCACGTATTGCTTGTTTACGCTTTGTTTCATTGACAAGGACACTTTATCAACCCATCCTTTACACAAGACGGATTTGACATTGCAAATTCAATGAAACCTTCAACCCCTTTGAAAACTCCATTGAACTCGCCATTGAGTACGACAATACATCCATCCACGATCGGTATTCATTGAATAATTAGATAATAACGACACGTTTGAATTCATTAGATCGAGGTCTTTCATTTACGGTAATAAATCAATTTCACAATAATTCAATCAATTGCTACGTAATATAAGTTATATTAGCTTCACCAATTGTTAAGGCATTACATAATATAAGTTACATCGACTTCAATTTTACCATAATATTTGGTTTCATATATATATCAACTAATGATTACTAGTTATACAAGCCTAGAGACAAAACGGATGAAACTCCTCATTCTCATGCACCCCCCTCCTCATCACTTGTGACGCTCCCTACCACAGAACTTGCATTCCAACAGATCTACATCCTCCTCCCAATACACCATGCACATGTTCCGACAAGCAGAAAGGCACTCAATAGGCGGCCCCAAACCGCCTCTCCCTCCTTGGAGGTATGCCATACGGTGCTTCCTCACCGTGATAAATCCATACATGATACTCGGGCATGAATCCGTAACGCATAAGTGCTCGAATCTTTGTTGTAGGCGTCATAAATTGCTTGTTTCTGCGGTTTCCAATGTGAGACACTTTATCAACCCCCACTTGTACAACCGGACGTCCCATGGCAAGCGAGATGAAACCTTTAACCCTTCTACAAAACTCCTAGAAACTCGCCATTTATCAAATGCGATCGTACATCCATGAACGGTCGGAATTCATTGTATACTTTATTTTTAACCTGACACGTTCCAATTGATTATTAGATCATATTTAATTTATTATATCGATTCCAATTCGGATAAGAAGATTGTGAAGGTTAATTGTTAATTATTATATGTTCCTTCTAAATTAATTATTAATTAAGTGTTCGATATGTTACAAAATTGGGCATATATTTTAACCATTTCAACCTCTTAGTACATATATTATATACTTAACTACATATCAAATTAACTAATTACTCTATACATATCGAATTACTACATATATTCATATCAAATTACGTACTTAACATACAAATTTATCAAATCAAAACTACATAGTTCTATACTTAACAAACATATCAAATTAACTAAACTAACTATATATACTTAACACACAAATCAAACTAACTACATACATTCATACATACCAAACTTAACATACTACATACATTCATATCATACTACATACCTAACATATATACATATCATTAACTAAACTAACTATCAAATTACATATATATATATATATATATATATTACATATAATTGATCAAATTAACTAAATTAACTACTACATACTTATCATATACACATATAATTGCTCAAATTAATCAAAATAAACAAAATCCCAAAATTTTTAAAAACTAGGGTTTTAGCCAAAATACCTTGATTAATCGGTAGAAATCTGAAATTGATCGAAGAACCAAACTCCTTGTCCCACGAGCTTCGATTAGGCACCAAGATTGGCCGGAATAACGAAGAATTCACCGGAAACCGAAGAGAGGAGAAGAAGAGAATGAGGAAGAAGAAAGGAGAAAGGAGAAAGTGAGCTTTCTGCTCGCTGTTCGTCCGGATAAAACCCTTATGGGCCGACGGACACGTATCCGTCGGCCCAGAAGGGCGATCCGTCGCCAGATGGGGCGACGGATAATCTATCCGTCGCCATTTTTTATTTTTTTTAATTAAAATAAAAAATATTAACGACGGATAAAATTATCCGTCGTTAATAATTTCATTTTTTTTTTAAGTCAAACTTGGGGGACGGATAAGAGTTATCCGTCGCCCAATTTAGCGACGGATAACTGTTATCCGTCGCTAAAAGGGGGCGACGGATAAATCCGTCGCCCCCATAACGTCGTTTTTCCTGGAATTTCTTGTAGTGTAAATACAAGTAAATAGACGTAAATCACTTGCTAGATTTTCCCAGTGAAAAAATGAATGTTTTGAAGTTCATAGCATAGAAGAAATGGTGGCGGATACCATTCAAAATCATGTAGATGATTCAATAGCTTTGGAACCAGTCACTCAAAAAGAAGCATTGCAAGCGAGAAAAACTCTTCAAAACTTTTTGTTGCAGTACGAGAAGACAATGCCACAACTCTCGAGTGCAATGAGGAGATTAGAGATGAACTCAATATATATTTTAGGGGTGTACATTGAAAAAATCCGCCCGCACTGCCCGCCAAACCGTCCGTCGTATAACCGCATCCGTCGGTTGTGATTTTGGCCAAAAACTGCCGTGGTTAGCATATTTTTTTACCGGCCATATGTGGGTGGGTGGCGGTAACCGCCCATATAAGTTTTTCATACATATCTAACAAGTATAAATAGAAAGTTATAGTTAAGTGATTACCTTGTGACATATTTTAACGGTATGAATTTGACTTGATTTAATGTTGATTAGTTATTTAGAATAAATGTACATATTTTACTTTCTAACCTTATGAACAAACTAAACTCCTTAATATTCCTTGTGCAGAGTTAATTAGTTTATCAAAAGTTTCTTCATACTAATCTTGATCTCAAATTAACGTACAAAGTTAATTTTTTTATACAGCATCAAAACATTTTCTTCTTTCTTTACAAAATTTGATGATTCCTGGGTTTGCAGATCTGATCTATTTACTCATATTAGGATGTATCGAACTTGCAACTCGTTGCAGTACCATCATTAGCATTGAGTGCCTTATTTCGTTTTAACATCAATTATGAAATTTAAACGACAAGTTCATTTCCGTATGTCATAAACGCGCCAATCCACCCGCCATCCACCCGCAAAAAATGTCAACCGACCCGTCATGGTTTGAGAGAAAATACAACCGTCATAGTTAGTGAGTAGGACAACCTGCTATAATCGGATTGATTAGAGTTTTGGACTGAAAGGGAAGAAAAATGAGCCAAAAACCTGACAAGGACATATGAGAAAGATAGAAATACAAAAACAACTTTTGTTTATTCTGATGACGATGAGTTCCATTCCATACAAACACGACAAGAGAGAAGAAAAGTAAACCAACAGAAGAGAAATGTGACAAAGCTTTTACAGCTAAGCCCAGACCTAACCTACGGCATCTGTTGATGCTGACATAGCCATCTCACCTAACCTTGTTTTTTTTTTTCCTTAATCACCTAGCTAGCTAGGTTGTACGTACAACCGGTGTAACACGGATCTTCTGTTGCGGCTGTGACTGTTGTTGCACCACCATCGTAAGATTGAGTCGTGAACACGAGCGTACCATCTCGCCTGCGAGGGGTATAACGGGCATGTCATCGCAGTTGCATATCTCGATCATGAACCCGTCTGGGTCGTGGAAGAAGAGCTGGTCTACATAGATTCCTCCTTCTTCTACTCTCTGCTTCACCCATTTTATTCCCATTTCGGTTAGCTTCTTCTCTACCATGCCCATGCTCTCGCACTGCCATCAAAGTCGAACACATTATGAGAATACATAATTGGAAAAGAGGACTAGTTAAATTTATTCAATTGTACAAACTATTACGAGAGACCATGCATGTAATGATTCAGGGGACGTCCAATTAAGGGACCAAATCTGAAATTCACTCGTGTTTGCTCAGTATTCGAGAATAACATTGCAAATACCCCCACCTAGCTCAGGTAAAGAGAGCCAATAAGTGAATATATTGGGAAAATGCAAACTGGAAAATTATTACCTAAACGAGTTTGTATACAACTCTTCTTTTTCACGGAGATGTAATTCGAATGCGACACATCATTCACCTAACATGCATGCATGTGAATCATTCAGTATGGCTCACAATTACAGGTAGGTAAGAATCATTTCCGATTCTAGGATTTTACTATGTAGGATTGTGACATGGGCGCAACATGTTATAATCACTCTTTTCGCAAAATAGAGTGCTTATAACTAGTTAATTAACTAGAGCCTGATGATATAGTAATATTGACTTGGTGACAACTAAACACCAATTGATGAGTTGGGATTTAAAAATAGTTCTAAATGTCTCTGTCATTAGCTCATTCTGGTTCAAGATTTGGACTATTCTAAGGCAGCTTGGATCCAAGGCAGGTTAAGTGACCGCAAAATGCTGATAGTAAGTTAAAAATCATGTGTATTAATCCTATAATTGGTTTCCTAATTATTGAATTTGAGACCATCACATTCATTTTAATCATATTCACTATGATTCATAATCTGCCGTCCGTGTCGCAAACTAAAAGCACATGGCTGCTCTAACCTTTTGTCCTTGTCTTTTGTCACATGTCTGGTCACTTCTTTTTAACCAAAGATGAAAAAACTTAACCAATGTAAAAAACCACCTTGAGTTTCAGTAATTTTACCCAATTATTTTAGCTCTTTCAGTAATTTTCAGTTGATGATTTAATTTATTGTGCTTTGCATATTGTACTCTACCAAGAAAAACGAAAACAGAGCAATAAAATCATAATAGTAAAGTTTACTAGGACTGTAGTGAATCAGATTTTACTGTGCAATATTATATGTTTAGGTATAAACTTTTATGAGATACTGTATCTAAAATATAGAGATCATTATCATCACATACTAAGTTAAAAATTGAGAGATGAGGAGGGAGTAATAAACCTGGAAAGAAATGTGATTGTCCTTGGGATTGATGACAGTCTTCTTAGGCATATTGTCAGGATCTTCTGATTGGAGCAGATGTATACCAATTCCATGACCAAACAGCCTAAAACAAATCAACATTTAGTTAATCAGACTAATAAAAATTACATATGATACTCCCTACTAATCACCGTATAGCAGTTAGAAAAATTACCATGCCCCGTCGAATTTCAACGAGTTAGGCCTCCTAACAGGGACAAAACCCAGAACGTTCTGGTAAAAATCCGTGGATTCTTCAACTGATTTGCAGACAACTGAGATATGGTTGAGAGAGGAGAGTTCCAATGGGTTTCCCTTGTTATCCTTCATTTTTGGTTGCCAGAAATGATAACAGAGGTTTTGGAATTCAAGCTTCAAAACCAAAAATCTTCTTTTCGGTTCTTATTGGGTATATGGAAAGTCTATATTGGAGAAAAATCAGGGCACGAAGCTCGGATGCCAAAGAAAATATTTTGAGAGGAATTACTATGCAACTATGTTACGTAAGTATGGCTTTATCGGGTATTTATAGAGCTAGCTAACTCGTTTTAATTATCACCTAAATTATTGCTCCACGGTCCGGAACAGGTGTTACACGATTCAATTATATTTCTACCAAAAATACACATAACTTAAATTAAATCTTCCACAGGACTGCCTACAACATAAATAAAAAAAAAAATAGCCATTACTGAGGATTTAAGTTGTTTAGTGCATAAAATGTATTTTATTAATAAAATAGAAATATAGTTAGAACGATCGACGTGTTTACTAATTAATAACATATACTCCCTCCATTTCAGAATAAATGTCACATTTTAACTTTTTGCAATCAACATTTTTTCAACTTTGACTCGATTTAATTTTAAACCGTTAATGTAAAATGTTCAATTAAATTATATATGAATCTTTACTCGTAAAATGGTAAAAGAATGAAAATGGACAATTCTAACGGGATGTTCAAAGGTAAAATTGGACAATTTAAGCTTTGTTCTCTTGAACTGAACTGAATTATAGTATAAAAATGAACTAACCAGAACTGAACTGAACTGAAATTAATGAATTTTCAGATGAAGAAAACAAATCCTTAGACTGGAATGGATTGAGTTTGTCTTTATCATCTTAAATTGTAGTAGTATGTTTGTATGGAGTAGTGTTTACTACTAAAATGTTAAATGCAACACATTTTTCGCTAAATGCAATATAAAATATTTGTAACTTGACTAAAATGCCCCTAACACATTAAAATTTTTATAAAATTAACGAAAAATCGAAATAACTCGTATATACAAACACAAAAACATTAACATGCATGATCGAACACAAAATAACAACAATTAAAAAAATTGAAAATAAAAATAAAAATATTTTTTTTAGAAAAATATTTCGTTTATACAAATGTTTCTAAAAATATCCAAGTAAATTAAACAAAAAAACGGAAAAACCCGCAAAATTAAATTATACAAATGTTTCGTTTATACAAATGTTATTTAGATTTTTCGTTAAATAGATTATTTAACTTTAACGTTTTTTAAAATAAATAAATGATAAAAGTAAATTAAAGTGTTCAATTTGTAAAATTAGAAGTAAACTATTCAATTTACAAAAATAAAAATATATAGAAAACTATATATAATCAATTTGCAAATTTAAAAATATAATAAAAAAAACCGTTCAAGTATTAATATGACCAGTTTAAAATTAAAACCAGCCACATCATGATCTGATAATCTAGAACGTTACAGAGACAGTAGTATGATTTGAGGAGCCAGGTGTTAAGTTAATTTAATATTGATCTGACACGTAGACTCCACGTTGCTGACTAGGATTGTTAAGGTATGTTAATCTATCGTCTATCAATTTGTGGAACCCACGCAATAGTTGGCGTCTATGTGTTGGTATATATTCACGGGCACAAGTTTGATAAATATGGTAATAATATCTTGTTTAGAGTTATCTCTAAGATTATGGAATTCTTTGAATGTAGTGAAAATAAAGAAATACTGGAAATAGTTAATAGATTAAGGTAACTTAAAAGGAGTGCGTTCGTGAGTAGATATGGCGGCATGACACGCTTAAGATGCATCTTGGCATGTGTTTTCAATTCAACCTTATTCAATTTTGGGTAAATTAGGTTTACCATTTAGGCTATGTTATCTTCAAAGCTTCATTCGATTCGATTTCATTCGATTCGATTCGCTTGATTATATTTTATACTACTGATTCGATTCGATTCGATTCGATGAAATTTGATTGAAAAACGAGCCTTGCTCGAATTCGTGTTTCGGGAAATTGGCCACATGCAGGGGGAGGTCATGAATTTGCTCCTCATAATGCCCCCTTCTGACTCCGCCCCTAAACACACAAGATTATTAGGGTTCGAGAACGTGTGCCCATAATTACTATCCACAACCCAACTAACTTACTCGTGTTTGGTATTAGTGAAGACATCGAGGAAATAATGTCCGCGTAATGTACTGCGCTTCTTAAAAGTTGTCTTTATTAATGATCGAGCAAAACTCGTCTATCCGCTCTCTAAAGACTTTCAAATCATCCCCCTCTCACCCGGTTTGACACAGTCACGTTTCCTATCTAGAACTTATGACTATGTTATTAGCAGTGGCGGAGGCAGAAAATTTAGTCAGACAAGGCAGAATTGCATTAATCGATATGACACAAGTTGAAGTTTTAAACTGAGACAGTATAATGTCTAACCAATAAATTTCTGAAAAAAGTATACTCACCCCGTCTGGTTAATATATATACTTCTTTCGTGGGGTTTTTCTAAAAGAAATATGAATAAACAACGAAAAATAATTTTAAAAAGTTTCAGAAATATATACACAATAAAGTACAATAATGTAAGAAGGATATATAATGGTTAGTGAGGTTTATTTTTTACTACTACTTTGATTTGTGTATTTATTAATCGGACGTCTTTATAAGGAAGGTGGGTATTAATTAGTCGAGGCAGTATTAGTGAAATAAAATTTGCACAAAATATCATGAGAGTCGGTCCTTATATAACTTATCTAGCAAGAGACGTCCTATGTTATCAATAAAATCATCCATGTTATTAATCAAAACGTTTATGCTATTAATAAAATGAATTATTTTTTAATATGAAAAACACAAATATTGAGAATATAGAAGTTTTGATTAATAACATTGAAAATTTTATTGATACTTTTCTAGATAAATTATTTAGAGATCGTCTCCCACGAGACTTTGAAATGCAAAAATGAGAAATGAAAGTAAATACTGATTTTTGGAAAAGAAATCTTGAAGACACAAACTTTAGAAAAACGGAGCACGCAAGAGGGCACATAGGTTTGTAGTACTGTAACACGGTTACCACTACAACAACAAACACCACAATAACTTAGTGTCACGTAATAGATATATCATGGCAAGAATTCAGGCAAGGCAATTGCCTCTGTTGCCTTTTTTTTCATATACAATAACAAAATATCTTGCTATATAATTTCCAGGGAGAGTGTAGCCAAGAATTTGTCATTCCCTCCGCCCCTGGTTATTAGTGGCTTATAGTGACCCACCAGGTATGAGCGCACTGGCGCCCCTGTGCTTTTACCATCCGGGAAATGGGCCATTATCTACACCCTACAGGCCAATACGTGGCAATCATCTATGAGATATCCAAAGATTATGAAGAGAATAATCCCTTTAGGAGCTGTTTGGTATCGTTATGTCGGCATTTTTAGTCGATTTGGCATCTTTTTAGCATGGTAAGAATTGTGTTTGGTGTATGTGGGCAGCTTTGTGATTGGCTGTTGGGCTTGAGGTGGATACTTTTTGGCATGCCATAATGCCTAAGACTTGGGCTTGGCATAAGGAATTTGGTTGTGGCGTTTGGCAGTGAGGAGATTGGGTTAGATATTGGTTGAAATTTAGCATAAAGAATCATGTCATAACCATACCAAACAACACCTTAGTGTCCACTAAATAACACAGTTACATGCATCTATGGTAGTGAATTTATATTGTTAATTTACTATTCACGAGATGTTTCGAACCATTTTATCACCATCGACCAGCTTGTCCACATAAACCGGCTTACGGTAGTACTAAAAAAGAAAAGGAAAAATAAATCCTCTTGTTCTTACAGAAGTAGACACTCACACAAATTCTTGGTCTGGCACGTTACTTAATTTGTACATCAATGACAATAATTCACTGTGAATGTTTTGTTTTGTTCCTATAATTTGCTTCACCACGTTACAAGAAGTTTTATAGCGGGTTAAATAAATCACCGTTAAAGGATACTCCAACTGATACAGCTTGAGCTTGTTCATAATTTAATGCCTCTTTCATAAAATTGTACTCCCTCCGTCCCGATCAAATGTCATGTTTTTACTTTTTGCAGTCAACAAACTTCAATTTTAACTACGAATTACTTACAAACTGTAAATGCAAAATGATCAATTAAATTGTATAATGAAACTTTACTTATAAAATTGTCAATATATAATTTACTTGAACATTTTATTAGTACGGTTTAAGATTAATATGTAGTTAAAGTTTACATTTATTAACCTTAAAAAGTCAAAATAGGACATTTGATTTGGTACGGAAGGAGTAGATGAATAGTTATGAAATTGTACGTGCATAGTAGAATGGATGGTGATGATCACTGATCAAACATGTGTTGTTCTGCACATAAAAATTGCAACAAATTAATCATTGTGTTGTTCAGTTCATAAAGATTGCATAAAATTTGGGATCTCCACCCGTTAAATATTACTCTTAGTTATAGAGTTAAAAAAATGAGTTAATGAAAAAATTTAGTTGATAAATAGTAATTGAGTTAAATGTGAGTTATAAATAATGGTGTTTGGAATAGAGTTAAAAACTTTTAAGATTTATAGGGTTGTTATATAGAGTATGTAAGAATAAAGTGATGTATGTAAGAAGGAAGTGATGTGCTTGATATTTTTTAAGGTTATTTGATTGGTTTAAATGTTGTTTGATTGGTTTATAATTGTTAGTTTGATATAAAAAAGTAAAGAAGTAAGAGTAGGATATAAAGAGAATGATGATTGTTTAGTGGAAAAAAAATTGACTTAAATTTTTTATTGTAGAAGATACACAACAAATACCCCGAAACATTTTAACAGATGAATAGCACACTTAAATGAATGCCAAACAGGTCGTACATCTCTACAGTTAAACTAACAATTTACTTCGTTTTCTTTTATAGTTGTTAACTAGGTGAATATTCATTTCTCATAATCGATTCAAGTTAAACTCGAGTTTGTCTAATTTGATTCGAGTTATTGGAGTTCGACCCGAACTCCAAATCTCTACCCAAAAACTCATATAAAAAATAAATTGAACCGAGTTTGATGAGCCTAACGAGTACGATCATGTTGAGTCCTTACTAGACTCGATATGCAGCTCAAAATAAGATTCGAACTCGATTAAAACTCATCAATCCAAACCGAATCGAATCCCTGATAAATCTCAGACTCTCGTAGCAACAGTATAACACTAATTTTAGGGACCACGTCTTCCCCTCAACGCAATTCTTTTTTATACATAAAATAGAAGTCTACTTTCAGACAAAAGAGATGCAGAGAATTTGTTTTACTCATTTTTCATTTGCCCTTTCACCACCTCAAGGAACCAATATTTGTAATGTCCCTGGAAGAAAAAGTTTGCTGGCCATGTTACACATCCCTATGCTAAATTCTCCTAGTCCAGAAATAAATAAATCCATCAATCATTGATCCTCGTCACAAAGTATCATATTGTAGTAACTATTGCAATAGTCTATAGTTTCTAAATGTGGAACAACCTTCCCTTTGATCTCCTAGCAACCATTTTCTCCTACCTTCCACCGGATTCTTTCATCCGGGCAAAGGCCACCTGCCGGAATTGGCTTGCGGCCTCGGCAGGTGTATCGTATTCTCCTCGACATTCGCCTTGGCTCGTAGCCTTTCCTACGCGTAGTTGTGGCGATTCTTGCTATGCTTACAACCCGAATGCCAAAACTTGGCATGTGTTGTGTCTTGATCGGGTCACTAGTCCAATCCGGCCTATTGCGACAATTAATGGCCTAGTTCTTGTTAGAGTCACAACTACAACTTACCTTCAACTTGCCATATCCAATCCGTTCACTAAGCAATTTGCGACACTACCTTCGTTAAATGTTGCAAGAACTAATCCAGCTGTTGGATTGGTGGGTCAGCATTCGAATCCGCACCACAAGCAGGGACGGGCCGAGGGGTAATTTTGATTTTCGATATCTTTTTTGACTTATGAGTATAGATAATAACTTGGGTTAGATGGTCTAAATGTAACAAATTATTTTTTCTAGATATGTTCCTGGTTACAAGATATATGTGGCTGGTGGGATGTCAGAAGCAGCCAGTGGTGGGGCAGTATACCAACCGTCAATTGAAATGTACGATTCCGCCCTCGGGAAGTGGAAAACGATTGGGCCAATGCCGGTAGAGTTTGCGGTCCGGTTGACAGTGTGGACCCCGAACGAAAGTGTGTGGTCGAACGGGATACTATACTGGATGACCTCCGCAAGGGCGTATAGTGTAATGGGATTCGAAATCAGGACTAACCAATGGAGGGAATTACGCGCGCCTATGGCAGATAGGCTCGAATTCGCAGCATTAGTGCCAAGAACGGGGAAATTGGCATTGGTAGGCGGGATTTATGGGGGAGATGTGTGTGTGTGGGAGCTTGGAGAAGATGACTCTTGGTGTGTGATTGATAAGGTGCCAATGGAAATGGTGAATCGACTATTAGGAAATAGTAAGGCAAGTTGGGCTAGTGTTAAGTGTGTTGGCATTGATAATGGAGGTGTTTGTTTGTATAGGGATCTTGCATCTGGAATTGTTGTTTGTAGAGAGGATTTTGGGCAGGGTAACCTGATGTGGATCTGGATTGATGGATGTTGCTCGATTAGAGGAACGTACGTTCACAGTTTGCAAGTTAAAGAGTTGTTGCTGCATCCGAATCTTGTTCGTTATAGCAACTTTTAGACTGTTTTTTTTAGTTCAAGAAAATTGGATCCATAGATATAAATCTTGATCATCATAATTCATAACTTGAGTAGTTAATATTGTGTATGAGATTGTAAAAGGTTTCTCCATCGGTTCCCTCAACCATACAATATGTTCTAGTGTCTCGTGATGATTTAAATATTATACTATAATTATATTATATGCATTATATATTGTACTGCACAACACAACATCAAAATAAATATTTTGTTGGGTATATTTATAAACACATTTATCTATAATTGTATATGAGTACATGGTAATCATTGCATGTGGTTTATGGAGTATCATTCTGAGAATAATAAAATAGTAGTACTACTCATACTTAGTCCTCTAATCATCAAAAGAATCTTACCCACTAGGAGCAATCTCATGGAAAATATGGTGGTACCAACTTCAAGTCCTTCCACCAAACAGATTAAATTTTAAAAACAAACTGAAAGAAATTTTGAAATCATGGGTACAAAATATATGAGCGTAAAACCTCACCCGTAAGTTTATGAGATATTAGGACCTAACCAATAATACATCATCTCACAAATTTTGTATCTAGTACATGAAAATCCAAATGGGTTACATGATACTTGCAAATTTATCTTGGGATTGCCATCACACATTTGCATAATGTCATGGTATTCTTCTTCTCGAAAAGCTCATTTTGTTCGAATTCATACACCGAGTTTGAGCTTATATTATAGTTTGAATATTTGGCGTACAACTCTTCCGAACTCTTGAATAGTTTAGTTACATATGGCTCCCAAAGGGTGTTGCAAAAATACCCTTGGTCAATCATACGTTGTAGGCGATGGTCTTATAGACCCAGATGATAGTTCAATGCAGGATTATTGCCCAAAATACTGAACTTATTGGGTTCTCCCCATTATAACCTATTGATGCCAAGAAACGGAAAGGTGAAATCAAGAACAAGCGTAAAAGTGTCTAAAATTCTTATATCGCATGTACTGTAGAATACAAGAACAAGTCTCCAATCAAATTACAAGGGGTCAACACATGTCCAACAACTTGATAGCATTCAGAAATTAAAAACATTCAAATTCCACTAGAGTTGTGACACCTAAATTACCAAACTCCTCAACTAGGCATCAATGTACAGTTTTGGAGGTAAAAAAGAGTTCTATACAATCAGTTCATCCTCCAGATGGTTGTACTCAAAGGTGAACTCTGTCTTAATTCTCTGACACCTGAATCAACGCAAAAAAACCACAAAGTTAGCAAACCAAAAGGGAGCGTCGAGTAGATCAGGGAACATCTTTCAACATTTTATCAAATAGTATAGATGTAGATATGGATAATTGCAAGTTCCGGGAGGCAATGTAAACAATAAGACCAGATCACCTTTATTTACTTGCACAAGAAATAAGCTCAAGGCATAAACTATTGACTAAAGATCAACAGTAAGGTACAATTAAACTAAAGTCAGGTTAGTATGAAATAGTATTGCTCAACTTTTCAACCAAATTTTTCATGGAATAGGAAAATTAGTTTCATGGCCAAACGCACACCGGCTTACTTACAAACTGTGTGGTAAGGCCTGTGAAAACTCCTTATTCAAATCTACAAGACTTTTCAGCAAGATAAGTAACAATAAAATTTTCAAACAGCCTAAGTTATAACTATGCTTATATCCAATTGTAACTGCATGAAAAACGTTCAAACCACTGCTGAAGATGCCAGGTTTTTTAAACTGTTGCGTCTCTTTTCAGCAATTCATAAGGTGTTCAGATTAAGGGTCATGTTAAACATACCATCCATGTTGTTCATCATTGGCAATATGGAAATCGAAGTACACATATGATCCCTGTTCAAAATCATCAGTGGCAACTTTGGGTTCCTCATGGCGTTGGAACCACGTGTTGTACTTTCTGTGGTATCTCCAAGACTGCCTTTTGAGTTCCTTAGCAGCCAAGTATTGCTGGTAAGTATTCTGCACAGAAAATAGCATCAGAACATGCAGAAGACAATAAAAGCACTAAAAAATGAAGGTTAAAATTAGAAGAGAGTTAATCAACCTGCTGATAGTAAAATGAAAAGAAGAGTGTATCAGTGCCATAGGTATCTGCACCAAGTCGTTCCCAGAAGGCAGGATTATTTACAATTGGTGCTTGTAGTTGAGGATAGCTCGGAGGTGTAGCTGCGGGATGTCTCTGCAAAAAAGACAATGAGTCAAACCTTATGTTAACAATTTATGTGGAGAAACAAAGCCAACCACAAGTGACACTACATACAGGAATATAGGGCTTTGCACGTTCAGAATCTTTAGGTTGTGGAAGTCTATGGTAAGCAGCCTCAAGCATCTGCAAGTTGTATAACTGATCATGAGTTCCTTCAGAACTTCCAGTTGACGCATTGATGTTATTGCCTATTGCACCAAGATCAGAGACACTTCTTCGACCAATCACACCAAGATTTGCAGTAGATGCATTGGATTGCAAAGGTTCCCCTGGAGATAAGCCGATGTCCCGTGTAACTTTAGAAGGTTCAGGAAGCGAGCCACCAGTAACTCCAGCCTGCTTATCGACACAATTCAGTATTAGCGTAACTGATTTGCCAGTGATTTGGCTAAGCATATCAACATATAAACAACTGGCTGCCTAGTAATGAAATTCAAGAGCTTGAGATGCATCAGAGTCATTTAGTTTTGGATAGGGACATTTTCACTGGGCAAAAACGTTAAGAGTATTAGAAAAATTATTAGCTATATAGACGATTATATCCATATTAAGTAAGCAAAACTATCCAACAAATACAAACATTTAATAGAGTTTCTGTACATACAGGACTGTCTAAAGCATAGGAAGCTTTTGATTCATCCTCCGGCATGAGATTCTTCCATGGCCCAGAGGTGGAACCAGATTCCCCTGACAAATCTTCTGCAAGGGACTGTGCTTGCTGCATCTCCTCAGCTTTTGCAAGGCCAGTTTCTGTACATTATCACATATGATTACGAGATACCAAAATTGATCTGAAGGAATCCATAAAAAATTAATATACGATTATCATGCCACATTATTTGATATACTACAGGTATGGCCTGTCACATTGTGCTACATTACATCCATTGAAAACACACGAGCCAATCACTTAAAATCCTGCTGTCCTACAAATTTTCAGACTCCATGCACCCCAATGCTTGTGGAAGAGTTTACGGTATACTAAAGGATGATGATGTTTGTGACTGAAATCATGTAAACATGATATAGAGTGTCTCAGTGATGTAAACAAAACAAAATACGTCATCAAATGATTTCCAGACCCGATTTCATGGATTAACTGTTTTTCTGATGCTGCATTTAATTTAATCACATAGGCCTCTTGCAATTACAAAATATCACATAAGTCTGCACACAGTTGCTCTTTTGATCATGATCAACAATAGCTATTGGTTATAACAAAATACAGTTCATAATCCTGATAGGTTGATACAATTGAATAAAAGGGAAGGAGATACCAATCAACATAAAATGATACTATGACAGAATAGAACTTTTCTTGAATTACTTTCCCACTAATTCCATTGTGTGGCTGTGAAAGAATTAAAATAGTGAATCACCAAGTTACATGTAATGTTTGTAATTAAACATGTGATGTTTGTGACAATATATGTGATGATCAGTTTGGTCTCTTCGAGATACGGTCTCTCGCAAAAGTTACTCTTTGAGCTTTATAAATTATCTTTTATGTTTCCCTTGCATTTTCATTTGCAGTTAATCTTGAACTGGGAAGTTGCATGTAAAAGATATAGTAGCAGGGCGCTTCTGATTTCTTTATCAGTATGTCTTCCGAATTAAGCAGAATTTTTTTTATATACAAAAAGAAAAAGAAAAAAAGCCGTTCAACATGTGAAGCTCACGCGTGCATACACATGTTGTCATAACGATACGAAATATTGCAAACACACACAAATAGCCAACATTACCAGCTTCCCTGGATGCAATGGACATAAGCTGCTGGTTAGCAGGCTGGTGACTTCCACTCAATGACAGCTGGGACGAACCAGATGATGCAACATTGTTCATTGATGGAGCTTGAACTGCAATGCCCGTTGATATTGATGGGCTCTGAGCATTGAACTGGGAGAGTTCAGACAGGTTTCAACACATTAAAAGCTCCCATAGCATAAAAAAAGAAAATTACAGATATTATGCGACAACAGAAAACAAATAAATATGAGAGTGTAAGTGGACCCTTGTAAACCCTGGGGCAGGCTCGGACTTAAAAGGCACGGAAATGGATTCACTTCCCATGAAGGGAATTGAACCTGACATGATGTAAATATTATCCCTCTTTAACCAAGTGAACCAAGCCACAGAAAACATAAAGTATTATATATGGAAATACGGAATCGAATAATCATTTGATATTTCACATTTAATGGAACAATAGGTGCAGGAATGAAGGAATTCCACTACATAGGAAATGAGATTGAATGGCTTTAACAGCAAATTAGGAAGCCGTTTGATTTCACTCATCTAACTATCCGGTTTAGTTTATCAACCCCGACGATGAATAAAAAATAGATATTCAACTTTCTTGCTAGAAAGAAATATGGATATCGAACTTTCCTCCAGCAGAATCTCATTTGTCATGGGCACTGATTCCCACAATAAAATTACTACAGTTGCTTTAATTGCAGAGTACTGCAATTAAGTTTATACTATGTGTAGGCAGTAGGTCATAGGAATTCACTGATCATTCCTCAGCTGGATTGTTATTTCCTTTTGCAGTTTTAACTCTTTATTTATATAATGCAAGATACATGTCACAAATCATCCTTGCATCAGAGCCAATATTCCGAGTTTTTTTTTAATCTCCCCATACATCTGAGAGAGCCAAAACTCTTTTTTATGCTTTTTTTCCCTGTAATCTCCATTTGTCTTATGGTGCTCTGTTCCCCATCGCACTAGTTGAATTGCTGACAAATCCAGTAAAATTTTCTGTCGGACTCATACTACTCGTAACAAGACCTTGTTCAACTACCAGAATTAGCAGTTTACTTGCCATTTCCATATTTTCCTATGTCTGCATTCAGACTGCCTGAATTTAAGGATCTGTTCAGTTACTTTATCTCTTCATTTTTTGGATAATTCTTTGCTAGATTCGAGTTATTCTTCAGTTTACTTGTTTAGCGTGATTACTTCCAGATTCTGTAAGCATTCTACTGCTGCGTTTTGGCACAATTTTTAGTATGGAGCGTCCTGTGAGGAGAGAGGGTAGACTGAATTTTTTTTTTTTTTTTGGGTAGACAGTGGCAAAAGGGTCCTTAGCCTTATCAAAACCTAAAAAGGAAACAATTTGTGGTGGCTCATTATCTCTAAAGACTTATCCACCCATTTCATCAATGGCAATTCTTGCCATTTTGTCTGCAAGTACACTTGATTGGAGTCAAGTTCAACATCGTTCTTGGAATTTATTTTGGTTGTTCAAGGCACTGGTTGTATCCTCTCAGTTTATCGTTTCAAGAAGTTAATAATAGTTTTTGGATCTAGTCATTCTTTGAAGAATTATGCGATTTTCTATTTTTCTTTTGGCATCATCTAGTGGCAATTAATGAGGATGTCAATCAGACAATTAATATGATGTTATAGTTTGAATTGTGTCTTTTACCTAAATAGTTACATTGTAATTTAGGTAGGTCTATATTATGCTTCGTTAATGGGATTCTCTTGACCTCCTTTAGGAGCGTTATTATTTCATTTTCTAGCTGGAACTCTTTACTACAAAATGAAAGATACAGGACAAGGAAATCATTGTTGCAGTACATCGTTCAATCATTCTGAACAATAATCACCACAGAAAATGCAGATGCCAGACGCAAAGCAGTGGGCAAAGTGCATTCCGAAAGATAAAGAAAACTATTACCTGCTGCAAGAGAGGGTTCTGCTGCTGTGCAGAGTACTGCTTTCCTCCAGCAAGACCCATAATATTTGGAAGATTTGCCTGTCCTTGCTGCTGTAAATGATGCTGATATCGTTGCAGAAACTTCTCCCTTTCATCAGGGGCAATTTCAGTTCTTCCACGAAATTGCGGCTGAAAACAGGGGAAAATTACTATTTTGGTTAATAGAGTTTCAAGAAAATGTGCTTTCATAAATTGAAAGTGGAAACAAGGTGATATTCCACTCCGGTTTTCTGGATATCCTCAGACAATATTCAGTTCCATGCAAAAGCAATCTCTTCCTGGAAGCACCCTTCTACGTCTACATGCTCCATTACGTCAAAAGGATGGGGTAACCCAGATACATAATTAGCATATCAGATTATTCTGTTATGTTTACATAGCAATGCCTAAAGATAACAAGAATTGTAGATCATTGATAATACAGGGAAGGAAAATAACCTTGATAAAATAGACTACATCGAAAAGGGAAAAAAAAAAGAAGAATGAGTCCATGCTTTACATTTAATTCCTCAATCTCTGGCCTATTTCGTGACTCATTACCATAAGCATGGTGCATCTAATGAGTCCATGCTAAATCCAAGATTCAGAAGTGAAGGCATTTATATCGAGATATGTTCCAGTTGCTCAAAAACCTCACTCTTGGTTTAAAGCAACCCACCCACATTTGAACTCTCAATTAACTCACTGAATTGTTCCAACCTTTAAGCCCACCAACAGAATTATATATGTCAAAGGTTTAGGTACCAGCGCCCTGCTTTCAGTGTTATCAATCTCGCATTATGGCACGTAGTGGCCAGACAAAAAATCTGATACAGCGATAGCAGGATGACCTGGATACTTAAGTGATATACATCATAGTATTACTTAACTTACAGAATGAATATTTAAGAACATGCAAAGTTAAAATAAGCTTACATTAATCAAATTAAATTAATGAAGTTATAGAACTCTTCCTAGAGAGTCATAAACACAAGCAAAGTCGAGGACATTGAGGGTAAATTGGTCATTTACCCCCAGAAAATCACTGTCTCGGCTCTATGCTGCCAAGATTCGTCAGGATCCCGGTCCGTGACACTCCAGAATGGAGGTATTTATCCCGAGCTGGACTGAAAAGGCTCTGGGATAGCGGATCAGTGTTATCAATCCCGGACCGCAACGTGTAGCGGCCCGTCAGAAAATCTGGTAAAGCGGTAGCGGGATGGCTGGGATACTGAGGTGATATATCATACTCCATCCGTCTGCCTATTTATGGGACGGTTCTTTTCAGCATTGTTTTTAAGACAACCATTAGTTTATTGTTCGTTGATGGTTTTGTGAGCCTCACATGGGGAGTTGGTGGGTATTAAAATAGGAAATAGAAATGATAAAGAATGGGAAAAGTATGAGAGATAGATAATAAAGTAAGAAGAATAGTAGTTAGGCTCTGTTCTCTTCGTCTGAACTGAATTATAGTATAAAAAATAATTGGATGTTGATATTGCCAGAGCAATATCCATACTGCCAAGCTATTTTGATGAATTCCTTGTATACCCTTTCAGTTAAATGGAATGCTAAATCTAGTACCTTAATTAGATCTCATTAAATCAGAATTCAGAAAGTATATCTCTTCCTCAAACGTGATTGAAGGATGAAATTTCATCCCTGCAAAAAAGTCCATCTCTTTCACACTAATCCTCACCAAATTAGAAACAGGGAAGTATAAAAATGATTTAACTCCTCTCTTCTCCATTGAAGAATTTCGATATGTTTGGGATCTGAATCTATACATCACGACTTTTGATGCTGTTGAAGCTAAACTGGCGAGCTTTTTCCGTGAACCGAGCTCAAATCACCAACCGCAACTCACATCACGTCGTACATGAGCACTTTTAGGGTGAAGGGTATAACTGAGTAAGATGACAACCGTTGTTTTCTGCCAATTTGGTGCAGATTCTTTTTGGGTATGGTAATGGTATGATTTTGATTTAGAAATTTCACGTTTGTGAAAGATCCACTTCCACATTTTGGTCAGTTCTAGAAAGGAATATATTTATCATTCCAATTAATCAAAAAATTGCTCCGGCAATATGGATATTGCTCTGGTAGTATCAACACCCAAAATAATTAAGCAAAACTAAACAGAACTGAATGAATCTAAACCGAAATTAATGAGTTTTCAGATGAAAAGAACAGAGCCTTATATAATCCTTCATATTCATAGAGAGTCATGAAGACAAGCAAAGTCAAGGAAATTGAGGGTAATTTGGTCATTTATCCCCAAAATTCACTATCTCAGTGCTATCCTTCCGGGATGCTATGCAACCCTGGATAGAGGTATCTCTCCCGGGCAGGTCAGAAAATGCTCCGGGGTAGAGGTATTGCACAGGATCCCAACGGAATTGACAGTGCTCACTTTCACATTTTAAGATTTGTGGGTACTTCCTGATACCTGCTGCGCACAGTACTTAATTTGGACTCTGGAATCTTCTAGCAGGCACAGTAATCTATTCATTGTCATTTTTCCTGATAGGAATAATACCGCAGTCGTAACCTCAAGTTTATGGTTTCTTCTATTATTAGTTTTAACCTAGACTAAAGAAGCTGAACAGATAAGGATCATAGCCAACTTAGGAAAGAGATAATTATACATACCACTTCATGTTGGTTTTGAAGAGGACTTCCGGGCCTCCAGTTTAGAACCTTGCTATTCATCCTTGCAGCATCAGTAAGATTTCCAGAATCAGGTGAACCGAGCCCATCATTAGACCTGGAAGCTTGGGGGAGGATTACTTTATTACTCAAAGGGGATGCAGGAGCTGGTGTCACAGCATTACCCCCCGAACGATCATCAAAACACAACATGCTTCTTTTCCCCATTTCAGAACCCAAAGGAGCAATCCCAAGTGCACCATTGCCTGAAACTGTGTTTGCAGGACTCGGAGGAAAGGAAGTCGATGTTGGACTAGGCAAGGTACCTTTATTAATAGCTTTTGACTCAGCAAGAGCTGATGGTGAATTGCGACCAGAAAAATCTTCTTCTTTTATAGCAGGTGGAACGATTGTTGGAGATGGAGCGATTGCAGCACCTGAGTTGCAAAAAGGAAACCACAATACTAGCTCAGACTCATTGAATACCATCCAAATTAGTGATCTGCAAAGTAATGATTAACTTTTGATACCAGGGAGAGCATGACTTGCTGGTGGTGTCTGTGGTACAGCAGAACTCATAGAACTACTTTTTGGAGGTGGGGTTCTTGCAAATGAATCAGGATTAGAGTCCTGCAGAGATGGCTCATCAACTTGATCATGTGCAGAAGAAACTTGTTGCACAGAAGTTAATCCTGTAGCCTGAAAAATGTTTGAATAAGTTAGGTCAATAACAGAGGCATTCATGCACATAGAGATAGAGACTGTCCTGACAAAACCAAATAGGCAGGATAGTGTGTAGGATGTTTATCATATAACATACTGGAACTTGTGCAGGTGTTGCAGCCAATGAGGTTTTCATACTTAAATTTGTACTTGCGGTACTGACACCCTGCCCATAAGTCAAAACATCATCATGCATCAGATACAATGCTTAATTCTCATCCATAATTGAAAAGGACAACATAACTTTGAAACAACTTAACTACACAGGCAATAAATAAAAACTGGGATCCTATTTATGTAATCGATTACAAAACAGCATTCACATGGGACATACATACATCTACAAAAGAAGAAGCAGCTGAAGATGTAACAAAAGCTAATTGGCTAGCAGATTTAAATGAAAAGTTATGGCGCAGGGAGCAGGAAGTTCTTGACCTTTGCAAGAGTAGGAGGGACAATCGTAACCAGATCTTCCAGCGATTCCACCTTATCAAGAGGTAAGGTGCTGTAAAGCTCATCGACATCACTAAATTCATCAAAATCCTCCTGCATGTTACATGGAAACAAATTTGTAATGCAATAAAAGAATAAAAATTGGTGATCTACTGATCTAAACATGGTTGATATATGACAAATGATAAACTGAACATGGACGAAATAACTCAATCTGTGTAAAGCACCTGATTTCTATCGACATAGTCATCCAGGAAATCCTTCACATCATTGACTTGCTCTGGACTCAATTCATCGTTGTCCAGCAGCCTTAGAATTAGTTCCAACTTCATAATATGAGCTTTATGTCGAGTAATGGATGTCTCTAGATGTGTCTACATAAATAAGATTCTCTAATAAATAAGTTAATGTTAATACAACCTTGGAGGTCTTCTTGTCTAACATAACTAAGATAACCATATTTTCTGTTGTACCAGTCTTGGAGGTCTTGTCTTCCCTTTCTTAACAAAGAGACCCTCCATTTCGGCTTCAAAGACATCAATCTGATTTTCCAGCTCACTGACCTATTCAAAGAGGAAAAAAACATTACGAGAATTGAAAAGTTAAGTCGGGGAATAATTATGTTAGAACAGATTTCTTAATTCCTATTTGGGAAATGGACAGAAATGCACAAGCACACACGATGGAAATTCACTTTCCACATATCGGGAAAGTATATATATCTACCAATGACTCGGATCAACTGCATCTGTTTATGAAACTTCATAATTTCTATGCTAAATGTCTTAATTTAACTCTGCACCAGAGTTCTGTGCCACTTAACATGTAAACCTTCATTTTACGAATGTAGCAGTATTACTTGAACAGAAAAATAGGAATCGGCAGGAAATCCAATTTGTTAAAAGAATGGCGTCAAAATGAGAAAGGCAGCACAAGGACTTAAACTACTGGGCCAAAGCTAAGTCTTATGATTTGTTATATTCATGTAATGTTAGGAATTTGATAGAATTTGAACTGTATAAAGAAGATTTTAGTTTAGATGAAAGAAGTTATTTTCGATCACTCAGAATAGTTTGTTATGTGATTCAAGGATTGGTTCATCTATCCCTACATTGGCTTGCTTCAATATTATTATGCTTAAAAAGAAATCCTATCATTTCTCGATTCGATTATCCTGTGGTCCATCAATGAGTTTGACCTGCGGACATAGTCTGATTTTATGGGATTGTTTGCTGCCACTTCTGTTTCTATTATACCCAAAAAGGGTTTTAAAAAAATATTTTAAAAAAAAGGAAAAGGAAGCAGTTCAAAAACGTTGGAAGCCTAATCCGTCATTCAGTAGCCTAGCCATCATTATCCAGCCAGTTCCAACGTTATTCGCCACTGAGTTTTCAGTTTCAGACCAGTACATATGAATAATTCTAGTGACATTTTGTAGTTGCACCGCCACAACCATTGGAAGCAGTGGCTGCAGACTTTGCCCCCAAGAAGTAATAACATAGATAAAGAGTTCTCGACTGGAGCAATAAATTTTTTACAGGCTCCTCTATTCTAACTTCTAAGGATGACAGATCATGTACAATAAGAATTCATGATAAGTGGAGCAATTAGAATATGATATGCATAATAACTCTTTGAAGACGAGTCTGAACAAGAGTTATTTCACCAGACGCGAGTTTATAAAAACTAAGACTTAGAGTGACAGGTCGAGTATTAAGAACAAAGCTCATTTAGGGAGATGGGGGAATTTTATATGCATAGATTTTATCATCTTAGATTTAAAGTTACATGATGAATATTATTAGCTATATAAGACAGTTAAAAGTACCAGTTATATACTTATATCAGATAAGACATTTTTCATTCACTCAAAGTAGTAGGTTTCTCCCTTTTAGGACTTATTCAGCTCTTCAGAATTTGGCTGTTTACCTTAAATTCGCTATTTCAATAATATTAAGAAAACATAGCTCTTACTAAAACAAAATTCCTTTTTTCTTTATCTGATTATCCAGTCTTTTATCTCCAAAACCTACTAATATTCGCTTCATTTAATCGGTTTACTTCTTAAGGAACAGGAAAATAAAGCAACAGACTGATTTGTGAGAAATAAATGTGTGGGGTTCACAAGCTAAATAGCCCCTTCAAATTAATGAATTATTTGACTCAACGAAAAAGAAGTGGGGGGAAATTCCCGGTGCATACCACATTATTCAACCAATCTCGTGTCTCCGATTTAGCCTTTTCCCTCGGGTCCTACAGCAAATAAAATACACGAGTTCTCCAGGTAAGAATCCAGTATGTAGAAACCAAAGGATGATGCTCAAGTAAAAGCAAATACATGTAGACATAGAGTTTCATTGTATAAATGAGAAAAACAAAATTAAAAGGAGAAGATTAATTTGTTACGCTCTTAATTAATCTCATGACCTTTTAAATTAACTGGTCACTCATACAGTATGAAGAGATTCAGAACGGGAGCAGTGCAAATCTTACCGTTTTAGGCTGCTGGCCCAGGCCTTCTTTTGAGAATGCTTTTGTCTTAGTTTCTTTTTCACATATTTTAAACCGCTCCATTTCACGCTCAATCAGCTTGCGTGAATCCATCAGGGCCTGCTCATAAGAGGCACTAACCTATGTAAAAAAAGTTATAAAAAATCATTATCAATTGGTACAAAGTCCCTCAATTAGTTGAGGTCATCAGGTCAATACATCTAGTAATTGCTTAAATAGTTCAGAGAAATAGCTCAGGCTGTTTGGAATCTCAGAAGTAAGAACCCAGTAACTAAGTACTTGGACATACTATATACGTTCAGGAACCAGGAACTCAATGACTTGCAAACATTTCAAACTTAAAAACTTGCAGTAGTTCCAGTGAAATGAGAGCTATAAGACTAAGCAATTGCAGGATCAGAGACATGGTCAAGACTTTTCCACAATACACACAATTGGTGAAAACTCGAAAAGCATAAACAAACATATGTAGAGTTAGTCGGCAAGGAGTCAAAAAAAAAAATTGTTTACAAGTAACACCATGGCAGCTCATGCAATTTCTCATTGACAAGTAGCAACAGGTACGTATAGAAAACAAGAGCATTGATGCAAGAGCAACTATTGTCAGCTAAGAAGAGTCTGGACCCCTGGTGACAGTTTCAAACACTGTCAAAGTCGAGGCCTAAATTTAATCACTGACTGCAGTGCTACATCATGTCTACACTAAATACATAATTTGCGTTTTCACAGACGTCAATAGCGACCATAATTGCCGATACAGTCATTATCAATGCTTAGCTGACATCTAGCATTATGCCTAGAGCTTCTCCTCACTCTAATGTGCTACATTATCCATTAAGGCTACTATTTTCCAACTCGATAAATTTAAGTGTAAAGGAATACAAAGTTAAACCACAATAGAAGAGCACCTTCTTATCCTTGATCTCACTGGACTGTATCCAGGTCTTAATTTGGTCTCTGTACCTCTGCAGCTTCTTAATCTCCTTCTTCAAATCAGCCTCATACTTCTCCTTCTGGTTCATATTATCCGTATCATAAACCTGCAAAAAAAAAAAGAGAATGAAAAATCACAAACAATTACAAACGAAATTGATCAAGGAAAGCAAATTGCAAACGAATTGGGGGAAAAACCTTGTTCCAGATGCTATCAAATACATCAACGCCCTCTTGAACCTTCTTGAGGACGCGATCGATCTCTCCCTGAAGCTTCCGACTAGCTCCCATGGCGAAATTCTCCTTGTTCTACTGATAACAATCAATCGAGAACGAAATGCAATCCTTAATTGTGCAGAGCACAATAGCCTTCGAGACTCTACAAAACACTCCGATGGGATGTAATCAGGGTTTTAGTGGATCGAGGCCTATTTTCAGCAGATTAGCTTCTCCTGCGTTTGCTATAGAATATTAGGGCTACTGCAATTTACAAGGTTCGTAAGTGGAGATTTCATAAGCATAAAATCAGTTAAACCCCAAACATTTTACTCGACATTAATTTCACTCCCCCAAGGTTCTATTCCTTCACTTTAACCCAAAAGTTACATCCATTTTTGTTAGCGCACAAGGGATTGGATCGATATCCATAGAAACGGATGGAGAAAAAGTTCATCCGTTATAATCCACTTTGATCGGATCGGATCGGATAATTGACCTATCCGCACTTAATGGAATAAATGTTTTGCAAAATTAATTACTCGAATCAACATAATGGCAATGAACAACATCATAGGTCTGAATATACAAATCTAAACTATTATCAGAATCAAACACAACTAGGTAGTTATTACTACCAAAATAGAAGTTACATAGAAAATGATAAACACAAACCTCCATTAACCGTTCCTTAAAAAACAAAAATCTATTAAAATTGTCCATCCTACCTAAGGGTTCCAAATAGTGTTCCATCTACAATACTTATTATTTAACTTAAACCTCACCTACATTTACAAAACCAACTATTAACCTATCATTTAATCCAAATATTTTACTATTGTATATACAATATATAGATTTCAATTTATGTTAACTTTAAAATGACAAAGCATAAATGATTCACGTGAACAAACTGTTTTTCTTGAAAAAGTTTAAAATTTAATATTATAAAAGGGTATCACGCGAAGCAGCGTGTGCCGATACTAATACACATCAAATATAATCTGCATAGTTCAAAATGCCAAACTACGCAAATTGAATATCCACAATACACATCAATCAAAAAGTCCAAAGCTCCAAATTATCAAGCTACACAAGTAGCAGCATATTATTCGCGATTAATTACAAGTACAAATAAACTTGTCTCGCTCTCACACGCACACACACATACACACATGTAAGTATATATTTATATCTACACTGAATACTGCTTCCTCCGTCCCGGGAATAGTTTTTCACTTTAATTTTTTGCAATCAAACTTTTTCAACTTTGACTGCGCATTAATCTTAAACATCAAAGGTAAGATATTCAATTTTTTTATATAATAAACTTCAGAGACTAAATTTTCATTATATAATTTAATTGAATATTTTACATTTCCAATTTAAGATTAATCCGTATTCAGAGATGGGAAAGTTTGACTGCAAAAAGTCAAAGTGGAAAGCTATTTCAGGGACGAAGTAAGTAATAATAATTTGCATATTATATATAATAATAAAACGAATATCCACATATTTATATCTTTTATTTGACCCCATACCTAACGGATTTGATATGGAAAAATTATATCTTTTATCTGACCCGATACCTAACAGATTGGATCCATCCGATTTGTAAATGTGGATAAACGACTACAAATCATATTACCACCCGTAATTTTGTCAATTCAATCAATATCAAGTTGTCAACGCACACATTCAACTGAATAAATATTGAAAACCCCTTATTAAGTTGCAATTTCGGCACCCTTTTTTAGACGACCAACAGTTTATTTACGGAATATGAATAAATAATGATAAAGTCATTTAGTGGGGTTTAAAATGAGATAGAGAAGTGATAAATAATTGATAAAATATGAGAGATAGATCACAAAGTAAGAAAAATAGTGACTATTGAGGTAACCACATGGGGCCATATAGTGTTACATAAATAGAATAATCAACTTAGAATGGCGATCTGGTAAGATAAGTTGGAGTAGTCAGAAAATATGTACGTGCTTGTTTGGCAACCAATTTAAATCAAAAAAACCTGGTTAAAAACACTTGGTTTTCTTGATTTTAATCGCTATCCAAACAACCGTAGAGATTCAATCCCAATTAAAAGAAGAAAAAGAAGGGGTGTTTAGCTCTGAATCAAATCTAATATAGTTATAAATTCTTAACAACTTCACTGAATTTTAAAGTTATGGGGTCGAAAATAAATGCGCACCAAAGTTGTGAGTGGCATTTTTAAATCCTCCAAATTCTCTCGAGCCTTAATGTTACCCATTATATCTCTAAAGGAATATAATTTCGAAATAAATGCACATGACATTGTGAGTGGCATTTTTAAATCCTCCAAATTCTCTTGAACCTTGAATCGATATATATCTCTCGAGGTAAAAAGAAAAGGACGAAAAATGAAATATATAAATAAAAAAGTGAACGTGAATGGTGGTGATGTGCTGAACAAATAGCTGCAATACTTTCGGTATAACCATGGCTTAAGCCGCAATGCTCGTTTAATTTGCATGTACACGAATCGAAAGTCAGCCCCCTAACATGATAATGTGATATGCGGCAAGGTATATGATCTGAACTTACAACCCGTTTTAACTATATAACTTAAGTCGACCTCGAACTTAATTATTATTATTGAAGCTCGAAAAATTAGTTCATTTTTTTAACTAGTTGAGTCGAGGTCGGGCTCAATAAGAGTTTTGAGTCGAAAAATTGAGGAATGAGATACTCGAGTCGGCTCGTTAAATATCACTACCCACAAGATGATGTTCAATTTTTTATTTATTTATTTTTTGAAAAATACTAGCTACTCCAGTTTCTGATAGCTTAGTGAACCCAGTTTCATGATGAAGCAAGAACCACATTGCGATCATGTCTTTTTGACTTCTTCCCTAAGGTACTGATGCATGTGTGACAATAATTTACAAATTCCTCTACTATAAATACCTGAGGCCTATTCTCGTATAAACCAACAACTTATAAAATTCAAAACTTACTTCTGAAAACATTAATTTGTAGAATTATAATGAATAGCACCATGAAATCACCATTCCTTAATCGGATTGAAGAAGAGCCGAAAAGAATGGATTCGACTAAGAGAGGTATTCTTCCGCCAGTCGCAGGAGGAATGGTAGTGGCACCACAGCCGAATAAGCCGGAGAAAAAGGCTACTGAAGACATTGACGAAAGTGCAGAGGCGTTCATAAGGAAATTCAGACAGCAGCTTCTTCTTCAGAGGATGGAGTCCATTGAGAACTACAAGGAGATGCTCCACAGGGGAACATAGCACACCCCACAATTAAATTCATATTTACCAATATTCTTTATAATGCTATCTATTTATATGCTAAAA
The DNA here is from genome assembly GCA_026545765.1 of Plantago major. Classification (NCBI taxonomy): domain Eukaryota; kingdom Viridiplantae; phylum Streptophyta; class Magnoliopsida; order Lamiales; family Plantaginaceae; genus Plantago; species Plantago major. Next base: position 34,993,173 of record CM048839.1, read on the forward strand.
CAAAATTTTACCTCTTTTTGTTGGTATGTTGTAACTTGTAATATGATAAAGTAGAATGTACCTTGGTTATGTCCAGTAATGGATCTACTTTTATGAGTCTCTGAAGTAGACTGGAATGATAACCTTGATTAAGATACTCAATAAATTGTTAAATATTTTATGAGCAAATAAGGTAGGAGCTAAGCAATAGATCAACAATGAATAAATGGGATTTGATGGTGATGGAACCAAAAACTCAAGTAGCATCAATTGGTAAGAAGTAATTCCACCGATCCGGGAATAACTTTCCGTTTGCTTTATTGGTCAACAAAATAAGTAAATTGGTTGACTTGAGTATAAAAATAATAAAGAATGAATAGAAAGTGATAGTGGGTTGTTAAAGTGGAAAGTTGAGTATTATTTAAATGAAGAAAGAATAAATAATGAATAAATTAGAGATAGTGGGTTGGTAAAGTTGTAAATATGAGGGTTTATGTAGGCATTAGCTATGTTTTAAAATTCGGGTCCGGCCGGTCGGACCGGGCGGACCGCTAAACCGGTATTGAACGGCCCAAATAGGGCTAAAAACTGCTTTAAGTCACGCTTCAAAAACGGCAAACTCGCCCAAACCGGTTGGGCCGTTTTTTAAATAAACCGTCACGCATTTAATTTAGGAAGAAAAGTATTAAATAAAATATATTTAATTTATATAGTCCAAGAATAAAAAATACAGGCACAAAGAAAAAAAAAGGCTAGGGCATCTTTTTTTTTTTTTTCTTCTAGTCGAGTCGTGAGGGTCTGGGGCTTTTTTTTTAAAATTAAGGGCTGTTTTTTAAAAAAAACCTTAAAATCCCTTCCATTGAGAGGTACTAGTTAATTGTTATGTATATTTTGAGTTTTCCATTGGTTTACACTTTATAATGCAAATCAAACATAAAATCCATATTTGTTCAATTTATTAGTTATTCATTTTGTTGGTCATATACATATATATATATATATATATATATATATATATATATATATATATTACGTCATACCGGCTCTATCCGGGTGAACCGGTCCGACCCGGTTGAACCTTTTTTGGAGGGTGGCCGGCTCAACCTCCGGTTCCGGCTTTTAAAACATAGGGTATTAGTTGAGTGGGGTATTACCAAAAATGAAAATGAGAAGCTTCTTGTGGGACGATTAAAATGGCAAAATGAGAAACTTGTCATGGGACGGAGAAAGTATATAATATTCATTTATCATACTCATATGCATAATACTAACAATTTCAAACACATGAAGCACAAACACCACTAAAACCTACTAGGTCACTAGCAATAACCAGTTGCGACCAATCGATCAACTAAATCACCAGCCATCAATTATGTGGGCAATCTAACGGACTTACAAACTACCGTAATAGCCTTGCGATACTCTTCTAGGCATTCTACGGAGCCATAAGTTCACCTCTAACCTTATAGAATCGCCATTAAGACATAAACCTAGCTATTCAAGAAATTGGGCTGTGATGACCTGAATTACCTATGAGAAGTTGTGTTCAATGAGTTGAGCCCATTTGAGTTGGTTTTCATATTTTCTATTTTATTTTTTTATTTTTATTCTGCCATTTTTTCCCTTTTCCCATTTGAAACTTCCAAAGGCCACACCAAAATACATTGACAATTCCGAATAAACATGTGGTTTTCATCAAGAAAAGTAGCAGGGCTCACATCTCTGGTCGCCTCATATGTGTTTTTCTACATAATAATCATTGCGCAAATCCCACTTTTCAGGTAATTCCATCCTTTTTACTTTTCTACCTTTTACCCCTTTTGCGCAATTTCACATCAACCCAATTCATCGCAATGTCACTGAATTCGTCACATGGGTTACACTTTATTCCTAATCTTGATTCATAATACCCGAATTAATTGTCTCTTCTCTCGTAATAATTGACGAAAATGGTTTTCGGATTTACATTCAAGATTGTGTTTTTATGATATATGCAGTTTCCCATGTCGTATTGGAGTGTGTAGAACACCAGTGGAGATAACAGCTAGCCAGTTAATCACGAGCAAGATTTACCCTTATGGAGTGGTCAAGGCCCTTCTCTATCCTGGAGCCTTAAAGAAGTCCTTTCTTAAGGGTACAACTGTCCCAACCCATGACCAGTTGCTCAAAACATTCAATTCTAGGATGAAGAAAGCACCTGCTGCAACTGATCTCAACCACTTGGAGGTTTGTATTTTGCATCAACAGGCACTTTTAACGCTTTAGTAGTGTTGAACTTGTATGGTTACGACTTGTGTGAGACGGTTTAATGTGTTACATGGGCCTAAAAATGCTCTAGAACATAATCGGTTTAATCGCAGTACTATTTAGTATTTAGCCGGGTGGTAACACCCCTCATTGTAGCTGTGCTACCAGTAGCATCCAGGGTCGATATGTCCCCTTTAGACATGTATTTTGACTTGTGTAACGCATTAGACCTTCTTGTACAAGTCTAACTTGTGTCAGCTGCCACAGCAGGTGCAGAACTGATTATTATTTCATGTTTAAATGTGTAAAAATTGGTTATAAAGGTGATGTGTTGGTTACTGATCTATGTATAAGCATTTGAAATCTGACAGGTTCTTGCGGGAAGCTACCTAAGTGCGTGAGGAGCATATTTAGGTCTGATTAGACCGGGAAGAATGAGTTTTTGGGTTATGTCTTATCATATGGGGCTTTAGTAGGAAAATTCTTGTGCGGAAACATGGAATTTATGACAGTGAAGATCTTTCCATGTATTCAAATATGGCATTTGCATTAGTACTTGCAGTCTTTTCGATGAGAAGAGTCGTTCAAAAGCTCATCAAATGTCTCAGGCCTAAGCGAGTTGCCAAGCACCTTAAGAGCTACTGATCAGATGCCATGTACAAGTGATTGTTCTCCTTTACTTGCATTTTGTTGAGTTAGATCTCGAGTAGCGTTTTTCCTTCAATTTTTTGTTGGCATTCTTGATGCATCTTGCATATCCTGGTATGGAAACCTCCTCTCTCTCTCTCTCTTTCTTTTTCTTTTTTTAATGTTACTTGTCAGAATACTGTAGAATCAGATGAGCAAAACCTCTTACCATCTCTAGCAATTATGTACATGTTCAGGTTGTTCAGCTAACTGTCCTTTACTGGAAATAAGGTCATATGCTAGCTAGCGGAATTCATATGACATTGCAATATTGCATTAAGCCAGCAATTTCTGTAAGAAATTCTGTGTTCTGGATCACAGGCTCGGCTGGATTGTTATACGCTGTAAAGCAACGAGGCTGTTCACGTGCTCTTTCGAACTGAACCGGTTACAGTTAGTTGCAATTTGATTGTTTAAGATTGTTGTTCAAACTCTCGAAAATCTAACCATGATAAGATGCTTATAGCAGTGGAGAACTGAAACTTACTTTACCCAGAGCTAAGAGTAGAAAGAGATGATTGCAGGCACACTCCAATATAAATTCATAAGAGGAGTTTAAGGTCTTACATCACATTGAGTTGCCAACAAAACAGAAGAGTTCAAAGTACACCAACTCTTAAAAATCACACCAGAAAAAGAAAAAAAGCCTTGAGAACCACAAACAGACCAATAGTTTTCCAAAACTCAGTCAGAATCAGGATACACCGGATGCCTATCAATAATCTCCATAGGATGCCTATCAATGATCTCCCTAGCAGACCGTATGAACTGCTTCATTGCTTCACCGAGCACCTTCTCATCATCACCATATTCCCAGTTAAGCATATCTAGAAATAAATCAACATGACCTTCCTCCACAGGAAAATCCTGGAGCATATATGAAACTCCTCTCATCAGGTACCCTGTCTCAGGCAAACGTAAATCATAACCACTTCCACTATGCTTAGCCCCTGCAAACAATTCATCCGAATATTTCTCTCCGCCACATAGTCTTTTTCTCCACTCAGCCATCTGTTGTTCAGCCTCAAACAGAAATGCCCCATGTCCATGAGAATCCGAACAGGTCACCCTCCGGAGCGAATCATTAGATTTGATGAGTGAAAATATGAGAAAAAGCCATTCACTGCAAGATATGAGAGGAAACAACTTATGATCTGTATAACTATGTTGAGAGCATAACATCCGGTATTCCTCCTCTTGAACAGATCCCTCTTCAGCCAGCTTGCACATTAAGGTCGGATTTGCTGAAACCAATTCTGTCACAAAGGGCTCACGATCATTCACTTTTGCCTTCACTTAAGATTTGGGGAAGTACATAGCCTTCTTGGGCAGGGAGACTCAATGTCAACAGATTCAAGTTCCCCAAAGTTCCTGAGGAAAGCTATTATCTTAGCTATCTTTTGAATGGATGACGGACGGATAGGCCAGTCATTTTCGTCGTCATCAAAGTAGATTATCATGGATGTATTGAGAAGTTGATCAGAGAATACCTCAAACGAGTTGGGATCGATTTGAGGGAGCCTCAGCCGGACCGATTTCATCTGATATACTTTTGAGGCAAAATACTTGCTTACCATGGTGCATTTGCATAACATGTTTGCATCATCTATCCTGCCAAGTATATTTAAGGCCAGATCATCAGGCAAGCAAGCAAAGTGATCAACTTCATCTTCCACATCGTTGATTCTTAGTAATTTCTCCATTTCCATTGACATGCCTCTTTTAGTGCTTTATATGTGCATAGAAGAACAAAAAACATGGTTACACTGCACAGGATTAAAAATTAGAACTGGATTATATATTAGACACTGCTATGCATATGTTAATAAAAAACAAGAACATGGATTACTTTTTAAAACAAAAAAATAACAGAAACCAATAACATAATCAAAAATAAAAAAATAAAGAAAGAAACAGAATACCAATAATATGGTACAAAAGTAATATAATTGAACTGAAATGATAAAAATTAATCCTAATGCACTATTTTTATGCTGGAGGAACTCGCACCCAAATTTAGAGCACACAAAATGTGAGTGAGACTGTAAGAGGGTCAATGGTATGTTCTCTTCGTCTGCAAACTCATCCATTTCAGTTCAGATTCATTTAGTTCAGTTCAGTCCTGCTTAGTTATATTTTATACTATAATTCAGTTCAGTTTCGTTCAGTGCAGACGAAGAGAACATAGCCTAACTCACCATTAGGGTTCCACCAATTATGTTATTATATCAACTTATTTTCAAATTTAGCTCTAAACATAAAACAAAATTTAACCTGAAAATAATACTAATAATAGAATAAATTAAAAAAAAAAAAGAAAGACACCTTTATCACGAATTTTTTACTAGCTATAACATGATCATAATGAGGTGCATGAAGTACGCTAGATAAGTTCACTGAAAAATAAGGTGGATGTTTACAAAACAACCTTATTATAGTTAAATAACCTTATGTTGTTAAAATTGGGTAAGATTAACTTCAAGTTATAAGGTGTTGCCATAATACTAATTATAAATACATCAGGTCCACAGTAACAATCTATTCCCAATTCCAAAATACCAACATAACATAGTTATTTTAAAAATATATAAATAGATGATAAAAAGATATATCTTGAAGTATCTATGAAGATACTGAAGATTGGACATTAGAACTATACTCATTCGGCCCTAGAGAACCTGTCTAATTTTGAACTTTTGTATTCAAAATAATCCGACTTTGATCATAAATTAATCTCAAACCGTAATAGTAATTTTTTAATTAAATTATAATTCATTTGAAGATTTTACCATTACAGTTCGAGATTAACTCGTGATCAAAATTAGATTTTATTGACGGTAAAAACTCAAAACTAGAGAGCTTGAGTGGAGGGGGTGATGAATAGATCCACTAAAATTAAACAGTCTCACTTCCATTTTATAGTTGTCACTTTAATATAGTATCAATTCTAAAATATAAAAAATGTAAACACCCCACTATACTTTTTACTTTTTTTTATTTAAGTCTTTTACTTTTTTTTTCATTTTTTATCATTTATCCATCTCATCTCTCGTGATTTCTTTATTCTTCCATTTATCTTTTCTACAACAAACAATAAACTTTTGACTTTCTTAAAAATAATGTTGGAAAGAAGTGAGACATGTTTATCGGGACGGATGAAGTACAAGATAATTGATCCCTAATATCTACGGATCCAACCTATCAGATCCACTAATAAAGGATGACAAAAGATGTGATATACAATTATTTAATCCGTCCAATTCAATTTATAAATACTGATAAACAAATTCGTATCATTTGAGTAACCCTACTATCAACATATGTGACACACAATACAAAATCACAAATCAGTGATTGAGATTGATGGATCGATTGAATCCATCGACATATCTAATGTAACACGAAACATGATTAACCAAGCTATTAATTGAAATCATTAGCAGATCTTACTATAAACACAAAGTTTCGAAACGAGTAACCATAAAACCTAATTAACCAAGCTATCAACTGAGTTACGGATCTAATTGTTAACTTACATATTTGCGATGCCGCACCCCAAAAAATAATATGAAATTTCCAACTAAAGAGGTAGGATGACGTTTTTCAACTTTTAATTGTGAAGCAACCCAAATGAATGATAGAGTCGATTTTATAGAGCAATTTGGATGTCTTTTTACCAGTTTCTGCCACAAAGTCTTATGAGAGACGGATAGAGACGACTTATGTTTTTAGGAAAATGATCTATGTTATTAATCAAAATGTCTATGTTGTTAATGAAATGCATTTCTTTTGTAATATAGAAAACACCAATGTTGATAACATAGACGTTTTGATTAATAACATCGATAATTTTCTTGGCAACATAGGCCCGTCTCTAGATAAATTATCTAGAAACCGTCTCTCAGGAGACTTGCTCAGTTTATGCTCGTATTTAAGTATATTTTCTAGTGTATCATATCTTTATATTTGTAGTGTTTATTATTTTCTTGCTTTAGTAAAAAAGGATGATTTTTTTAAAAATGTTTTTGTAATTACCGAGTTATTTTGAGACGTATTTGGTGAATTATGAATGAAGTGGAAATAAAGGGAAATTTTAATGTTAGTGTCATGGAATTTTAACTTTAATTTTTCAATGTAAATGATTATTATGATAATTTTTTGTATTATTTCCTTTTAAAGCAAATGAAGAAAGAAATCTGGAAGTAAAAGTGCATTAAAATTTATGAAAATGGCAGGAACATAATTGCAATAGTATTTCATTTCATCTTCCCTCAACTTGATACACAATACAATGTGAGCCATCATTTAAGAGGGTGGTTGAGGTTTTTAAGCTTTAACCAAATATTCACAACTATACCAATTAGCGGGTTGAATGGTTATAAATGCAAGTATGCAACACTAGATTCACACGTCAAATACAAGTAATAGCGTGTTAATTGTATTTTAATGTTCAAAGTCTTGTGCATAAAAACTTTTTAAGTAAAATGTCTATATTGTTAATAAAATATAGTTTTTGTAATGAAAAATATCCACGTTTTAACCAAACACGTACCCTAAATTCTTACTTACTAATTAATAATCCTGATGTTTGTTGGTCTTTTTTGTCCTTATTGCAGACAACCTCTCAGAATACTTACGTCTTTATGCAACCTTATTTTAAATTACAAATATGTATTTTTATTCAATATAATCAAACTGTATAGTATATGCGAGAACTATTTTTGCTTATATATATTGAAAAATAATTGTAAATAGTAAATTGTTTATTGAACACAACACGTTTCTGAATAGAATTAATAAATTACATATTTACCCCAAGTAGAATAAATTAAATTTAAAGTTTTAAATTACGAGTTGATCAATTAACCATTTTACACAAGAGTTGATAAAGCATGTAGTTTTTAATGCTATCACGGAGAACCGCCCCATCGTCGCCATAATATTTCCAGCTCAACGTATCTTCAAATTCGTCGTCTTCATCAAGTCCTCTGTCCGCCGGGCAATACATGCACATGAAGCAAACTATATTCAACATGCATTGTGTCACTAGGAAATGCAACTCATTACACCATCCACTACCCATTTCCCCTGGATAATATTGTCTTGGATGTTGGTCGGTATGCATCAATTGCCTTCTCCACCCAGTGACAGGGCATTTCACATATTTCAGGGGCCCCGTGTGACATTTTAAGAAAGGCCCCGAATAATAGTATAATAAAAATAAAAAGGAAAATAAATTAAGTTGGGACGCAACAAGTCTCTAACCTTGCACATGATGCATATTGATCACGACTTCTACCACTAAACCACAACATGATTCATTACACTTAAGAACATAAATACGGAATATATATAGATGCTGAACAATTTGGGGCCCCAAAATTTCCGCGGCCCTGTGCGGGCGGGCGGGCGGGCAGTCCGCACAGGGCCTTAGCCGGCCCTGCCCACTGATATGTTCTGCTTCAATCACAAACACCCCATGTCTATGAGTATCTGCATAAGTCACCCTCTGAAGCAAATCATGAGATTTGACAACCGGAGATACAAGGAACAACAACTCGGTGCAAGATATGAGAGGATACGAGCTATCATCTTGCAACTTGTCTTTAGTGGATAATGTTTGTTCTTCTCCTCTTCTTCAACGACTTCCTCTCTGCATCAGCCAGCTTGTACATTGAAGTTGGAAGGCTCACGGCTATCCAATTTTCCCATCCTCTTGAGAAATGGGGTACATGGGCTTCTTGGGTAGAGAGACTCTACAATAGATTCAAGTTCCCGAAAGTCCCTGAGGAATGCTATCATTTTTCACAATCTTTCGAGATAATGATGTATTGATTGGTTTTCGTCATCTTTGAAGTAGGGTACCTCATGTGGATCATGAAGGAAATCAGAGTATAGTTCAAAGGAGTTGGCATCAATTTCAGGGAGCCTTGGAGAAATCGATTTGATCATAAATATATGCAGGAGGTATGAAGGAGGCAAAGCGCTTGCTTACAAGTGTGCAGTCGCATAACATTTTTGCATCATTTATTTTGTTCACTATGTTTAATACCATATTGCCAGGCAAGTACTCAAAATAATTAACACCATCGTTGATTCTCATGTTCACCATTTCCACGTCTTCTAGTGCAGTTACTATTTGTGCTGCATCAAATAACGTAGCTCAATTTTAGTGCAATATTTGTGCATTCAAAGAAAAAAACAAAAATAAGTAGTTCTTCAATTTTAGCGCAAAATTTGTGCATACATATTTTGTTGAGTCAATATTTGAGATTTAAAAAAATGGAGAGGTTGATTCCATCCATTTCAATTAACACCAAGGAGAAGAGTTGTTATATGAGTGAGAATTATCGAGGTTCGACTTGAGTTGTTAAAGCTCAAGCTCAACTCGTTCAGTAAGGTTTTCAAACCAAGCTCGAAACTAACTTGGTGCTTGTTTTGTTATCGAATCGAGTAGGGCTCGGCCAATTGATACTCAACTAAGCTCGATTAACCTCGATTAACTATATATATTTATATTTATATTTATTTTTCAGCAACTAGCTCGATTAAAGTTTTAAAAATGAGTCGATCTCGAGCCTCGTTATCGTGAATCAAGCTCGTTTATCTCGGTTCATTAACGAGCTAAGTCGACCTCAGACTCGTTTGCAGACCATACCAAGTCAATACCGTCGATAACTTTCATGACATATGATCCAAGAAAAGTGAGCACAGACAGATCTGATAGTTTTTCAAAAGTCATACATAAAAGAGTAAAAACACAAACCATTGCGCTCAGTAATGCCAAAAACACATTGTGCAGTTTAAGTGCAAATTAACATCGAGTTTATATAGCGCAAAACATGCATACATTCTACACGCACCTAACTACTCCTCCTCGTCCATGATAACACCTTGTATGATCTCCTTCACTGCCTCTTGGAGAACCACCTCGTCGTCGCCATATTCCCAATTCAACGTATCTTCAAAGTCATCATCTTCACCAAGCACTCCGTCCACCGGGATATCCATGAACATGAAGCAAACTCTCTTCAATATGTATCCTGTCACTGGCAAATGCAACTCATTACACCATCCACTACCCATTTCCCCTGGATAGTACTCTCTTGGATGTTCGTCGTAACGTATTAGTTGCCTTCTCCACTCATTAATTTGTTCCGCCTCAATCACAAATGCCCCATGTCTATGTGTATCTGCACAGGTCACCCTCCGAAGCAAATCATGAGATTTCACAACAAAAGATATAAGGAATAGCCACTCACTGCAAGATATGAGAGGATACAAGCTATCATCTTGCGAAGTATCTTGAGTGGATAACGTCTGTTCTTCTTCTTCTTCACCAAGTTCCTCTTCATTAGTCAACTTGTACATTGAAGTCGGATTTATTGCAACCAAGCCTGTAACGACAGGCTCACGGCTATCCAATTTTCCTTTCCACTTGAGAAACGGAGAAGTACATGGGCTTCTTGGGCAGGCAGACTCTGTGTCAATACATTCAAGTTCCCGAAAGTTCCTGAGGAACGCTATCATCTTCACAATCTTTCGAGCTGATGATGGATTGATAGGCCAGGTGGTTTGGTCATCTTGGAAGTAGAGTACGTCATGTGTATCTTGAAAGAAATCGGAATATAGCTCAAACGAGTCGGCATCAATTTCAGGGAGCCTCAGAGAAACCGATTTGATCATAAATATGAAGGCGGCAAAGCGCTTGCTAACAAGTGTGCAGTTGCATAACATCTTTGCGTCATTTATCTTGCTTACTATGTTTAATACCACATCACCAGGTAAGTACTCCAAAAAATTAACTCCATCAGCAGATGCTAAATCGTTCAATCTCACATTCGCCATTTCCACACTTTTTAGTATATGCAATATCAGTGCTGCATCAAAGAACATAACAAATTAAAGTTGCACAATTTTAGCGCAATATTTGTGCATCAAATAACATAATAGAACTAAGTAGTTCTTCAATTTTAGCGCAATATTTGTGCGTAAACACTGTACGGCTGTACCTTTAGTGCAATGCATGTTAATCAAGGAACAAGCCAAAGTTAAATGCGTAGGGTGCACTAATTTGACAAACTAATGATTATTAGCTAAATAAACTTACCATAACTTGTTCCATAAGGGATAATTTCACATTTCGTTCCCTCAAAAGAAAAGGTTACCATATTAAGTCTTGTACCATAATAAAATTTCACAAAGTCACTCAGTCTCATAATCTTGTCTATACCAGTTATAAAAAAGAGAGTGACTGAACTATAAATATAAATGTTTTTTAGCAAAATGTAAATTTGTTAACATAATACACATTTTTTATCTTAACTAAACATCCTAAATTCTCACCAATAAGCTAAATGTTGTTGGTCCTTTTTTTTATTATCTTTATTGGAGAGTTCTTCATGAAGATACTCTTAATTACAATTTAGTCGCAAGATTGTATAAGTTACTACTCCGTCTGTCTCAGTAAGAAATTCCTAAATTGATTTCTTGTAGGTAAAAGTTAGTAAAAAATGTCAATCTAAATAGTTTTTATGGGGAAGGGAGTTACGTTTACATAATAATGCACTACACATGCTAACTAAGTTCTATAGCACATAATAAAAAAAAACGAGGGAAGTGAAAATAAACCAAAGGATTAGGAAAAAGTATCTAGACAACATAAGACGTGTTGACTAGTAGCATCGATAATTTTTTTTATAAGATAGGTCTGTCTCAAGAAACTACTAACTTAAAAATGTTACAAATGTAGGAAAAGATGAATATATGATGAGTAACGGGAGATGAAAAATTAAATTTGAGTCAAAACGTGAAAACTATACAAAATGGATTAGCTTTATATAGTAAAAATAAAGAGACTACTATCTTATTTTAACATAGTACGATTACTATCTCAGCACAAAAAGTCCCATCTAAGTTCTATAGCACATAATAAAAAGTAAGGGAAATGAAAATAATTAAACCAAAATTACCAAAAAAAGTGTTTAGACAACATAAACGTTTTAATTAAACATATATCCATAGTTTGACAACATGGATCCGTATTTATAAAAGATATTTAGAGACCATCTCTCACAAGACTTACTTAAATATTATGGAGAAAAAGGAACATAAGAGATATTGGAGGGAAAAAATATTGGAAACAGTGAAAAGGAAAAAAGAAAAGAATACCAGTGGGAATGTAAGGGGAAAAATGAACTCATCCATGCTCCAAATTAAAATTGCATGAGATTAATTGTGTAAAATTTATATTGAAGGGAGAAATAATGAAAAACATATCTATCTATTTTTAATTTTCAGATGATGTTGATAACTATTGTGAGCTACTCTGACAAGTATATAGTGTGTAATTCATATGAAATCACATGTGGTACCCACACCATTAGTACCCATCTCACCTAAATAATAACCCCCCAAACCCCCCCCCCCCCTATTAATCATGTGGCAGTTTAAAAAAAAAATCAATTCGAACTCTTAAATTATTAAAATACAAATTAGCTTCCATGAAATTTAAACCCACGAACAAATACTGGTCAAGTTGGTGTTAGACATCTGGGAATATATGAATTTGAGAATGCGCATGAGAGACTAATGGGATCAACTTTAATTTCAATTCAGTCCTTAAATGTAAATAACTCTCTCCCTTTCCCTGGTCGGAAAACATGATCAATCAATCTAATGGATTATACATAAACCTAATCTAGTAACAAAAACCGATGGCCCCCTGAGGGCATAAACATTCTAATGTAACACAAAACGTAGAAACAAGTAGTGACAACTTTTATTCAATCATTAACAGGTCAATTTTTGTCAACAACATATCTAACCACAAAAGGAACTTTGAATGAGTAGCTAAAACTATAGATCTGATGAATTCATCACACTGTTTTAGTTTTATATGAAAATCAAATAGAATTGCACCTAAATTTTCTTTATGAGTAAACAAAATCAACAGATCTATCGAAGCCACCAACATATTTAAATGTTATCGACCTAATTGTTAACTTACAAATTTGCAAAGTTGTGGCCCTGAAAATCCGATTAGCTTCTATGACGACCGGTTAGCATTTATGTACTTATAAATGTGAAGGAAATAAAAAATCTATGGATAAATGATCGATTGTGAGAAATAGCCTGACCTCTTGTTTCTTGATTTGTAATATGAAATTAGTGTCGAGAGAATTGAATTTGGTGTATTCGATGATATTGAGAGACAAACTTGAAGGCGATGATAAAATTGAATGGTGAGTGGTTTTTTTATAGTACTCGCACTCGGTGTCTTATTGCCAGTCTGTGTGCGTCCAACTATATTTTCTACTATTTTTTTGTCGTTATAGTGGTAGTGATGCTTGTTTTCGTGCTTTCCTATAATGGTGATGTTCTAGAACCTTTTGTTGAAAACCAAGCTACAAGGTACTTTACGTGAGTTTTGCATATAAACATTATAATGGGAAGGAAATTGCAAGCAAGGGCAAAACGAAGGCGAAAAGTAGGAGTTGCGACTTCACTTATTCATATGGCAATTTATCACAATTCTGAATTGTAAGTACATGATTGCATAGGCAAATCATCTAAACTTGATTGGCATGTAATGCCTAAGACATTTGCTTATCCTTAATATGTTCATTGGTCGAGGGAACTTGGGAAAGAGAGGTAGGTTGGATAAGAGAAATTGAACAAAAAATGGGAGTGGTGGAATTAAAAGAACAAGAGAAAGATAAATGGGTTTGGTTAGGTGCGCTTGATGGAGAATACTCAACAAAGGATGCGTATAGGAAACTTAATAGAAAGGAAGATGAAAATCCAATGAGGAAGTGGTCAAAGCTAGTTTGGAATAATTTGGTGCCATATGAGGTCAATGCGTTTATGTGGAAAATGGTGCAAAATAAAATTCCATCAAAAGAAAACTTGAAGAAAAGAGGGGTGTTCTTTAGTGGGGAGTGACATTAGTTGTAAAAATTGTAATAAGGATGTGATTGAAAGTTCATGGCATATTTTTGGGGTTGTGATTTTGCAAAAAGATTGTGGAATTTGTTTTATGATTGGGTAGGTTGTAATAAAGTGCTTGGGGAGAACATAGGGGAACTTCTTGAAAACCATGGGAAGGTACAAATAAGAGGAGACAAACGTGTTTGGCAATTGTTATGGCACATTACCATTTGGAACATTTGGTTAGCTAGAAATGAGTTTGCGTTTAAAGAAGTCACCTTATCTCCTTGGCAAGTGATTGAAAAAATAAAGGTGCAAAGCTGGCTTTGTTTGAAAGGGAAAGGTAAACTTGAGGGGTTTAATCACATTGACTCTTGGTTTTTGGAACCCTTGTTGTGTGTGTGAATTGTGATTTTTGCAGATGATGGACGAATGGTTTAGGTGGACCATGAGATGGTTTTTTGCAGGCCCAAGTGCAGTCCAGTTTCTTTTCTATTAACTCTTTACAAGTTCTGGCATGCGAAAGTGGTATGACACAAGTGTGAAGTGCACTGTTTTCATGATATGAATTGTGGTAAGTGGATTTTTTGGTGTTGGACTATGCACCTAGGAGGTATAAGATGGAGACCAATAGTGTGTTATGCCAGTGAATTGAAAATGAGTTTTGTTTGTTTGCATGGACTAATAGTATGGTATGAGGCTTGGTTTTGTTTTGCAGTGAGCTCTCTGGAACAGGTCTTCATCTTAAATTTCTTGCCACTTGCCCCTAGTGGGCATAGGGTGGAGGGATGTAGCTAATCTATTGCGGACAAGCCTTTCATCAAAACGAGCCCTATGATCAATGCTGAAATTACTTGCCACTTGGTTCTACGAACCATAGGGTGGAGGGTCTTGACTAGCATGGGTGGTTTTGTTTGATTGTGACACTTTTTATGGAATTGACGGTTTGTATTTGTGGTTTGGATACTTTAAGGAGCTAGACCAAAGTGATCTAGTTTTAAATATCTTGAGGTTAAGCCCTTGAATGTAGTTTGGTGACTATAGTTACATCTTAAATTACTTGCCACTTGGGACCTTGACGGCATAGGGTGGAGGGGTGTAGTAAAAATGGGTGATCGTCATGAACGCCAAGACACTACCTTAAATTTCTTGCCACTTGCCTCTTCGTAGGCATAGGGTGTAGGGGTAGTGCTATTAGCGCATTTTGTGAGGTGATATATGATTACATCTTAAATTACTTGCCACTTGCTTGCTTATGTTGAAAATTATTGGAATTGACAGTTTTGTTGAAATACCTTGGTGTTAACATGCATGAAGGTGAAGGTGAAGGAGCATTTTCATAGTACACAAGTGGATTGATTCTGGCCGAGTTATTTTGAGGCTTGGAAAATGGACAAGGAGTGTATTAACCATATATTACTGCCGAGCTGTGCAAATAATTAGTGTTCTTTTTTGTATGATTCTTAGTGGTTTACGGGAACTCAGAGTAGGAAAAGGAAGGATGTGTAATGGGAGTAAGAAGTCTTGTGGTTCAAGAGACATGTTGTAGGAGGAGCATTCCTTATGCTCATTTGTTGTTGAGTTATCAATAAAAGTTTTTAGCTGTTTCAAAAAAAAAAAAAAAAGTTAAACTAAGAAATGTCTTTAACCCCTCTCTAATCTAATTCATTAAGTTTCTACGCTTATATCTAATATGTAGACCAGTGTGGGCTAGCCCTGGATACATCCTAAATCCAAGGTCACATATTTACCTACATACCACAAATGTTCAATGAATTGGGCATATCTTAAAGTTCACATGATAATTTTAAGCAAGGCAAGCCTAAATTGTGACAAGTTAAAACACTCCCCTTCTCTCCCCCGCTTCCCTCCCAAACCAATAGAAAAATCGATGGATAAGGTGAGACCATAAACAAATATGATGTAACAAAAAATATAGAAACAAAAAGTATCGACAACATTTTCCTTACTAACAAGTTAGTTTATGTCAACAACAGATCTGACCACAAAATGGAGAAATCTAAACAAACCTAAATTTTCTTCACGAGTAATCAAAATAAACCGATCTAACAAATCCATCAACAAAGTTAAGTGTTATCGACCTAGCTGTTAACTTACAAGTTTATTGTATATGACAACAATTTAGCGTTTTATGTACTTTACAATTTCCAATGTGAATAAAATGAAAATCTACAAAGAAATGAACGATTGTGAGAAATCTAACCTCTTTTCTTTTTTCTTTCTCGACCTTCAATATGAAATTAATGTTGAGAGAACTTAATTTGGTGTATCAGATGACACGTGATACGTGCTAATTATGTGATGTGTGATGTTTTGTTTGTATGGGTAATAAAATTACATATTTTAAATCTAGTCATCCGAAAATTAATTGAACAAGACTATATTGTAAAACATCATTGTATAAATTTTTATCATGCAATTACTTAATTCATACTATATCATAATAGTTTATGCAAACTTTTGTGAGATACCGTATCATGAAAAATCAACACCACATATTTAATCAGAAACATCATGTGTTCAGTAAACCTCATTTGCATTGTATTACCTGTATTTGTAACATGCGGTGTTTTTTTGGGAACCAAGAACGTTGCTTTCCCATTATCCAAAAATAGTTGAGTACAAACCGATCCAAAGATCCACGTGAAAAAAACAACCTACCTAGCCAATTACAACAAAAAACACAAAACTATCTAAAAGCCATAGTAGGTACATTATACATAATTGTATGTGACCTTAACTCTATTGTACTACAGTCTGCATAATACATTCAAATAAAACACGTACATTCAACGTCTTATGTGAAAAAAATCAAGTCATTCCGGCACCGCCATAAACCGTAAACTGTTTCAACCAGAATCAATTTAAACAAGCTCGCTTACCAACCTTTATTGCGCCTATTTATGATGATCCAACCCTGTAGCCCATGCATTCGGACTATGTACTAAAAGTCCATCCATTTTAGAACCCTAACCCATATTTCTTGTCTCACAGGACATGCAAAACAATAGATGATCCAACGTCTCAACGACATAACCGAAGACACACACTGTTTGTATTAACACCAAATTTGTGTAATCGATCCTTTGTTGGAATTCTCCCTAAAAAACATAGCCAAGGGATAAAACGAGATTGTGGTATATCCACATAACTAAAGAACATCTTCCGCCATTCCACTTGGATCTTATTACTTCTAAATTTGCGATACGTAGCTGCTGTGGTGAACTAACCAATTCGCGATCCATTTCCTGTCTATACTTTAAAATATTATTGAGTAATATCCACGAGCAATTGTGTTGCAGCTAGCCTCTAGGTCATGACATTGTTGCCTTTCATATAATATGTACCCAATATAGTTTAGTGATCATTCGCCCTGTTCCACTCGATTAGGGATGTGACATTGAGCCCACTGACATTCTTAGGATCACAAACCTTTTCCCAAACAACTGGAGCCTTGTGACTTACATCATCACACCATGTCCAAAGGAAATTTCGGTAAAGAGCTTCAATGTCTTCTTAGGCAAGGGAAAAACTTGAATCCAATAGCTCGTAATATAAAACAACACACTTCGAATAAGTTGATCTCCCAATGAAGCTCAATAGATTTGCAGCCTAATGATGGATCTTCCCAACTATTTTGTCTATCAAAGGTCTCTGTTGATGTATAGAAAGCTTTTGACTTGTTAAGGGGTCTCCCAAGTATTTAAAGGGTAATGTCCCTTTAACATAACCTGTAGTAGCCAAAAGACATCCACATGTAACCCTCCAAAATATACTTTAAGTTTAGACCGATTAGCTTTCAATCCAGTAGAGAATTCATGAAATTTATTCATATCAGTTGGAAAACAAACTTCGTACCTTCTAGTAAACATCATCAAATCATCCACATAACAAATGTTAGTTATAAGTAACCTCTCACACCTGGGTGGTAGTTAAAGTCCGGCTGATACTTCAATTGAGCCAAACACCTATGCATAGTCCTGGCAAACGGATGGTTCGGATCGGATTGTTCGGATGTGTAATTATTTCGGATCGGATTTGGATGTTGTTCGAATTCGGATCTTATTCGGATACGGATCATGTTCGGATGATAAAACTTCATGTTATTTCGGATCGGATCAATTCGGTTCAATTGTTGTTCGGATTTGGGACTTATTCGGATTCCAATACTTCATACTATTTCGGATCGGATTAATTCGGATTCGGATGAACTCGGATTGAGTGCTTTTCTTATTTTCAACGTGTAGCTTGTAATGTAATGATAGTTTCCTCTTCATGTTATACCTTGAATTCTCATTGTATTTATTCAGTTGGAATTTCTTTGAATTTGGTCTTGTACACTGTATTCTTGGAGCTACTGCACTTTGCTTATGAACTTGTTTTTCCATTTGTGTTCATTTCTGATCGTAAGAATTGGAAATTGACACTTACAAGCTAGCACTTTTTACAAGTTATTGTATAATGTCATTTTGGGACTATAATCACTATACTTGATTAGGAAATAATGTTAGATAAATTATACTACATCAAAGTTTTGATTATTACATGGTCTTGGACTCTTGGGAGAGGAGTTTACAAAAATCAGTTGGCATCCGTTCACAACATTTTGGTCCACACCTGTTACGTACTGTTATAGCAACAATATTTCGTTGATCTTGAAACAATTTGTTTCCCTCCATTTTCAACTAGAATTTTACCCCATCTTTTTAGTAACTCATTTGATTTCCCTCCATTTTCAACTAGAATTTTACCTCCATCTTTTTGTAGTAACTCATTTCATTACCCTCCATTTTCAATTCGGATTTCCCCTCCATTTTTAATTTGGGTTATCCCTCCATTTAGTAATATAAAATAAAGATTAATAAGAATCAAAGTTCGTAAAATAGTCAATATTATAAAAAAAATTATTAGGAATGGTGTAATAGAATAAAATGCGGAGGTATCTGATAAAATTTGAACAATACAGAGAAGATTAGTGTCGGTCTTTAGATACGTAATCTTGAAAGGATCACTTTGAGACTTATTTTAATTTTAATGTACTTAAAATGTATATAAAGTCTCCTAAGTGACAGACTGACAGTCTCTAGTTAACTTATATATGGACAAACATATGTTATAATGACATAATCTGTTTTATTAATCAAAACATATATAACTTATTTATATAATGGATTATTTTCTAAAATATGAAGAAAAAAAAACAAATTTTAATAATATATACATTTTGATTAATAACATTGAAAATTAAATTGATAACCTAGTTTGTCTCTAAATAAATTATCTAGAGACCGTCTCTTAGGAGATTTACTCGAAAATGTAATATTATAACTTAATTTTTTCACAAAGTCTTTAGAGATACGGCATTTAAATAACTTATTTAGAGACGGAATTTACATCGATAATTTTCTTAAATTAGTTTATCTAGTTAATTTTCTTAATTTGTATGATTGCATTATAAATCAAAATCAAAATAATGTAAAGGCGGTCTGTATTGTAATATTATAATTATTGGTCTATTTCCAAGAAATTGTACATATCATGATATGATCCATTCCAAAGGCCACAAAAACAGAAAAGCGGACCACTCTCTCTTTCCTTTCATTTCCCCCAAAATTCATCTGCTTCCCGCCTTCCCGAAACGCCAACCCTAGCTATCTCGCTTCCTCCAGCCGCCGCTACCCTCATCGGCACAACTCCGGCCACTCATGACCTCCACTACACTCCGTCTCTCTCGTTGCTTCAGCCTCCACCGACCATCTCCTTCACTTCACGGCTCCACACCGATAATTCAGCTTGCACGGCTGTTATCTTTATCTTTCCATCTTTACTTGATTTTTGTATTAACTTATGTGTTCAATTGTATTTTGTACAGGAGTCATGGTACAGATAGTCCCAAAGGTTGTAGATATTGTGGACACCATGTTGAATGAGGAAGGTCCAGCAGACTCGGCCGCGGCAGCTGCTGCAGTTGTCCGTCCCAAAAGAGTGATGGGTAAAAGAAGTGCTGTTTGGGAAGATTTTGCTGTAATTGATGCAAAGGATGGCACTATACCAAGAGCTTTTTGCTCCCACTGTAAGGTTACTTCGTTTAAGTTGAATTCAACGAATGGCACTACAAACATGCTGGGTCATCTGAAAGTGTGTACGTAAACCATTTCTGGAGTTTAAAAAAAAAAGCAGTGTAAAACAACCACCCTAGTCAAATGGTTTACAGGGACTTGGTAGCTAGAGCGATCATTAGGCACGGTTATTCTTTTTCTTGGGTCGAACATGAGGGAAACATGGACATTCATGCATATTTAAATAATCAGGTTCGAACTATTTGTAGAAATACGGCTAAAGCTGATTGCTTGAAATTGCATGCAAGTTTGAAGGTTAAACTGAAAGACATACTTCTTAATGTTCCTGGACGCATTTGCTTGACATCTGATATGTGGACTTCTTGTCAAACATTGGGGTATATGTGCTTGATTGTTCATTATGTGAATTCTAGTTGGAAACTCAATAGTAAAGTATTGAACTTTGTTAATTTGGAATCGGGACACACGGATATGAGATGTATCGTGCAATATTAAGGCTACTTCAAGAATGGGAAATTGAGCACAAAATCTTTTCAATAACATTAGATAATGCCTCTAGTAATGATAGACTGCAGGACTACTTGAAAGATTCACTTAATCGTGAGAGCTCATTGATACAACAGAGTGAATTTTTCCATATAAGGTGTGCTGCTCATGTTCTTAACCTCATTGTTAAGGATGGACTTCAAATGATTGAGCATTGCGTTGTGAAGATAAGGGAAAGTGTCAAATATGTGAACTGGTCGGAGTTGCGAAAGAGAATTTTTAATGATAGTGTGAAAAATTCGAGCATTAATGAGACCAAGGCATTGTGGCTGGATGTTCCTACTAGGTGGAATTCCACTTATTATATGATAGATAGAGCTCTTTTGTACCGTGATGCATTTGTTGACTTGAGCTCTTCTAATTCTGGGTATAAGTATCTTCCAAGTGAAACGGAATGGGAGATGGTTGAACAACTTCGAGATCTTTTGGAACCAATGTGTGACATAACTGACTTGTTTTCTGGTCGGGATTATCCAACTGCAAATCTGTACTTTGAGAATGTTTGGAGGATTGGGATGCTTTTAAGGGAATTGGATAGAAGTAATGACTTGGAGTTGAAATACATGGCTAGAAAGATGAAAGAGAAATTTGACAAGTACTGGTTTACTACAGAGGGTCAAGACTACAACACTCTATTTTGTTTTGCTTTAGTTCTTGATCCTAGACGTAAGAAACAAGTTCTGAAATATTGTTTTGAGAGGTACTACGGTGATGAAGAACAAGCTACTTTGAAGATTAATGACGTGCTCTATAAGTTAGAGAAAATGTTCCAAGAGTATGATTCACCGAATAGTGATGGATTACCTGATGCAGCCACAACTACATCAAAATCCAAAACCAAAACCAAAGCCAGCAACTCAACAACAATGAAGCCGAGTAACCGCAAGCGCAAGTTCGAATTTCTTGTAAGTTATTTTTTTTTCCTACTTCCTAATAACTTTTTTTTTTTTTTGTTTTGGAACTCCCAACAGCCTCCCCCTCTGTTATCAAAATCAACTATTCTTCCTTTTATTTTTTGGGAAGCTTGTGGCATATAGTTAATGATGTTAACTGTATTTCCTTTAGGACATTGTCGTTGAAAATTCGATGAATGATGATTCCAGAAAAAGCAAATTGACTATGTACTTGGATGAACCTTTACTCGATCAAGATAAAGATACACAGTTCAATGTACTTAACTTCTGGAAAGAAAATGAGGTAAAATATGGTGGGCTTTCTCACGTAGCCAGGGACATCTTGACCGTCCCTCTCACAACGGTCGCTTCTGAATCAACATTCAGTATTGGAGGTCGAGTTTTGAACAAGTGGCGAAGTTCAACTCTTCCGGAGAATGTGGAGGCTTTGATTACTTCCCGGAGTTGGCTCTATGGATATGCGGGTATGTCTTATATGTATCAACATTATAAAATTTGATTTCCTTGTATGGTGCGTGATTTCTTTTGTCATCATGCTGCTCCTTATTAATATGTTAATTTCATGAGAGTTTGATGATGTAAATTTGGATTTCCTTGGTCAGTATGCTCTTGAGAAATAAACAGTTTTGTGATACATTGAGTTTTCATAAGAAAGGCCATATGTTATCTTAGTGGGGAAATTCTTTTATCGTTCACATCTTCTACGTGCTTCTGAAGTATCTCAAAGGATTTACGTAAAGATCGACATCTTTTTCTACTCTAAATTAATATCATTACAAATTGTCTAATCATCTTAATATAATAAGTATTCTTTTTAATATAATCTGCATAATGTGTTGTTAATTTATTCTTGTAATTGGCACCACTCCACAATCTTACTAGAGAAAAGGACAATTTAGTTGATTGATAATTTGATATCAAGTCCACTTAGCATTTGATGTCATCACTCATCAACTCAGTCAAGTTTTATAAAAAGAATAGATGTGAACAAAGTGAGAAACTTCAAAATAATTGATTTGTGTTATGACTTATGACTTGTATGATGCATCTTCTAGTTTTATTTTGTTTTGTTTTTAACACATCTTATAAACTATTTGTTGTGATGCTTTGTAGACGTGGATAATCCAGAATTCATTGGTTCTAACGTGGATTGGAACACATGAATTTAAAGTTGCGTTCAATTGGGACTAGACATGTCACTGTCTTGCCTTAGCTTCACTAGTGGCTTTGAACATAATTAATTTTGATTGTTCGTTGAATCAATGACGATGGAAGAATTTCTTGGGCAGCTGGGTGGCTGGATTTTGTTTGATGAAGAATGTTGTAATTTCTGACTTTTTGTTACTTTTGGCTTTGTTAAAGCACATTTTCTCAAATCCTATATTATCCTTCATTTTGTTATTGGGTCAAGGGCTCAAGGCTAAGGAAATGACATATTATCCTTCATTTTGTTTTATTTATATTTTCTCAATTAACTTTAGTAATTGGACATTTGAGGCAGACTGTGAAGAAAAATATGAGGCAGACAACAGACTCACATATTAGAAGAGGATTTTTCTTGTTGCTTTTTGAAAGAATTTAATAGATATGGCAAAACAAAGAAAACTTAATCCTGTTATTTCCAAATTTCCTGTATGCATACTTTCCTTCGTGATCCGTGGCAAAAATTATAGATAAGTTTTCATGGTAGCTATATTTAACATTAAGAAAAATTAAACAAGCACCTACAAGAGTGAAGAAGCATAACAACTAAAGCAATATCACAATTCACAAGGAAAGAGTTTGGCATCATAGTATCATAAAGAATTTTGAAAATGTGCAGATATTTCAAAGATTCGGATGATTTCGGATCGTATTTAATTTTGATTAGTTCGGATCGGATGATTTCGGATCGGATTTAATTCGGATCGGATGAGTTCGGATGAAATTTAATTTGGGTCATTTCGGATCGGATGAGTTCGGGTCATTTTTATTCGGGTCACTTCGGATCGGATGACTATTTGGATGGTTGACCTCATCAACTCGGATCAAATTCGGATTTCGAATCGGATAATTTCAGATCGGATTTCGGATTCGGATTAAGTTTGTCAGGACTACCTATGCATAAGTTTCTCAACGGTTTAATGGCAAGACTCTATTCTCTTCGTCTGAACAAAACAAAATTGAACTGGACTAATCTGAATGGAATTGAACTGCAGTATAAAAACAACTAAGCATAACTGAACAAAATAAAACTAAATGAATTTAATTAAAATTAATGAGTTTTCAGATAAAAATAATTGAAATAGTTATCGAATGGAAGGGGTAGTTACCCAATCAAGTAAATTTACATTAAAGATCCGTATATATTTTGAGTTCTATTTTCCCCAAAACCCAAATCAAACCCCACTCAAATAATCTGGCTCTTCTGCTTCATTTTGGGAGGTACAACCAAGAATTTCGAACCCATTTCCAGAGAAACCCATCTCTTTCCAGACAAATCAAATTGCCATTTGTACTGAAACACACCTTTTTGTTTGCTGATTCAGTGGGAAAGGGGAAAAGAAATCGGGATGTCTCTAACGAATGTAAACATGTCTGAGGAAGTCTGGCTAACGTGTCTCACCCATGCATTGTCTACTGAGACTGAGGAGATCATGGGTCTTCTTCTCGGTGACATTCAGGTCTTTCTTGATTTTTCTCATATGGCTTTCAGCTCTCAGATTTTTAATTTTGTAAATTGGTGTTGTTTTGGGAGATTGTTTGTTTGTTTGGCTCTTTAGGGTATGGATTTTGCCAAAATTGTTTCCTGATTATTGCTGTGTGTAGTCTTTGCTGTAAGCTTGGGATTAATGGTGTTCGTGTCAGCTTGAATGCTGCTAATTCTTAGTATTTGATAGAAATGTTGATTCACTGTTGTAGGTTATTGATGCTCTTACTGTAAATTCTGTTGTATTGTTAATTTGGTGTGTACGAGATAACGAGACCCTTAAAAATGCCGACTTTACTGTAAGAGCTATGCCTAATGGATTGGATTGTAACATGTGGATATACTGATTATGTATAGTTATAAATGGCTGTCTATTGCACTTGAGTCTAAAAGGGCTCATGGCTAGAGCACTGTTTGATAATTGATATATATGCCGATGCAAATACATCCATTATTCAAAGATGTGTGGAGAACAGTCAAGGATAAGAGTCAATTTATGGGTATTTCAATGGTGATATAATTTTTGCTTTGTTCGATTTTTAGACAAACTAGAGTAAATGGTGTTTGATTTAGGAAGTGTAGCAAGCATAGTGGTGAAAATCATACCAAACTGAAGTAAGCAAGTAAGTTGTTTAGTACACGTGTTAATAAATTGTTTGCTTTATATGCAACAGGTATTTAGAATACATGCTTGAGAAATATGTCGATGGCATTTATGTTGGATACTAGGATCTGTAATAGCAGACATTTCTGTTTCAGTGATAATAAGTCACCCTTTTATATTGGATAACATTTATATTGATGAAATTTACTTGGTAGAATGCATATTGTATAGCTGCAAATTGTCTTCTGACTATATGTCACAAGAGATATTAATTTGTTTTTTCCCCACCCTATTCAGCATTCGGCGAATGGCAATGTAACTGCATCAATATGGGCAGCACTGCCACAACCACGTTCTGATAGAAAGAAGGATAGAGTAGAGACTAACCCAGAACAGCTGACTGCTGCATCACTCCATGCCGAGATATCCTTTTTACTAACTTAATATAATTTTCTTTTTCTTGGTCAATGCCATCAGAGTTTTGGGCTGAAGTATACTTATTTATTTATTATTCGTTTATTTTATTTAAAAGCTTCATATATTACCTGTAGGTAATTATGAGATGGAATACATGTATACTTCGTTGTAGGCTCTTGTATATGACTTAATCATTCTACTTGTTCCCCTGAATTTAGATCCTTAGAGAGATAACTGTGATTTCTTTGGTGAATGGTGAAGATTATGAATGGTTCATATCTGAAACAAAATTTTGAATTAAAAAAAAAAATTCTTGAACGAGATAGTATCTGACTCGTGTGATTTCGACATACCCATGTTGTGCCAGTAAAACATGTTGCCAGTTGTACCTAAAGCTCCTTTTTGTTCAATAACTTTAAATGACTACATGTTTGAGCAATAGATATCAAAGTTGTCAGAAGCAAGTATGTTTGCATCACATATCCAATTCACCTACGCCATACTTTTTATGAAACATATGCAGTATATATTTCCATAAGATCGCCATACTTTGCCCAATTAACTCTATCACACAGAATGACAGCAGCAACAGGAACTACAACCAGAGTGATTGGATGGTATCACTCACATCCTCATATTACAGTTCTTCCATCTCATGTGGGTGAGTGTTTAACCCTGTTGTGCTGGTTTAATGATTTGGAATTTTCTTTCTTTCTTTCGGGTTTCACCTGCACCGTTTGCACTTTTGTATGGTATTAGTATCATGGTCGAAGGCATGATGACTTGCATAAAATAGCCTATGTATTGACCCATTGCTAAGTTAACTTGTTTCTAGTGGAGTGCTTTGTAGATGTTGTTTTGAGAGTTTATCACCACTTTAAGTTAATAAAGTGCTTTGAGCGTATACAATCAAACTTCTGTTTTGGCTTGTCATAAAATAAGCAAATTAACTTATAAGCAGAGGCAATCAGCAGGCCTGTCTAAGCTGCTTATTTTTAACTATTTGAAAACTGATCTGCAAGCCTTTTATCCTTCTAAAATTTATGGTAATCCCAATAACCCCCGTTACCATGTTATTACTTCTGAAAATCAGATGAATAATTTATATCCTTAATCTATTTTCTAGAAGTTGGTGTGCCAACACCTAGACTTAAACATTCACATTTCACTGTTTTTGCAAACAATACCCACTTTCATTTTGTGCAGCTCATAACTTCTACTTTCCATTAGCATTTAGAAACTGTCCCTATCACAATAAGTCAATAACTATTAGAATTTAAAAGTGACTTCATTTTCTTGTTGCTAAAACTTTGACTTTCTACTTTCAGAAATTTAACTGGAGGTGTTTCTCCTTGAAAAATGGCCATGAAGAATGCATTAACCAATATATGATTCTCAATTTTTTTCGCCAAATCCACTTTTTGTTGTAATCCGAAAATACCATCCCATCTATTCAGATATCCTTCTATTCTCCTCTCTCTCCACCACCACCACCACAACAACAACAACCACCACTGCCCCACCACCACTACCAACCGAATTCCATCACTACTGCGTCAACACTAAAAACCGAAGACCACCACTACTCCCACCAACACAACACCACTGTCACCAAGATCACCACTAATCTGAGTAGCACTATCAACCACCACCACCGATATGACTCCCATCAACTGACCCCCACCACCACCATTCAAACAGCACTTGCTATTGCGCTATAGTATAACAAGATCCATTTTCCATGGTCCGTTATTTGGTATTAATAACTATGCAGCTAGTGCAGTAGTTTAGCCCTTTAAGATGACTTACGGTTTCCTGGAAATATTCCTTGTTCTGTTAGATCTTTATGACAGTTTCATGTTTTCTATATAAGATGTACATTTTGGCTTTCTGCAGACGTGCGGACTCAGGCCATGTATCAACTGTTGGATTCTGGCTTTATTGGGTTGATCTTTTCTTGTTTTAGTGAAGATGCTCAAAAGGTATGTATTATTGATACTCTGACAAGAGATTAATTTCGTCATTTTCTTAATCAAAGTTTAGCCAAATCACTGCAGGTTGGAAGGATTCAAGTTATTGCATTTCAATCTCTGGATGGAAAGCAAAAGCATACTCCAAAATCTGTTGTTCTATCTCCCGTACTTAAAAGTCCAGTTGTAGATATTGAATCATCTATGAGTGCCTCTGATAACACCTTGGCTGTTTACGGCTCTTTGAGAGGAGAAATTATGGAACAAGATACTGGTGATTCGAGAATGTCTAGGACAGCTTCTAAGGTATACTCACTCGGCAAGGGACAGTTTTCACTTAGAATGACAAATAAATGTATGCCTATGCAATTATTTTTACGTGATTATTTGTTTATGTTAGCTGCATATGATTGGATAGGGTGGCGGAAAATCACCACGATTGGGTGGTCTGTTTGTGAATAAGGATGGAAGAACAGGAAATAATTCTCAGGGCAATAATTTTAACAATGCAATTAGCGATTTAGATCCTATGGATATGTCGGAAGGCATGCAAGAGGCGATGCATCTCTCAAGTTTGGAGATGAGGTAACATGAGTATATCCCGTCACTTCTAATGATCTAATGGCCTCAGAGCAATTCCGGAAGAAGTGTATTTTTGGGCAGTTTGGACATTATGATGATTTCCTTTATATATTTTTCTCTTGTAGTAACATAATTAGCAAATATTTATAAATGACTTCTGGTTGTTGGCAGTGGGGCTGAATTTGTCAGAAGGGAAATTCCTCTTCATGTTCTGCCTGCAGCGAGCCTTCTTAGTCTCGAGTCTCCTCTCTCTTCATTTACGAGTCTTCAGCGTGTGCTATATGAAGAGGAAAGGACAGCGTATAACCAATCAGTGACCCAAAATATGAGGTACGATGAGTCTATTACTGCTCTCATTTTGCCAAATCTTTTTCCTTTTTCTGTTTAAACAGACATCCTTGGGTAATGTGTCTCAGCGATGGTAAAGTTCACCCCCTTTCTTTTGTTCACCACACATCAACATATCAGGCCTCCATATGCAAAATGATGGAATATTGGTAAGAAACCAGCTCTCAATCTTTTCATTACCAACTTCAGCTGGGTCTGAGGGTGACATTGGCTTTTGTGACCTCGTGCATTGCAGCTTGAGTCCTGCCATGACTGCTCTCCAAGATCACTTGAGAGAAAATGAAATCAAGGTAATGCTGAGACCTAGTTTATATCATGTCTGGTTTCTTTTTAGCTGGTATCTTGCACAAAGATGGAATGTTGTCGTTGTAAGTAGAGCACTTGACCCCCTCCGAAGAGGTTTTCTGAACAAAGCTGTAAATTTTTTCATCAGGGTAAAGTGCTTATGCACCTAAGGGGTTCCATGCTCTATCTCATCTGATCAACCACTTTTGGAAATGAAAGATACTAAAATAGGCTTCTGACATTCACCGGGACTAAATAAGTAGTCATAATTATTCTTTCTATAAATAGTTATATTTTCCAGAAAGTAACATTAAGAATCTCAACTTCCATAAATTTAAAATAATGCATTAGATGGTAGTAGACCCTTTCATGTTTTTTATGGTGAGTGATTCTTTGTGATGTATATATGACAGAAATTTAGTTGTTGATGTCTATACGAAATAGTATGCAACTTGTAGGACCAAACCCCTCACGGTGTCAGATATAGACATCAACAACTAAAGCATGAACAACTAAAATATACACCAAACCCCTCATGCTTTGTCTTAACCTCATGGACACTTCACCCCGGACTAAATCTCATAAATCTTAAGCATAATGCTGGCATGGAAAATCACATGTACCCCCTAATATTTTTGGGCAGTGCATGTAGTCCCAATATATTTTCTGCATGACTGCTTGCCCTTAGGCGATGAATATACCTGCAAATAGGGAGTATGTGATCCAGTTATGGTGGGTCAGGGCTAGTGATGATACTCATTTTGAAACTTTAGCGAGCATAAGCATTGCATCCTTCAGTTTTATAGATGATGATGCCATTCTGCAGAGCTATTGTGTAGTTATGAAATAGTCAATGTGACAAAATTAAAAATTTGTTTTACACTATCACTATATGCATAAAAACTTGACTGATTTCTGATTTTATCTTGCCAGAGGTATTTTGTCAAGTTTTTTTTTGTAATGATGCTATACAGTCCAACTGGTGAGACCTTCAGCTTGGCCTGGGCCACTATATTGGATTTGTGTTTAAAACCATATTAGAACTTGGCACATTCAGATTTTCAAATTCAAGCCCATAAAGTTTTGAATAGTACGAAGTTGAAATCAAATGCTGCTGACTAGCTCCTGTTATCATGCAATTACACAGTGACAGCAAACTAGGATGAAATCATACCGAAGTGGCGAAGTTAATAATGAACTTATTGTATAAATTCCGCTTCAAAATCTTATTGTATTTTCTAGCTTCGGCTGATTTTTTATGTTAAATTTTTTCATCTTGATTGAATTAATCTTAAACCGCAAATGTTAAATGTTCAATTTTTTTATATAATGAAAATTTAGCATTTTACATTTGCGGTTTAAGATTAATTCGTAGTCAAAGTTGGAAAAATTTGACCGCAAAAGGTCAAAGCGGGAAGCTTGATCCGGGATGGAGGAAGTATAAATCAATGTAATAATAAGAAAGCCTCTAGTTTTTGTTCTTGTTGGGATTTTAGATGAACCACATTTGAATGTGTAAACAGATGAAATTGCTTGCTGAAGAAGCCAGAAGTTTGGAGTCAGAGCTTCCAAGGGCAATTGCGCTGCCAACATCTTCACCACGTTCTCCATCTCAAGGGCTCCGAACCAGTTCCTCTGGGCACAGGGATTTGTATCCACTAGACATGAAAGATGTTAGCAGTAGTCGAAGAAGACATGGGTCATAGTCCTGCACCAAGCTTTTGTGCAAGGTGATAGTCCGTTTTTGCTGTGGTGCTGCTTATTCTTGCAGATCTTTATGATGCCGTATTTGCTGTGGTGCTGCTTATTTCTATAAGCAAGACTCTGTCCAGAAGCAAGTGTATATTACCAATCAAGGTGAAATTGAATGTGATCATTATTTGCGGAAAGGTAGAAAATGCCGTGTTGTTCAGGAAAGTATTGAACATGTGCTATGGTTTAGATGGCATATTTTGGACCCCTTTTTTTGTTATGGAGACCTTGATCCCAGCCCCCTGCATGAGCCCTAATTTGGTTGCAAATTCAACTGCAGTTAAATGATTGCAGGTAGAGCTTACAACGCATCTAGTTTGTTGTGATTCACTGGCAAATCAGTAACAGAGTTGCTGAAAATGGAGTAATATCAACGTATAAGTATTTTTGAATGTTATTGGAGTGGCATTACTTGCACCTTCTTCAGAAATGAACTAGCAGTAACCCAACCCTACAGATATCTCTGGGTTTCGTGTAAACTTCATGATCATACTGGAGGTTAACATGCATCTTCTCGTGATTTATTAACATGTTCTATTGCTGTGCGAAAAAGGTCAAACATGATGAATTGTTTATCGTGTAGTTGTCAATGATTGGGCTAGTCGTGTGTTGAGCGATTTTCTCAGCAATTTGAAGCCTGAGATTGTTTTTATGGCTGTGGGGGAAGTGTGTTACTAATTGGCCTGTACTTCGCTGTCTCATGAATACCACGTTGGATAAAGCTATCTTGAAAGATATTCAAGCTTTTTATAAGATATTGATGACTTATCTCGATTTCAAATCCAATATAAAAACAAACCGGTTCTGTTAACATAGCTATATGTTGTGTATTGTGGTTGATTTCTACACAGGGCGGTAAGATGATATCTTGAGCAGTTGCATATCTCGGGTCCTTGTCTATTTGCGACACAAGTTCCACGTTTATATAATCATTTACAATAGTTGTAATCAGACTATACAGTAACATTTTAAGCAAGTTCATATCATCCATCACTTGAAAATGAAATTCATACTTGTACAAATATGTTGATGTTTTCGAGCCTGAAAAATGTTACTGGAACACTGAATCACATCAAAAATCACCCATGCTTTCTTCCTGGAAACAAAAACTCAAACACTAACAATGCCAATTTAGAGCATGGTGATATTATTTCGGACAAATACTATAATACGAGAAAAATACGTTTGATCAATTAAACCCTGGTGTTGATCGGGTTGGCTGGCTTAGTTGCGCTCGTGGTAGTACTGGTGGTGTCAGAACGATCTGTTGGAGTGGCGGAGTTAAGAGGAACACTCTCATCGTTGTTGGTGGTGCCATCAGGACTGTTCATTCCAAGAGTACTTTTTACGGCATCAGCTGCCCCATGCGCCATGTTGGTAGCTCCAAGGGCCGCCTCTCTTGCAAGGTTCACTGCGCCTTGAGCAACATCTTTTCCCACTTCTGCTGCTCCCTGTGCCATTTGCTTGACTTGTGTTCCAGTCTAATGCATTTTAACCAGGCCAGTTTAACCAGTGAATATGCAATTATGCAATAAGGTAAGATATGTGACTTTAGAATTATATGTTTGAAGTATATATGTACACAAATGATACCTCTTGAAACAAGTTGGTGCTATGGCCTTGCTCTGATAAGTGGTTCAGAATTTCATCCCTCCTCATCTGCAATTAAATGTGTATAATATTTAAATAGTGAATGATAAACACTACTTTAAATACTTCGTTTGGCGAAACACAAATCTCGACTCGGAGAACACACTCCATTCTATGAAAATTACTCTATGAAGACTCGAGCATACACCTCCGATTTATACCTCTAACTTTCATACTGCCCTACTACTTTATTACTTCCTGCTAATTGATTGTCTTTGTGTAGTTACTATGATATCACTAAATTTACAAGTTTCACTGAAAAGTTAATTTGCTACCTGAGCTTGGTCACCGGTATGTTCCGACTCGCATGACTTGTTCGTAGATTGGCTGGCCATTTTTTCCCACCTTTTCAAATTTGCAAGATGATTGTGTAATTAAAAGAAATGAAATCAGGGAATGGTTTATAAACCTTATGAATGAGTTGTTGGCAAATGTTCCCGTCAAAATATGAGCCTAAATTTGTGCATCATCTAACAAATGGAATTGCCCTGCGAAAGGTTTGGACAGAATGTTTCGAACACTTGTCTTGTACCAGTCGTTTGCAAAATTGAGGTGTTCAAAATGTTGTAGTAATTGTCCAGCCACTTGAAGGATCCATTTTCTCAAGTACTCAACAAATTTCATTTTAAGTTGGATTTATGGCTCCATCCTGAATGGAATCTTCAACGTCTAGGTTTGTAGGGTCTAAGTTCGGAGAAGGGTTAAACTTAGTCAAATGTTTGATAGAGAAATCAATTTTATCTGGACTTAGAAATATGTATACACTTACTATGCTCAACAATCTTGTAATTATGAAATGCCAATTAGTTCAGAGTCAGACCATCATATTCTCAGTTCTCACCATCATTTTGGGAAGGATGGAGTATGGTGTATATAGTTATTGGTAGGTATTTTTTAAGTAAATAGATCGAGTCGAATCAAGTCGTCCTAGCTACATCTTGAATAATACAATGTTTTAGTTGGTGGATATATTGATGCATATCTCCTCCTTAACCCTCTATATCTCCTCTCTCCGGACTCTAGGTTAATTTTAGTCACGTATGGATAGGTAAAGTCATTATCTTGGTCTAATATATATACTAATGTACACCAACCATACTCGCATTATTTACCCTGTGCTACACAAGTTTTAACAGATATCCATCCGTTTGTCAGCTTACATGTACCGTATATGTGTGCATGTAGTACATTTATGGTGAATAGGACACTGGTACCCTCGTAACACCTCTCATACTATAGTAGTGACTATAAAGTTGGCCCACAATCTACATTGAGGAGATATGAGATTATTAATATCTATGCCTCTGGCTCACGCCCACTTGGATTCGAATCTCAACGGAGACAATCTTCGTTGCATATTAATTTTTCAATCGAATGACCTTCCGAAAGAGGTTGAAATCCATCAAATCTCTATAAGTTTGAGTTTTAGACGAGATGAAATTGTATGAAGGAGAAACATATCCAAACTGCTGATCCACAACCGAAAGTAGATAAGAATGGTGGTATTGTGACAATATAAATTTAATACTTAATGCAAATACAGTTGTTAGTTAATTGGTCATTTACTCGAAACTTGAATCCCTAACGATATTATCTTGTAGCAATAAATCTCTCCAGCAACTCGACTCGACCCGACCGCCATTATCAAATCGTTACAGTTAAGATAGCTTATAATACAAGCTCCCAACAAAGGCTAGCGCACTCTCGAATGGCACGTGCCCCATACACGTGTCGAGCTGCTACACACGTGTCACTTCCATGGCCCTCACCACTCTCTATATAAGTCTCATGCAACATCACCTTTCTTACTCAACTCATCATCTTACAAATCCTTAAACAGAAACCAAAGTATAATCCCTTACATTTCACTACTTGCAAAGTTACTAATTAGATTTTAGTCTATTTCTGTAACAAGAAGAGAAAATGTCGCACGAACAAAGCTACAGAGCTGGTGAAGCCAAGGGCCAAGCTAAGGTAACTAGCACATTCTACTTTCATTTTATACACTTGTTATAATCGTTTATCGAAATAATTATGTTACGTGATAGAACCCTTCTAAGATTATTACTCTCCCCAACCAATGGAGATGAAATAATTAAATTGGTACTAGTATATGTAGGCTCAAAATGAGTTTTGTACAATTTACTAAAAATGAAAATGCTCGTGAAACATTTGTGTGAAGTGGGACGAAAGGAGTAATATCTTAGCTAGCTTGATCATACATTATCTTGGCAGTGTAAATCTATTATTGTCGGGTGATCAATGTGTCGAACACTTGGTTGTGGGACTATAAATTTTAGTTTTAGCGACCCAATCAGCTACCAGCTAACAAATGCTCCGGAATTAATTGCAGGAGAAGACAGGGCAAGCAATTGACACAATGAAGGACAAGACCCAAGGAGCCAAAGACAAGGCATCCGAAATGGAGCAGGCCGCCCAAGGGCATGGTCAGCAGGCTAAGGACCAGACAGGCAGCTACATGGGTGCCGCCAAAGACAAGACCTACGACGCTGCTCAGGCCGCCAAAGACAAGACTTACGACGCGGCTCAGGCGACGAAAGACAAGGCGTCGCAAATGGGGCAGTCTGGAAAGGAGACAGCTGAAGCAGGCAAGGAGAAAACGGGCGGAATTATTCAGAAAACAGGAGAACAAATGAAGGGTATGGCTCAAGGAGCGGCTGATGCGGTGAAGCATACCTTTGGCATGGCTGAGGAGGATGAAGATCAGCATACGACCACGACCAAGAGGGATAAGTACTAGACTACTAGCTAGTTTGGCTTGTGACATGGTCTTTTGAGTTTTATAACAAGTTTGTGTGTTGTGTACTTTTGAAATTAAGTGTTTAGGTTTGTGTTTGTACGTACCCTGTCCTTTTGGGTTTGGACTGTGTTTGTGGTCTTGTACTTACAGGGATAGGATGTTGCATTGTGCGCTTTTCTTGCATTGTGCTTCTAATAATAATGATGTGTGATTTTACTTGTTTTTATTGGAATCGTATTTTGATTCAATCGTTTTCATTCATGTTAGTTTGTGCCTAAAATTTTGCTAGATATGTGCTCCTTTCGCATTGCTTGGGAATTGTAGTCGAACAAATCAGATGACAACATTAAGGTTGTAAGGTAATACCGTGATAGATTGAGGAGAATTGAGTTTAAAAATCATTACTAATTATGAACTTTCACTAAAATTAGTTAAGCCGATCTTGAGATGAACTGAACAATATCTACTTTTACTATACAAAGTCCAAAAAATCATTACTAGTTAACTTGTACTTAAGGTTCGGTTTTTACGATTAGGATTCTATAACTCAATCAAAATTCAAGTTAAATGACACTTGGGCTTTATGAAATTCAAACTCATTTCGGCTTCTAGGGCTATACACTCGAACCTTAGACGTTCTCGGTGAACCATTAATTAATTGGTTTGGCCATATGTGTGGTGAGGTTGCTCGTTAAGTCCATGATTGCATGGAACATGATGCAGTGACTATAAAACCAATACAAATTAACTAATATACCATGTCGTTTCATCAGATAAGATAAAATAAAGCCAGACTGACTTGAAATAATTTGAGACTTAATTACCAACAGAGAACTCAAGTCGTAGATTGACTTGATATCCTATAAGATGAGTTGAATTTGAGACTTAATTAGTCAAACAGAGAACTTGTCAAAGTCTCGAGTACCACAACCTGAAAATATCAAAAGAAACGGAACTATAACGTGGCATTTAACTTTTTTTATTTATTATTTTATAATGGAAAGTTTAGAAAAGTTTCGATTTTATTTACAATATAAAAAATCACATTAATCTAACACTTGTTTTGGAAAAATATGATCTTTTTTAATATTTAATAGAATTAGATCTTTTCCAAGAATTAACCACTTAACTATAACAACACGGATATGTGGATCCGAATATGTGCACGGAGCACCCGATCCGAGACACAGAAACATTACCGGGGTGGGGGTATTCGTGTGTGTATTCCTATCCACAATCCTACAAAGTGAAAATTAGTTCGAGTTAACGGTTAAAAACCGGCCACGTAACATCTCCTCGTCCAGTTTAAGGCGGGAAACACGTAAACAGTTTAAAAACCACTCGACTCGACTCCTGCCATTCCTTTCCCAAAACCAAACCAAATTCAATGCGACCTCTCTTTCGTCACTGAATCCAAAATGGGAACCGGTAACAATTCACTGATGTGGTTCAGAAAGGGCCTGTCTTCACGACAATCCGGCGCTTGAGAGAGCTGCCATGGGTTCCGATTTCGTGTACCCGGTTTTCGTTATTGACCCGCACTATATGCACCCAGACCCGGACGCATTCTCCCCCGGGTCCACACGTGCCGGGTTGAACCGGATTCGGTTCTTGCTCGAGAGCCTAGTTGATCTCGATGCTAATCTGAGGAGGATTGGGTCTCGATTGCTGGTTCTCAAGGGTGATCCTAGCCAGGTCCTTGTTCGCTGCTTAAAAGAGGTAAACGGATTTATTTAATTACGAGTAGTTCATCATGTAAATTTTGTCTATCATTTAGCTTTGATTTTACATTTTTTTCTCGAGGTAGGAATAGAATAGAATCATAAATGTTGAAAAATTGACGGAAGTAAACTAAAGTTACCAAAATTGATATGGATTAAACAAAAGTGAACACAATTGGACCATACTAAAACGCAAGTGTCACAACTTAAGTTAAGGTATCATTTTTTCCATTTTTGCAGTATTGTGAAATTTTGTAGCACATTGTTGGATCTTTAGGAGGTGTTTGTGGGAAGTTTTTAAAGCTGATGCTGAGTTTGTAGTGACTTCTAAGTTATTCTGCATTTAAAACTGTTGGTTTTCTACTTGTAATTTAACGGCAAAACAACTAGTAGCTGGAGCAGAATTAGAGCATCTCCTCAGATGCTGGTTAATGTCATTTAAACTGCGCCGTGAATGACCTTGAGTCTTGATATATACTTTTGGAGCATAGGGTTCGAGAAATTGAGCTCTCACTTGCAGTGATGTTCATATGTTATATGGTTGGATACTTGGATCTTACTTATGTATTTATAAAAGTAGAGGATGGATTCTGAATGCAGCATTTCGTTCTTTCATATTGTTTGGATTAAGTTGCTCAATTAGTCTAATGACTCAAATCCCTGGCTCACAAATGTGACAAAATTAAACTCCTGCTTTGTTTTCATGTTGCTACGTGAGTAATCAACTTTCTTAGTTCCATGCTGACAAGTGTTATGAAAAGCGTGATTGGTATATGACTACTTTCTGTAACGCTTATAAATTTATAATTTGAAGTAATTGTTTGTTATTTGAGATCTCAGTGGAGCATAAAGAAGCTATGTTTCGAATTCGACTCAGAACCTTATTATCAAGCTTTGGACAATAAAGTCAAGGCAAGTGCTTTTCATACAACATTGTTATTTTGGGTGTCTATTAGCCACACATGGTTCTGGAGAGGCAGTGTGTGCTCTTAAGATGTGCATTGTTGTGGTTTAACGTAAATAATTGATATTATACTGTGCAGAATTATGCTAATTCTAATGGTATAGAAATCTTCTCTCCTGTGAGTCATACGCTCTTCGATCCTGCAGACATTCTACGAAAGGTGAAAACAAAAAATGATTTTCTCGTTCAGTTTTTGAAATTGACAACAAAGAGTATATGATGATACTTATGATGAACATTGTACTCGTAGTAACTCTTTTGAAACTCATGGTACTTTAGAATGGTGGCAAATCACCCCTGAGTTATCAGTCATTTGTCAAACTTGCTGGGGAGCCTTCATGGGCTTCAGCTCCCGTTTCAAATGCAGCTAGTTGGCTACCTCCAGTTGGAGACGTTGACAACTGCCAATGCTCAGATGTTCCATCAATAAATGAACTTGGGTATGAAGAAAGCGCGGAGGTATGGGAGTCACGAATCTTATATATTAAATGGTTCTTTTAGATTAGTTTCTTCCTGAAAAAGGTTTATGGATAGGATGAAAGGACTCCCTTTAAAGGTGGTGAATCAGAAGCCTTAAGAAGGTTGATGGGATCTATGTCAAACAAGGTAAGCTCCAAGACAACTTAGCCCTTCTAGGAATACTGCTAGATTCCCTTATTTTGCTTGATGAGATTATCAAGTGATCAATGACTGCACACCATTGAGTTTAATCACTTTATGTACACATTCAAAAGTATTTACTTACCCATGATACTTCTTATTGAAGAAATGAGCAGTAGCGGCCTTTAAAGAGACAAGTGAAGAATATAAATCGTACTCCTTGGTATTCAGTTGATTGATGGTTTGAAGAAACTCAGGTTTAAATGACTTTAATATGTAATGTGGCAGCATCTATTTTGTCCAATCTAGAAGGAAGAAACTATTTGTTTTTAGAAATCAAAAGCTGAATTGAGATAATATTTACAGTACATTGGTTTTGTCAATGATGGCAAAGTAAGATGCATGTACATTCTGGAAGATAGTAATGGACAAACTCAGTCAGTAGGTAGTTGGTTCAACATTTCTTTTAATATGTACAGCATGTATCTGTCCTTGCTTTTGTATGCTCAATTTGAGTTCTGGTTATTTGCACTTGTGATCGATCAAATTGACTTTGAACTCCTTTGAGGAAACTACTTGCTTATTTTAATTGATAGTTTAATTCATCCAGTTTATTCTATCTATCTTATTATATTCAAGGATGTGGTCTTATATCCCCTACTCTCTCACCTGTTTAATTATTTTGATGTACTGCAAATTTGTATTGCTGTCACAGGAGTGGGTAGCTAACTTCGAGAAACCGAAAGGAGATCCATCTGCATTTTTAAAACCAGCGACTACAGTTCTGTCACCATACTTGAAAGTGAGTTATTTTTGTAATCGTGGTTGCTTTAGTAGGGCTATCAATCTGAAGTTCTCTTAACTCTTTCCTTTCTCCAATTTTTTGGAAGTTTGGCTGCTTGTCTTCCAGGTACTTCTACCAGTGTCTTAAGGAGGTAGAGAGAGATGTTAAAAGATACACAGCTCCGCCAGTTTCACTTCTCGGACAGGTTATATTGATATTATGGCAGAGGCTATATCATGGAATTCTTTCAGACTGATAGTTGAGTTAATGCAGTTGTTATGGCGGGATTTCTTCTACACTGTGGCTTTTGGAACTCCTAATTTTGACCAGATGAAGGAAAATAGAATTTGCAAGCAGGTATCGGAAATTACTTAAGATAGCCTGTTTACTTGTGCTATCACTGCTATGTTCTCCTCTCTATGTATAGCTGTAACAGTTACACTCAACATTTATGTTGAAGAAGTCTTTTACTTATTTTGGTTTGCCAGTTATCAATAGCGTCCAGTGGCTAATGTTTGTGAATATATGAATTCTGCATTTGTTACCTGCAAAGTTTAGTAGCACTCTGCCCAATGGGGCTTGTCCTCTACTCTATTTCTTTTTAATTGTACATGCTGGTTGGATTTGTTCACAAGTTGCTTGAACGCCCTTGTTCAATCCGAAGATGCTGACACATTACATGTCATGAATAATGTGTAATCCTTCTTCTAATTGATAGTCCACTTATTTTGCTCATGCGCATGCAGAAACTTAATGATTAGTTTGTCTCGGTGAACTTTTGTAAACCTTAGTTTCTTGGTTTGTAGATGATATTTTGTCCTTCTATTCATGTAACCTTGTATTTGCACATCGGGTCATAGTCCTGTTGTAATAATACCATTGCTACGACTCTTCGTTGACAATGATTGTAATAATGTGTTGAGATGCACGCATACTCATAATTGCTAAGGAAAAGTCTTGAGTACAACGTTTGCTACTTGTATCCTGTCACAATATCTTGTGAAATAGATTTAGAACTGCATTACGAATCATCTTTGGTGAATTTCCTGTGCAGATACCATGGAAAAATGATGATAAATTGTTGTGTGCTTGGAGAGATGGAAAGACGGGATATCCGTGGATTGATGCAATAATGGTTCAGGTTAGTTTCAGAGGTGGATAAACCACACATTCTTAATTACAGTTTCATGACTTTTGCATTATCGTTTGCATCTGAGTTTATTTTGATCAGAACAGCTTCAAAAGTGGGGTTGGATGCACCATCTTGCTCGGCACTCTGTTGCGTGTTTTCTAACTCGTGGAGATCTGGTAACCAAATTTCAGGAACACTCTTCACTTCTTTTTATTTTGATACCGTACATTACAGTTGATTGTTAGTTGTTACTTTCGATAGTTCGTGCATTGGGAAAAGGGACGTGATGTTTTTGAGAGGCTTCTTATCGATTCTGATTGGTCAATCAATAATGCCAATTGGATGTGGCTATCATGCTCATCCTTTTTTTACCAGGTATTAAAATCAGCAGACCTTTTGAGCCGATGACCATATGCTTAGTAGTTGCTGGCTCATACTTTTCTGGCTATAGTATGCCAAAATGGGATTGACTATCATTTCTTCCTGCGTTTATGCAGTATAATCGCATCTACTCTCCCGTCTCATTTGGGAAGAAATATGATCCTAATGGCCACTATATCAAGCATTTTCTGCCAATATTAAAAGGTTCACCCATTGATGCCTTTAGGTAAATATTCTTCTAATTTGTTCTCTTGAAGACAACGATATTACATTGATGCGCAGACATGCCTAAGGAGTATATCTATGAGCCATGGAAAGCTCCCCGCAGCATACAAGTCAAAGCAAAATGCATTGTGGGAAAAGATTATCCAGAGCCAGGTGAACTGTCTTAAATATTTTGTTAGAGCAACGCAT
Source organism: Plantago major (assembly GCA_026545765.1). NCBI lineage: Eukaryota > Viridiplantae > Streptophyta > Magnoliopsida > Lamiales > Plantaginaceae > Plantago > Plantago major. Next base: position 35,033,630 of record CM048839.1, read on the forward strand.
GTTATAACATGGCATTTAGGATTATCATGACTAATGTTGGTATTTAGGATTATTATAATGGCTGTCAATACCTGCGTAATACAATTTCTCAAATAATAAGTATTTCATTCTACTCGAACCTGATTGCACCAGATGTGAAATAAAAAAAAAAAAATCCAAATATTTTGCTATGCTAAAACCAAGTCCAGAAAGTAAATCTCCTCAGCAATTGGTTTCTGCTCTTGGTCGACACCTTGTAGTTGGATATCTTAGAAATGAGATGCAACTAGGCAAGTTTTTCCTTGACAACCACAATTTTTTGCCAGTTTGAAATGTCCTGATTGATTATTGAAAGTTGAAACTCAAAAGTTACCTAGGAGACGATCACATAAACATGATTACCATGAGTTTTCAGATTGAGCAAAATAAAGACATCGTTCTTGGCGTCATTACTTCCTGCAAAATGCCTCTTTGTAGTTACTCATGCTGATAATGTATTGTGTATATGCTTCACATAGTTGGAAAAGTCACTCTCAGTACTGAGCTCTTCACAGATGAAAGTTTTCCACATTCTAGTTACTGGTTGAGCATGAAATCTTATTGGATTTGGAATAAACTGTGAGTTTCCGTGGAGATTGGTTCAGGAACCAATTGACTGCTGTAGAGAGCTATGAGAAGGAAACAGAAAAATAAGAATCGAAAAAGGAAAATATATTGAACTTGCAATGCTTGTCTGGGTGAAAGAAAACGGACATGTTACTAAACTGTGAACTCCTTTGTTTTATTTCTGCCGCTATTAATTGGAGTTTCAGAGATAAAATAGAGGTTCCTAACGTTCGTGATTGCATGTTGTGCTTACTTTGCTTTTGCTTCCATAATTCCATTTATAGCATTTGAAGAGCAGTACAGCTCTATTAATTACAGAAGTTCAGTTCAGGCTTAACTGGCCATGGGTTATTATTGCTGTTCTTTCCTCTTAGAGTTCCAAGTTCCAACTATTTCTTTCTATTTCAGTGGTCCAACATGATGTTGCAAGTAAAGAATGCAAGCTGTCATTAGCTGAAGCATACGAACTAAACAAAAGGTTAAATAGCAAGGTGAACGAGGAAGAACTGGCAAATTTGAGGAGAAAACTGGACGAAGATAAGAGCCAGGAGTCGAAGCCCAAGAGACTAAAACAGACAACTCTCACCTGATCAATCTGCAGGAATTACTCTCTTGACGCCCCTAAAAGTTGCTTCTAGAGAACGTCTGTAACATGGTCATCCCCTTTCAGCTGATCCTACAAGTTATTCATTAACATGGAACCAGATCTTGACCAAATAGGACTAGTTCGCAATGTAGTAGATTCTTCTGCACGAAGACGCAAGACGCTCCCAATCCCATCTGGTTTGCAAATTTAGCACATAACATGGATTCTTCCTGTCTCTGAATTATTATTATTATTATTATTATTTATTATTATTATTATTATTATTATTATTATAAGAGAGTAAGTTTCTCAAAGTTTGGTACCAAGTGAATGGACCATTTTGCCTTAATAAATTTTAAAATTTACCCTCCTTCAAAAGAGTTTATTGTCAAATACTAAAAGGCAATATTAATTGTTGTTCTCATGCTGTAATTAGGAGAGAATATGTAAAAAAAAAAATTCGAGTTTTCCATCGCCAGTCAGTATGTCGCCCTGACTATCGTCAGTCGATGTATCCATAAGTGACATGTGGCATTGCTCTCTAGCACCTATTAATTGTTTACTACATTTATAAATACGAATTTCATTATTAGTAAAATTCCATTAAAGTTATGTTAACTATTTTTATAGAAAATACTCATACTCGGCACCGCATTAGCGCGGTGCTTTCTGCATAGGCAGGGTGATATCCCATCTTCACTACAAACATGTAAGCTATGTTTATTGTTCTTGGTTCTTACCTCCTCTGGTTTTATAGTATGTATATAGGTAGCTTTTATTTGCAAAGAAATTCTTGAAAAAATCATCAATTTTTGAATATGAGAGAAGACTGCATTCTTTCTACCCTTACATTTCTTCGACACATTCTCCTAATTTTATACTAATGTGGAATTTTCTTGTGGGTGGAAAAATCAAGTATTTCGTAACACTTAATTCCATTTTGAAAGACACTTACATTACTTGATTACGGAACACACATAGTATGCCCAAATCGGAGTATCTACAACACTATTTATATTTAATATTACTAGATTCCTAAACTAATTAGGGCATAAGTCCCAAACAAACAAACAAACTGTGAACACAAATGTATGCTTACCAAAGAAATCAAAACTAGTCAATGATGAGACAAAATTTGTATTACGTAAATAAATCAGTGAACCAACAACATGATCTGGTTCCGGTTGATAAGCCAAACCCAAGACCTGCTTAAAATTTAGGTAGAGCTATCGAACTTCACCGAAGAGTCGTTGATGAAACCACAAAGTTTGAATTTGTAAATAGGTTTGAGCGCTCCAAATTCATGAAAAAGGAAAGTGTAGAGGGGGGGATGCTCCTATTCTTGTTTTTGTTAGACCTTCTCCATCAGAGTTGTAAAATCTATTTGTAACTCGATGGACTCGCTAAGACTCGCTAGAGTCTCAAATTAGGGTTGTAAATCAATCGTCGCTCATGAAAGCTCGTGAAAAAGTCTATTAACGCCAAATCGCGTTTCGAGATCGGTCAAAACGAGCTTGCTCGTGAGCAAGCCCGACTTATTTTCGATCAAGCAACGATCATGGTCATGAAGATGAAAAGCTCGATGCTCGCGAGCACATAATAATAATAATAATAATAATAATAAATGCAAGAATATTTACTTCCATAATCTCATCGGTTTTTTTACAAAACAAGAAAGTGGAATCAATTATTGGCCGTGGGAATCGCCGAGGTATTTGTGTAAATAGAATAATGAATTAGTGCTTTCATTAATAGCATTTAACCAACCAGGCAACCAGATGCTTGGAGTCTTTTTTCTCTTCTATTGTTTTTCATTTTCTTCTTATTATTTGTTTGTTTTTATTTTTTTAAGTATGGTAAAAAAAAAAATTCAAGTAATATAATTTTTTTCCAAATTTCAAAAAAGCTTAGAACGCAAAAGATGAAGGACACGTATTTGATGATTTTCGCCAAAATGAATACGGGAGTAAAATTGAAAGACGGCGATAAGAAGCTCTACAAGGAAGCGTGCGAGTTTCTCGGGTATGATAACTACCTAGACTTTTGAAAGGGAACCTAATGAGACTAGCTTGATAATTCATTTTGATTTTGTTCATTATGGATGTGTATGTATGCACTCTATGTAAACATCAGCAATTCACCATTGGTCTATTTTGGTTTTGTTTGACAGTTGGAAGTGGTTGGCCCTGGAGTATCACCCGACGGACATGGAGACGATGAGTACGGTTATCATCACTAAAACAACATTTATTTACAATTTTGACGCCGGAAAAAGATCTGGTGAAACTCCGAGAGCTTGTGTAGTGATTCTTCTGGATTCAAGAACTTATTTCTTTTCCCGCTATTTCTGGTGGTTCATAGGTTAAATTTGGCGATAAATATAGCATGTTTGCCTTGTTGGTTTATAAAGTAGACGCTTGGGTTAGTCATCCATTGTAGAATGTAGACTCACTTGTCTCATGCAGGACATAATAATTAATGGCACCATTTCTCCTCTTAGCCAATTGAACGGTCTTTTACAATGTTTACAAGTAGGATCGTTTTGTATTCCCATTAAATGTTGGATGGGCTTGGATGATATGGAGTCATTGACATTTCTCGTCTGTGCGGTATAATTTTCGTAACCCAAGGTTGTATGTCCTCGATATTTTGTACTCCTAGTACAATTGAATCTTGATCGTGCTATTCTTTTGAAAATTTGGTTCTGGACATGGCAAAGTTCAATTTTGGTGCTTCGCCTCTGTCCGAATATAATTGAGACATTATTAATTTGAAAGAATCCCAATATTGATGGTTGAGACCGACTCTACTACAATGATACACCACCACCGGACATGGAACATTGAGTATAGAAATGTAAAACTTTGCTTAGAAACCCTTGGGATGTGGAATTTAGGACGATAAATAGAGTGGCAAATGTTAGATGATTTAGCCAACATATGTTACAATTGGAATGGTGAAAGGGAAGCTTTGACATTCACTCCCAATTTATGTACCCATTTCTTGGCACGATATTTGCGATAAACCCACTCAAGTATTTTCCATGCTTATAGTGGGATGAGACAATAATTCGTTTTGTTACCTTGGATGACATATAAATTTATTGGCAACAATAGTTTTGTATAGTTTAGTTGAAGTACTCTTACAATATATTTTCCATTCTTTTTCAAACGCCATCTTAACCACGAAGACCAACCAACCTAACATCATCTATCACAGGATCACACAAAGAACCCGAACTATCACTCTTCATGTGATAAAATTTGCTCAAGAACCAGGAGTCAAAGCCAAAGAGCTGAAACATACAACTCTCACCTGATCAATCTACATGAACAACTCTCTTGACGCCCCTAAAGTTGCTTCTAGTGAACGCATGTAACATTGTCATCGCCTTTCAGCTGATCCGACAAGTTATTCATTGGCATGGAACCCGATCTTGACAAAATAGGACTATAGTTTGTAACGTAGTAGATTCTTCAACAAGAAGACGCAAGACGCTCCCAATCCCTGTCTATGCATATTTCTTAGCATATATTCAGATAGACAGGTAACCTATTTTTATTGTTCTTGGTTCTTACCTCGTCTAGTTTTATAATATGTACGTAGTTGGCTTTTATTTGAAATGAAATTCTTTAAAAAAAAAAAAATCTTCATTTTCAGAATATGAGAAAAGACTGCATTCCTTTTACCCGTACATGTTTTTTACACATGCTCCTAATTTTATAATAATGTGTATCTTTTGGGCAGGGTCGGACCCGGATCTAAGCATGTGCTAGGAGGCCCTCCGCACAAGGCCCAACAGGTTTGGGGCCCATTTTATATATATGCATATAATAAATTTCTAGATATATTTATAGATTTTGTTTAAATTTGTTTGTTTGTTGTACTCGTTAAATATATGTATTCTTTAATAATTTATGTTTCATTATGTTTCTACAAAATTTAATTAGTTTCTATGTGATGATCTATAAACGTTAAATGATGATCATTTTTTTATTAATTAAAACAAATCATATGAAAATCTTTGCATTCAGTGTCAAACATTATAAAACTCACTCAAATCATTTATATTTATTAAAGGTAGCACATTAGTTTTTTACCTAAATCTTTCTTTCTTTTTGTTCAACAGTCAAAATAATTTCATTAAAAAGTTAAGTATACATAGTGTAAGGAATGACTAAACTTCAAGGTGTAGTAATACAAAGGTTAACATGACATTACACACAATCCATACCAACCGCATCCCTACACATGTTGGATCATGGATATAGTATTTGAAAATAAGATACTCAAAAATCAGTTTTATGTTTTAATTTTTACTTTATTCTTAAATCTTAATTTCTTGTTCTAAGGCGTATTTTTTTGCATTTGCAGTTTGAAATTTTATTTGATTATAGCCTAGCTAGAGTATGAAATTATGATATTAAAAAATTTGCACAGAGCTCCTAAAAACTTGAGCCGATCCTACTTTTGGGTGGAAAAAAAATCAAGTATTTTGCAACATTTAATTCCATTTTGAAAGATACTTACATTAATTGATTACGGAACACACATAGCATGTCCAACATTATTTACATTTAATATTACTAGATTCCTAAACCAATTAGGGCATAACTCCCAAAACATAAAAACTACAAGAACAAGTACATGTTTACCTGAGAAATCAAAAGTAGCTAAAGATGAGACAAAATTTGTGTTGCATCACTTATATAGTGCTGTTAAACGAGCCAAGCCGAGCCGAGTATTGTGATACTCGACTCGAGCTCGAGCTCAAACGAGCCGAGCTCAACTCCTGCTAACAAAACGAGTAAAAAAACGGGCTCGAGCTCGAGCTCGAGTAACATGTAACGAGCTCGAGCTCGGCTCGAACTCGAAAAATTACGAGCTTTAACGAGCCTTATCTATAAAAATATTAAAAATATGTATAAAAAATATAAATTTATTAAAAAAAAATACTCTTAACGAGCTTTATCGATCCGAGCCGAGCCGAGCTCGGCTTGATAACGAAACGAGCATGAAGTCAGGCTCGGCTCGAAATAGCTTATCGAACCGAGCCGAGTCGAGCCTTACCGAGCCGAGCCCTCGGTAAGGCTCGACTCACATAACAGCACTAATCACTTAGAATACGAACAAACAACATAATCTGCTTTCGGTTGATAAGTTGAACTTAAGACCTGCTCAAAATTTAGGCATAACTATCGAACTTCATCAAAGAGCCCAGGGGCGAACGAAGAAATATATGTCAGTGGTAGCGAATTATTTTAAATAAATTTAATTAAAATTTTCATTATTAATGAGAATTACATTTTCAAAATTACATGGTAAAGAACAAGGTTTAGACTATAATTTTCTAATCTAGGCTTAACAAAATTTCTATTTTAAGTCCATATATCATTTGTTCATCAATAATACTTATAAGGGATAACTTAAATGTATTCCACCCAACTAATATAAATATTCATTACTTATTCATTATTCACAACAAAATCTAATAATAACCAAAGTTTTTTGAAATTTATTACTACTACTTTTTATCTATCTTTTTGAAAAATAATGCGAATAGGGTATATGAAGCTGGAGCGATAATACACCAGTACATGGAATATTATTCTCTATAACCAAAATAGTGCATCACATATTCACACCCACTTTAGAAACTAATATAATTATTAAATATATTAATGTATTTTTATTTATACAAAAAGGAAAACGAATATGATAACTAATAATTAGTTGATGGTAAAAGAACTAATAATTAGTTGATGGTAAAAGAAATCCATGTTAGAAAAGGAAACAAAATTATATGTTCATAAAATGGAGGAATTAGATACCAAATAATTTTGTTAAGATTTAAGTGATTAAAATTAAGTAAATGAATGTACATAGAATAGAAAAAACAAAGAGACATAAAATGCTGAAAATGTGACAATGTTGGGTATCAAACCCACAATCACTTGACAAACCATCTCAGAGTTGATGATAGAAGCGGAAGAAACGAAAGAGAAAGCCATTGTTTATTTGATAGAAGATGTAAATAACTGCTATGTATTGATAGTAAAAATGAATTGTGTTACAGAAATCTATTCAACCAGTCCTATTTATACACAAACTATGAGCTAAAACTATAAACAAGAAATGGAGGGAAAATCTAACTAATTAACCGTATGCTTAACAAACTAACTGCTTTGCTAGCTGTCTAACTAACTAAACCAAAATGTAACCAACTATCTAACAATTCTTCACTCCCCCTGCATTGCATAATGATGTTCTCTTGCTGTTCTTCATCTGCTTCTTCTTGTGCATAGCCATGTATCTTCCTCTTCTGTTCTTTATGCTCAATACTATTCTGATACTCCCCCTTAAGAGGAGCATAGACATTGGTTATGCTCATCTTAGAAATTAGATGTTGCATGTCAGCTTGTGTCAAAGATTTTGTGAAAATGTCTGCCAACTGGTTCTTGGTAGAAACATGTTCCACATGTATCAATCCAGAAATAACCTTGTCTCTTACAAAATGACAATCAATCTCAAGATGTTTAGTTCTTTCATGAAACACAAGATTCTTGGTAAGATGTATAGCAGACTGGTTATCACAGTATAGGATAACTGGAGCTTGAAATTCAACATGAAATTCCTTCAATAAACACTAAATTGGTTCGTCAGAAGCGACGGATAGATCCGTCGCATAAAGTTAGCCTATCCGTCGCCTCAGCCCGGGCGACGGATAGAAATCCCGCCGGAGTCAGGCGACGATAATAACCGTCCCACCCGCGACGGATTGACGACGGATTGACCAATTTTTTTTTTAATTCCGAATATAGCGACGGATAGATTCTATCCGTCGCTAAATATTTTATCGGACTAGTGACGGAATTTGAAATTCGCCACTAATTCCACACCGTGAATTCCGCCACTAATTCCGCCATTATTTATTTCATATTAATCCCTATTTTCGTAGTTCACCTATTTAATCAATATAATGTTCGATAATAAATCAATAATACGGAAAATGTTTCAATGAATAAAAAGTAATATTCGAGTCGGAGAAATTATCCAAACAAGTGTAAATATGAAAAAATCCAACATATGTATACATAACTAGCTATCGACGGGGTGGGTGTGGGTGATGGCAGAATCGACATGAATCGCCCATCTCAGAATCAAGGCGCTTCTCTCCTTCGTTCTCGTCGTGGGCGCTTCCATCTCGCCCTTTGTTGCTCCATCTTCGAAGTTAGCCGAGCAACCTGTTCCTGGACTCGCGATCGCATCATTTCAGACCGTCCTGTAAACCGGACGTCGGATCATGGGATGATGATGAGGAGCACCCTGACTCAGCCAGATGCAAACCGAGGCTCCCGAGTCCATATATTCGCCCTTTCTTGTCCGGTTTGTCGACCTTAGAAGATGTTGTCAACTTGTTCTTGACAACACATCACCCGCCCCTCCCCGCCGCCACCGAGCATCAATCTCACCAAATCGTAAATAGCAGATATCATGATCGCCATCGTTTTAAAAAGTAACTTGTAATAGTGTACAAATATGAACTTTAAGCAACATAAACATATCGAATAGACGAGGCCCGCAATGGTCCATACCCCGCCTTCGCTGGGCCTTCTTGAAGATGGCATACTGGATGTCACCTCCCCGTACACCGAATCAAACCAGATCTAGTCAACAATTTATCATCTAGCTACAAGTATTAGAGCAAAGAGACTTCATACACGACACGTAATGCTAGATTGCAAAAACATATATACGCACGATTGATAATAATCGAATGAGATCGCCTCCCAAGGTGGTGAATGGCCCTTCCCGCCAGACGATCGGGATGCCCGGCTCGCTGCTGGTCCAAGCAACGCCCCGGACATCGCCGGGCGCCAGAGTATCCCAAAGGGCCCACCTGCTGCATCAACTCGTGGAGGGATTGGGCCACCCCGATCCCGAATGGCCTTCCACGATGCATTCATATCCTCAGATAGCTGATCCCACAGCCTCAAACGCGCAGATCTGTGGATCAACCCGGGAATGAAGTACCTTCTACATTCCCAATTTCATACAACATCCAAAGTCAATACATGTCCTAACAACATAACAGATATGGTGACTAACATATCACCCAAATAAAGTGGCTAACATACCACTCACATATAGTGGCTAACATACCACTCACATTGTCCTAAAATTTACTAACACAATGGTGACTAACATATCACCCAAATAAAGTGGCTAACATACCACTCACATACAAAGGTTAACATACCACCACATTGTCCTAAAATTTACTAACACAATGGTGACTAACATATCACCCAAATAAAGTGGCTAACATACCACTCACATACAGTGGCTAACATACCACTCACATTGTCCTAAAATTTACTAACACAATGGTGACTAACATATCACCCAAATAAAGTGATATACTGGTCAACCTCAGCACAATTCGTGAGTACATAATATTGAGCTGCTTTCAACTCTTTATCCGTAAGATATTCTTTCTTAGCTGCACCAAGAGGTCTCCGACACCTCAAGATGATAGGGAAAACTCATCATCCGCTTGAACTACTTAATGTGTCTGCTTTCGAGCCTACTTGCCGCCTTCGTAGGGACGGTTCATCAAAGTAATAAGAGCGTAGGTTGCGCTTCTCGAATGTAGCATCGCAATCGAACCTTCGTGTTTACCTTTGTTGTCGACATACTTCTTCAATTTCCCCAAGTACCTCTCAATGGATACATCCATCGACATCGAATCGACCAAGCAAGTCTCGCTTCATGAGGAAGGTGAACCGACAAGTGCTCCATAGAATCAAACCAAATTTATGGAAAGATACGCCGAGTCAGATAGAATCAATGGTATGTTCCTTTCAAGATTTTCCAACACTTTATCATGAACCACCCTTGTGCCTAAATTTTTGAAAAATAAGCTCAACTCTTGATAGCACCCATACGTGTTTCAGTAAGCTCGAATGCTACCGGATAAGCCTCTCCATGAACACACGATACCGTGGCTCTTCATCCCATAAACCTTTGTCTTCCTCAAATCCACACCTCTCTAAATTTGAGGCGAATTATCCGGGAAACTCAATGCCCTCACCCAATCAAACAAAATTGACCTAGAAGCGTTGTCAATTGTGTAGCACGCCGCCACTTACCATTCTCATCCTTCTTGTCAACTCAGCCTTTTACACCACGCCGATAACTCGGATCTAGACTTCGCATGGTCCTTTGTTTTTCCCTCAATGTTGCAAAGTGTATTGAATAAGTTCTAACACGCTCTTCTCAATGTGCATGAAATCAAGTTGTGACGGATAAGAAGACCGCCCAAAGAAGAAGGCAAGTCCCGTAAAATGCTTCTCTTCCTCCAACCACATTTTTACCAATTTTCTCGTTATGCTTCATCCACCCAAGCTCACCACCTTCATAAGACCCAATCTATCAATCTCCGCAAGAATTTGTGCACCAAAGAAGAAGTCTTGTCGGGGCTTTTTGTCGATTTACTTTATTTTTCAAGAATTGATCCTTGTTCTTCCTGAACGGATGGTCACTTTCTAGCAACCTACGATGACAATCAAACCAACAAAATTTTCCACTACTCTTCAGTCTAAATGCATATGTATCCTCCAAGCAATGTGGACATGCATATTTCCATGTTGTTTTCCTTCCAGATAGCATGGAGTACGCAGGGAAGTCATTCACGGTCCAAAGAAGAGCTGCTCTCAAGGTGAAGTTCTTTTTTATCGACACATCATATGCAGGGATACCATCCGTCCACAACTCGATCAGCTCCTTGATTAGGGGTTGCAAGAAAACATCCAACGCCGCCCAGATCTTTCGCCTGTGCACCAATGCAAATAAACATGAATGGCTCCTTCATGCACTCACCGGGGGGCATATTGTACGGTGTGAGCATAACTGGCCAACAAGAGTATTTACGTTCACTACCGAACGGGTTAAAACCATCCGTACAAAGTCCCAAACGTACATTTCTAGATTCGGCTGCAAACTCTGGATATGTCTTGTCAAACGATTTCCATGGGTGAGTCTCATTGATGGTCCATTCTACCACCTTCAAAGATTATCCGAGATTACTTCGCCTCGTGCCACCGCATTTTATCCGCAGGCACTTGAAGCATACAATCTTTTCAAACGAGGTGCGAGGGAAGTACCACATTTTCTTATGTGAGAGATTTTTCTTTCGCTTCTTTGCAGCTCTCCTTGTAACGCTTTGTACTGCCTTACCACAAAACTTGCATTCTATTAGATCCGCATCCTCCTCCCAATATATCATGCACATTTTCTGGACAATGCCTATGGTTACTACAAATTTCTAATCCCCGATCTTTTTCTTCGCTTGGTAAAAGTCAGTGGAACTAGGTTTTCTTCAGACAAAGGTCCGACATTACAACCCATTAATTGAAGCTCGCTTGATTGCTAGCCATTAGCCTTACAACTCATTAGCCGAGCTAACAAAGACAACTCAATGAGCTTACACCGGTAAACCGCCTTCCTTGATGATTCTAATAAGTCAAAGAACAACCGATCCTCGGATTCGGTGGTTCCTCCACCTCCACCTCGGGTCAGGTTGTTGGGTCCCTCAACTCCGCCGCAAAGATCGTGACACCATTTGTTCGACTCGAGCTCAATAGCATCGCCTTCGATGTACTTTGTTCCCGACTTGTTCATTTTTTCTCTTCCTTCCACGCTGTCTCAGATTGGTCATATGTATTGATTTGCCGCTTCCTCACCATGATGATTCCATACCGATACGCAGCAGAATCAATTTTTCCTCAAGTCGGACTACCACTTTAGAGTCACGTATTGCTTGTTTCTCAGACCGCTTCACTGCACAAGGACACTTTATCAACCCATCCTTTACACAAGCCGGATTTGACATCGCAAATGCAATGAAACCTTCAACCCTTTCGAAAACTCCATTGAACTCGCCATCGAGAGTACGCATAATACATCCATCCACGATCGTATTCATCAATAATTAGATAATAACCGACACGCTTGAATTCATTAGATCGAGTTCTTTCATTTATTTATAATAAATCAATTTCACAATAATTCAATCAATCTACGTAATATAAGTTATATTAGCTCCACCAATTGTTACGACATTACATAATATAAGTTACATCACCTTCAATTTTACCATAATGTTTGGTTTCATATATATATCAACTAATGATTACTAGTTATATAAGTTTCAGAGACAAACGGATGAAACTCCTCATTCTCATGCACGATCCTCCTCATCACTTGGACGCCCCTACCACGTAACTTGCATTCCAACAGATCTACATCCTCCTCCCAATACACCATGCACATGTTCCGACAAGGAAGGCACTCGATAGGCGGCCCCAAACCCCGCCTCTCCCTCCATTGAGGTATGCCATGGATTTGCTTCTCACCGTGATGAATCCATACATGATACTCGTGCATGAATCCATAACGTCAAGTGCTCGAACATCATCAGAAGCGCTATAAATTGCTTGTTTCGCAGTTTCCAATGTGCAAGGACACTTTATCAACCCCCAATTGCACAAACCGGACGTCCCATGGCAAACGAGATGAAACCTTTAACCCTTCTACAAAACTCCTAGAAACTCGCCATTTACCGCCGCATTTATCGACATCCATGAACGTCGAATTCATTGTATATATACTTTATTTTTAACCGAGACGCTCCAATTGATTAGATCGTATTTAATTTATTAGATCGATTCCAATTCGGATAAGAAGATTGTAGAGGTTAATTGTTAATTATTATATGTTGCTTATAAATTAATTATTAATTATGTTCATATTTACAAAATTGGGCATATAATTTAACCATTTCAACCTCTTAGTACATATATTATATACTTAACATACATATCAAATTAACTAATTACTCTATACATATCTAATTACTACATATATTCATATCAAATTACATACTTAATACAAATTTATCAAATCAAAACTACATACTTCTATACTTAACAAACATATCAAATTAACTAAACTAACTATATATACTTAACACACAAATCAAACTAACTACATACATTCATACATACCAAACTTAACATACTACATACATTCATATCATTAATTAAACTAACTATCAAATTGAACAAATTACATATAATTGATCAAATTAACTAAACTAACTACTACATACTTATCATATATACATATAATTGCTCAAATTAATCAAAATAAAAAAATCCCCAAATTTTAAAAACTAGGGTTTTAGCCAAAATACCTTGATTAATCGGTAGAAATCAAATTGATCAAGAAACAAACTCCTCGTCCCACTAGCTTCGATTAGGCACCAAGATCGCCGGAATAACGTAACAATTTACCGGAAACCAAAGAGAGGAGAAGAAGAGAATGAGGAAGAAGAAGGAGAAGATGAATAAAATGAGGCACTCGCCTCTCTCGTCAATTAGATTGATTTATGACACGTGTCCGCTACCGTAATCGATCCGTCGCCATTTTGGTGATTTGATAGGTATCCATCGTTATAAGGCTTATTTGATAATCTATCCGTCGCCCAATTTTCAAAAAAAATAATTTCTTTTTTTAATAAAGTCAACTGGGCGACGGATAAATATTTATCCATCGCTTAAGTTAGCGACGGATAACTATTATCTGTCAAGAACCGGGCGATTTGATAGATTCCGCCCAGCCATCGATCCGCTGCTATGGGCGATTGATTAACGCTGCTTTTTCGGTTTTCTTGTAGTGAAAGCTAACAACCACACCACTTCACAAGTAGCAAATGACAAGGCTCTATATTCAGCCTCGGAGGATGATCTACTAACAGTGTTTTGTTTCGCTTCTCCAGCCTAATGAGAGCTGTTTAGAAACATACAATAACCCGAGATAGACCTTTCGTGTGGCATCCAAATCAACTGAGTCACTATAGGATACCAATGTCATGTTATTGTGAGGTGAAAGAAGATACGACTGTGCATTTTTGAGGTATCGCAGGATCCTGTGAACTGCTGCCATATGACTTTTAGAAGGTTTGTCCATAAATCGACTCAACACTCCCACAGCATAAGTGATATTAGGTCTAGTTATATTTAGATATATGAGCTTTCCAATAAATTTTCTATACAGGGTAGGATCCTTTAGCAAATCTGTTTGTGTTATTGAATTTCACATTCACTTCCATAGGGGTGACTACAGGTTTACAGTCTAATAAACCTGTTTTTGAGAGCATTTCCATCACATATTTCTTTGGCATATGTGTATTCCTTGTGAATTTCTTGATATTTCTAAACCAAGGAAGTACTTGGCTTCTCCAAGATCTCTGATCTTAAATTGACTTTGCAGCATGATTTTCACCATTCAGATTACCGTAACTTGATCCAAAGGATTAATATGTCATCAACATATACCAGTATTGCTACAAAACCTTTAGAACAAGTTCTGGTGAACAATGAGTAATCTGATCTAGATTGTACAAACTTCAAATCTTGTAAAGTAGGAGTGAATTTATGATTCCACTGCCTGGATGCTTGTTTCAATCCATACAGTGATTTATGAAGCTTGAACACCAATTTAGAACTCTGTGATGCCTGTGATGAATTTATAGAATGTGGATTGCCCCCTGAAACAAGTAACCAGGTGGAATATCCATGTAAATATCTTCATCCAAGTCACCATTAAGGAAGGCATTATGAACATCCATTTGTGCACAATCCCAATGATTAGCAGATGCAATAGCTAGAAATGTTCTAACAGTGGTAAGCTTAGCTACTGGACTGAAAGTTTCAAAGTAATCAAAGCCAAATCTTTGTGAATATCCTTTAGCAACTAATCTGGCCTTGTATTTATCAATAGAACCATCAGGATGCAACTTGAGCTTGAAAACATATTTACAACCTATGGGCTTATGACCATGTGGTAAAGGAACTACAGACCAAGTATTGTTATCTTCTAAAGCTTGTAATTCAGCTTGAATAGCTTTAGTCCAATCTGCAGATTGTATAGCCTCATTATAAGTTGCTGGCTCAGGATGTGAAGCTATATTCATAGCAAAAATCTGGTCAGCCTGTGAAAGATGCTGATATGAAACATAATGTGATATAGGATAAGCACTGGCAGCAGCATTAGTCCTTGATTTATGAGAAATAGTATGATAATAATCTTTCAATCTTTGTGGTACTGCAGTTGGTCTTGTCAATCTCCTGGCTAGTGGAGGAGATACATTTTGTTCCATATTAGACTCATCAAGTGAACCAGTATCCTGAGAGGAGAGTGATTCACTAGTAAATGGAGAAATATTCCCAAAATTCTGAAAATCGCACCGTGATGAAGATGATTGAGAAGGTGGACAATATATCGTAAGACTTGTGAATTGGTGTATCGTCCATATATGTATCTATGATTACATCATCGACCTATCGACATATTCGAGTAATATCAAGATTCGAGTTAAGGTATGATGAATATGGGAATATATGCTCAAGAAATTGAACATCTTTAGAAATCAACACTTTGTGTGAAGTGAGGTTATAAAGTCTATAACCTTTAGTATGAGGAGGATAGCCAATAAAAACACAAGCCGTGGCCCTGGGATCAAACTTGGACCTTTGATGATCATGAGTAGATGCATAACACAATGCTCCAAAACATCTGAGAGATGAATAATTAGGGGGCTTGTCATAGAAAACTTCATAAGGACATTTATTGTTCAGTAATGGTGAAGGAATTCTATTAATGAGGTAATTTGCAGTAAGAACTGCATCACTCCAGAATTTCAATGGTACTGATGATTGAAACACTAAAGCCCTTGCAACATTGAGCAAATGTTGATGCTTTCTCTCTACCACACCATTTTGTTGTGGTGTGTAAACACAGCTAGTTTGATGCACAATGCCTAAAGTTTGCAGTTTAGAATCAAGGACAGTGAATTCTGTACCATTATCTGATCTTATAGTCTTTATTTTTGTATTATATTGTGTCTGAACAAGTGTGATAAAATTGAGTATGATGTGTTGGACCTCTGATTTAGAGGTGAATAGGTGAACCCAAGTATACTTAGTAAAATCATCTACTAGAGTTAAAAAATATCTATGGCCATTAATAGAAGCAATAGAGTATGGTCCCCAAACATCTGCATGTATTATTGAAAATCTAGTAGTTGATACAGAAGTACTAATAGGAAAAGATAATTTTCTTTGCTTGGCTTCTAAACAAACAGTACAATCAGACAAATCATGAGTATCAATGCTCAATGACCTAATCAGCTTCATTCTTTGTGTAGATGGATGTCCTAGCCGTGAATGTCAAAGCTGAGCAGTAGGAGGTGTTGTGACAGCATTAATAGCCAATTTATTTGAAAAATTTGAATGAAAGATAGATGGTGAGGTCTGCAACTCAGAAATAGAAACAGGAAGTTGATAAAGTTCCTTGATATGCAGAACAAACAAAGATTTGAACTTCTTAGCGAGCCCAATCCTTATCTTTGAAGAAATTCCCTACAAAATACACTCATCATGAGTAAAAAGAAGATGAAATATTTTTTCCTTTGTGACCTGAGCAACAGAAATAAGATTCACAGTGAAAGCTGGTACAAACAAAACATCTGAGAGTGTAATATACTCAGATATTTTGATGTTACCTATCATAGTAACTTGAAGCCTAGCATTGTCTTACTCTTCTGACATGTGAGGTGAATAAACTCTTATCACAAACAACATGATTTGTGGCACCAGAATCTATAATGAAGTAATCATGCAAATCATGTGAAGAAGAACACATAAAATGCTTAGGAATAGTGCAATGATATTTACCTCCCAGTGTAGTGTAAGTAACATATGGATCATTTGATTCATCATCCTGGTCATGAGAACTACTAGCACCAGAGGATGAACCAGGAGCCAGAGACCTTGGAGCTGATTGATGCACACCTTGATCAAGAAGCTGCATTAAGTGTGTGACCTGGTTTTTAATGTTGCTGTACTGAGTACTCACATCAGCAGAAGTACTAGCAACATTATAAGCATAATGAACTTTGGTGGTTGATGATATGTCGAGGGCTGATAATGAGCTGGAGCACCATGAGAACCATGAGTGAGCTCTGCATTTGGTTTTCCATATGCAAGCTTTTTAGTAAACTTAAAATCTGGTGGAAATCCTATCAACCTGTAACATTTATCCATTGTATGGTTGTGATAACCACAATGTGAGCATTTCATAGTCTCTATACCCTTTCTCTTAGTCGGTATGGTGGATTAGGTCATGATTTGATAAGTAGCAACATCATTCGCCTTATTCCTCTATGCCTTGAGCATGTTAAATTGTATCTCTATATCTTTAAATTGTTAAAATGGGTATAATAGGCATTTCATGTCCAAAATCGAGGGGCTGCGATTGAGGCCCCTTGCACCTATGTGGGGCCGCCCCTGAAAGAGCCCTTAATGAAACCACGAAGTTTAATTTGTGCACGATTGATGTTTATTGCAGACTTAACATTAAGACTGATCGAATGCTCCAAAATAATCCCTCCTAAGAAAGGTCACTGAGGAATTGCTATTTTTGGTTTTGTTAGATTTAATAGAAAAAAAATAATAAAAGGAAAGGGTAAAACAGGAAAACCACCGGTATGATTCATCTCCTCAAGTTGTAAAACCAGTGTATTAAAAACTGAACTAGACCGGCCGGTTTGACCACTTCGATCGGAGACTGATCGAATGCTCCAATATAATCCCTCATAAGAAAGGTCCACAAGGAATTGCTATTTTGTTTTTGTTAGGTTTAATAGAAAAAAGAAAAAAAAAAAAAAAGTAAAACGTAAAACAATAAAACCACCAATATGATCCATCTCCTCAAGTTGTAAAACCAGTGTATTAAAAACTGGACTGGACCGGCCGGTTCAACTGCTTCGACCGGTTTTTTGGTAGAAAACGATTGAACCTGAGTCTAGAGTGTAGAAATAAGCTTCTTTGCCACTTGCAGACAACACATTTGTATTTATTTTCTATTTTATATGAATGATAACTTAAAATTTTCGTTTTTTGCCATTAATTTTCTAAATTGATTTCTATTTTCTATTTTAGCCATTAATTTCGTTTTTTCATTGGGAAAATTGATTTCCTTCATTGATCAACTAAGTGGAATAGTGATCACTCTCATTCTTATAACATTCAATTTACAATCCAAAATTTAAACTTTACAAGTTTAAATTATAAAATTTGAACTCTTATAAACTACTATGCTTGATCTTTTTTCTTGAATTTCTATTATAATTTAATATAAATTCGTATTAGAGTCTTAGACGATATATTTATTACTATGTTGCTTGTATGCATTTTCTAATCTATATCCTTGTTCAATATGCTATATATTATTTATCAACTAAAATACGATATATCGTGGTCAACCAAAGTTGGTTCAACCGATTAAACCAACATTTTATAGCATGTGCGGTTCGACACCCGATCCGGTTTT
The DNA here is from genome assembly GCA_026545765.1 of Plantago major. Classification (NCBI taxonomy): domain Eukaryota; kingdom Viridiplantae; phylum Streptophyta; class Magnoliopsida; order Lamiales; family Plantaginaceae; genus Plantago; species Plantago major. Next base: position 35,052,258 of record CM048839.1, read on the forward strand.
TTAAACACTGTGTAAAACATAATGACAGTCCGTTTGGTATGGTGTATGGACCATTCTTACTGGGTTGGCAAGGCCCATTTTGTTGTTTGGTTTGGGTACTCAAGAGTCATGGGCTAAAAATCTCGGGTTTCGCCAGGAAGTTTTTAAATGGGCTAAGGTCCACGTTGGATTATTCTCCATAAAACGTCTTAGTTCGTTTATTGAAAAGGGTACAATTATATTATCAACTATGTACAATAAAACCTCTGTAAATTAATACTAGATAAATTAATAACCTTGATAAAATCAATAAATTGTCCAATCCCGATTTGGGACCAGTACAAATTTGGAGCACAATCAATAAAATAGTAAGATGATAATTTTTTTTAGAATCCCAGTGTATATATATTTGTCCCAACAAAATTATAAATTAAAAATTACTAAAAAAATTCACACACACACACACATATATATATATGTATATACATATACATATATATATGTATATATATATGTATATGTATATATATACATATACATATATATGTATATATGTATATATATATGTATATATGTATATATATATGTATATGTATATATATACATATACATATACATATACATATATGTATATATATATGTATATATATAGAAATTCTCTTGTCAAATAATCTGGAATACAATTGTCAGTTCCTTTTATGAATTCTATATCAAAATCAAAAATAGATAAGATAGCTTGCCATCTAGCAAATATTTGTTTTGATGCCAAATTTTGTACATCTTTTGTCAAAACTTCTTGTCGCTTACAATCAATTTTGAGTAAAACTTTCGTTTAACAAATCATCTTGAAATTTGTTAATGCATAAGACTATTGAAAGTATTTCTTTTTTAATAGTTGAATAATTTTGTTGTGCTCCTGACTTCCAAGTACCCGAATGATATCTAATTATTGTTTCTTTATTATCAATAATTTGATTAAGAATACCTCCATACCCTAATTCTGATGCGTTTGTTTGTACAATCTTAAGAGTATTAGGGTGACAAATGATTAAACAGGGAAGGGTGACAAATGATTAAACAGGGAAGAGTTTTGACTTTTGTATTTATTTCTCTAACTATCTCAGTATGTTTGTTTGACCAAATCATGGGTTCTTTTTCAGTCTTTCAAATAAGGGTTTACAAACTTGTCTTAGATTAGGATAAAAATTCCCTACATAATTTAAAGCTCCAAGGAACCTTTGTAATTGGGTTTTATCTCTAATTTCGTCTGGGAACTTATCTCCAAATTCTAAGGACCGTTGGATGGGTATGATAGTATTTTCATGAATTTGATGTCCTAGAAACCTTATGTTTATTTGAAATAATTTTATCTTCCTTGCAGAGACAACTAAACCATTTTCTTTTATAACTTTAAGAAAATATTTAGATGTTTCCAATGTTGTTCTATGTCCTGGCTGAATATTAAAACATCATCTATGTAAACAATTGTAAAAGTAGTGTAAGGGGTGAATATATCATTCATAACCTTTTGAAATTCTGATGGAGCATTTTTAATCCAAAAGGCATAACATTCCATTCGAATTGTCCAAACGGAACTGTAAATGTTGTTTTGTACTTATCTTTTTCTGAAATTTGTATTTGCCAGAATCCTGACTTCATGTCAAATTTTAAAAATATCTTAGCATTATAAAGTCTCTTGAGTAAATCACTTTTATTCGGAATCGGATATCTAATCCATTTGAGAACTTTGTTCAATGGTTTGTAGTTTATAACTAGTCTAGTAGTTCCTCTTTCAAGTTCAGCATTCTTTTGTACATAAAATGCAGAACATGGCCAAGGAGACTTGCTAGGCCTTATAATCTTCATTTTTAGTAATTCTGAAATTTCTTTCTTAAAGATTCTAATAATTCTCGTTCATTTGTATAGGCCTTGCTAGTAGGAATTTTATTTTCTTCAAAATCATTCTCATAAGGTAAAATTACAATATGCTTTTTTCTATCCCAAAAAGCTGTGGGAAACTCTGAACAAACCTCTTTTTCTATTTTCTTTTGATAAAGTAAAATTTGTTGCTGAAGAACTGGGCTTTTAATTTTTTCTTCAATTCTTTTATGACTGAGTTCTTCTTTTAGATACATAATTTGTTTTTCCTTATTTTTTATTTTTTAAAAAATTCCAGTTTCTTGTAAAAGATTTACATCTCTGGTTGTTACCGAATATTGGAATTGGAAAAGTATTTTCTTTCCTAGGACCGTAGTTCCTACACCTTGGTTATCTACGTGTAAAGGAAATAACATTTGTAAGAATGTGTTTCCTAAAATGACTTTGGTGTTCAAGTTTTTTATTAAAACAAAACTTGCTCGGAAATAAATTCCATCATTGCAAATGTGTGCACTTGAAAGTTTGTAATTTAATTTTAGGTTTGTCGATCCGCAGCTTGATAATCTTTCTTTGTTTTTTCAAAATATTTTGTCGCTATCGCCTTTCTTGTATGCAATTCATGTCCGCACTAATCGCCCATTAAGACTATTGTTTCTAGGTAAATGTCCCTATAACAATTTTAATTTAGACATACCATCTTTGGTAGGTAATTTGTGATAGGCATTTATGAATGATTCTCCATTATCTTCCTTATTTTCTACATTATCAACTTTGTTGGTACGTAATGCTTTCTTCTTTTAATTCATCTTTTAGTTTTAAAATTAAAATATCTTGTTTCATTTCTTCATTTTCCTGCCTTAATTGTCAGATTGCTTTTACTTCCTTAATCTCTCGTTGAATATCATTAATGTATATGCCGCTCGCTTGTTTTGTGGGAATCAATGTTTTTATTACGCCTTTGAAATCGCTTTTTTGTTTATTTGAAGTAGAAGTTTCTGTCCTTTTCTAAAATCATATCTTTTAATTTCTTTAGATAATTATCTTTTGTCGAGGGTCTTCGACCGATCAATCATTTCAAATATTAATTCATATTGACTTTGTTTTGTGATTACTAAAAGTTTCTTACTACAATTGCAAACACTCTTTCCCATTTGGTCAGGGAGACGGTAACACGAATCTTCTTCTTCTGAATAATCAGAAGTTTCATCATTATCTGATTGAATTTGATTAAATTGATGATCTTCATTATTTGTTCCTATTCCTTATTCATCGTAACTTATTTTAAGTTATATTTAAAAGTCGATTTTTAATTGTTCGTCTAAATTAATTCTTATCTTTTGCCTTATCTTGCAAGTGTTGGCATAATGTCCAGGTGTCTTACACTTGTGACATATTATTTTGTCTAGAGGGACTCTTTCTTTTTTATAAAATCTTTCTTTTTTCTTATAAAAACTATTTTTATTATTTGGTTTGTAATCTTGCTTATTGACCTTTTTGTTCGAATATTTTCTCTTGTAAGGTTTTCTGTCATGGCTATGAATCGGGGTTTGATTTTATCAAACCAAACTGCTCGCACTACCTTCCCAATTCCTTTCTACTTACCATATTTTGTTTCTTTAGTCGATTTTAATTTTAAATCATTACAAATTTGTAATCCCACGATTTATTTGGTTTATAATTTCTCCGTATGGCATTGTTTCTATATTTCCATTGATGTTTTTAATCTTTTCTCTTACCTTTTCCGCAAATAACTTTGGTAATCCTGAAATAAATTTTTCTTTCCAATAATAATTATTCGGATCATCCATTTCATAAATTTTTGTAAGGAAAACATCTTTGTACCATTTGAAATCTCAAGCTTTTTACATTTTAGATTTTGTAAAATTTCAGATTTCTTTCATTATACATCTTTGTACCATTTGAATCAAGCTTTTACATTTTAGATTTTGTAAAATTTCAATATTTCTTTCACTATACCAATTAGGATCACGAACAAAATGAAGTAATATAGTGTAAATGAGGGAAGTAACTGCTACCGAAATTTGTCTATTATTATCATCTAGAATCGGTATTCCATTGTCATCTTGTTTAATACTATCTAATATTACATTTTGTTCTAATGGTGTAAGGGAGTTATCCCACCATCCTTTTAATTGTCCATTAAATCCTAAAATTAATGTTTTTGCACAATCAACTTGATCCATTCTATTTCCATATATGCATGTTTGATATGACTACCATTTCTTGACAAGTTTTTATAATCTGATATTCTGCTAACCCATCTATATTCCACTCGTAAACTGTTGACCCATTAAAAGTCATTCGAGTATGTTTCTTCTAATCGATGTCTGGGGAGTGGGTATAGATAGAAATTTTGTGTTCTACAGAAAATATGATTACTATCTTCGCACTCATCAACCGAATGGACAGCTTAATGATTTTTTAAAGTATTTAATTTTTCTAAATTCAAATCTCCTAACTTAGAATTTATTTTCTGAAGAATCTCTGTTTCTGTTAACTTAGGTTTATACTCATTGATTTTAAAAGGAAATCTATGTATCTGCTTATCTGGTGAGGTATGTTCTTTACTTGAGGATGCTAAATTTGTCTCAACTGGAGATTGGCTAACTAATTTCTTTTCTATACTATCTTCTATTCTTTCTAATTGTTTTCTCGCATAATGTAAACTTATATTAGTGTAATTCCTTTGTTTCATTCCCGACTCATCTTCTTTGTTAAGGACCCATGCATAATCTATGACATCTTCTAAAACCTTTGTTCTTACAGTGCTCTAAAGGTGGAAATTCATGCAGATACTTGAGCCATCTTTCTTTGTAAAATAAGATTTTGTTTTGTTAAAACCGAAAGTTTATCATACTTTTGAAAAAATAAGTAAAAATGGTATATGATTTTGTAGTAACCATAAATTCATACCAACTGCTTTTATGACATTCTTAGTTTTTCAGAGAATGATTCCATGAACCATTTTCTTTCTTGTTTGTTTTCGCCACTCATAAAATCTTTTTTATCAAACTCTTATCTATACAAAATTCTTTTGGCAAAACGATATGCTTGAAAGATTTGGTGAAGTTGGTTTATCCTCTTCTTGTTGTTCTAAATCATTTGTGCTATCACTAAAGCCTTGTGAAGTATAAACCGTCGGGCAACATTTTTATGTGTTCTAACTCCTTGAAAATTATGTCTATCTCTTTCAAAAATACTAAAAGAATTTCTATGGAATTACTCAGATAAATATTCACTATTTCTCCGTGAGCTATAATCTCTAAATGACATAGAACTTTGTCATTAAATCTTATACTAAGGCGTTCTTTTCAACCAAAACTCATTCATTCTGGGCCTACCATCAGCCTGGCCACTGCCTTCGCCTCAACTCTCTTAAGTTCATTAAATTCATATTATTATTATTATTATTATTATTATTATTATTATTATTATTATTATTATTATTTTATCATTTATTTACACAACCCATCTTTCAGATGAGGAAAATAAGAAAATTTATCCAATTGAGATATTTTCAACCTTTTTCTTTCTTTCTTTTAACACGACTTTAGTAGATCAATGAAATAAAAAGTATAGTTACTTATCGAATTACCCTTATTTTCACCGTAAAAGTCGAGTTAAGATAAGAAACTATGAACCCGAGAGTACCATTCAAACCGTTCACATACTTTGTACGACATCTCTAACAAAAATCGATATGTTCTTTTATCGAAGATATTAGAACAATAGAAGTAAACTCGTAAGATACGCTGAAGTTTTTTCAAACTTAATAAATAAAGAACAAGTTATACCAAACTAAAGTCAAACCAAACTCTACAAATTACGCAAAAAAGTATAAAACAAAGTTATGTTAGTCAAATATACTTAATTTATTTTTATAATATAATTTTATTATATTCTTTTGTCGTAATTTATAGTATCATACCAACGCCCGTAAAAAGTCTCCTTACGAATTTATTAATGGACCGGATGTAGTATTCATAATTATTAAAAATGGGACAAATGTAATTTCTTCATTGTCAGCTTCGTTTGCTTTAGCGCTTGCTTTCAGCTTCAGCCCATTGGCCATTCCTGGGCCGCTTCAACAACCAAGAATTTCAAATTGAAAAGAATGAGCCTAACCCTCCATCCGGGTGGTCTACTATATTTTCTATTTCAAGATTTTCTATCGTCAGATCTTGGTATTGTTCCAGAAGGAAGCAACCAAGCTTCAGGAAGATTAACATTTTTCCATTCTATAGTCTTAGGGACTGTAAGATTAGACTTTGACTTATTAATTTCCCAAAAGATAGTTTGTCCAAAAAGTTTTTCATAATGTACTGCTTTGACATTTAAACCCGTATTCATAACTTTGTAATGTATTCTATAAAATACTTCATATATATGAGAACCATGCTTCATTTTGTAATTATGAGTTTTTACATTTAAAGTAAGAATATCTAAAATATGTGGGTCAATCAGGGATATGGTAAAATTCGGATAACAATTAAAATAAATTGGTCCATTACAAAGACTTGTTTCAATTAATCCTAAAAGGGAATCTTGAAAATCAAAATGTCTAGCATCTCTAAGTGCAACAAAAATGCTAGTATCTAATCCTTCTCTTGTTAAAGGTTTAATAGCAATTTGTACAAGACCTATGTAAGAATTTGTATCCACTGGCTATATGCTTTCTAATTGACTTTTTAGTGAATAAATGTAAAGTTTGTTGATCACTTACTAAAGGAATGACCTATTCTTCTGTTTTTATAGTATAAGTTGATCTAAAGTCTAATATGCTTTGTTTATATATTGTACTCTTATCTACATTTGATGGTTTCCAATTGAACAAATCTTTATCTTCCCAAGTATTTTCAATAGTAGATACTACATTTTCATTAGTATCCGTACATATGATGAGTAAGGTTCATATTGTTCCCAAAAAGCTTATTCATTATCTTATCGCTTGATTTCGTAAAAGCTAATTCGCATACACCTATCCAAGGAATTATATGCGTTCACTGTAATCAAAACTTACTACAAAATCAAGTTTGTTTAATTAACTAATACTCTCCCCGGGGACTTTATGGCTCTGATACCATTTGTATCAGGTAGCATAGCGGAAATACAGGTACATACATAATGAAGAATAGGTGGCAAGATTATAACATACATTTTAATTATATATATAGATATATATATATATATATATATATATATATATATATATATATATATATATATATATATATATATATATATTTGTGTTATCCATTTAAAAATTCTAAAACTGTTTAGTAACAAATGAATCTAGTCACTTGTTTTTTGTTGAGCACCTTTTAGATGAGAAGTCATAGTTAGTGTGATTTTTTTTCAATATATAGTGATCAATTTTTTAACCTTATTTTTAATATATATTGGTAAATACCATGCATTTTACTTGTATTAAAAAATACTGATCAGATACCATTCAAACTTCCAAACCCAACTAATATGTGAATATGAATTCATAGAATGTTAATTGGAATTTTTTTTAAATTTATTTTTCAACTCTAACTAATATACTTCCTCCGCCTTTTCATCTTTTCATTTGAATTTTTCGATCAACGCTACAAACTTTGTTTGTGAATTACTCATAAATAATGTTGGTAAAAAATAAAATATTTATATTATTAAATAATTACATTTTAAAAATTCATTTATATATTTTCAAATAATTCATAAAATGTATTATTGATAATTAAATCAAACTCAAATGAATCTGTTACCGTAAAAAAGTCAAATGTGAATATGAAATCGAGATGCATTTGTACATTGTAACTAGTATATCGATGATGAAAATTTTATTAGTCAATTATGTATATATGTAATTTATCGATTATATAATATCTCACTAAATTAATAAAATATTTGAGTCCTAATATTACTATTATATAGAGGTTTTATCAGATTATCAATTGTAAAATAAAATTTGTAAATGGTACAATTGTATTATCAAATATGTATAGTAAGGATACAATAGTGATTTCGATCAACAAAAGCCCATTGTCATAAGCAAAACATCACCAAACACAACCACTTTTCGGCCTTACTAAACAGGCCCAGATGAAGCCAACTATACCCAATACACACTTTCCTAATACTAGCCCATTATGGAGTCCAGGTTATATTATAAATAATAAATAAAATAAAATAGTGACTTACATAAGACCATACCAAACGGACTGTGAGGGTCGTCGTTACACAAATCTGAATCAGATTGAAATCAACGATGTGGAGAAGAGTCGCAGCTACTGCTAATATTCACCTCCGAACCCTAGCCTCGGTCCGATCCACCCTTCCCAATCGCACTGCTGCTGCTCCGGAGAGCCTCCGATCTTCGTTTGCCCTATTTAATACCGAATCTGGTGAGCCTTTGATTTTTGTTTCTTTCCTTGTAGATGATGTATTATTGTATCCTTGAATTGTTATTGTTGTGATGGTGTATTAGCTGATGGAATGTTCTGTGTTTGATTAGGTAATGTGGCTAAACGACCAGAGGATGTAATTCCCATTGTTACTGGACATGAAAGGGAAGAGCTCCAAGCTGAGCTTCAAGTCAGTCTTCTATTTTACATTTTTTATTTTTTATAGAAATATAATCTCCGTGATTTTTATTTTGGCTGCTTACTTGATTAATTAATTTTGCGTATGATTCGTTTTCTGGATTAGGGGAAAGACATCCTGGAAATCAACTATCCTGAAGGCCCCTTCGGGACGAAGGTCAGTTTGAGACTTTTGTTCCACATATAAATCTCCGTGCTGTTTTGGTTTAGGTGTTGATAAATGATGTACCCCGGACTGATTAGTAATGGGTGTATGGTATGCAATATGTGTTGAGATACATGTATGTCTGCATGATCTTACATTAGTGTAGCTACTGTATTCTAATGAATTCAATCTAGTTGGGAAAAACGATACTATGTGAAGCTGCTCAATGTGGTAGTTTGCCATATTAAGCTTGAAACTTCTTGTTATAATAACCATGATAGCTGGGGAATAATTCTCTTCCTCTTTTTGTTTGCTTTCTCTCATTCTATCACCAAACAACATTATGTCAGTCATTTATCTTGTTCTGAGTTAATAATCCTCAAACACTAACCGATCATAGGTCTAAATCATGGTCAAAGTAGTTTTGTGTATTCCTACAATATTACCTATTCCTTAAGGTTCTAGATATGCTATATTTCTTGTTAGGAAGCCTCAAATTAAGTTGATTATCAATTTATGATTCTCTTAATAAAAGTCATCTACATCGTCAACTCAACCTTTTATTCGTATGGTTTGGATTGGGATTTTACTCGAATGCTGCAGCTGCAGCCAGGGTGAAATAAGATTGATTGGCACGACTTCTTTTGGATTCGATCTGGATCGCTTCAATCTAATGTGTTAGCAAATAGCACCGTGTATCATAGTGTTATTAGTTATTATGATTAGTCAGTATTGGTTCTATTATCTGTTTATGCATAGAGTTCATATGATCTTGTTTACTTGCAGGAAGAACCTGCAGTGGTGAAATCATATTACGACAAAAGAATTGTAGGATGTCCTGGGGCGGATGGCGGTTAAGTCTTTTTCTGCCTTTTCTGTTATTTCTTTTCTGAATATCACCTTGTTCATCCAGAACTATTATACTGACTTTCAAACATGATCATCGCTAGAAATCAAACAGAGGATGAACATGATGTCGCCTGGTTCTGGCTCGAGAAGGAAAGCCACATGAATGCCCCGCTTGCTCACAGTATTTTGTTGTAAGTATAACTGAGCTTATGAATTTATGTGTTACATGGATAGTATTTTGTTGCAAGTATAACTGAGCTTATGAATTTATTGAATGTTACATGGACAAACTGAGAAATCAAATTTATTAACAGAAAAATTAAGACGCCGTAGTTTACCATTGATCTATTTTGGTTTTGTTCCACAGTTGGAAGTGGTTGGCCCTGGAGGATCACCCGACGGGCACGATGAGGACTGTCATCATCACTAAAACAACATTTTTTACAGTTTTGACGGGAAAAGATCCGGTGAAACTCCGACTTGTGTAGTAATTTTTCTTGATTCAAGAACTTATTTCTTTTTCTGGTTTTGGCGGTTCGTAGGTTGAATTTGGCAACAAATATAACCTATTTGCCTTGTTGATTTATAAAGCAGCACTTGGGTTAGTCACCCACTGCAGAAAGTAGACTCACTTGTCTCATGCACTACATAATAATTAATGGCACCATTTCTCCTCGTAGCCAATTGAACTTTCTTTACAATGTTTTCATTGATGTTTCTAAATGTGTATAATTTTCGTAACTCAAGGTTGTTTGTTGTCCTCGATAATTTGTGCCATTCTTGTGGAAATTTGGTTCTAGATTTGGGAAAGTTAATTTCTAGTCCTTCCTCCGTCCCAATATAATTAATTTTTGTCCTATGGGATGTATGTACTGTGTACATCAAAGAATCCCAAACTGATGGTTGAGAATAACATATCCGGAGAGTATAGAAATGTAAAACTTTGCTTAGAAACCTTATAGAAATGTAAAAACTTTGCTTAGAAACCTTGGGATGTGGAATTTAGGATGATAAATAGATTGGCAAATGTTAGATCATTTAGCCAACATATGTTACAATCGGAATGGTGCAGGGAAGCTTTGACATCCCCCAATTTATGTACCCGTTCTTTGGCACTGATATTCGTATATAAGCCTAGTTAAGTCTTTTCCACAATTATAGTGGGATGAGTGAGACAATAATTAGTTCTGTTACCTTGGATGACTTTTAAAATTTATTAGCAACAATAGTTTAGTTGAAATACTCTTGCAATATATTTTGTGTTGTAAAGAAAAACATACCGACTCAAAATTCATGAATCTAATAACTAGTTCAACAATAGTAGCATGGGCCATTTGATATATTATGTTCCATTCTTTTTCAAACGCCAGCTTAACCACAAAGACTAACCAACCTAACATCATCTATCACCGGACCACACAAATAACCTGAACTATCACTCTCTTCATGTGATAAAATGTGCTCAAGAACCAGGAGTCAAAGCCCAAGAGTTGAAACAGACAACTCTCACATGATCAATCTGCATGAATCACTCTCTTGATGCTCGTAAAGGTTACTTCTAGAGAACGTCTGTAACATGGTCATTGCCTTTCAGCTGATCCGACAAGTTATTCATTGACATGGAACCAGATCTTGACAAAATAGGACTATAGTTTGTAATGTAGTAGATTCTTCAGCAAGAAGACACAAGATGCTCCCGACCCATCTTGTTTGCAATCTCCAAATTTAACACATAACATGCTTCTTCCTGTCTCTGAATTATAATGCTAAGAATTATGCATAGACAGGGTGAGAACCCATAATCCATACAAACATGTAACCCATTTTTATTATTCTTAGTTCTTACATGTATGTAGCTGACTTTTATTTGGAATGAAATTCTTAAAAATCTATCATTTTCTGAATATGAGAAACGATTGCTTTCCGCTTACCCGCATATGTTTTTGACACATGCTCCTAATTTTATACTAATGTGTATCTTTTGGGTGGAAAGATCAAGTATTTTGCAATGGGTGAATTTCTTCTAGTCCCTAATAAAGTTCAGAATAGATACCTCAGATTAAACAATAACATTTTGGTCCAAAATGTATTTTCAGCGTTGACCTGTTCATTAAATAATTTCCACTTGGATAATTAAATTACAAATTGCACATCAACCCCCTGTAAAGTTTAAAATAATTTCACAATTGACCCAAAACAATTTAAACTTTCATTTTCATATTATTCTTCATCAAACCTCCATGTTTCACCATTCTTCATTTTATTCTTCATCATCAAACTCAATTTCTTTTCAAATTACAAGTATCTTCATCATCATCAACACATAATTTGCATTCAACTAACACTAATCTCTAATTCCTAAATTTAAAGAAAATAAAAACCCTTCCCACCATTAATGGAGCTTGAAGCTCCATTATTAGAGCTTGAACTGCTCCATTTTCGGAGCTGTTGAAGCTCCATTAATGGAGCTTCGACATCTCTATTAATGGAGCTTTGAAGCTCCGAAAATGGAGCCGTTAAGCTCCATTGACGGAGTTGTTCAAGTTCAATAATGGAGCTTCAACACTCGAAAATTGAGTCGTTCAAGCTCAATAATGGAGCTTCAACATTCAAATTGAGTCGTTCAAGCTCCATTTAAGGAGCTTTGAAGCTCTTAAAATGGAGAAATTAAAAAAAAAAAAAAAAGAGGAGTTTGTGAAAGAAAATGATTGAAAGAGACCTTATTGCAATTTGTTTTGAATTGAAATTGAATGGAATAAAATAAATATGAGTTGGTTTGAATTTATAATAAACCTTAGGGTTATGAATTGAATGTTAAATAATTAAGAGGGGTTAATTGTAATTTGTAAAATAAAGAAAATTATTTCCGAAAAAATCCATGTCACTAACTGTCTGCCACGTAGAACAGAGCTGTTGACTTTTGGACTAAAACGTAATTAATTTATGAAACTTATCATTTGGTATTATTGTTCAAATGCGAGGGACTTTCTTATTAATAGGATATTTATTGAGGGATTTGGTGTAATTTTCACTTTTGCAACACTTAATTCTATTTTGATTACGGAACATACATAGTATGACCAACATTATTTACATTTGATATTACTAGATTACTAAACCAATTAGGGCATAACTCCCACATAAACAACTACGAAAACAAAATTTCTGTTGTGTCAATACATGGACTACAAACCAATAACATGATTAAGTTGAATTTAATACCTGATTAAAATTTAAGTAGAACTATCAAACTTCATTGAAAATCCCTTAATTAACGATGAAATTTGAATTTGTGCGCGACTGATGTTTAATTGCAGACTCAACATTAAGACACACCTAATGCTCCAAAATAATCCCTCTCGAAAAATTTGCAATTTTTGTTTTTGCTAGGGTTTAGTAGAAACCAAAAATAAAATAAAGGTTAAATCGGGAAAAAGCGGTATGATCCATCTCCCCCACCTCAAGCTGCAAAACACAAGGAAGGTCGTCGTTACACAAATCTGAATCAGATTGAAATCAACGATGTGGAGAAGAGTCGCAGCTACTGCTAATATTCACCTCCGAACCCTAGCCTCGGTCCGATCCACCCTTCCCAATCTCACTGCTGCTGCGCCGGAGAGCATACGATGTTAGTTTGACCTATTTATTTCCGAATATGTTGAGCCTTTGATTTTTGTTTCTTTCCTTTTAGATGATGTATTATTGTATCCTTGAATTGTTATTGTTGTGATGGTGTATTAGCTGATGGAATGTTCTGTGTTTGATTAGGTAATGTGGCTAAACGACCAGAGGATGTAATTCCCATTGTTACTGGACATGAAAGGGAAGAGCTCCAAGCTGAGCTTCAAGTCAGTCTTCTATTTTACATTTTTTATTTTTTATAGAAATATAATCTCCGTGATTTTTATTTTGGCTGCTTACTTGATTAATTAATTTTGCGTATGATTCGTTTTCTGGATTAGGGGAAAGACATCCTGGAAATCAACTATCCTGAAGGCCCCTTCGGGACGAAGGTCAGTTTGAGACTTTTGTTCCACATATAAATCTCCGTGCTGTTTTGGTTTAGGTGTTGATAAATGATGTACCCCGGACTGATTAGTAATGGGTGTATGGTATGCAATATGTGTTGAGATACATGTATGTCTGCATGATCTTACATTAGTGTAGCTACTGTATTCTAATGAATTCAATCTAGTTGGGAAAAACGATACTATGTGAAGCTGCTCAATGTGGTAGTTTGCCATATTAAGCTTGAAACTTCTTGTTATAATAACCATGATAGCTGGGGAATAATTCTCTTCCTCTTTTTGTTTGGTTCCTCTTCATATATGATTTCTTGCTACTTCCATGCCCCAATGTGAGCATAATTATGTAGCTTCGTGTTCCAAGTGGTCAGTCTAACCATTTTGAGTACCTATATACTCATTTTATCAAGCAACATATCCATACCTGCTGAATTCAAATGCATTTAGCCTTTCTTTTGTTCTCTTCTGCCAGTCATTTCACTTGTTCTGAGTTATTAATCCTCGAACGCTATCTGGTCATAGGTCTGAATCATGGTCAAAGCAGTTATATGTATTCCTTCCTCAGTGGTGAAAGCTCCATCTTTTACAAACAAAAAGTTATAGTTATTAATATTATTCTTTTCGTCCTACCAAAACTAAGTAAGATGTGCATCAAATCAGGGCAATTTCTATCAAAGTTATATTAAGAATCTCGCATTTGGAATCATACAAACTGCCTGAAAGTCCTATGGAACTCCCATCATCCTTATTGGAAGTTAGTTCCTTAAAGTTCTAGATATGCTATATTTCTTGTTAGAAAGCCTCAATCTAAGTTGATATTATCAATTTATCTTCTCTTTGTTAAAGTCATCTACACCATCAACTGAACCTTATATTCGGATGGTTTGGTCTGGGGTTATTTATCGACTGTACCACCTTGGGTGCTCCTATCCTTCTTTTATTTTGACTTGAGTCATTGAGTGTTCCATAGGTTGCAACTACACCTTTATTTTCAAGTCATCATTACTACTAAATCATTGTGGAACATATATTTCTGCATTAGATATATTAAAATACATATTAAAAAAGTTTGAAGTTTCACTTATCTGCATCCTACTCTTTTTGATTTGGAGTATCCACATATCTGTCCTTGTTGGTGATTCCTAGAATGCTGCAGCCAGGGTGCAATGAGAGTGATAGCTCCACATACCCTTCACTTATCTGTATCGTACTCTTTTCCAACTCAGTCTGGACTGTTTTTCAATCTAATGTGATAGCGAGTGTTACCGGAATAGCACTGTCTATCATACTGTTTTTAGTTATTATGATTAGTTAGTATTTATTCTATGAAATGTTGGAAGAACCCAATGGTAAGTTTTCCAAGGCACGGAACACTGTCTCCAGCGCTGAATATAACAATTATTATTTGTTGATGCATCGAGGCACATGTTCTTGTTTACTTGCAGGAAGAACCTGCAGTGGTCAAATCATATTACGACAAAAGAATTGTAGGATGCCCTGGGGCTGATGGCGGTTAAGTATTTTTCTGCCTTTTTCTGTTATTTATTTTCTCAAGATTATATAAAGTACTATTTTACTTACATTCAAGCATGATCGTCGTGACATCAAACAGAGGACGAACATGATGTTGTCTGGTTCTGGCTCGAGAAGGGAAAGCCACATGAATGCCCCGTTTGCTCACAGTATTTTGTGGTAAGTATAACTGAGCCCATAAATTTATTGGTATGTTACAGACTAAGAAATCAGCTTTCATTTGGTCTAAGTCAACCTAGTCATGGCGGGAAGAGAAATCTTCAGTATTGTTTTGTTGCGTTGTTGGGCTATATGATCTACATTTACTCCTTGTTTATATGCGCCATCTAATCACTTGAGAGACAAGTCCATGTTTACTTCGAAAAATCACTTCAAGAACTGAACTTGTAAACTGTCACGTTTTGTTCCAGCAGATAACATTCTGAACCAATAGTTTGCCATTTAGTGGGAATAATAGCTAAAATCAGTATAAGACAGAACAAGAACGGGTTTTATAGTGAATGACAAAATTAAGACTTTATCAGAAAAGGTACATAAAGCAGCTTGTCCAACTTACCTAGCTTATCAAAGGGAACCTAATAATAGGACTAGCTTGATAATTTGTGTTGTTGATTATGGCTCTATGGGTATGTACTGTGTAACATCAGCACCGTTGGTCTATCATGGTTTTGTTGTTTGACAGTTGGAAGTGGTTGGCCCTGGAGGATCACCCGACGGACATGGAGACGATGAAGATGGTCATCATCACTAAAACAACATATTTTTTGATGCTAGAAAAAGAGCTTGTGTAGTAATTCTTCTGGATTCAAGACCTTATTTCTTTTGCCTGGTTCTGGTGGTTGATAGGTTAATTTAGGCGACAATATAACCTGTTTGCCTTGTTGATTTATAAAACAGACGCTTAGGTTAGTCATCCACTGCATAAAGTAGACTCACTTGTCTCATGCAGGGCAGAATAATTAAGGGCACCATTCTCTCTTCTTAGGCAACTAAACTGTTCTTGTCTCCACGGTTTTTTATTCCCAGCAAGTGTTGGATGATATTGAGTCGTTGACATTTCTCCTCTGTGTTGTATAATTTCCGATTTTCCGCAACAGAATGTTGTTTTGGTGTCTTCGGTGTTGTGTGTATAATTGAATCATGCTAATACTCATTTGTGCCATTCTTGGGGAAATTTGGGTCTACATTCTGGAAGGTCCAATTCTATACTTACTCCGTCTCGAAATGATGGAGGCATGGGAGTATTTCTTTTTGATTCGTGACGTTTCTATTTTATTAATTTATTTACTATACTTTTGACATTTAGTCATGAGTAAGTTTACTGATATATAGTGTCTATCAATAAAATTTTATAGGTTATTTCAATATTGGTGTATATCAATTAGGAAAGAACTAATTTCATTAATAAAATAGACGTTTTGATTAATAAGATTGGTGATTTTATTAATAATATAAGTTCATCACTAAATAAGTTGTTTTGAAATTGTCTATCATTAATTACTCATTTTATTTTAAATCATGAAAGAATATATAAATGCACAACCAAATTCTCCCCATTTCCCTACCTCAAAGAAAAATAGACACCAACCGACTTTATTGCATTGGATTATTTCCTATAGCGTATTAATAATGGGTTGATTAGTCAATACGTGTGTAAATTTGGGTGTTTTTGATAAAATTAACATTTCATTTTAATTGAGTTTGGTCCTCCGAATTTGATCGTTCTATTATAATTGAGTAATAGTGATATGTTATAATTAAGATAATTTAATTAACTCACAACCTACATAAAATTTTTAATTCTATACTAAACAAAAAGTTTAACAAGTCGATTAAAATTTAATTATCATTTATCAGTTATATTTCAATTAAAATTCCGTAATATCAAACATCCGCAAATGTCTTGGGAAAGTAGAAGAATTGTGATCTCATCTCTCACCATAGTTGTGAATCAACTGTAGATGGATCAAGAAAAGTCCAAGCGCCGAACATGGTTTTGGACCGAACAAAATTTATATCGGTGTTGTTTTAGTCGACAAATATCAGGTTGGTTCATCTCAAAACATTTTCTTCTTTCTTTTTAGTAATACTACAATGACTAAAATTTCTTCATTTATTTCACTATGAATGCACATCCATAGTAAGGGGTGCATCAAATATAGTTTAGGTAAAATACTCTTACAATATATTCTTTGTTGTAAAAGAAAAAAATACTAAAGGCTCAATGTTCATGAATCTAATAACTGGTTCAATAATAGCAACATGAACCATTTGATATATCATGTTCCATTCCTTTTCAGACACGAACTTAACCACGAAGACTGACCAACCTAATATCATCTATCACTGGACCACACAGAGAACCCGTACTATCGCTCTTCATGTGATAAAATGTGCTCAAGAACCTAATCCTAGTACGCGATTTCACTGCCTGGAACCGGAGTGTTGCCCGTTTGAATCCTCCCGTTCCCTTCGATTGATAAGGAACCTGGAGAATTTTAGTTCCTGCAGCAGCTTCAACCATCATTGATCCTTCACATGAATTCTTGGCATCACCAACTGAAAATATAAGGTCATAAGTTTTTCCTTCAACAGTTCTCACTATTTGTGCTAACGAGCTCTCCCTTCCAGCAACCAATTCAACTGCACGTTTACCCTCGGGTACTCCAAAGTGATCAGAGTCTACGTACTTCACGGCTTTGAGGGACTCGACGATCCATCCGGGGAGAGGGGAGTGGTCATCCTCGATAAAAGGGGGTATCAGGACACCCCAATTTGTGTTCGGGAAGATGTATGGACCCTCTTCAAAGTTGCCATTCTTCAACATGTTACCTGCAAGACAAAAGATTTTGAGTTAAAACAATAATCCAAATTTTGATAGTCCAATTCCTTTTTAAACATAAATTATCACGACTAAGATAAATATTTACAAGCATTCATTCTCATGTCAAAACAGTTGCTTTGGGCGATTTTTAGATGCTAGAGGTAGCAGTCGACACCTCTTCTTAGATAGTGTGTGTATGCTTCGATGTTGATCCAAATCACGATGTATTTGAAGTGTCACAATGTTGAGTATGGGTGTGCGATAAAACTAAATAAAATTCACCTCTTTGTCTTGTGGGCTTGACCAAAGCCTTGATTGCTACTGAGTCAATAAGTGGGCCGCAAGCTACATCCTTTTCCCTACCAGGATTATGGAACACAATCTCAAGCATATTGGACTCGGCCACAAAGCCCAAACTATAAGCATCCCAACCATCACTACTGTAAACAGTTTGGATGGAAAATGATCCAATCTCTTGGGTCTTTATTGGGAAAAACTGTCACGTTCAACTTCTCTTCTTGTGCACAAGTCCTTGCAGCATTGAAGGAAATTGAGTAAAACATTCCACTTTTCACATTACTAATCTTGGTTTTGATGGACGATTAAGTAAGCCTAGGCGCAAAGGCTGAGGCTCCTTGTGGCACGAGGATCATATCGCCTTGTTTTTGTTCCGATTTTATGTACTCCACGAACCCGGTGATTTCCCATGAGGGTACCGCGTGTGGGTCCATCACCCTGGCGCCCTTCATTTGTGATGGCTTTGGCCCTAGCTCGAAGTCACCATTTGGAACAAGTCCTGCAAATATTTGTTTCAATCAAACTTCAGTTTTTGGCTACATTTTGCTTTAATATGTTGTGCACATAAAAAAATTAAAACTTCAGAAGTCTCTACATTATGACGGGTAGTAAAAAATAAATCAGAAATGCCCAGCTTAAACTATTGAACAGGACAACTTGGACCAAACTAAAGTTGCTAATCATATATCCAATCATCAAGGAGATTCTTCGGTAAACCGAGTATACAAGTAATATAACATGTAGACTTGTACCTCATGCACATGGTCTACAAAATTATTTCCCATCAACAAGGGTAGCTAGATCCAACTGTGAAGTTATGTGTAATATGTGCAATTCAAGATGCATGTGAATGTGTAATTTAACCATAACCTGAATGTGAGTTAAATTTAGTGTGAACATAAGTATTTGATGATTCTAGCGTTCAACGAAAAGTAAAACATGATGTTCGGATCGAACTCTATGCCAAACAACCCGTAAGTGATTGATATGGATAGATAATTATGAAAAGACTCTAGATAAATAATTACCATCAGAGACAGAGAATGCAATGTGGAAAGTGCAGGAGCAGAGTAGCACTACTATTGCTCCCATTGTCAATAGGTTGTTCTTCATCTTCTTGTTGTTTATGTTGTTGTTGTATATGAGTGTGTGTATTTTACACTACAGTTAGTTGAAAGTGTCGGTCTGAGATTTGAGAGTTGCGTTATGAATTGATGGAAGATTACATTGCCTTTTATGCTTGTTTGTGTGACTGACACTATTTCCACGAAATGCCATACCCTGGTTTAAATTATTTATTCGGGTCGTTTGGTGTCTGGCTCCTACTCCCTGCCTCCCTCCGACACGTTGAATTATTTACATTTCTTTCCAACCCGTTCCTAGCGGCAACTCCAGGTGTATCACGATAATTTAATGTGTTGTGTTTTATACGAAATATTGTAACACTGGTCATGTTATTATATAAACTGCATATATATAAGGCTATGTTTTCTTCATTTGAACTGATATGTTAAAATACAAACATAAAAAATAATAAAATACAACTCAAGTTTCGAGCAAAACAATATGTATGTATTGATTTATGAACAAGAATGTTAAGTGCATTGAACAAACCTGATTTTCAATAGTCGGTCATTTTAAGCGCTTTATGATGACACCATTTTGCTTAAAAGTGATTGAAACTTGGGAAATTATCTGAACACACGGAGGAGCGAATTATGGATTAGGAAATTATCTTTAACTTTTCAATTTATTTCTTGTTTGTCTCAAATCTCAAATTTTCATACTTTATCCACTCACTCATTTCAATCTCCATTTCACACTTTATGCAATATGTCATACTTATATTTATTCAAATCTACATTAGTTTAGCATACAAATCGTGTTCAATTCTGTGAAAACTTCAATAGTCCCTCCATCTCGTTACCGTTGGTCCGGACACAAATTTAAAGATAAAGTGAATTAAGTAGAAAATAGAGTAAATAATGTATGAAATAATATGAATAAAGTATGATAGATAGTAAATAGAGTAGAAAAAAGAGTTTTCGAAATGAAAATTTAAGTTAGGAACGGATAAAAATGATGGAATCTGAATTCGGAAAGTATATTACAATTAGCTAGCAATGAGGTTGGATAAATGTCTGGAGGCAGAATGCACGTGCACGTGTAGCAGAAGAATAGAACACACGTATCATGAAAATCTAATCAATCGCCATATTTATCGGTAGGAATATTTTGGGTTGTCCGCAATCAAGATTATAAGCAATGCAATGCTGGGATTGATAATCATCACTCAAATATTCGTTCGTTCCTTCATAAAAGATACGATTAGGTTTATCTGGAGCAGGTACAAGACAACAACCATTAATCACACATGATTATCATTATCATCAATGCTAATACCCCTTCATTAATAACTAACGCTCGATTGAGTCAAACTTTTTACAGGTGCAACATGTTCATGCCACATCTTCAATACTCTCACATTTAACTTACGACTTATATATGTAAATTATCATATTGAGTTGGTTTATGTGCCTAGAAATACACCACATTACCACTCATTATTGAGCGTGCTCAAGATTAAATGGAGGCCCCTTGTATGGATCCGAGGAGGCTAGGCAATGACGAATTTTGAAAAAGATTATAGTTGGGTCAAACATATAGTTATAATTTTAGGTGGTTCGAAGTTATACCTATTATGTTCATAATAGAAAATTGAAGATAATGCTAATATAAGAACCAAAAAGATAGGAATGGACTCGCACCACAAAAATTATGAAGTTTTATTGGACGGGAGGAGAAATAGACTTTTCCATTAAGTAACACCATCTAAATTAAAAAATGACACTAAGTATTAAATTAATCTATTTTATTTCTGATACCGTAGTACTATTTAAAACACGGAGAGAAGTCCGAGATTGAGCACCCTCCTCCTCACAGTTTGGATGCTTGCAGTGAGACTAGGCACATTGTATTTGTATGTATGTAATGTCAATTAATAAAGTGAAATCTTTCAATTTAATCAGAATAAATGTCGTTTGTTTTTAGGTCGATATTTTTCAACTTTAACTATGATTTAATTTAAACCGTAAAATGTTCAATTAAATCATACAATGAAACTTTATTTTCAAAATTTTAATTATAAGTATAATTTAATTGAACATTTTACATTTACGATTTAAGATTAAATCGTAGTCAAAGTTGAAAAATGTTGATTGCGAAAAGTTAAAATGGAACATTTGATCTGGGATGGAGGAAGTAGTTGGTAATGAGTAAAAATATATTGCGATTGAAGATTTCCATATTATGCTTTGCATAATGTTTTTCATCTGTGTGAAATTAACAGACGAAACAAAAAAAGTTTCAAGTGATTTATGGGTATGCCTAAAATTGAAGTTTTTAAGCTGGTAGACTAGATAACACAATTATTTGTCGTAATTGAATGTTTGTTGTATTTTTAAAGATTTATAAAGATAGTATATGCTGGAGGTGATCTGTCAAAAGAAAGGAAATTAATTGGAAAATAAGGAAATTAATTGGCATTTTCCGGAACAGAACAAGGGCACACACCATGTGCAGATCAATGAATTATTGCTCGAGGATTTCAGTATCTCCACTTTTTCTCTTTCGAGGTTGTTACTCGTTACGTATGAAAGTCATGCCTTACTATTCAATCGATCATCTTTGTTTACTCTCGGTCGAAAATAGTACTTCATCTCGGTCTAGATCTCAACATCCCATTAAATTTTACATCATTTTACAAATTTGTTGAAAAGAATGAATTTAATGCTCCCTCCCAACAAAATACTTTATACATTAGAATTTGACACGTAATTTTAGGTGTAAGTGAAAATAAGTACAATATTAAAAATAAAACAGGGGTAAAAAGTGTAATTTTAATAAAAGAAACTGTAATTTATACTAGAAGTATGTAAAAACTCATAAGATTATATATTATTTGATGGGCTTGAGATAACTTTTCATTTTAGTAATTTATGAAATTCTATTGGAAAACAATTTATATTTTACAACTGAACAAGTGATTTATGTTGATCCCATGGAACATCTAGGGAATAAAGCATTTTTAATGTGGATTCATGCATATCCTCAAACTACAAGAACAAACATTCTAGAAAAAAATTGCAATTTAACGACACTAACTTTACCAAATGATTCACTCTAGCAAAGCTATTCAGATTTTCTTTGCTGCAACTCACCAAAAGACATATGTTGGATCTTCCCGAAATAATCAAACAATAACATAAAATAGATAGATTTTTTCCACCAAACGGAGTTCATGCTGCAGACACAGGAACGTCACAGCTTCATGATATGTGTGAAATAGGAGTACAAGCTAAACTGACTATTGGGGATTTGGGATGGGAAGTGGGAACATTCCGCTAATCATACTATGTTATCAATGTCAGGTCCCCGCTTTCAATCCTATACCGCAGAGTATATAGATTGTAACCCAAATGCAAGCATGAAATTTTGAGGTAAGCTGGTACAATCTACTTCCAGAGCTTCCTCAGAGACATGTTCTTCTCGGTTTCCTTCTTCATGACCTTGGCAACAGCCATTTCGAAGTCCTCCTGTGTAACATGGACCCTCCTCTCTCTCAAAGCAAACATTCCTGCTTCAGTACAAACAGCCTGCCAAAACAAAGAAAATACAGTTTGGAAGGCGTTAATAATAGCAGACATGACTTTTGTTCTTTCTAATTCAGATATCAACACTTGCCTTGAACAATTGCCTAGTCACATTTAAATTTTCTTCCATATAAACAGCTAACAGATTAACTTAAAATTATATGTTCTGATAAAGACTTCCTGTTGTTGAAACTTGAAATGACATGACATTATGGTCGAGCCAATAACACAATGATCCTCAACTTGGTTGAAGCAAAAAATGTCCGACATGGCGACATACCTTAAGTTCTGCACCAGATGCACCATTCATTTTCTCAGCAACTTTCTTCAAATCAATCCCTCGCATCAAATTCATTCTCCTCGAGTGAATCTTCAAAATGTCACACCGAGACTGGAAGATTTTCATAACATTAGTCATTTCAAAATAGGTAGAGCTAGAGTAAAACTATCTCAAAAACTAACTAAACTACATGAAAACTAGTAATTAGGAACAAAATTCCATGCTAACGGGCAATAATCATGCTAAAAATGACTATAATATAAAGGAAGTAACGAAGAATATAAGGGAAAAAAACACTAAAAGCAATCAGCATACATCTTCATTGGGGTTCGGGAACTCTATTTTTCTATCAATCCTTCCTGGCCTGAGAAGAGCTTGGTCCAGAATATCAATCCTATTTGTAGCCATCAATACCTGCATAGAATTTCAAGTATAAGAGATTTATCGTCTTCATTTAACCAGTCTAAGATATTCCGAAATAAACAAAATGAAAGAAAGAGGCCAGATAAGAAGATACTTTAATCTTATTGGATGCTTCAAAACCGTCAAGCTGATTAAGAAGCTCCAGCATAGTTCTCTGAACTTCACTGTCACCATTGCCACTGCCAGATTCCATACGAGCAGAACCTATGCTATCAATCTCATCCATAAAAATGATGGATGGAGCATGCTCTCTGTCGAATTAACGTAAGTAAGCCAGAGCATAGGAAAAGAACAAGTACAAAATTAAGATATATCATGTGTGTTGAGTAACATGTGACAGAACTCAAAGAATGAAGAAAATAAATACTGTTGATCGTAAAAATTGCTAACCTGGCCATCACAAAAAGTTCCCTCACCATCCTGGAGCCTTCTCCAATGTATTTCTGAACTAATTCAGAACCCGAAACTCGGATGAAAGTACAGTCAGTATGATGAGCCACAGCCCTAGCAAGAAGTGTTTTGCCTGTGCCTGGAGGCCCATATAGCAAGACTCCCTTGAACAATACAAGGATAATACATTAGGAACACTAATATATAGAGAGATACGGACGTGGGGGCAGGTGACTCCAAACTTTGAAGTATTAACTACTAAACTGTTACAAAACTGTTGATATTACCTTAGGTTGAGCTATCCCAAGACTCTCAAACAACTCTGGATGCTTGATTGGAAGTTCAATAACCTATGAAACAGAAAAAGTAAGACATCAACTCCTGAAGATGAAGACAGAGTATATATGGATATTACTCCGACGCTTTCTATGGGCATAGCATGGTATAGCACAGCCTCAACACGATTCAATATGGCACGTAGCATCACAATTGCTATTTGCTCTATTCATAAAATAGAAAGCAATAAATATGGTCACTATGTTTAAGATGCTATGGCCTCTTATGTCTTTTCTTTGTCTAAAGTAACATAACACTTCTCATTTTTCTTTATGTTGTCCTAATAAAACACAGTATGATCAACATTTGGGATTTCCAAAATCCAAAACAATGTAAGCTCTTCTTTGTCCCTGGACTTACGGAAATGATAAAGTATGAAAAACTAGACACTTTCACAATTGATCAAATGGCTCCAGCATAATGAAACAACATAGCCATATGTCGTCTTTGTGTATGTATCTCTGATGTGCTATATATATAGTGGGTCACTTCTGTCACAGCAGAATTTTTTCACCAATTATCGAAAAGATAATTAGATATTGATAATGCACTTATCCACAAATAAAAGACTAATAATAATTGCAAAAAAAGCTAATAGGAAGCCTATGTTTTTCACAGATGAAATTCCCATGACAAAGTTACTCAGGGTGCTTCCAATCATCTCAAGTATCCAAGTTAAATTCAAGCAACAGTACGGATAAGATCGAGCATGCAAGAAAGAGAGACGCGGATATAGACAGAAACAGACACACAGAGAGTGGATATGAAGTGAAGCAAGAATTTAGCAATGCAATATCACCACAACTTTGAATGAAGTTGAGACACTATACATTAAATGAAGAATGAGTTTAGATGGTAAAACATAGTGTGTGTGTGTGTGTGTGTGTGTGTGTGTGTGTGTATAAAGTATAACAAAACAGAAAGAAGGAATCCGAACCTCCTTTATTTCTTTAATTTGTTGGTCAAGTCCACCAATCATGTCATAAGTAGAGTCAGGTACTTTCTCAACTTTCATTAGGTTTACCAGAGGATCAACTTTACTAGGTAGCACCAGGTGGAGTACATAACTATCATTGCGCAATGCAACCCTTGTTGAGGGCGTAATCTTGGTAATGTCAATACTTTTATCGATGTCAACAACATATTTCCCTTCAGGGTGTACCTGTGGAGGAATATTTGAAAAATATCATTAAATTTCCACCTATTAAAAGAATTTTAAGAATATCACAAAATTTTGTATTACATCAATCTAAGGGCTCAAGCCTAAAAAGATCGAGTGAAATCCAATTGAAGGGTGCAACAGATGACAGAATTATTTTTATACAAGGAAGCAGCATCGAAAATGATTCAACACATTATCAGCTGATCACTGGTATATGACCCATAAACAAGTAGTACTAACAATGAAGGAACTTTTGAGCCCTCTTCCTCCACGTTCTTAAACCATTCAGGACAGGATTACATTATAATTAACCGAGTAACTAGCCGTAGTTGATAGAACTAGACCGAAAAACCACCCACAAAGTAAAGATGAAGTTGCCTGGCTCTGGCTGCAATCGGGACAAACATAGGGAAACAGAATGCAGAAAGGAAAAACCAGAACCAAATTACAAAGGCGGACCAACACAAGTTCAATCCCAAAAGGTAATGAAATATTGTTTCCAGGCGGAGCTGCTACTAACCTTCACAAGGACCTTAGATTTTCCCATAACTTTGACAACTTCGCCAACATAAGATCCAGGCTCCTGGAGAAGCTGCAACTCTTCTTTCAACGATCTCACTGAACAGAAAATAAATCAATCAATTTATTTGAATGGTCACAAACAAACTAACATAATCTTTCAGCTTAAATCAACATTCTTCCTTAGCCACACCCCCTTCAATCTAACATAATCTGTATTTTAGCCACACAAATTCCCCTTCAATCTAACATAATCTACATCATACCCAACCAGACTCTACCAAAGCTTCTTACATAAACAAGGTATCTAATCTAATCTAACTATCTAGACTGAATTTAACACAACCAATCTTAAAACCAACAGCAACTTAAAATCTAAAACTAAGAGAAGCAAATAAACTGAAACCTAACAGTCAAATTCATACAGAGCATCAAAATTCCCTATCAATTGACAGTGCAGGGCGAAACAAAATCCCTAAAATCTGCTCCCAATCGACAAAGGGCAAGTTTACCTCGAGCATTGAGGTCGTTGCGCTGAGCTTCAAGGCGCTGTAGATCGTGGCCCTTCTGACGAACATGGAGCTGCAATTCCTGTATCCGTTGCTGATAGTAGGAGCGAAGACCCTCGCTGCCACTAGCTCCGCCTACTTGCTGGCGGTGCTGCTTCAAATCCTCCGCCTGCCGAGTTTCTATCGCCGCCGAAGCCATTGTATCAGATAGATATTCACCGCCTATGGAATTCGAGGAGTAGATCGAATGGCTATTTGGCTTATCGTTTCCTCTTTCTCAAGTTATGTGAAGCTGCCCGAGTTTCGTCTTCAACTATAAACTAGTGTTTGGCTCTTTTATTATTATGATAAATTATGTAATTAATCTCAAATATTTCCAATCCAATAAGGTTTTTCTTATAATATTTCGAATCCTATAAGAACCCACCTAAACCAAATATCATACACCTTTTTTTTCCTCATGGGCCTTTACATCTTTTTGGGCCGTATGTAGTTGGCATAGTGAGAAATTTTGTAGGGAAATATGTCTACATACCTTTACTTCAAACTTTTTTTTTTTTTTAACAGCTAAAACATTTATTAATAACTCAATAATATGAGTATAAGGAATGCTCACATTACAAGAATTGAGTAAAATCCTTAGATTTGAATGCATGGTTGGGACAATATATTTTCTTATATACACGATCGCGGTTGGGTCGGGTGAGTGGCAGGTTAATGAAAAAAGTAATCCGCCTAAAATATAAGGAAAAATTAGCCGGCGGGTGTGGGTAAAAGGCGACAGTTCGGGTGGGCAACTTTTTTACACAGCCCTAATTTAAGAAATCAAACCCTGTCTCACACACTCTCTGTAACGTGAGCATTCAACTCACATGAAATCCAACTAATCTTTTCATCTCCAACAATCAAACTCTATCATGCGCAAATTTATTTTTCCGTTAAATATCCTTAATTAATTACTATAATAACATCAAATAAAAATCGAAAAACTACAATAATTGGAATGAAAGAAATACAATACTTGAGAATAGTCCTTTTAAGAATTTGTAATATTTTTGTATTTATTGCAAGTGTGTTTTTTATTGTAGAAATATTTTAAATTTTAAACGTCGTTTTTTTATATTACATGGAAAAAAATTCAAAAAAAGTACCTTAAGTTGTATCATTACTGAAAAAGTCGCTTTATTTTGTAATAGTCAGATTTTAGTGCTTATATTTTCATTTGTCAATTTGAGTCTTTCGGTCAAAATTAATGAAGCCATTAATTTTAATGAGAAAAATCCAAAAAGATCTTTAAGTTATTACATTCTTGAAAAATATCTTATTTTGTATTAGTCATTTTGGTCTTATATTTTCGTTTCTGATAATAACATGACTTGGTCGCTTTTTAAATTTTATACATTACATGAAATTTTACAAGTACTTTTTTTTTTTCCATATATGTAATATATCACTTCAAAAAATGAAAAGGTGAAAGATAATGAAAAGAAAAAAGAATAAAACCAAAACAAAATAAAGTGTAACGACCGTATACTCGATCAGTCAAATGGCTGAATAGGTGCGATTCTGAATGGACAAATTTCATCGTCTTGTTGAAGCTTGAAACTTTAAGGTGTTTCATAAAGTGTCTGACAATTAAAAGAAATTTAAAAATTAAAAACTAAAAAAAATGCGAATGTCCATCGCACCAGTGTGATAGGTTCACGGTGTGTGTGTGGGGCCATCACACCTCATTGTAGATGTTATTAATGATACTATTTATCTATATACAACACATGCCATTATATTTCGGTGTTTGGCACCGGATCTACTCTTGATGATTGTCAACGCCAAGCACCTGCTCTCAATGTCGCTTATCATGGCGGTAACGGGCACTAAGACGGCCTGCATTGCAGGCCGTCACCTGCAGCTGACGCGCCAGCTGCCTCCCCCGTCAGCCACTGACGGGGAGTGGCTGCTGCCATGTGTCATTATTATTATTATTTTTTTTTTAAAAATCCGTTTAAATTTCAAACGGTTATAACTTTCAAAATAAAAATGCAAAAAATAAATAAAAATCACCAACGACTTTATTTTTTCGAGATCTATAAAATGAGATCGTCTTGTTATATTTGGATCATCCATCTCCAACTCCTCTTTCTCTTAATTAAACAAAAAACTCTCTTGACTCCAAAACACAACCATCTCCACTTCAATTTTAAGCGACATGAGCGGAAACTTGTTCACTCGGAAACTCGAGGTGGATGCAAGAAAACACCAAGCCTCAGCGTGCATGAAAAAGCTTAACAAAACACCTCTCCTGACCCGTAGAAGCTTTGTTCGCCTTTGTTCAAAGCTCGTCTGAAGACCCTACACTCAAAATTACCATTCTCAATCTCACAAACACCAATGTTTCATAAGCACCACCGGAAGTTGTTCTGAGGCCGACTGAAATTCAACCGATGCGGAGGCGTGGGAAAGGGAAAGCGAAACACGGAAGGAGGACGACGATAAAGGCGAAGGGCGTGGCTCACCTACAACACGAATGAGGACTTGGTTCTCATCTCTTGTTACATGCGTTAAGCGCAAATCCGATCATTAGCACGAATCGGTATGCAAGTTTGTTCGAAAGTCGAGGAGAAGTTCGAGGGCGTGCGGAGAGATGGGAGGATGTCGGTTTGGAAAAAAGCGAGTCATGATTCCGCCGTCTCGATTAAGCGGATGAGAGATGACATTAATTGGTGGGTGATTTGTGTGGATCGTGCTACTAGGGTTGTCGGCGATGAATGGCTACAATGAAGCGATATGGCCCAAACGACCGAATTCTACAAAGAGAAGTCGGTTGTAATGCGATTCAACCTATTCAGCGGTGGGATGCCGTGAAGCGGTACCCAGTGGGAAGCGAGGATGAACTTGGAGGAAACATCTGAAGGCGCAACAACTCCGAGGGTTGATGTTCTAGTTGATGATGACCAACCAATGGCATCAGCAGGTGCTAGTAGTGGGAGCAAGCGCCCCAGTGAGGACAGTGTCAGTGTCACGCCTAGCAAACGTCCTATGTACCCCATGTGATTGACGGAGTTCGTATCCGACGAGCACAATCAACAATAAACTCTATCCCGGAATACATGAACTTTTCACGGCAAATGCACAGTAGGTGCACGCATGAAGAACTCCAAAGGGACTTGATGGAACATATTTGGAGAATCGTTGGCCAGTGAAGATTGAGCGTCCAATCGTGTAGTGTATGTTTGTTTGTTTAATCGTTCGTGTGTTGTTTGTTTGTTGCATTTAATTTAGTTTTAAATTTTCAGCGGTTTGTTTTAATATATTCCTTCCAATTGCCCAATAAATTATAAAACGTTTTTAAAAAATTCAATTTTAATAATTTAAAATTATAAAAAATATTAAAATATTTTAAATATTTAAAAAAAAAAAAAAAAAATTCGAAATTCCGTGACGGCTCCGTGACGCGTCTTAAATCTCTGAAAATCTGCGTCGCGGATCTCGTCACGGGCGGTGTGGCGTCTTAAACCGTCACCCAATGCGGTAGTCTATCTGAGTACTATGTAGATATTGCTTTGCTTTTCTTTGTTTTGGGCAAATCAGTTCATGCAACATGATCAAGATACATGCAACGTAATTACTAGTAAGGTTACGATAAGAGTATCTCCTGGAGGTTTGTTAAACATGAACGACACCACTGGTAAAATCCTCTTTTCCAGAGAACGAATTTGTCCACCAGGTCGACCCACGAGTTCCAAACATCACTAAGTTAAAGTTCTAACTTCTAAATAACCAGGAGTTACAAATCCATCATTAATGAAGTGGAGTATATGCAAAGGCTCCACATAAAGCACAACTATCCTACCGAGACGAGATCCACAGCCTCAGGTACTCATTTCCAATTTTCCGTCTTGGTATTGTAAAAATGTGGACAGGTAAACAATGCAGGTCAGCCATACACATTACACTGGGCATAAATAATTCAAACTCTCAAACAGACTAATAACTTAAAAAAAGAAAAATATTGGAGCCAACACACAAAAATGGAAAACCCAAAAGGGGGAGCTAGGACTTGGGGCTCTACCCTTTCGACTGATATACAAGGGAAGGTAGAAATAATGAAAGAAGGGTGGCCATTTAACAACAACTAACTCTACCTACATAAATGATGACAATGCATCCTATTGTTTCTGCAAATCTGGTCTTAATAAGAGCCTACTAATAAACGGTGCTACCGCTGCAAGCAATGCCTTCGGACACTCCTCGTGCGGAAGATGGCCACAACCAGAAATTGCTACCAGCCTCTGAAACACAATGTAAATAGATAATATAAGGTGGCCAATTAGAAAATTTTCTCTTGATGCAAACAAGTGTAGCTCAAGTAACAGTCTTTGCAGGTGCAAGTTGTCGAAGAAATAAATCAATTGCACCAACAATCTGCCAAAACCTCAGTTTCCATAATCAACCATAAGCACTCATGTTTACATAAATTGCCCACACTTGAGCGAAATATAATCCTATAATGTGATTTTGCAAGTTTGGAATTCATGGATGCAAATCAACAAATAAATTGAAGGAAAGTTGAGAGCAAATAACTTACAGAATTTACAAGCTTAGCGGCCATAGTCTGAACGGATTTTAAAGGGACAACGGCATCCTCAGCCCCAGTGATAACTAAAACAGGCAATGTTTCAATAGCTTTCAGCAACAATGTGGCATTCTGCGGTGACAGAACTGTTTCATATGATAATTTTCCAATTTCATGAACTGCCTCGTCCCAGCCTTCTACATGTAAGGGAGCCTGCATCATCAAGACCAAAATAAGTAGAATTTTAATATTACATGAATCTAAACAGCAGGGCAATGATCTGCGATGGTCACTTATAGAAGTTCAATCAACAAGCAAAATCCTAAATGAATGCTTTTGCCTGTCTTTTGGTGTATAAATTATACCAACACAAAACCAAAGCATAAAAAGAAGCAAAAGAAAGAGAAAGGACTGCTGAACAAGTAGAAATTACTATAACCAACAATGCAAGATGTTTGTACAGCATAAGATCTATCATAGAAATGTACCAACATATGAAGTTGTACTTGCAATATTAGATACAGGCAAAAAGAATACCTTATACAGGTTCAAGACTTCAGTATTTAGTTTGGTTGCATCATACCAAGCACGCCGATTCACGACTTGAGTAATTTCAGTACGAAGTAGAGGCCGTACCAAGTGCTTTTTCCCGAGAGATGTTCGCAACAAAATTCTTGCAAAGGCGGGACCAACTCTCTTGACAAGCTTACATTCAATGTCGACACCCTTTACTTCAACCTGAGACAAGAGAATAGTAATTTTTAAAGTTTGCAATGTCGTTATTTAAACTAAAAAGAAGCTCAGATTTTCCACTCCAGTATGATAACTAATCAAATTGCGCCAAAAATTCTCTAAAAGGTATTTCCATTTAGCAATAGCATTCTATGATGCAGAAACTCTACAACACCAGTAAACAGAACTAAGTTGAAACATATATCAATGTCCAGCAAGCATTAAGATCCAGATTCTTCAATTCAAATATCAACTGGTAGGCTGGTATTAAACTATTACTACTTGCTAAAGCATTGTAATCAATTTACAGCAGCAGCTGAACTCACATTTATCGAATTCACTGATGACTGAACCTTTTGTGCAGCCTTCAGAGCAAGAAGTCCTCCATCATCATGCCCAACAAAGACTACCGAGGAAAACCCCATTTCCAAACAAAAGGAAAGAAGCAGGTCTACCTGAAAAACCAAACCCAATCAACTACTGAAACAGAGTCCAAGTAAAACAGTAAAAGAGGACTTCCCAAATTGGAACTCTCCTCTAAAAAATTGAGGTAACACAAACGAAAGTTTAAAGTTTGTCAGTGTTCAGCACTACACCCTTCACAGCTCAACCATACTCTCTAAAGATACAGAATTTCACGAATTTGCTAGGAAAGAAGCATCCAATACTAAATATGCCCCTATCAGGTTAATAAATCAAAAGTATTCACATTAAAAGAATTGTGTAGAATCTATATCAGACAGCAAGCGTCTTTATCATGGCCGCTCAGTTTAGTAATGTGAATTTGTAATATTTGAATTCAGTATATTCTGTTATATGTCATTTGCATGCATTTGTGACATTTCACGTGCCTGATCTGTCAGTTTCAGTATATTCAATAAGTCAAAGATCCAAATGATCAAACACATTGAGAAGTTAAAGCGTGTGTAGGTCTAGAATATACTAAAAGTGAATTTCCACAGTATATGACAACAACTCAGATTTCCAATTCAGCAACAATCAAATTTATCATGAGAAATCACCTGACTGTCAAGCTTGTAAGGATTACATGATTGATTTTCCTCCCAGTCCTTCTGCCTTGGCCTAGATGTCAAACCCCACCCAGGCCTATCAAAAGCAACAACAGTACATCCAACTTGTGTAGCCAGAAAACCCATTACTTTTCTCCATGAAAAAACTCCACCCCCAAAGCCATGAACTAGAACTATTGCAAATTGTTCATTTGTTGGAGATCCCAAATTGCTCAGTTCAGCCTCTTCACATGATTCGTTTAAGCTCACAATAGGAATATATTCTGACACGGGGGAGGTCGGAGTACTGGCCAAAAGGGGAGTATAGAGAGGCGAGATGTTGCTACAAAAATTGTTATTCAAGCTCCTGTGAATATGATATTGGTTTTTCTGGGAAATGCCCAACGATGGAGTGTCAAAAAGGTTTGTGGAGGACAAAGAACGGGAAGGCAGTGTGGGCATGTTGAGCTTGTAGTGAACTGTTAATCCTCGGCAGGACATGAATAAACTATCTATGTCAGCAAGTAAACTAACTGGAAGTTCCCCATCATGTTCCACTCCTGATGCTTTTCTCTTAATCTCACTGACACTTCTGAAAGATTTACCAGCAGATGGAGTGGGTGATCGTGGAACCTTCTGGTAACTAGGGAAAATTATCTTGCACGACAGAACCTGATTACAGAATAACAATATTAGCAGAGACCTTAAATAGACTATATATAGGAGATGCACCTTATCTAATGCGCAAGGGTAGTTTATAACAATTTAATGTAATTATCAAGTAACGCCTCTTACAAGATGGCACTTGGTAGTTGGTATAAACCCACACTATGCAATTTCTGCCAAATACCACGCTACAAATACCACACCAAATTTAAAAACTGGCCTAAATTTTTTATTATTTGAACGGAAAGAAAAGAGTTGTTTGCATAGAACAGTTAAAAGCACCACATGACTCTGGCGCATATGTGAAACATGATGATTCAGCACATAAACAAGAACAAGACAAATATAGAGAAAGAAAATTGTAGGTGTTTTGAAGCGTAATATATGAACTGTGCATTCTCCATGATTGCACTTTGATAGATTAAAATTGCAAATATATGAACTACTAGTTGCTAGGTTCAAATCTATACGCATGAAGAAAAATGAAAAATCACGAGGTCAAGCTGAATACTAAAAATTTCGTTAACTTACAGCTTCCGGGTCACCGCGGTGGAAAATGAGTTTCCGGCGTGCTTTGCAGCTTGTACGATATGCCACAACAATATGTCCTAGAGCAAATACAACAGACGAGAGAAACAATACAGGCATTCCCCAGGATTTCTTCAGATGCAGCCTCTTCTTTGACAGTGAAATCGAACCTTCGGCCTCGAGTTGAGAATTGACAGTGAAAACACAGGCCTTGACAGAAAGAATAAGTATCGAAACAATGGAGGAGACTGTTACAGTTCCTAAATAGGGCCCATGCGACAATGCCGGAGCATCACACATGATGTACACAGCTGTTCATTCACCAAACAAACCAAAAATTAGTTGCTAGAGTTAAACAACAGATCAACAAACAGCCAAATTTTGTCAAGCAATTATTAACACTCATGCCAAAACTCAACCATCACATTTTATAATCCGATCAATTCATCATTCAGAAACATTTCCTTAAAACGTTAGCTATCTATGAAAAAACATGTAATCCTACTCTCCAGCAGCACACAATCCAAGCTCATAAAAATAAGTCTGACACTATTTATCAGTATAAGCATTAATTAATGAATAATTCCATAAAGAGAAAGAAAACACGAAACGTACAGGTAATAATGAGAGATCTGACAATAGAAACGAGAGGAATGTCCACGAGCGAGCTCTTAAACGCGTATCTCCGCAAATGCTCTCTAAAACTGTAACATCTGACACAAGTAAAGCTAGAAATGAGCAAGCACGGCAAAACGGCGTCGCATATCGCCACCACAACCGGAAGAGCCACGACGAGCAGAGACGCCAGCATCGCCACCATGAAATAAACCGTCCTGACGCCTCTCCGCAACTTCTCCCACCACCAACCGCCGTTCACCATCCCCATTGCGGTTGAATTAGGTCAAAAGGTAAATGCCAGATCGGAGCAAAATCAAAACCCTACACGCAGGAGACGGCGTCGTATTGGCCATCCCCCGGCGTCAAATTCACAAGCGGAAATTCCGGTTTACCACCAGAAACGACAGCTAGAGGTCAATTTGTGCATACGAGTTCTGAGAATCCAGTTTTTTTCCTCGAATTTTGTAATTTTGGAAATGAAGGGAGAACAGACAAGGAATCTTCTTCTTCTTTCTTCTCTCTTGGTTGTATTTTTTGGTGTATCTGTGTGTGTGAGAGAGAGAGAGAGAATGAGTGTGAATGCGTTGTGAATTTTCAAAATTACCAATTAAAGGCTGTTTCTTGAATTTTCCGATTTCTCCCCTCAAAAGCGCTGTATTTTTTTATTTATTTTCTTACTATGAATTCATGATCAGTTGAATCAGATCCTAGTTATTGTTTTCGCCGGCTAAACAAAGTCTGAACTGGCGGTTGGATATTTGCAAAACTGCTCTCTATTGATTTGGGGATTAAATTGTAATCTTAGAAAATTGTAAATTCTGAGTTCAAGCAGTGCGTAAATATTCCTATAGTATCATACGTATGACTCTTGCGAGTAAGAGGGTGTAACAAACTTATATGGAAAAAAACATGTACAAGTTTAGCTAACCACGAGTTTAAACATTACAGAAGCATATAAACTCACGAGTTTGAATAACCATTTCAGTTCAAATTCACCGGTCAAAACCTTATTCGAACCTAAAATCATATATTAGGTTGACCTCACATTTAAAAGAAACAATTATAATCTCTAGCTATAAATCTGTCCATGCATAAGATGTTTATAGTGATGTTAAACGAACCGAGCTCAAAATAAGTAAAAAAATGGGTTCGAACTCGAAAAGTTAATGAGCCTTGTCGGGTCTTAACGAGCCTTATCCATTAAAAATATTAAAAATAAGTATAAAAATATATATTTATTAAAATAATGAGCATTAACGAGCTTTATCGAGCCGAACTCGGTTAGATTAGATAACAAGTACAAAATGAAGCTTCGAGCTAGTTTACCTTATCGGCGGTAGAAGCTCGAGCCTTAACGAGTCGAGCCCTCGTTAAGGCTCGACTCGTGTAACAACTCTAGATGCGTACAGGAGTATTTTGTTTGAGGGGTAATTCATGGGTCTCATTGACCAATTACTTCCCCCGGTTCAGATTCTTAAGCTCTCACTTTCTAACTAATTAAGGAAGCGGTAATTAAAAAAATAGTTTGTAAAAGGTGCTATATTGGTAAAGTTTTCATTTATGGTTTAGTAATTTTGTAATAGAACCTCGAATAGAAATTTATTAATGGAACAGAATCACGTATGGAGTACCATGTTTCATTGCAAAATTGAAATCCGAAATGAAAAGGTAATTGGATTGTTTACAATTACCATGGTAGTTGTAATATGACCGGGCTGCACTACAATTACCCTTTGAAAAATCCACTAATGAATTGAATTTTTCAAAAGAGGTAATTGGGCTCCTTGCAAAAAGTTCACATTTTCCTTCCTTAAAAATCAATCTCCACAATAACCAAACAGGTATTTGAGTTTGAAATACTGCGTTTCACTTTGCAGCCAACAGGGTGGTTGGTTCAAAAAACCTTACAGTTATCTTGTTTCGGTCCATTTTAAATTACCTATCGATATATTACCCACTCCAAAATCCAAATCACCTTTTTACATCCAAAATGTAACGTCTCATCCCCTTGTTTAAGGTATACTGCAACGGTAAGTATACACAAGAGGCAATCGTATAGCGATATATATTTACGGTGAGCATACATGTATATAATATGAGGCCACACTACAAAATTATGGGTATTACCAATCAACTTTTACCAACAAATTGAGTTAGTTGGATTGCATTCCATATTTACAAGAAAGAGTTTGTTGGTAAAACTAACTTCCTGGGTAAAACAACTTTTCTCTAACTCCCAATGAATTTTCGTTGGTAATATGTTTTACCCGAGACAACATCCTTGGTATTGGGAATTTCTTGGGAAAAATAACTCCCAACAGACTCATGGTTGGTATTAATTTATTACCAAGGACCCACTCCAATGAGCATTTGTTGGTAAAACACGTATACGTAAACAAAAATGTTTCCCCTCCACCGTAAAATATTTCCTTCCACCATGAGATTTGCTGACCTATGTTTTTCCCTCCATTTTTACTCAAAAAAAAGTTTTGTCCTCCATAAAAATGCAATATATACTTTTGGATACGGATGAACATGAATGGAGTTCTTTTCGAGTAGCTCGAGAACGATTTGAAAAAAAAAACACAATTAAATGCGAGTTAGGATTAAATTATAGCTCGATAAAATTTCTAGCGATCGAGGTCAATCACTAGGAAGCACGACACATCACACAAGTAGTATTATTTGTTAATAATTATACAAATGACTCTATAAATAAATAAACCATATACTCTTTGCATCCCTGAGAACTTCATACATTAGAGTTGTCGCGTAATTTTATGTTAAAAACTAAAATAATGTCAAGACATTAAAAATTGGGGAAAAAATGTACTTTTAGTAGCAAAATGCTTTAATAAAAAAAAACTCGCGAGCCAAGCTCGAATATATTTTTTCTTTCGAGTCGAGATCGAGTTTGAATTGTGCAGCTCCAATCTAACTCGAGTTCGAACTTACGTAAAATCATCCTTAACAATCTAGACACACCTCGGATTACCTAGATTTGGAGAAGTGAAAATGTAATAAAAGTAATTACAAATTCTAGTAAATGTATAAAATACTTACTATAGTGACAATCAAAAGCAGCATTAAAAATTTGGTTTCTAGAACAATACTCTTCTTCTCGACTTGTTAGATATAATATACTTTACCAACGGATTTTGGTGGGTAATACTAGTAAGATAAATTAGTTTAAAAATAATTTCAATGGAAAATCCGCTGGTAATATAATTATAACATCTTTACCAATAAAAATTGGTTGGTAATTTTGCAGCATCTATTTAAGTAGGACTCAACTCAGACTCACAAAACCACACAGATTCATCTCTTCTTATCTCAAGCAAAACAGAAAAACCATCTATCTTCTCCTCTCCATTTCAATTTTATGTTCCTTTATGAGCATTCTTCATCATCTTTTCGGTAAGTATTATTTTCCTTTACTCATTTAGTGGTGTATACCATTTGTTCACATAATATTTTATTTTACATTTTAATCGACTATGATAGATCTCTCTCTACCCTTGTGTTTGCTATGTGGCAGGTATAATGGTGAGCTTACATTATGAGATACGAGATGGAGTTAAATTACATTTTTTTTTTCCTTTCTTTTGTTTTTTGTCTTCAATTGTGTACAACTTATTATGATTGTTGTTTGAATATTGGTTTCCTCGAGTAGAGGATAGTTGACATCATTTTCAAGTGTAATTTAGATTATTATGTTGAATGACAATGTAAATGTTGTTAGTCAACAACTTATAATCAATAAAACAAATTCTTTCTACTTTATTTTATTTATTATGTATGAATAATGGTGTATATTTCTTACTCTTACTATTACTATTGATCTATTGAGTTTCATGTAATATTTCTCAGGAATTCATTTTCCTAATTCACGCATGATCAAGAGAATCAATTTCTGTAAATATTACAGAAACTTTTGAATTTTTTTTTTAATTTTGTAAATTAATATCACCAACGGATTACTTATCAGTGGTGTTACGTTCTTTACCAACGCATTTTCCCATGGTAATACTTTTATACCCATGGATATGTCATTAGTATACGAAACTTTTATCAAGGAAATGATTGTTGGTAATGAGTTGTATTAGCAATGGATACTGTAAGAAATAAAGGACCTGAACTTTGTTACTATACTGATACACACCTGTGTATAGCAATGTTGCTATCACAGTGAGTGTCACAGTGACAAGAAAAATCAAATGCACAGCAGAATTAAGTAACAATAACAACAAACAAGATGTTTCTTTCTAGTAGGTATATAAATATACCTACTGCGCCTAAAACAAATATCCACTATAATAATGAGGATTTACAAAACTAGGTTTAAACTCTTCAATGAGAAAAGATCAAACACTAGAACTAGTCGGAATGAATTATTCCAAAGCACCTGAACTAGACACTTCAAAGACTAGTAAAAATATGAGAAGATTACAACTATTGATTGTGAATCTTAAATCTCTAAAATCCGTAATCTTCTTCATCACTTGATCTGGTATTTATAATACTTCAATTTGACACCGATACGCAGAATCAAGTCTTCATCTTTATCCTTATCTTCAAGAGTCCAAATCATTCAATCTTCTAAGAGTCCATAAGATATTGACTTCCAAGAGTCTCTTGTATCTTGTCTTCTAAGACTCCATGGCTTTCTTGAATATAAGTCGCTTCTTACCTGAAACCAAACAATCACAAACATGGAACTAGGTTAACGTTAGTGAAAAAGTCAATTATTAATTAAGTCCTTCAAAGTGCATAATTTACGGGTGAGGTATTATAGTCATTATTCTTTTATGATCATAGCAATGTTGCTACAACAATGACTTAAACAGTTGCACTTTCATTCTTCCCCTTAATGCCTTTCTTCACAACACCTAGTGACATGTTACACAGAAGAAACATAACACAAATACTTCACATTAATTAAAAGAAAGACCACAATACAAAGAGGGAAACAAAATAATCAGGAAGACATTTTTTTTTAAAATAGTACAATAAACTAGGACACTAAATGAACCTTTGGAACACAAAAGATTCACCCCTTCCTTCTTCTTCAAACTAAACTCCCCCTTGTTGTGAGGAAAGGAGGGAAACTAGAGTCTGACGTTCCGCCATAAGCTCCTTAAGCTGATCATCAATGTGCAGAATCTGATCCATAAGCATTTGGTCAGCTTGATTGAGTGGTATTTGAAGCCTGGTATGGTAGCGATGTGATATGATGCGAAGCGGAATGTTAGGCGATGTCCAAGGAAGGTCTTGAACTACGTGGAGTTAAGCGATCGATGAGACCATGTTGTCTGATTGAAATGGAGCCACTAAGATTTCTCCTGCAGCGGGAGCAAAGTTTTGAGCACTGATGTACCCAAAGATGAGGGAAGGATACATCAAATTTCCTACAACTCCTTTCACACCAAAGAAGTCAGATGTTGAAAAATCCGCTGACCCATATTCACAGGAAGACCCAACTTTAATTTGTAGAGAAGTGTTTCAACAGCTTGGGCAATGGAATCCATGGTAGAGAAAAAGTAACAAGAATCGAATATGAAATAGAAGAGAAGAAAGCGAAAATCAAGAGAAAGGTAGAAGAAATACGGAGAGAGACACGGTATAAAAAGAAGGCTGACCTTAAAGAGGAAGATGAAGAGTCCACAATTAAGCAACACCATCATTCTTGTGGGAAGTTGAAGAGTCCATACTTTATGTAACATTAGATACAATGTTTTTATGGCTGTGAGACCGAGGACTTAGGTGTTTGGCTTAGAGTGTAACTAAGCAGGGAAGTTTGAATCTGGATAAAAGCGCTTCAAGTATCCAAAGCTAAAAGAATCTGAAAAAACATGATCGAACAAAGACACTTAGGTGTCACGATAAGTCGAAATTATAGCACTTGGAGAGAAACAAGTATCCAAAAGTTCCGAAAGACATAAACTCTCAAAAATACCAAGTCATAATAGATAATTAAACTTAAGAAAACTCCTGGTATCATTTTAGAGGTCGAACAGAACAGATTCCCAAGACTCATTGTTGGACCAACAGTTACTCCAACACCCTTTCCCACAAGAAGAACAACACGGACCAAATAAATCTCCCCCTTAAGGCAAACTCCTAAAAACTCTTAAAACATGCACTATCTATCATGACCAAATATACTATCGACCTGACACCCCAAAACAACATCAAGAAAGATATGTAACCAAGCTCCCATCGTACTCCTCTTTGTAAATTAAAATTAAAACAAAGCAACTGACTAGTTGAGGCCTCTATTAAGTAGCTATTAGGGGGTGACTAAAAGTCGTGAACCATGTCGAATAATTGGAGCAGCATGAATCCGTCCAAAGCTAAGCTTATGCGAGTGAAAGCGGAACCGCGACTTTTAACATATGGTAGAATAGCTTAAGCAGGCGAGTGCTAAAATGATTCAATGTAGGCTTAGAGAATCGAGGGACTTATATAAGTCGTATGCAACTCATAGCATCACTCAACAAAACATTAGCCCCCATTGGGCTCTTCTTGGTTGGACATCATTGGGCTCTTTTGTGGCCACCATTGGGCTCTTTTTAGTTGCTTTCACAATATGACAAGATTTAGAGGAGTTAGTCAGGAAGACAAAGAAAACAAGGTTCTCAAGACATTGAAAGAGAAGAGGCGTGATGAACGGTCATAACAAATGCATGTACTTAGACAAACACAAAACACACAAGAAAAAAGACAAGATGCGACGAAGACACACATCACAAGCATATGCAACCTTGTTGATCTGTGATGTTAAGATAACGATGGCGATAACGATGTACCTAATGAATGCACAGGCCAAGAGCCCTTCTTAGACTAAAGAATCTCTCGGAATCCAAGGGTTTGGTAAATATGTCTGCAAGTTGATTGTTGGTGGCTATATGCTGGATGTCAACAACTTGTAGATTAACCAAGTCTCTAAGGAAGTGATGCCTAATATATATATGCTTAGTGCGTGAGTGTTGAACCGGATTCTTAGATATGTTGATGGCACTAAGGTTATCACAAAACATAAGTAAAGTGTCACTCATAAGACCATAATCATGCAATATATTTTTTAACCAGATTAAGCGGGTGATCTGACTACATGACAACATACTCGAGACTGTTTGTGACAAGGAAACCTGATTACATTTCTTGCTATACCATGATACAGATTTTCCCTAAGTAAAAACATCCACCACTAGTGGATTTTCGATCATCTACATCTCCTTGATCGAATCCTTTGAACCCGATGAGATTAGTGTCGGTTTCCTTTGTGTACCATAAGCTAAACTAGCGATTACGATATGTATTTAAGGATGCGTTTAGCTGCGAGATAGGTGAGTAGTTGAGGATTGGATTGATACGCTTTACACATCTGAAGAACATTATATACGGTCGTGGCGAGATAAATCTGAGCGCCTATCATGAATCATGTAGTGTTGGATCCTTATTGCATCCTTGTTGTATCAAGCTTGGCGCAACATCACATTCTGGAGTTTCAATGTGGAGGACATAGGAGAAGAACTTGTCTTGGAACCATCGGACGAATCTCTTGACTAAATTACGTGCATACTTTTCACGAGGCGAGGAGCGGACTTGCTTTGCTTGATTTGCAATCGAAGGAAGAAATTAAGCTCTCGATCATACTCATTTGGAATGTACACGACATGGCTCTCGAACAACCACTATCAAAATACCACATGGTCTTTTGCTTTGCATAATCTGACAACCTGACATTACATCTCAGTTGGTTTTAGGTATCAAACTTGCTTACTTTTACCCTTAGTTGAAGTATGTTTAGTCGATGTTGATTTCCTTTGTTGTAGCAGTTGTAACAACATTGGTGATTTTCAATGTCGGTGCTTTCCCTTTTAAATATAGAAAACAAAATGGTTTCTTATGCCCTGGTTTAAAGCAAAACTGACACACAAACATTTTCTTGATTTTCTTTTTCTTGCTACTTTCTTTCACAAACTTAGGAGCATCTTTCAAAAATTTAAAAGATTTAGTTTTGTGATTAGCTTTTTCAGAGTCAAGAGTGGTTGTAGGTGAGTTTGGATAACCAAGACCAGTAGTACCATCATTACCTCGTCCAAGTACGTTACAGAGATTAGAAGTACCTGAGTTCCATTTTGCAAATATTGCTTCAGTAGCATCCAATTTGTTGGTCAAGGTATGTATCTCAACATCCTTTTTTGTCAACATCACTTCTAGACGAACAACAGTGTCCTTGAGACTTTGATTCTCTTTCTCCATAGGTCTAAGAACTTTCTTCATGTCTCTTAATTTATGTAGTATTCCTTCATACATCCTTTGAAGTTCCTCAACCAATTGCTCTTGGCTAGATTCTTCCTCAAAGGGGTAATCTGCATGAAGATCAAGAGAACCATGCAAGCATCGAAAATTCGTATCAGTGTTGCTTACCATTTCTTTGTAGTTGACTCTTGCTTTCCTCCTCAATTGCATGCCATCACTCACTTCACCAATCACTTGGGAAAGGGGGGAGGGGGTGCAATTTGCGAATCTTTGCTGGAGGATCTCTTTTGACATTGTCCGATTAAGGGTAGCTCTTACGATTCATAGTCATCAACTTACATGCATTGACATCACTATCTTACGAGGCGGGTGTCGACCCGGTGTTGCATCGGTATTGCGAGGAGCAGTTGGACAGCTTTTGACAACATTCTCAAATCTGTGGTGCAATACTCTGTATTGACATTTCAAAACACATGTAAGGTTTCCCATCATTACTCGAGACCCTCCTGATGACTTTGTAAGGTTTTCCAAGCATCCTTTGCCGTTTCACGGTTTTGAATAATTCTACACATGTGCATATCAATATGGCGAATATTGCATTGAGAGCTTTCTCATTGTAGGAAGATTCCTTCTTTTCATCATCTGTCCATTGACTTTTTGGTTTGATTATCACATCACCATTAGCATCAGGTGCTGATTGTGGAATCTTATAACCATCCACCACAGTTTTCCAAGCACAAATATCAATTGATTTGATATGTGTTCTTAGTCTCATTTTCCAATAGGAATAATTTGAACCATATAAAATGGGCAACTTATCCGCATTTGGATTGAAAGAATTCATTTCAAGAAGTAACAATGTCCAATACACCTATAAATTAGGTGCATGGCTCTTGATGCCAATTGAAAGAAATAAAGGACCTGAACTTTATTACTATACTGATACACACCTGTGTATAGCAATGTTGCTATCACAGTGAGTGCCTGATGTGAAACAATCAAATGCAGTGAATTAAGTAAACAATAACAGCAAACAAGATGTTTCTTTCTAGTAGGTATATATACCTACTGCGCCCAAGGCAAATATCCACTATTAATAATGAGGATTTACAAAATTAGGTTTAAACTCTTCAATGAGAAAAGATCAAACACTAGAACTAGTCGGAATGAATTATTCCAAAGCACCTGAACTAGACACTTCAAAGACTAGTAAAAATATGAGAAGATTACAACTATTGATTGTGAATCTTAAATCTCTAAAATCCGTAATCTTCTTCATCACTTGATCTGGTATTTATAATACTTCAATTTGACACGATCTTGAGAATCAAGTCTTCATCTTTATCCTTATCTTCAAGAGTCCAAATCATTCAATCTTCTAAGAGTCCATAAGATATTGACTTCCAAGAGTCTCTTGTATCTTGTCTTCTAAGACTCCATGGCTTTCTTGAATATAAGTCGCTTCTTACCTGAAACCAAACAATCACAAACATGGAACTA
This sequence comes from Plantago major, assembly GCA_026545765.1. Classification (NCBI taxonomy): domain Eukaryota; kingdom Viridiplantae; phylum Streptophyta; class Magnoliopsida; order Lamiales; family Plantaginaceae; genus Plantago; species Plantago major. The sequence continues at coordinate 35,096,562 of CM048839.1, forward strand.
GGTTAACGTTAGTGAAAAAGGCAATTATTAATTAAGTCCTTCAAAGTGAATAATTTACGGTTGAGGGTATTATAGTCATTATTCTTTGCCTTGATCATAGCAATGTTGCTACAACAATGACTTAAACAGCTGCATTTTCAGATACCAATTTTGTTGGTAATAACTATTACCCACGAGACATACACCAATGGAATTTTACCTAGGATATTTCCTTGGTAATAGTGTTTTACTGCAGTTCAATATTTTCCAACCAAATTTTTTGTTTCTGCTTCCCCATATTCTTGTAGTGAGGCGAAACTTATGGGGACACCATAATCATGACTGAATGTTTAAAGTGATTCTAACTAAAGCCAATATAAGAGCATCAAAGGAATGATCATGAAATGATGTTTAAAGTGAATCTAGCTAAAGTAAATAAAATATTTTGGAAAAGAATGTTCCTGATGAATGTCAATGAATGAATACTCAAGTGATGAATAAGACAAATTCTAAAGAATGAACGAATGTCGTGATTGATGTATGAATGTTTTTGATTGTATGTTATGAAGCATGATTAATTCTTTTATACTGATGTTATTATGCATGCACAATGTGATTTTTAGGGAACAAAAGTGCTTATGTGTCGTGTTTTTTGTATTACTTGCTTGCAAGTGCAAGTAGATACTCACCCTTACCCTATTAAGCCTCATGTAATTCAAGAGATGAAGTGATGGAGACCAAGTTTGACATTGATTTAGTACACCCATGATTTCAAGTTTCAAATTGTAAGTTACTTCCGATGCAAGAGTTAAGGTTTTTAATAATTGAATGTTATTTATTATCCTTAACTCTACGTTTGTCGAGTGCGAATTAGTTTCAAAGGTTTGAATCGACCATAAATTTTGAAGTGTGCGCTCTTGAGCCTTAATGACACTTTGATAATTACTTATTTTTGTTAAGATAGTGGGGTGTTAAAGTTGTTATCAGAGCCCAAGGTTTTAAACGCAATACCTTAGACATTATTTTTAATGGACTTTTTTTTCAAACAAAATGTCAAGTTAAGGTTTTAGACGCACTGACACACTTTAAAATGCACCTCCCCCGCCATCATCTCGACTCCATGTTTTCTTCATTTCCATTGCACAATGATTTGCATGCACAGAGAGTTCTACACCGACTTAATTCCAAAATTAGGTAGTAACTGGGCATGGGCATTGTACATTTGAATTATTACATTTCAAAAATACACACGAGCGCCGAATATATGGTCTACTACTAATTTACCCTGGATAACATTTGAATGCTCGTGACACGGTTCATCGACATTCAAAGAATCGAAAAATTTCCATGAATCTTAATTCGCAAATTAACAAGGTGAACCATCCAGTAGTGCTGAACCGGTCCCACACACCAAAAACCCGGTCGAAAGTTGGTCCACCAACTCCAACCAACCAACAATGGTGGTTGGTAAAACCCACCATCATATAAACCTCCAATTCTCCAATCCCAAATCCCCAATTAAAAAATGGCATCATCACCACCAAATTTCTGGGGCAACACACCAGAATCCGAATACTACACCTCCCAATCAGTCCGCAACACCAAATCCCACTTCCAAACACCCCATGGCAAAATCTTCACCCAATCATTCCTCCCACTCGATTCGACCCAGCCGATCAAAGCGACTGTGTTCATGACCCACGGATACGGATCGGACTCCGGGTGGATGTTTCAGAAGATCTGCATGAGCTACGCCAATTGGGGGTACGCGGTTTTCGCCGCCGATCTGCTCGGACATGGGCGATCGGAGGGGATCCATGGGTACCTGGGGGATCTGAACAAGGTGGCTGAAGCATCGGTGAGTTGGTTTAAGAGTGTGAGGGTGAGTGAGGAGTATAAGGACTTGCCGGCGTTTTTGTTTGGGGAGTCGATGGGTGGATTGGCGACGCTGTTGATGTATTTTCAGACCAAAGAGGAGGACCTTTGGACTGGCTTGATTTTCTCTGCGCCATTGTTTGTTATTCCTCAAGATATGAAGCCGTCTAAGGTATTATTATTGTGCACTGATTTCAATTGTTTCAACTTTTTTTCTGCTACTTGTTTCTTTGTTTGCTCCGCTTTTTTTTTTTTTTTTTGTCTGTGCGGTTCAACGATGGTTTGTTTGGTAGTGAATGAAATAATACGTGTCGATAGATTTGATTAATGGACCTATGTTTTGTTATTAAAACGTTGTATTAGTGGTTTTCACAATAACATTCATTCATGATTTTTTTTGACACTGTAGGTCCGGATAATAACTTATACTATTAGATATTGATGTTTGAATGGAAATATACAATACACCGGATGTACAAACCTCTCTGCACTACAATATGGTTGTACCATCTGCATTTTATGTCTATTAAAACAAATAAAATATCAAGTGTCATGATGTGGGTTGGAGAATGCCAACATATATTATGTGTATAGCTAGCAAAACATGGATTCTCACTAAGAACTTGGTACAAATGTTTTCTATAGTGCAATTTGTATTCAATCACTAATGTTCTTAACTAAAACTTTGATTTTGCAAAAATATCATTAGCAGTAACTGTAAGATGTGAAATTTTCACACATAAAACATAATTGGTTTTATTTAGAACATAGCTTTACTTAACTATACCAGTCCAAGTTAAAACAACTGGGTAAACTTTTGAAATGCTTTTACATAATAACCATTGAGAGGTTGTTTGGTATAGAGTTGGTAAAACTAAATTGTATCGAAGTTTTTTTTTAATGAATAGCAACTAGAAAAATAAGAAAAGGTCTGACATACGTGATTCTTTTCGAAGAATTTGGAGAGTTTACTTAAAACACAAAGTCTAGATACGACATATGTTATCAACAAAATTATCCATGTTATTAATCAAAACGTCTATGTTGTTAACAAAATAAGTTTTGTTGTAATATGAAAAAATATCAATGATGAGAACATAGGTATTTTGATTAATAACATCGATAATTTTCTTGACAATATAGGTCATTTTCTAGATAAATTATCTAGAAACCGTCTCTCAGGAGACTCACTCAATATTATTAACTTCACTCCGTCTATTTTTTAAATTTCAAGATTTAGCAGTAATGTGTGTTCGGGGTTATATCCCTAAATATTTTACATTTTGATCTTATGTCAAAAGATCAAAGTGAGAGTTAGTGTAAGATATCACTAATATATTTGCTAATTTTTCTCTCTGTTCTTCATTTGTTAAGGTACATCTGTTCATGTACGGGTTACTCTTTGGATTAGCAGACACATGGGCTTCAATGCCAGACAACAAGATGGTCGGGAAGGCTATCAGAGACCCTGAGAAACTTAAGGTCATTGCCAGCAACCCAAGAAGATACACAGGGAAACCGAGAGTTGGAACAATGAGGGAGATAGCGAGGCAATGCGAGTATGTGCAGAACAATTTCAGCAAGGTCACAGCACCATTTCTGACAGTGCATGGGACCTCAGATGGCGTAACCTGCCCTTCAGGGTCGAAACTGTTGTACGAGAAGGCGAGCAGTGAGGACAAGACTCTGAAGATGTATGAAGGGATGTATCATTCTTTGATACAGGGCGAGCCTGATGAGAGTGTTGCTATTGTGTTGGGTGACATGAGAGCCTGGATTGATGAAAGAGTGGAGAAATATGGTTCAAAATGTAATGGCAATTGATGAATGAATGACTGAGTATAGAATTTGTTGCTTCAATCACCAAATTGGATCTACTGTTGCTTGCATGTTGTGAGTGGTCGGTCTAACTTATCTCCATCTTTTTATAATATAGTACTCCCACCGTCCGATGAATCTAGTCTGGTTTATTTCACTTTTTTTAAGAAATTCAATTGTTTATTGTTTGTTGTTGAAGAGAAATGATAAGGAATGAAGAAATTATGAGATATAAGATATATAATGATAAATAATTGAAAAAATAAGATAAATAATTGAGTTGGTGGAGTTAATGGGTGTACTTTTTTGCTATTTTTATAATCAGACTAGATTCATGAGAGAACTATAAAAGGAATACTAGACTAGATTAATGGGACGGAGGGAGTAATACTTGTAATAGCATAATTGCGTAACACAAAATACTGATTTGGGTTTTGGTGAGTGTTCACTTCTCTTGTTTCGGTTTTATCAGATTAATACAGTATTGAAAATTATTTACTTGTGTCCGTGGAAAATTTCCCCCGGTTTTGAATTGTTATTTATTAATGTCCACATAGGGTTTTGAATGTGTATTTATTAATGGAACGCCTATAAAATAAGTTAAGTAGTCAATTGAGACATTGTGATCTTACTTTATTGCAAAAACCCTATAGTTGCAACAGTTATAAATATAAGTATATAACTGTTCAATATATCCTCAAAAAAATCATACAAACACGAACTTATCTCACTAAACTGCCGGGACTAGTTTTTCCTTGAGTTTTCAGTTGTAATTTGACCTACAAATACGCTGCGTGGTAGTCAAAAATTCAAAATACAACTCCAATGTTTTCAAAACATGGACCCATGTATTTCCAAACGCAAGATGTTTTCCAAGTACATGCCTGTATTTTTTGGGCTTTCGATAAGCCAAAATGCAACTTATAGGATTCCTGGGTCGAAAAAAACCAAATACACATGTAAAAAAGACTTGAACACCCTATCGTGCAACACAGTTTTATGTTGTTAACCGTTAAAAACAATCAAAACATGCAGTACTTCCGATATGTGCCTTATATTCAGTAATTCATACTACTAGCATACAAACACTAATTTAGGACGTTATCTATTGCCACCACAAAAGATGGCAATTCTGGCATATAGGTCCATGGATTGAAAGATAATCCATCAAGTTGGAGCATCATTCAGGTATTTGCTAGCTGTGCTGTGCATGACCAGACTGTATCTTCGAAATCCCAAAATGAGTTTGGATTTCATTTGAGTATGGGCGTACGTACGTATTTGGCAGTCCTATATGTGAGTGCCATTATTCCATCAAACTGTCTTGTCCCTATTAACCACCAACTAGCAACTGCCAAAATTGCCATCTTCTTGTTTAGCTGCATCCTATCAGACAGACTCACTGGCCGGCAGCTCCATTCTGTTATTATTAATTTGAACAGTATCCAAGATCTATTATACCTCAGGTAATATACTACCTACAGTACCGTCAAGTCCTCAACCTACGTTTATTCGTTGGATATATTATAAATGGTTGGATATATTTACTCGTATTCGATTCGGTTCGGTTCGTTAAATTTTCAGAAATTTCGCATTCATTTCATAGCTTTCGATCATTAGTGTGTGAAGTGTGAGCTTGAACATGGATTTTATAATATTAATACCTCAATCCCGGATAACTTCATGTATCAAGATTTACGCCAATTGAATAAATGATAAAACAAAAAAGAGAAAATTACAAAATGATGCTACTCCTAGAAATTTCAAACACATTAGTCATACATGAAAAAAAAATCCTACAAATTAATCAAAACTTTTCTACAAATTAGTCATCTTCTTAATTTTGTAATATTACCTTTTTAATGAAATCTCATCCTTAACTATATATCTAATCAAATCATTTATTTTGGTAACCTAGATTATATCAAATCAAAAATCAATATTGAAGATATCTCAGACATTTCAAACTCATCTATTTATCAACCAAACACCACAACAAATTAAAAAATCAAGTATCTTTACTCAAAACACCAAACATCAGTACTACAAAAAAGCAAGCATCAGTAATGAAAACACCAAGCATCAACATCATCAACACTAAAATTACGATGCTTGATTTCAATATAATGTGATTCTTGTCCAATACACATAAAAAATCAAGCATCTTTACTGAAAACACCAAGCATCACTACTACAAAAACAAGCATCGGTAATGAAAACACCAAGCACCAATGTTCGATTGAAGATGCTTGGCTATCACGATAAATCAGATAAATTGTAACAAGAATCGATTCCCAAAATTTTTAAATCAGCGTGATATTGTATATACTAAAATTAGCGTGATAATGTATCAATTAGATTGATGATTGTTTAGGCAAGTAACAAGTTCAACTGAGCGCATCTTCGGAAAATCAGATAAATAGTGATTAAATTGTAGGAAAGATTACATATATTACTAAAAGGTAGTGAAGTATTGGAGGAAGTATCAATGTGTAATTCTTCCAACAAAAAATGTGTAATTTGAAGATAATACTTATGTTTTTCCTTATTTGTTGGCGGTGAGATAGCATCTTTCTTAGTAATTATAATGTTCGACGGGATGACTAAAAATAGCAAATCTATGAACATCCGTTGGATAGGGAAGTCCTTAAATTCGAGAAGAGGATGAAAGTATATAATTAATAAATATACATAACATATTTGGGCTCTTTTACGGTTAGGACGAGCAATTTGACTATATACCATTGGATCTTTGATCTAACGGTTTATATCAAATCGCCTTTTGGCGACATGGAGATCGCCCATTCACCATATGAATATTTAAATATAAAAATAAAAATATTAAGTAAAATACCAAATTCTGCACCCCTAGCCAAAGCCTCGCTATTGACAATTTTTTCCTCAGTTCAGTAAAAAAAAGTAATTACCTAAAATTGAGTCATAGCATTAACAGTTTAGGACGAATTTCATACTTCTAAAGTCCAACTCCCTACAATGTCACCAGAATCAGCAGAACCAGTAGGCAGGATAAATGCATTTCAAATTCTGCAGAAAGAGAAGTCTGGTAAAAGAGTTGATTCTCCTAAATCTAGATAGAAAATTATACTATCACATTAGCATAAATAAGGTTAGTTTGCCATATACTTCAGATGGGAGGATATGATTTTGGAGTATTAAAAATATCTTCGCTTTTTGCACAAAAAGAACCAAGTGATACACGTACACTCTCAACACAAAATAAATGCCTTGGCAGAAACGTGGTCCATAATAATGAGTCAATGACCATGTCTTACAAGTACTTCTTAATACTAGATACAGTGATACAAAGAGTTTGACAGGCACGGGCACATTTCATTAATGCTAGGACAGTAGGATAAAAAAATTGCAAGACTTATTCTTTAGGAGCATGATACATAATATTTGAGCTTCTGGTCTTACTCTCTGCTTCTCTACAACATTCCAATAATTTTCAAGTTTGAGTGGAAGGGATGCGAAAAAGAAAAGAATATGAATTCCATAATGACAGAGGGAGGGCGAAGGAAAAAGATACCAGGGAAGTTGCAGCATTACAAACATGGTGTAGTAATAACTTACAAAATTATAAAAACTCAAGCCTTAGTTGGCCATGTTGCTTGAGCAGACATGATGATGCCCACGATCACACCAAACAGCCCAAGTGCACTTCCGAATATTTCAATAACAAGGATCTTCACAAAAAGCGTTGAGTTTTGTGCATCAGATAATGCGCAGCTGCTTCCTATGATCCCAACACACAGCCTTTTCAAAGCAACAAAACAAATAATGCATCAATTATTGAGTTTGTGGCATTGCTTTCATAACAGACGAGCAAATATGGCAGCTGTTGGCGTTCAAACTTACCCGCAAACAAGGTTAGCAAACCCAACAATGATTCCAGATGCAAATATGGCATAACCTGCCCTCATGGATTCTGGATCATGCATCCTTGATGAAGGAACACTCTCCAACTTCGTCTGAAGAATAATGGCCACAATGACTCCATATATGGCAACAGCCTCGCAGAAAATTACACTGAGAGAAAATCAGGCGTACACTAGTTAGCACTAACCAGTATAAGGCAGGTCAAGGAGAACAGTGAGCGCTAATGTGTTCTAACTCAACTATGAGTAAAGTAATAACTAAATCTCTTGACACGAGAAGAGATAGATCGTATCTCAAAGATTATATTAGATGTATATATAAACAAGAAGTAAAAAATATGTTGATAGTTATAGTACAGAGACAACTCAGGTAAAGTGATATTTTCTTCTCAATCTACTTCCCTCTACTTCATTTTTACTGCACGCTTCACTTTCTTATTTCCTTCTTATTTGTTCCAAGTCACTTTACTATCTACATTGTCTCATGGGCGTGCTTCTAACAATCTATCACTCCCCAACTCTATCTCCATTCCCACCTCTGGTTTACTTTTCTCGAATCCTACCTGCCTCTAGCGCATTTAATATTTCCTTGTTTCTTTATTTTTGAGAATTGGATACACCACTTACTTTGACAACAGGGGATGATCTCGCAGTGACTCCGCTGTAACACCGGTTATGAACTCATAAAAACAAAAACTAAGCAAAAGCAGGAGGGCTGTTAAAGTTCAATAGCGAGCTTCATTCCACCATGAGTCCTAGAGCAGCCCAGCCTCGGAGTGGCAACGGAACCCATATACACGTTCTCCAACTGTTTGGTCCTAGCTTAGTTTGCTGGCCCCAGCTTCCTTTTGTAAAGAGACAGACAAGGAAATTGAATTGGCCTGGCCTAACAGGTCAATGGCCTCTACCTATTGAGTTGCGTGTCCTTGGGTTACGAGCTGTTTGAAATAAGAGTAGTTACAAGCAGGAATCGTCTGAACGAGATGAAAGTCAGGGCCAGCTCATGAAAGAATGGAAAATGGTACCGTCACGGGGTGCAATTCCATAATTGGCGGTCCGTGGTTAACACTTAACACTTAACACAATAGACTTAAAACTTTTTTCCAAGAAAATAAAATAATAACACTATTTTCGCATTTTGCATGATTGACGGTACGTGCAGAAGAATAATCATACCCGAGGAAAAAAAGGTTAACAGACACAATTTTCATTTTACGTTCACGGTAGTTATGAGCCTGGAAGATTTAGTACTCAGAAAAGTCATCTAAGATGCAGTTTCAACAAACATGTATCCACACAGTGCAAAATGTTTGGCAAGATAATTGCCTATGCATCAGGCCACCAACTAATAAAACTTTGATCTCTTATTTTCTATAATTTGTTTCAAAACATTTAGGGAGTTCAACGGTTTCAATATATTCATAGTTTCTCAAACAGGAACTGTAGGAAAAAAAGAAAAGAAAAAAGCAGTAAAATGGCCAAATGGGAATCAAAACAGTGAAGGTGATAATACAAAGTGTTCGAAGATGAACTGCCTGCATGAAGCACATATGTGGCAGTGTACCATCCTACATGTGTATATCCAATCAGAAGAACAGACGCAAAACTAAGCCCACGAGTCGAGGTGGGGTGGGGTTTCCTTTGATCTCGCGGCATTGCATATTTAAGATTTTCATGATTCCAATCACCTGAATTGACTAGATCAGGCTCTACACTCGTCGAATGCCTGTTCTATCAAAACTAAGATGGTGTTCGATATAGAAGCATAATGAAGCTGATTCTTCACGTTCCCAATTTCCTCGTTTAACTAGATCAGGCTCTACTCTCCAGAACGCATGTTTCATTTGAATGATTAGCTGCAATAGTGCAATAGATACTATTCGAGTCAATACTGCATAAGCAGTTTACCTATTGCTAGCATTAGCATACTATAACTTATTTAATATCTCATCCTTCAACTTTCAGCTGGTACAACAAGCTTATCCTCTAAATTCGAGCAACCTGAGCTGCAGTAATAATAACTAAGTGACTACAGACAACCACCATAGCTAAAAAACGCAACAAAACACGTCGAATCCCCAAAATCAATCAATGAATCGACATAATGAAATCAAATTGAACAAGTAGTACCTGATTAGGTTTTTGGAAGTAATCCGAGGGGCTTTGATGGCAGCACCAATCAAACTACTTCCGGTGATATAAATTCCCCTACAGTATAGAACAAATCAGTTGAAATCAGAAAAAAAGGTACAAGGCAGTAATCAATCGATCGAAAAACTCAATTTGATAGAGATTAGATACCAGGCTGCGCCGAGAACAGAGACGCCGATGGATAAGGCGATACCGATGGCGGCGAATGTGTAAGGAGAGATCCGAACCAAAGCTTGAGTCCACGACATTGTGACCGTCCGTACAGATTTTTCTGCTCACCACAACTCTCTCTTTCTCTCCTTGTCTACTCCTCTGGTTCGTTTGCAAGATTTGCTTGATCACGAAGAACGTGGCTCTTCCAATCTGTGTTAAAAATCAGGGCTGACCAACTGGTTCGACCGTCGAATAGATTACCGGCCAGTTTGGAGGCGTACCAGAACCGGATGGTACCGGCCAGAATACGGTATGAACCGTGCAATAAACCGATGTAGATTATCAGAAACTGGTTGTTGAATAGTGATGGCGGACCATTATGATCTTTTCGATCATTTTTTAAAATTCCTATCATATAATAAACGTTAAATCCATTACGACATTAGATATGTTTGTTAAATTACGATGGAGACGGTCAGACCATGATTCAACCAATTAATGAAGGATGATCGACTTCTCTAGAGGTTTTGACTTGTGAAACAATGAATGCAATGAGATTTTACTTTTCAATTGAGCGTATTACATTAATTCCCCCTCCCCGACATCTCTATGTGGATACAAGATAGTCTTTATTAGATTGAGATTTTAGGCTTGTGAGATTTTCCAATGCTTGATTTTTTATGTCGTTTTATTCATTCCAATGCTTGATTTTTTATGACACACAACATGCAAATAAAATCTCCGGAAAAGGTGGGGTGGGGTGATGAAAGAATGCACTCATGAAAAAAGTTTGATATCTGGTATGGAATGATATTGTAAGAAACCCTAGACGTGTGGAAAGGTCGCTTAGTGAGATGTTTTTTAGCATGAGCATTTCACACGTTTTGAGGTCAATATTTTCGAGGTACTATAGGGTCAACATGGTTAACAAACTCTGAACAGACAAAATGTTAGATGCTGGAACTTCAAACAATATGTCCATTGCTTATCAATTGTATGCGATCCCATTTCATACTGTTGGCCAACAACCTTGTCAATTGGATTTCTTGAACTACATTGTGTCACCTTGATACCCTTAGATCTCTTGAACTACATTATGTAATTTACAAGTGTACTTGAGCAACCTCTCTAGGAAGGTCATTCGAATTTTGAATTTTCTTTTTCTTTTTTCCCAAAACCGTAAAAACCGCCGGTTCACCGGTTTTCGGGCAGCTTCAGCAGTTTTGGAGGGTCCTGTTAATTGGTGGTTTTATAATGCTCTTTGAACCGTACTGTACCGGTTTTCCAGCCTGGCAGTCCGATCTGAATTTTAAAACATAGTTAAATAGATTTTAGAGTAAAGAATTGATGTGTAAGAATGAAATGATGAATTTGAATTTTTACAACAATTACCCTTTTACAACAAAAAACTCTCTAGAGCCAGAGTCGCTAACCAACCGCCCATCCTACCGTCTCTACGGAATAGATTCTAGTCCAGCTTCCATTCCAGATCAGATTGCTAACAAGAGAGGGTCTACCTCGACAGTAGTGATAGACTTGACGATGGTCCGAGACACCTAGTTCGGAATGCAATGGGTTGAGTTGGGGCATGATTGACTTTCTTTACTTATCCCGATCAAAACCAGTGTGATGGGCCATTTCAACTCAATCAGAAGGAAAGGATGGACAGGGACCAACTCAATCAGTAGGATATCGAAAATTGCAAGACTTATTCTTCAGGAGTATGATACATAAGATCTGAGTTTCTGGTCTTTGTTTCTCTACGACATTCCATTTATTTTCAAGTTTGAGTGGAAGGGATGCGAAAAAGAAAAGAATACGTATTCCATAATGACAGAGAGAGGCGAAGGAACAAGATACCAGGGAAGTACAGTGCATTACAAACATGGTGTAGTAATAACACAAAATTATAAAACTCAAGCCTCAGTTGGCCATGTTGCTTGAGCAGACATAATGATGCTTACGATCACACCAAACAGCCCAAGTGCACTTCCGAATATCTCAATAACAAGGATCTTCACAAAAAGCGTTGAGTTTTGTGCATCAGATAACGCGCAGCTGCTTCCTATGATCCCAACACATAGCCTTTTCAAAGCAACAAAACAAGTAATACATCAATGGTTGAGTGTGGCATTGCTTTCATAACAATAGAGCAAATATGGCAGCTGTTGGTGTTCAAACTTACCCGCAAACAAGGTTAGCAAACCCAACAATGATTCCAGATGCAAATATGGCATAACCTGCCCTCATGGATTCTGGATCATGCATCCTTGATGAAGGAACACTCTCCAACTTCGTCTGAAGAATAATGGCCACAATGACTCCATATATGGCAACAGCCTCGCAGAAAATTACACTGGGGACAATCAGGCGTACACTAGTTAGCACTAACCAGTATAAGGCAGGTCAAGGAGAATAGCAAGCTGTAATGTGTTCTAACTCAACTATGAGTAAAGCAATAACTAGATCTCTTGACACGAGAAGAGGCAGATCCTATCTTAAAGATTATATTAGAAGTATATATATAAACTAGAAGTAAAAAATAAGTTGATAGCTATAGTACAGAGACAACTAAAGTAAACTGATATTTTTTTTAATTTTTTCTCAATCTACTTCCCTCAACCTTATTTTTACTGCACGCTTCACTTTCTTATTTACTTCTTTTATGTTCCAAGTCACTTTACTATCGACGTTGACTCATTGACATGCTTCTAACAATCTATCATTCCCCGACTTTATCTCCATTCCCACCTCTGGTTTTCTTCTCTCGAATCCTACCTGCCTCTAGCGCATTTTATATTTCCTTGTTTCTTTTGAGGATAGGATACACCACTTACTTTGACAACAGGGGATGATCTCACAGTGACTCCTTTGTAACATCAGTTATGAACTCATCAAACAAAAATTAAGCAAAAGCAGGAGGGCTGTTTAAGTTCAGATAGAATCTCAAAAGCATGTTAACTGCCTAAATATATTACGCAGTGAGCTTCCTTCTCCCATGAGTCCTAGAGCAGCCTAGCCTCGGAGTGGCAAAGGAACCCATATACACATTCTCCAACTGTTTGGTCCTAGCTTAGCTTGCTGGCCCGGCTTCCTTTTGTAAAGAGAGAGAGGCGAAGAAATTGAATTGGCCTGGACTTACAGGTCAACAGCCTCTACCTATTGAGTAGCGTGTTCTTGAGTTACGAGTTGTTTGAAATAAGAGTAGTTACAAGTAGGAATTGTCTGAACTAGATGAAAGCCAGTGCCAGCTCATGGAAGAATGGAAAATGGTACCGTTAGGGGGTGCAATTCCATAATTGGTGGTCCGTGGTTAACACGATAGACTTTAAACTTTTTTTCCAAGAAAATAAAATAATAACACTATTTTAGCATTTTGCATGATTGATGATCCGTGCAGAGGAATAATCATACCCGAGAAGAAAAAAGATTAACAAACACAATTTTTTACGTTTTACTTTCACGGTAGTTATAAGCCTACAAGATTAGTACCCAGAAAAGTCATCTAAGATCCGGTTTCAACAAAAATTCTCAACAACTACACAACCCTTAATTATCCTCACAATGCAAATGCTTGGCAAGATAATTGCATATGCATCAGGCCACCAGCTGATAAAACTTTGATCTCTTAATGTCTATATTTTGTTTCAACACATTTAGGAAGTTCAACGGTTTCGACATATTCATAGATACTCAAACATGAACTGTAGGAAAAAGAAAAGAGCAGTAAAATGGCCAAATGGGAATCAAAACGGAGGAGGTGATAACACAAAGTGATTGAAGATGAACTTCTTCCATGAAGCAAATATGTGACACAGTGTATCTTCCTCAGATGCAAACTGAGCCACGAGTCGGGTGGGGTGGGGTTTCATTTAAGATCTCGTGGCATTGCAGATTTAACATTTTCATGATTCGCATCACCTGATTTACCTAAATCAGGCTATACACTCGTCGAATGCCCGTTCTATCGAAACTAAGATGGCATTCGATATAGAAGCATAATGAAGCTGATTTTTCAAGTTTCCAATTCCCATATTTAACTAGATCAGGCTCTACTCTCCAGAACACCCGTTTTATTCGAACAATTAGCTGCAATGTATACCATTCGAGTCAATACTGCATAAGCAGTTTGCATATTGCTAGCATATTATAACTTCTGAATTCGAGCAACCTAAGCTGGAGTAATAACCAAGTGACAGCAGACAACCATAGCTAAAAAAACGCAACAAAACACGTCGAATCCCCAAAATCAATCAATGAATCGACATAATGAAATCAAATTGAACAAGTAGTACCTGATTAGGTTTTTGGAAGTAATCCGAGGGGCTTTGATGGCAGCACCAATCAAACTACTTCCGGTGATATAAATTCCCCTACAGTATAGAACAAATCAGTTGAAATCAGAAAAAAAGGTACAAGGCAGTAATCAATCGATCGAAAAACTCAATTTGATAGAGATTAGATACCAGGCTGCGCCGAGAACAGAGACGCCGATGGATAAGGCGATACCGATGGCGGCGAATGTGTAAGGAGAGATCCGAACCAAAGCTTGAGTCCACGACATTGTGACCGTCCGTACAGATTTTCTGCTCACCACAACTCTCTCTTTCTCTCCTTGTCTACTCCTCTGGTTCGTTTGCAAGATTTGCTTGATCACGAAGAACGTGGCTCTTCCAATCTGTGTTAAAAATCAGGGCTGACCAACTGGTTCGACCGGATGACACGGGGCAAATATGGTGTGAGCCGTGCAATAAACCTTGTAAATGGAGTACGAAATTGGTTGTTAAACCGGTTGAATAACGATGGCGGACCATTATGATCTTTTGATCATTCTTGTTATTTCTGGAAAACATAGTAAACATAAAATATTGTAAACTTTTATTTTTCGGTAAACGTAGTCAAATATAACATATCATAAAACGTGATGAAGATGGTCAGATCACGGTCCAACCAATTATGAAGGTTGATCAGCTTCCCTTGAGGTTTTGACTTGCACGTTTTGCAATGAGATTTTGATTTTGAATAGGGCACATTGCATTAATTCTCCACCCCAAACAGTGCACTCATAAACTTTTTATTTATTTATTTTTAACATTATCCGCTATACATTAATCCAAGTTAACACTATCAAATTTTTTTTTAAGGTATTTATTTGATCATATTCTTCCACACACAAGGTTATAATCGATACCTTGCTTGAGTGACCTCAATTCATTACCACTTGAGCCAACAACTGTAAATCACTCATAAATAGTTTGATATCCGGTATGAAATAATATTGTAAGAGACAATATCATATATTATCAAATTGGGCACAACAAGTGAGTAAGATAGTAATTTACAATATGTGTGAAAAGGGTCACTTTGTGTGAGGCTCTACAGCATGAACACTTTGACACGTTTGGTCAATATTTTCAAAGTACTATAGAGTGAAGGGTCAGCATGGTTAACAAACTCTTGCTTGAACACACAAAATGTTAGATGTTGAAACTTCAAAACAATGTGTCCATTGCTTGTCAAATGTATGTGATCTCATTTCATACTGTGTTGTCCAACAAACACATCTTGTCACCTTGATACCCTTAGACCTCTTAGAACTGAATTGTGTAATCTACATGTGCACTTGAGCAATTTAACTCACATAGGAATTGTTGGATGATTAGTTGTGAAGTATACTTTTGGCATAACCTTTAATGTATTAAAATTTTCCAAATATCAAAATAATTTGAGTCAAAATGCAGGGGTTCCAAATATTAAGATAGAAAATTCATATTATGTGCCTTATGTTGGAAAGAGTTTTGAAATTGACCTGTTTTTATAGGAGAAGAAAAGCAATAATGAAAATGAGTTACTTTTGTATATATTTTTTCCCTTTTTTCTTCAAGTTTCGTGAAATTAACGGAGTCATGTAAGAACATGATGGTGGCGGGCGATATAGTTAAAAAAACATTAATGTTTTTGATTGAAACATTATATTCTATTGAAAATAAGATGCATTATTTTTCATAAAAACTCCCAATAATATTACGTAAAAATTCTAAGTTTTCCATTATGACCGTAATTTTTGTAAACCATATCAGGGATAATAACTCGTATCGTAATACATATAAGTAGCTTTCGAAAATTTGTCTAGTATATTTATATTGACTAGATGCATGAAAAAACAAGAGAAGGTTGTAATTTGGTTTCGTACGGACAACGAGTGTTTGGAACTTGAAAGCATGAGTTACAATTTTCAAAAGAGAAATCGGAAAAGGCTCTTGATTTGATGCACGTTCCACCCAAATTCCAATATTAGTAGTAGTAGTTGGCCAACAAATCACATTGCGACTTTACCCTCGTGGAACCATGTAATTGATTCAATCTTTATACACATTTTTTATAATATGGTATGATATTTCCCAAAATATCACTGAAACAAAAGCCTACACGTGTACCGCTTAGCAGCCGCTAATGTGTCGTCCACTCCTCATTCTCGCCCTATTTAGGAAAATAAATATTTATTTCACAATCTCGGCCCGTCCGTTGCACCCCCTCCTTCCATAACATCGACAATTTCGTGTGTTGTACGGTAAAACATAGTATAATTTAAGCACTTTAAATCTTTTAATAATTTATGTACTTAGTTTATTTTTTTAATAATATTTCTAGATAAGTTTATCATATCTACCAGCTTGGTGTTTATGCAATAAACTTATTCAAAAAATAAGCTTATCGAACTAATAAGCTTGTGTTCAACAAATCCTATTTCTAAAAGCTCGACACTATCTTCTCTTTTTCTAAAATTCTAATGCTTTATAATCGAAGGGTGTAGAATGTTGCAGACACTATAATGTACATTTTTTTTGGGAATCCATTTATAAGAACACTATAACTAAAGTAAAATGTGACTGTAAGAACGAGTGAGAGTGAGGGAGAACATGTACGTGAAATGAGCTGTAATGTTTCGGAGAGATCAACATATCGCTCGGTGAAGAGCTTATGATGATACCGATCTAGAAAAAGGACCGGGTTACAAGTAAAGGGAAAAGAAGCAAGAAAGAGTAAAGTTGGAAAAGGTCAAATTGCTAATAATTTACAGGGTTCCCAATGGCTGAATTCCCGTGCAAAATGCATCGACTGTAGACACATTTATCATTAAAATTAGTTAGCGTACCAATTATGTATGGCCACACTTTGGCACCATTTGCGCTTTCTTTTCATTCCCGTGAATTCATTTCCACTTTCACTCACCTTCTTTGATTGCAACTCCCATTTCCCTTTTCCTTTTCTGGTTCAGTAGCAGTTAGATATTTTCCTGCATTTGATTTGTTGAAGATTACTGTTACACAGCTGTTTTCTATTCCACCAAACAATCCTGCTTACTGCTAATCCTTTTCTGACAAAAGGATTTTGCTCTCCCCTTCACCAATTTCCCATCCTTTGTCCGTATCCAAATCAAGGGTTTTGATTCTATACTGGTACCAGTATATATAAAGATATTTGTATATCTTCTCCAAACCCTCTCTCGAGCTAGCCTAGCACCAAACCAGACCTTATTTCTCTTCCGCTCCGTCTCCAAACCTTATCTCCACAACCCCTATCTCTCTTTCTTCCATAAAAATCAAATCTTGATTTATTTCTTCCTGGATAGAAGAGACTAGGGGTTGGAGAAAAGATGCAAGCTGTTTTACAGTCGAAGGGTCT
Source organism: Plantago major (assembly GCA_026545765.1). Classification (NCBI taxonomy): domain Eukaryota; kingdom Viridiplantae; phylum Streptophyta; class Magnoliopsida; order Lamiales; family Plantaginaceae; genus Plantago; species Plantago major. The sequence continues at coordinate 35,114,123 of CM048839.1, forward strand.
GCTTTCTTTGCCTTCTAACCCCAAAACCAGACCTTTCATTCCCACCCTTTCTCATGGTTCTGTCAGGTACAGATTCAACCCTATAAACAGTGCCCAATTGAAACCAAAGATACCTACAACCACCACCTTTTCGTCTCCAATTGGCTTTTCGAAATTGCAAGGTTTTGTCACTAAACCTCTGTTACTTTCCCAAAAGAACAGAAATTCTGTCCCCATAGTTAGAGCTGAAGCAGCTGCTGCAGCTTCAGCTGATGGGTTTGGGGAGAAAGAGTCGACCAAGATTTTCGGTATTGAGCCGGTCACATTTAAGAAAATTATACCTCTTGGTTTGATGTTTTTCTGTATTTTGTTCAATTATACTATTTTGAGAGACACGAAGGATGTGTTGGTGGTGACGGCGAAGGGTTCGAGTGCTGAAATCATACCTTTTTTGAAAACATGGGTGAATTTGCCTATGGCTGTTGGGTTTATGCTTTTGTATACCAAGTTGGCTAATGTGTTGTCAAAAGAGGCTCTTTTTTACTCTGTTATCCTCCGTTTATCGCCTTCTTCGGGGCGTTTGGGTTTGTTTTGTATCCCCTTAGCAATTATTTCCACCCAACAGCTCTTGCTGATAAGCTTTTGAACGTTTTGGGTCCGAGGTTTCTGGGGCCCCTTGCCATTATGAGGATATGGAGTTTTTGCCTGTTCTATGTCATGGCTGAACTTTGGGGGAGTGTGGTTGTCTCTGTTCTCTTTTGGGGTTTTGCTAACCAGGTGATAAATCTAGTCTGTACAATTCAATTGTTTCTGTGTCTGTTTTTGTTACTTTGTGTTCATCAAAATGGTTGATTGTCAAGGAACATGTTAATTAATGGTTGTTTGTTAGCCCTTCAGATTTTAGGAAATGAATAGCATGTAAGTTGGTGTTCTGTTCTGTATATATTCTATGCTAGCAAGGTAAACTAGAAGTCTAGAATAAGCAATTTATAGTTGCCACCATGTTTGAGTACTTCTGGTACTCGGTAAATGTCTGTTGATTCTTCTCTGGAACACTTGTCATTGAATTTGCTGAATGTTGAGGTTTTTGTTACTAGGATAAAGCTCAAAGTTCATTTTTAACTTTTTGTGTGCTTATTTTGACATTTTCAAAATTATGGGTCCAACATAAAGCACCGAAAGGTTACATAAAGATTCTGTATGAGAATTAGAGATATAAATCACCACCAGATGGATAAGTGTTTGGAAAATGCATTTGTAAACGCTCCATATAATGTGGAGTTGTACTTTTGTGAAGTAAACTGTGAATCTGATGAAATGGCTGTATGCCACACTGTGCTTATGAATTGCTAAACTGTATGTGGCTTTCAGAATATGGTCGGTACAATCTTCTAATGGTCTTTCTATTGATGATGAGCCTGAAACAATAACTTGCACATTGTTCACCTGTCTGATGTACTGTAGCTTCTCGGTTTCTGTCCTGCAGTAGGGAATTTGCTCAATTGTACTGCACATGTGATTTTCTCTATACATAGCTGTGTTTCACTTTTCCATTATGAATCTTTTAATTCTTATAGGTCTCGAATCAAGGATAGACAACACCGTAGAAACTATGTTCTTAGGAATGTAAATGATTGCCATCTCACAATGCAATAACACTTTTACTTGATGTCATTGTTTGTCATACTTGGACATACCCCTCCATTGTTTTTTTAACAAGAAGTCAACAAATTTATGCAGATAACTACCGTAGATGAAGCCAAGAAATTCTATCCTCTATTTGGACTTGGAGCAAACGTTGCCCTTATCTTCTCTGGTCGAACCGTGAAATACTTCTCTCAAATGAGGCAAACTCTGGGTCCAGGAGTAGATGGCTGGGCTATCTCCCTCAAGGCTATGATGAGTATTGTGGTAGGAATGGGCTTTGCAATTTGTGGTCTCTATTGGTGGGTGAATCATAATGTTCCTGCCCCAGCCCGTAGTCTGAAGAAGAAGGTACCCTTCACCCGCTTCCTCTTTATGTTTCCAAAGCATATAGATTTAGTTACTTGTAGTTAACAATTGTGCTTATGCAATGGATGACATGACATATACTATATCTTAGTGTCAATCCTTATTACACTATCAGTTGGCTTTGTTGGAGTTTGTGATAGTAATACGAATAAAATGATTTTAACTTCACTAAAATAGTTTCTTACCTCAAGCTATTAGATGATTTTAACTTTACTCGATTCTTAACAAGCTGGATTGTGATTGTAGACACAGGGTTATATCCCATTTCATAGGAATTCACGTTGCTGAGCACACGCCTCTCAGTCATTTTTTTCATCTTTCTCAATTGTCCGTTAATTCTATGTGTTGATAATTTCCAGGAGAAGCCAAACATGGGAACCATGGAGAGCTTGAAGTTTTTGGCATCTAAAAGATACATTAGGGATCTTGCAACCTTAGTCGTTGCATATGGTATTAGCATAAACCTTGTTGAAGTTACATGGAAATCAAAGCTCAAGGCTCAGGTAAAAATGGAACTGCATTTTTGCTCTGTGATAAATTCCGCTATGAAGTTATTTTCAGTTTTACTTCACTGCCGGCATAATCCCTGCAGTTTCCCACACCAAATGAATACTCATCATTTATGGGTGACTTCTCAACTGCTACTGGAATAGCAACTTTCACGATGATGCTTTTGAGCCAGTGGATCTTTAACAAATATGGTTGGGGAGTGGCAGCCAAGATTACACCAACGGTCTTGCTACTAACTGGAGTTGGTTTCTTCTCCCTGATTCTGTTCGGTGCCCCTCTCGGACCAGCACTTGCTAGTATTGGGATGACACCACTTTTGGCAGCTGTGTATGTGGGAGCAATGCAAAACATTTTCAGTAAAAGTGCCAAGTACAGCTTGTTTGACCCATGTAAAGAAATGGCTTATATTCCTCTAGATGAAGACACCAAGGTCAGACACTTAAACTTGTCTCTCCTCAAATGTTTTTAGTATCTAACCACGTAAATTGGATTGCACTGAACCAAATTAATTGCGACTTTTACAACTAATAGTATCACACTATCCTTCTCTGATATCGTGAAATGAGTACTGTTAACGATGTTAATGCTATGTTTGGCTTCGTAACTAATTTACAACCTCTTTAAAGATCAAATCAACAGCCAGTAAAAGGAGTGTCTTACACCTTGATTATTATATTCTGCTAATACAGGATAAAATTGCAGATGTTGATTTTGGTTTGTGCTAATTAGTGCTGAATTGCTGATTGTTACTTGTATCAATGTGCACTCCGAGTACTTCCTTTTCATTTATTTCTTTTGTCCGCTGAAGACTTTAAGTCACTTTTAGTCTTTGGCATACTTCTGCTTAGCTTATTCTCAGAAGTTCATGATAAAATGTTTCATACGTTCACTAGTTTTTTGACACTGGAAAAAAGGGCATGAGATTGAATGAGTATTTACTTTATGTCTAATACTGGATTTATTGAACGGTTCATGAGAATCTCGTGGCCAACTTTCAGATAATTAAACGGTAACTGTATCTGTAATTGTAAAGTAACCAACATATGGTTTCTGATATGGTTTCTATCTCAGGTTAAAGGAAAAGCAGCAATTGATGTTGTCTGCAATCCATTGGGAAAATCCGGAGGTGCTCTGATCCAGCAGTTCATGATTTTAACTTTTGGATCCCTTGCAAATTCGACACCCTACCTTGGAGGCATACTTCTTGTAATTGTTCTTGCATGGTTGGGAGCAGCCAGGTCATTAGATACCCAGTTCACTGCACTCATGAAAGAAGAAGAGCTTGAGAAGGAAATGGAAAGAGCTGCAGTGAAGATCGATTAGATCTTCAAGCGGCGGTGGTAATGGCACTTTCTCCAGCGGCTCCTCTCTAAATCCTACCGGAGGGGACCCCTCGAGCACATCATCTCCTAGGAGTGCGTGAATCACAGAACCAATTAGTGGCAAGGAGAAGAATAATGAAGAAAGCAATTATTAGAAGATCCCTCAGGTTGGTTGATCATAGACAGTGCTAGGATTTTTCTTGACAAAATCCTTGGATTTCATTTCTTATATGATTTCGTTGAAGCCATAGAATAATAATACGCCAAGGTAGTCATGTTGCCGACTGAAAGCCCATTCGGTCCAATTCGATAGGTATGAACTGTTTGCTCGAATTAGTTAATTTTTTCTTTGGCATATGTAGTTGCAAAATAGTGTCCTTTAGACCTTGATTTGATGTAATATTACATGTTATCCCAAGATATTTATGTATTGTTATATCGTTTCTAGTTTGGTTCCATGTTTAGTTATTTCTGTAACATCTTGATGGAATCTTGGTTCTCTGTTTAGTAGTACCAACTTATCAAGATCATGCGTGATTAACCTTGGCATGGGCAGATGGGACCTAAGGAAGTGTTCGTCGAAATCATGGTAGAGTAACCTCAATTCATCAATACACAACTGATTTGCAGACTCAATTCAGAAATATTCCAGTCTTATAAGCCCATCTCACTCCCTCCAGGCTGTGAGCACTTGTCAACCAAAATGATATCATGGTCTCACGATAGTTATCGAGTAAACACCTTCTAACCCCGCACGTGAGAGTGTATCTAACAATTAGGATCATGTTGGTAATGGAATTTCTTGTTCCTGAATGTTTTTTGCCAATAATTTCAGCAAGTTCTAATTGCCCAAATACACGTTTACTGATTTGCGGTTTCAAGATTACAATTGTTCAATCATTTGACACTCAAATTCTGGAAAATATAGCCAGATCCTCGTTCCAGACTCAGGATACATGTGAGATACAGGAAAATGTAATATTCGTTTTCCAGAATGTTAGATGGTTCAAGTGGACCTGAAACAAAGCAGGTGGGACACAGTATGATACCGCACCATGAAAAACAAAACATGAACGAAACAGACAAATCTCCAGCGTACACACTCTTAATGGAAACATCAAGATAACTAACAATAATCTCATCTGGAACAACTATTCTTTATCAATTCACCTTAATCTTCCTAAACTCAATCGTGAAATGTTCTACAGTTTGTTTGAGAGCCCGTTAATGAAGGCCTGGCTTACTATTAGTCTTTGAAAAACAGCAGAATGAGTGTTAATCGATGAGTGAAATGAATGGTAAAACATTTTTAACGGAGTTTTGCCAAAGTGAATTGAGTATATTTTGAGTAATGCCAAAGTGAATTGAGTTATGCATTAATATTTGAGTGGGTGATGGTATGATTTGTTTTACATAACTCACTGAATACACTTGGCTTTAGTGTAGATTTGTTAAATATTACCCCACATGTTTTCTATGCTCATTTCTCAAATGTTTTTATTTGGGTGCTTGTTTATGAAAACAAGAATCACGTATAATCAGGGTCTGAACCGGAGGTATAATGGGGATGTTCCAAAAAAATTATACGATGCCATATTTTAATAATGTAACATTTGTCTAACAACCTCCGAAATAATATTATATTTTATCCCCGAACTTCGAATTCTGGTCCCTTCTTCTGCATCCACCGAAAACAATGAATGTTCTATGATGGAAAATATTCCCTCATGCAAAACAACAAATCTCACTAAAACACCACAAACAAGAATGATAGGGACTTGAAACGGATGGATCTCCAAGCTTCCTTTTTCTTATCCTCATTCTATCACCACTCAATTTCACAACATTCTCATTCTTCCAAAATTTCATGTCTATTTTTTTCTCTCTTTTTCACGTACTTAAAACACTATAGATCTTGGCTAGTTAAAAAACTAGTTATCCCAGAGTAGCCATGTATACTCAACAGCTCAACTTAGACAAATATCAAAGAAGATAATGAAGTAATCCCTCGGTTCCAAATAAAACTTTCAATTTTGACTTTAAACGGTCAAATGTCTTCAACTTTGACCACAAATTATACTTAAAATATAATAATAAATAATTTTAATAAAATCATATAATCAAAATTTAATAATTAAATTTTCATTATATAATTTTATTGAATTATTTACTATTATAGTTCAAGAGTAATTTATGGTCAACGTTGAATACAGTTGACCGTAAAATAGTAAAATTGAAAGTTTTCTTTGAAATTGAGGGAGTATTTCATTAAAAAAAAAAGAGATCATATAGCAAACTCTTATGCGACCTTTTTAAGTGTGAGGGAGTGAGTATATACAACTCATTTTCACCACTATGAGTATCTTCCCTTAAATAAAGGAAGATCTCATCTCCAAGTTAGGATGGTGATTTCTTTTAGTAGTATAAAAAAATCTAGTACGTCTCTTACAAAATTGTCATTTGTATGACTTTGCATTGTCTCCTTGTTAATAACAGTAATATTACCTTGTCTTCCCTATTACTTGTCTTACATAAATACACTGTCATACTTGTACTAAAATGCAGAAGCCACCAATGGAACAAGAACCACTTACATTCTCCTTCAACAAAGCCACCACACATCCACCCGGCAAGTTCGACGATGCCACCGTTTCCGACATGGACTATTTCATCAAGACTCTGTCAAGCATAAAGGAGAAGGAAGTAAAACCCGACCTGATTGGTTCACTCATAGTACATTATGCTTCCAATTGGCTCCCGGAGCTAGGAGACGGGGAGAATGTCACCGTGAGCAACTCGCAAGCCTCTCCTCAGAGTCACACCGCCTTGTGGATGAAGAAAAGGTTCCTTGTCGAGTCCATAATCGGAATTTTACCTCAGAGAAGGATTCCGTCTCGTGTGACTTCCTTTTACGCCTTTTACGTGCAGCTAACATGGTATTGAAAGAATTTCATCTCATTTACAAGCTCAATTTTTTTAATAGTTCGCCTCACGCGTAGTCTCATTTCAACATTTTTGAAAGGGCAGAATGAGTGAATAATTTATAAGGTTGTAGAGTTAACGTTGGGATAATCCCAATATTAACGCCCCCTTATGCCCCCTCCTGGGCCCGCCCCTGATTATTCCTTGGATTTGATGCGGTTAAATAATTCCATCCAATCTATAAGTTCAAGGCCGCAGTGTGAAATAAATCCATTTATATTAATTCTCTAACAGGTAAGTGTGGAGCCTGCTTACCGCGAGGAACTTGAGAAGAAGGTGTCCTGGCAGCTGGATCAGGCTTCGTTGAAGGAACTGATGATACCGTCGTTTAGTCATAACTGTAACACGTTGCTAGACGTGGAACTTGTTCTTCGGCTTGTAACACGGTTCGTGAGCTTCGAAGATGTTTCCAGGACTGGAGCAGGACTTGTGAAGGTGGCAAAGCTTGTGGATTGTTACCTTGCTGAAGCTGCTGTTGATTCACACTTGATGATGGATGAATTCATTGCCCTCGCCTGTGCTTTGCCGAGCCACGCCCGCTGTTTAGATGATGGACTCTATCGGGCTATAGATACGTACATTAAGGTAAGTTTTGTTCCTCAATTTCCATTTGTGAATTTTTTAGATGGTAGACGTAATCACCCAGACACCCTCTAGCTGAATGTGTGGAGTCCATGTGCAGGTATAAGTGTTTACGTACTTAACATCTAATTAACCCTTACGTGATGTGAGATTTTGGTTAATTGAAGTTTATCATCAGATATTAGATGCTAGCTGTTCTTGATTAATGGAAAATGATAAACCAAGATGTCGATAGGATTGTACTATAGGCGTACTATGTGTCTGTATTGTCTTTATCAGCATTGGATTCTTGAGTTGAGAAAGTTAAAGTGGCAATGCAAACCTTCTTCTAGGCTCTAGCCACCACTGCTTGATATAAGTGCATGTGATCTATAAGCTCCAGAAATTTCGTGAGTAACTTTATAAATGTTCCAATTACTGTAAGCCTGTGACTATGGGTCTATTTAGCAAAATTCACAATAGTTCTAGATTATGTATCTGATAGCTAATTAAATTGCTTATAATTATATTTTAATGGTGTTCAATAAATTAGCCGATCGACTAGGTCAAAATCGTGATTGTGTCATCTTCCCTACGGCAATTTTTCCATTTTTCACTGGTATTTGGCCGAAAACATCTTACATTTTTTTTCAAGTTCCTGCTCGTATCATACACATCCCAACGGCATCTACCCACAAGCCTCGAACTCGAGACCTTGTTTAAGAGTGAACTCAAGTCTTTACCAATTGAGTCAAGAACCGATAGTACAACAGGTAGATAATAAACAGTGAACTTAGTAAAAAAGCAGCACACAGTATGCTCAAAAGTAGCTTTCCTAGGGTGAATTGGCAATACCGAAAATTACAAGGACCGTGTTTAAACAGGTGTACAGGACCTCGTATTGTCAATTCGTCACAGCAAACATGACAATTTAACACCATGAAGAATCTTTTCTCAACATTTCTGTATCTGTTTTTTTTCTTCTGGAAGAATGTTAGATTCCAAGTAAACACTGTATGATTCTGTTTTTTCCTAAGAATTTCACAAAACTTTAGTACTTGGAATATGTAAATTAATAATGCATGGTGATTGCAATAATGTCGTATAAAATTTTTATGGCAGGCGCACCAAGGGCTGTCTAAGGAAGATAGGATGAGACTATGCAACTTAATTGACAACAGAAAGCTATCAGCAGAGGCATGCCTTCATGCTGCCCAGAACGAGCGACTGCCCGTTCGGGCAGTGATCCAAGTGCTCCTCTCTGAGCAAAACAAGCTCTACAATCACATTGATCAAACCGGATCGTTGAGTGGACCACGCCTAGCCACGGTACTGGACTGTTCTGCCAGGTGTTACTCGAAACGAGGGATGAACATACAGCAGATGGAAATCCAGAGGCTGAAAGAGGACGTTCTGAGGCTGCAGAGCCAATGCATGAACATGGAAGTACAGATGGAGAGATTGTTGCAGAAAAAGAAGGGATTTTTCGGGTTGAAGAAGCTGGGGATTATTTCAGGTTTCAAGACTAATAAAATCGGAGAAAGTGAGAGAGAAAGCGAGGCTGGAATTTGGCTAAAAACGCCGATGAAACAGAGAACTGGACGAGGTAAATCGTCCAAATGGAGAAATTCAATGTCTTAGAGGCTAGAGCTAATGATCAGTTGTCTAATAGTCTGGTGCTCTTGCGTTAATAAAAATTTCCTCTGTAAGCTGCTGTATGTATTAATAACTTATCCCCTCTGAAATATATTTTCGTTTCAATCCATATTTCTCTGAGCTCTCGGTCCTGCACTCCTGCTCCCAAATTCACTCTGTTACAGTGTTCTACAACTTGTATATGACATGATATGGACGTTCCGATTTTACTTTTACTACTGCCCAGCAGTCAGAAAGTTATGTGTAGTACAACATTTAAAGCACGATACACCACAACATGTTGTAGCAAAGAGTAGAGGATGGTTACCGAATTCATACTCAACTTTTCTTAATCGAAATTGAACTGCTCAGACATTGAAGAGGAAGAAGGAATGCATGTCAAATTGACAATACCAACATTCTTGATTCTGAAATACCGAATTCATATATACAAGTAACTTCAACTTCGATTGACATACAGATTATTTATCAAGTACTATAGGAGGATATAAACAGTTACAAGGAGTTACTCTTCTTCAACAGAGGATTCCAGGTTTGAGTTCCGAAAGGGGAAAGCGGAATCCATTTCCCTCAGTTTCAAAAACAAATACAGAACAATCCCACAACCAAAACCCAATGCAGCACTTGAACCAGTCAATGAAACAGCAGCACAGACCAGCATCACAAACGATTCTTCCTTGGAGTTCATGTCTCTTGACGCCATAGCCAATTCAATCCCAGCAAACAATAACAAAACCCCAAGAATACCAATAGGGAAATCACTCAATATCCTGACAAAAGAGTTCCCAAACAACAGCCCCAGAACCAATTTTCCCAATCCAAGCATCACAACCGACAGTCCACTCCTCCCTCCGAATCTATATTGCCCTGCTAACCCTCCAGCTCCATGGCAAACCGGCATTGCTCCAAACCAGCATCCAACCAAATTCATCACTCCCACGCTGACCGAAACTTTTGTAGCCGATAGTTCTTTACCAGGAAACAGATCACCGGACAGCTTACAAACCGCAATAACTGAATTCAACACTGAGAGAGGAATCTGAGGCACAGCGCCCCGTATGAAACCAACTTTGAAATCATCCCAAGTGATTTTCAACACATGAAATCTGGAGGGACCGAATGTAATGTCACCGAAAATCGAAGGGTCCCGAACAAAACATAAGATCAAGCCGAGCAAAAATACAATAAGTGCTGATGGGATTGCTGTCAAAATCTTGACCCTCTTTAGAACTCTGCGCCTCCTGACTGTAACAACAGCCGAATCACTCTCGCTGCCACCACCACCATCTCCAGTAGTGAAGACTACAAAGAGGAGACAAGTAAGAGCAAGAACAAGCCCATCTAGCCCGAGCCAAGGTCGAGGGTCAGTAGTTTTTGTTGCTGTTGTCTTGGTAAAATCCTGATTGTAACGAATGTACTTGATAGCAGAGAATGCAAATTGCAACCCCTGTGCAGAAGTAATAGTAACAGATCAAACATTAGCTGTAACTGCCAAAGGCGAGATGACAAGCATCACAAAATAAAAATCAGATTAACGATTAAGATTTGCGCAAGATCGTCTAATGTGCAAGACAGCCCAAAAAATAGACAAAAACGGAAGAAACTTATTTTATTTTGTTATGCATGAGCATCCCAACCATGAATATGTTTTGGTGATCATTCTTCATGACCCACCCATTGCATATCCCCTCTTCTACACTGAGTACTAAAAAGTAAAGGCAGACACAAATCAAACACAAGGAATATTTATACCACCAACTACCGAACTGTCAAGCACATTGCCTAAGTTCCACACCTACACAAACATAACGACACCTCCATCTACCCCAAGCGTTAGTCGCGTTTCTCCAGTTTCTATCAATCGACCACCTACACCGTCTAAAACAACTAGACAAGTTATTCTCAAAAGAAAATAGGAGTGGGGCACATAGAACAACAAACAACTTGGTTGATGCTTTGTTCACGATACAAAATTCATCCGTTAGTTGCTTTTCGGCATGTCCATGGCCCAATATACACTCAAATTACCCTCCATAACCAATAAGTGAGGCCAATCAAATGTGGCAGACCATACAAGTTCATCCAGATAGCTTACTACCAGTACCAACACACAGTTCTCCAAAATCCAGCTCAATTCAAACAGTAAAGGAATACTACAAATCAATAACCAACAGTAAGGTACCTGAGAGAGTTGAACTCCACGTACAACAGGAAGAGGCAGATACCGATACAAAAACGACATCAATCCAGTAACACCAAGCAGAAACAGAACAGCAGCAGTCGAAATACCAGCAGCAGCGATCTGATTAACAGTGAGATGCGGCATCTCGGAGACGGCAACAGCAGCAATCGACTTCATCGGCTGAACAGGCATCGGCGTACCGAACAAAATACCTGAAGCTATGTTGTAGATTGCAGTGAAGATGAGTGTAGTAGACAGATCCAGGTGAGATACTAGTGTCAGGGCGAGGACGATCGGGATGTAGGTACCTAGGTCACCTACTGCGCCGCTGAGCTCCGATAGGAGGCTGGTTTTGAGGCTGAGTGAGGTGGAGAGGCTGTGGCGCCATTGATTGAGGTAGGTTTCAGCTCGGCTTGGTGCGGTGGTTTGGGGTAGCAAGGATTCGTCGTCTGCCATTTTTTGGTTATGGTGGTGGTGACTGGAATTTGGTTTTGGGAGTGGAGATTAGATTAGATTAGATTAGATAGAGGTTCGTTCGTTCGTTCGTTTTCACTCCTCAGAAACTGAGAAGGCATTGTGTTAATTAGAGTAATGTTGGAGAAGACAGTTCGGAAAATGGCTTCTATCATGAGATTTGTTCTCTGCTTTTAGTCATCAGCGTGTCGTATCCTTCCTTATTCGTGAGTCAGGATTTCGAACATGTGGGTCCCACTACAGTGAGGGGTGAGACCATCGGGTAAGATCGGGATTTAATAAATCGAGAGGGAGGTCATACCCTAGAGAAAGACTTAAGAGACTAAGTTTCTTTAATTATACAAATACCCAAACCAAAAGCTAGCTACTAAAATAAATTATCCCAACCCAAGTAGGAAAATGGAATGGGTGATATATACTCAATCATAACCCACATAATTCATAAATCTCACAAAACCCTAGAAAACTGAAAGAACGAAATTCATCTATCTAGAACATAAACTCGCCGGAAAAGGTATAAATCGTCGGAAAATATGCTCGAACTTGCCGGAAAAGGTATAAATCGTTAGAAAATATGCTCGAACTTGCCGGAAACAACATCGTAAAAATATGGATATTTCATGATGTTCATCTCAAAATCTGCTTCCCAAACTCAAATTCAATCCAAATCAACTAAATCAAGCTCGAGATCAATAGAAACAACATCACAAATGTACAAACAACTATATCTCGACATAAATTATGTGAAATCGGTGGTTATTTGTAGTTGAAATTTCGAACCAAATATGAAAATCGCGTAATTACTGTTTCAAATGTTCTAACTAATTTGTGTGATGTTTTGGCCTTTTATGTAATGTTCTTGCTTATATGTAGGATATTCAACTAAACAGAGTACATGAAAATATGCTCGAAAATTGGTGTTTCTATTACGTTTTGATTGTTTATCAACCGATCTACACAAAATATGCTCGTATGTAAGTTTCAATAACATTTTGATTCAAATATAAATTGATGAATTGATTTTTTGACAATAGAAGTTGAGATTTGGAAACAGATCTGAAAAAAATCGTGTAGAAAACTGTTCAGATGTTCTAGCTAATCTGTATAATGTTTTGGCTTATGTATGTAATGTTATCAATGATATGAAAGATGTACAAGTTAAACAGAGTATTTGTGTAATAATACATGTAATGTTGTTAATAATACGTGTAATATTTCGAATGATGCATGTAATGTTTATGGTGATGTATGTAATGTTTTCAATGATATATGACATTGCCAATGTTGTAATGTTATTGCTTATACTGTCAGTGTTCTCACTTATATAGCATGTGTTCCTTAGTGTAACAGTAATGTTCTCATCAACGCCATATTTGGGACCCGGTACTACGTTTGAAAAACTCGATTGAGAATGAAATATGACAGCTAGGAGAATATTGGAAGATGGATATTAATGTGATTTGTTCGCAATATCTCAGGTGTTAACTACTATTCCTTTAATGTTATGACTTAAATTAGTAATGTTATAAACTATAACACTAATGTTCTTTAATATATGTTCAATGTCTCAGGTGATAAATACTTCGCCAATTCTGTCAATGCCGAAAACAAGTAAAAACAACGAAAAGCACTACCGTCCTTGACCCTGGCTACACGGAAATGAAAGGCAGAAAGAAAAAAAGGATTGGAACAAATTCGAGCGAAAATGGCCGATCACTACTGAGTTTGGAAACAAATCTCCAAACGAGTATCTGCTATAAAAAATAGTGAATATAACATTAATGTTCTTAGGAATTTCTATAATGTTATCAGAAACGACATTTTAAATATTTTATAAAGAAACTAAAATTAATATAATCACCATCAATGAGCACAAATCAAGTTTCAATCAATGTAGAGAAACTGTTTACAAGTGAAATGAAATGAACAAGTGAGAAAGAAGTTACAAGTTGAGCTATATTTATAGCTGTAGAAAACTAACTAACTAACAACTTATTAATCTTGAGTGACTAACTTAACAAACTTTCCTATTTAGGAAAGTTTACTTCTCTTTAGAGCCCCCCTCAAGATGAAGGTGAATATTGTGAACATTCATCTTGGATTTAAAATGCTGAAACAAATGAGGTCCAAGAGGCTTGGTGAACAAATCTGCAACATTGTGTTCGGAAGGAATGTTGACAAGCTGAATGGTCTTGTTCTGAATCTTCTCCCTGATGAAATGGCAATCAACATCTATATGCTTAGTTTTGTCATGAAACACTAGGTTATGTGCTAGACAATAAGCTGACTTGGAATCTGTATAGAGAGTAGCAGGAGTGGAATGAGGAATCTTCAAGTCTGATAGTAAGTAAAGGAGCCATTGAAACTCACAACTAGTATAAGCAATTGCTCTATACACTGCCTCTGTTGAAGATTTGCTAACAATTGGTTGCTTTTTAGATCTCCAAGAGATCAATGATTCTGCCAAATATATTGAGTAACCAGTAATGCTTCTTCTGGTCTCTAAACACCTTGCCCAGTCACTATATGTGAAGCCTTTAAGTGTGAGATCTGAATGTGTAGATAACAAAATGCCTTGTCCTGGTGTAGATTTTAAGTATCTGAGTAGTCTATGAGCTCCTGCAAGATGACCTTCTGTAGGATGGGCCATGTACTGTGAGAGTGTTTGTAAACTGTAGGATATATCTGGTCTGGTGATAGTCAAATACAAGAGCCTGCCTATCAATCTTCTATAATGAGCTGGATTTGCAAATGGAGTTGTATTGGTCAGGAAATCTTGTTTAGAATCCATAGGTGTTGTAGTAAGCCTGCAACCAATATAACCAGTGACAGTGAGTATATCTAAACAATATTTCCTTTGACACAATGTTATTCCATCGGTGTTCCTTGCAACTTCTATCCCAAGCATATATTTCAATACACCAAGATCTTTGATTGTGAAAGCCATGTGTAAGTGTTGTTTGACAGCTTGAATCTCATATAAACTATCACCTGCAAGAATTATGTCATCAACATAACAAGCTAAAGCAGTAAAAGAGTTATCAGTACTTTGACTCATAGTGATCGTTTATCAAAGAATGACTCTGTTTCTTCATAATAATTAGGATCGAGCAAATACCAATTCCAATTTAAAAGAATGGTACTGAATGGATCGGGGTTATCAATTTTCGCATTTTCATCCAGTAAATAGTATTTACTGACTTGAAAAGTCTTTTTCAAATTTTCAATCCTTTGTTCTGTCGTTAAGGCGGAGAACTGAACCAAGAATTCTCTTTCTTCATCTTGAAAAGAGAAGAGTTAGAAATGGATTGATGATATCCAATAGAAAGTAAACTCTCATTGAGCTTAATAAACCACTGTCTGCTTGCTTGTTTTAACCCATAGAGACTTTTATTGAGTTTGCATACTCTCCTATCATCACAGTAACCAGGTGGTGGAGTCATGTAAACTTCTTCCTCAAGATCTCCATGTAAAAAGGCAGTATTTACATCAAGTTGTTGTAAATGCCAAGATGTGACAGTAGCAACAGCTAACACAACTCTGACTGTAGTGATCTTTGTGACAGGACTAAAAGTGTCAAAGTAATCAATGCCAGGATATTGAGTGTAGCCCTTTGCAACCAACCGGGCCTTATATCTCTCAATTGATCCATCAGACTTGTATTTGAGTCTGTAAACCCACTTACAACCTATGCAAGTCTTGTTAGGTGGTAATAGAATGAGAGACCAAGTTTTAGTCTTTTCAAGGGCTTCCAGTTCTTTAGCCATTGCAGCTTGCCACTCAGGTTGAGTAGATGCTTGTTTATAAGTCCTTGGTTCAGTCAATTGAGAAATAGCTGCAGTAAAAACTTTATGATCCTGAGACAAACAAGAAGTGTTAAGAAAAGAAGATATAGGATAAGTAACACCAGGTGTGTCACAGGAAACAATATTTGCACTATGATGGCCCTGTGCAATAGAAGGTGGTAATTTCACATCATATTAGGGGCGTAGCTACATATAAGGTGGGTAGGACACTGCCCTACCCTTTCTTTAAAAAAATTTTTTTAGTGTAATTCGATCGACATTTTGACGTTCCGCCCTACATGTTTTAATGTGAAATTCTATTAATCTTTCCTATAATACACATATTTAATTGATTTTCGATAACAATATAATTATTTGTATGTCATTAATATTATATTTTGTCTATACCAGTTTAAAACTTTTTTCCTCTATTTCACAATAATTTTTTTATAAATATACGCCCTAGTCGACCTTTTTTCCTGGCTCCGCCCCTGAATCATATATACTCAAATAAGATGGAGTATTCCTGGTTCTTATTGGTCTGACATCCTCTGCCTGAATCACTGGTACTGTAGGCAAATGTGGCTGAACAATAGGACCAGTTTCTGGTATAATGACTTGTTCTTGTTGAATCTGTTGCTCAACATAATCATCAGGTGTATCTGCAACTAAATTGATACTATCATTTTGTGAAAAAGAATTAGCAGTATTAGTAGAATCATGTACAGAATCATGTGAATTATGTACAGAATTAACAGGAATAGGCACATGTGCAGGCATGTTAGGCACAGAAACATTAGGTACTGGCACAGAAACATCAGGTACTGGCACGGGTACTGGCACCGACACTGGAACAGGCATATCATAAACATATGGATTAAAAACATGTAATTTATCACAAACAGGTGTAGGAGAATCAGAATAAGGAAACACATGCTCATGAAAAATAACATTTCTAGATAGAAAAACCTTCTTGTTAACCAAATCATAGAGTTTATAACCTTTAACTCCAAGAGGGTATCCAATAATTGTACAAGTGATTGTTCTCCTTTTTCTTCTCAGTTCTACTTTACTTGCATTTTGTTGAGTTAGATCTCGAGTAGCATTTTTCCTTCAATTTTTTGTCGGCATTCTTGATGCATTTTGCATATACTGGTATGGAAACCTCCTCTCTCTCTCTCTCTCTTTTTTTTTTTTAATGTTACTTGTCAGAATACTGTAGAATCAGATGAGCAAAACCTCTTACCATCTCTAGCAATTATGTACATGTTCAGGTTGTTCAGCTAACTGTCCTTTACTGGAAATAAGGTCATATGCTAGCTAGCGGAATTCATATGACATTGCAATATTGCATTAAGCCAGCAATTTCTGTAAGAAATTCTGTGTTCTGGATCACAGGCTCGGCTGGATTGTTATCGCTGTAAAGCAACGAGGCTGTTCACGTGCTCTTTCGAACTGAACCGGTTACAGTTAGTTGCAATTTGATTGTTTAAGATTGTTGTTCAAACTCTCGAAAATCTAACCATGATAAGATGCTTATAGCAGTGGAGAACTGAAACTTACTTTACCCAGAGCTAAGAGTAGAAAGAGATGATTGCAGGCACACTCCAATATAAATTCATAAGAGGAGTTTAAGGTCTTACATCACATTGAGTTGCCAACAAAACAGAAGAGTTCAAAGTACACCAACTCTTAAAAATCACACCAGAAAAAGAAAAAAAGCCTTGAGAACCACAAACAGACCAATAGTTTTCCAAAACTCAGTCAGAATCAGGATACACCGGATGCCTATCAATAATCTCCATAGGATGCCTATCAATGATCTCCCTAGCAGACCGTATGAACTGCTTCATTGCTTCACCGAGCACCTTCTCATCATCACCATATTCCCAGTTAAGCATATCTAGAAATAAATCAACATGACCTTCCTCCACAGGAAAATCCTGGAGCATATATGAAACTCCTCTCATCAGGTACCCTGTCTCAGGCAAACGTAAATCATAACCACTTCCACTATGCTTAGCCCTGCAAACAATTCATCCGAATATTTCTCTTAGCCACATAGTCTTTTCTCCACTCAGCCATCTGTTGTTCAGCCTCAAACAGAAATGCCCCATGTCCATGAGAATCCGAACAGGTCACCCTCCGGAGCGAATCATTAGATTTGATGAGTGAAAATATGAGAAAAAGCCATTCACTGCAAGATATGAGAGGAAACAACTTATGATCTGTATAACTATGTTGAGAGCATAACATCCGGTATTCCTCCTCTTGAACAGATCCCTCTTCAGCCAGCTTGCACATTAAGGTCGGATTTGCTGAAACCAATTCTGTCACAAAGGGCTCACGATCATTCACTTTTGCCAGTCTTTTTCATCTGAATATTTCTCTTCGCCAGTCTTTTTATCCACTCAGCCATCTGTGGTGTTTCAACACAACTGGTATGATGCAAAACACCTGTGCTATGATACAAAGAATGCATGAGAAACTCAGTACCATTATCAGACCTTAAACATTTGATCTTTTTATTGAATTGAGT
Source organism: Plantago major (assembly GCA_026545765.1). NCBI lineage: Eukaryota > Viridiplantae > Streptophyta > Magnoliopsida > Lamiales > Plantaginaceae > Plantago > Plantago major. Next base: position 35,132,126 of record CM048839.1, read on the forward strand.
AAGTATAGCATTATAGAAATGTTCAATAAAATGCTGCACTTCTGACTTGTGTTTTTAAGTAAGTAAACCCATGTACATCTACTGTAATCATCCACTATAGTAAGAAAGTGTTAGAAAGATTAATAAAAATTCAAAGATAAAGCAGACAGAATAAATCAAACCGCCTTTCGTAATTGGAATCGAGGCCTGTGATTGCACAGATTCCTTAAAGTAAATACGCCCTCTCACCTATGGTGCTTGAGACGTTGAGCGTTTGCCTTGAATTTTGTAGCTAACTTCATGCTTTGCTTCAAGTCCCACTAGTTTTTAAGTAAGTAAACCCATGTACATCTACTGTAATCATCCACTATAGTAAGAAAGTGTTAGAAAGATTAATAAAAATTCAAAGATAAAGCAGACAGAATAAATCAAACCGCCTTTCGTAATTGGAATCGAGGCCTGTGATTGCACAGATTCCTTAAAGCAAATACGCCCTCTCACCTATGGTGCTTGAGACGTTGAGCGTTTGCCTTGAATTTATGTATGCGCTTTCGACGCGCACTTCAAGTCCCACTAGTTTGATTACAAATCGGCGATTTGCACCTTGCCAGCGTGAGAGTCTTCCATAACCTTACCATCACACTTGAACAAGTAATATGGCGATAGGTTATAAACTAGTAATGACTTCATGTCTTGTGATATGAGACAATCTCACTTTACCTTCCAACTTTGAGCAACTATTCCTCACTAAGGTCCGTTTTGGGCATACCATATATCAAATCGAAGCTCTCACTTAGTAGCTACATTTGTATATTTAGTTTTCTTAATTAACAAATAATCAGAAATGATCTCTAGCAAACATACCCCACAAGGCATAGTTTACAACAAGTTTTCTTCAAAAACTTCCAACAGAAAGAACTTGTGATTTTGATAAGAAGGAATGGCAAATGGACCCCATATATCACAATGTATTAAATCAAAGATTGCAGTACTGGAAGTAGTGCTAGGAAACTTCAATTTCTTTCGCTTTGAAAAATGACAAATGTCAATCTTATTACAAGTAGTTTTCAGTACATAAATTTTAGAAATATATTTGTGAGAGGGATGTCCCAATCTTGTATGCCAAAGTAAAGAGTTTGTTACAATGGATGAATCAGAATTAGTACTATGGTTTACAACTGAAGAACAAGATGCAGAAGCAGCTACAGGTAACTTGAGTTGATATAAACCTCCTTGCTCTTTAACAGTAATCACTTGGGATGTGACTTTGTCCTGTAATAGACAATCATTATCATCAAACAAAACCCTGCATCTGGAATGCTTGGCTAAATTTGAAACAGACAAAAGATTGCAAGTAAAATCAGGTATATATAAGACATTATGCAGGACTATAGTGTCAGTCAACTTAACAATCCCAATAAGTGTAGCATGAGTGATCTGTTTATTAGGCAAATTAATAACAAAAGAAACAGGTTTAGGCATGTCATGAAAAAGTGAGCTATCACAAACCATATGATCACTTGCACCTGAATCTAATATCCATAAGTTTTTACTAACAGTTGTAGCATGCATACAGAAATGAGAGCCATTTATAAGTAACCTGTAGTAGGATCAATGGGACCCTTAAAAGCAGCAGCTGCAGTATGAAAAGAATTCTCAGGACTAGCATCACCAATCTGACCAGTAGAGTTGTTTTGTTTAGCAAATTCCATGAATTGATTAAACATCTCTGCATTGAACAATGGATGCATTGTGCCAGATTGATCACCATGATCTGCAAAAACAGAAATAGCAGATGGATTAACTTTAGTCCTAGGTCCTTTAGGCCCTTTCCAACCTGGTGGATATCCTATCAATTGAAAGCATTTGTCAGCTGTATGATTTGAGAAACAACACTGAGTGCACTTGAGTTTCTTCTTCTCCTTGTAAGACTGATATTTCTGTGGAGCATTGTGCTGAGTATATCCCCCAACATTCTGACTAGGATTCTGAGTATATCCATTATATCCAACATTCTGATTGTATCCAGTATTCTGAGTAGCTTGAACAGACATAGCTAACATATTATTTGAACCCTTGCGCATAAGGTCTTGAAATTATTGTAATATTCAGTAACAGACAAAGAACCCTTGCGCATTGAACTAAGAGACTTCTTAAGATGGAAAACTCGTGGCCCATCTGACCTTGCATATCGCAATTTTAGCTCAGTCCAGACTTCTTGAGCAGAAGTACAGTATAACAAACTAGTCTTAATAGACTTATCAATGGAGTTCCTGATCCAACCAAGTACTAAATCATTAGCACGCTCATACACCTCAAATAACAACTTCTCCTTCGATTCATCAGGAATCGTCAATTTGCCATTTATGAAACAAGACTTATTCTTCACGCTTAAGGCCATTTTAGCAAAATGACTCCACGAAGTGTAATTATCACCAACAAAGGTTTCATAAACAACTGACATACATGGATGATCAGAAGGATGTAGGTAAAAGGGATGAGATGGAAATTCCCATGGATTGGGAGTAGAAGTAGCTGTAGAGCCATTGTTGCAGAGCACAACAAAGAAACCGTCACAGAAAGCGGTTACACAGAGAACAAATCGTCAATCAATGATCGATCAACAGAGAAAACCGGCGAAATTGACCGGAAATAGCAGCGGAAAAACTTCAGGATCGAATCAGAAATCAAAACTGGCGTTTCGATAGAAAAGAAACTGATACCATATAAAGAAACTAAAATTCATATAATCACCATTGTTGAGCACAAATCAAGCTTCAATCAATGTGAGAAACTGTTTACAAGTGAAATGAACGAGTGAGAAAGAAGTTACAAGTTGAGCTATATTTATAGCTGCAGAAAACTAACTAACTAACAGCTTACTAATCTTAACTAACTTAATAAACTTTCCTATTTAGGAAAGTTTACTTCTCTTTCTCTTTAGATATTTACACAATGTTTTTATATATTTAATTAATTATCTTAACTATTTAAGTAATGTTTAACATTGCTGAGTTAATTAGAAACCTTACATGAATAATCAGGAACATTACTCAGTTAAGTCGGAAACTAGTCTAATCAAAAAGAACATTAACTCAAATCAAGTAATTTAATATGATATTAGTGTAATACAGTGTTATGAATCTTCAAATGTTATTATCTATTTAAATAATGTTTTTACCTGTTTAAGTAATATTCTTAACTATATAAGTAATGTTTGTAATTAAAATTTGGAATAATGACCATGAAATGAATTGACCCGAGTAGCATGAAAATGAATTGATGGCCAACGATGCATAATGCAAATAAGTGTAGTAAATTACAAACAAGTCCGTCTTTATAGTCTCTGTATACACTTAGTCTTTCCTAAGACTTTGTGCGTAAAGATAGGATCCTGTGTATGTTCGGTGAAAGGAAAAGAGATGAGAATCCCATTTTGACATGCTGTTACCAAAGAAAGAGCATAAATGAGTCAGGAATCGCGTATGGCCTGATTGGATCTCATCAGGAATTGAAAGCTCGAAAGGGAAACTTTCATCATAAGGAATTTAAAGCGTTCAATATCTTGGTAAGCAGTACCTTTTGCATACCAATGAGTAATTCATCTATGAGTGAGACGAATGTGGAAACTCTTCTTGCACTTCGCGACCTTCACATACCAGTAGCAGTTCGTACTTATAGCCTGTTGTTTTACTTTTGTAGTTTCCATTATCTTCTGATAAATTCTTTTACATGTTCTGTTTCAATATTCTAAGTTGAGAGTTTTGGACAGGTTATGCTGTTTGTTAGTACTTGACTATTTCTTAGTTCAAGAAAGTTGTTGAGATCACAAGTTAAAAGTCTGTCATTTTTATTGTTATTAATTCTCAGCAAGAAAAAAGTACTTATTCACCGATGACACTATGAACACGTTACTTGATAACATCCTTGATTTGCACCTGTGTTATAAATTAAGAATAAAAATGTCAACCAGATTACTTGGTCTGACTTGTTAAAACAAAGCATCAAATCATGCACACTTTTTTTACATTGACTCAGATTTATATCCCGTTGCAGTAACTCAGATGTTACATGGAAAAGGATCCAACTTACGACAAATTCAACCATGCGAAGGAGGTTCATTCAGGCTTCACAGAAAGGAGATTCAAGAGCTGCGTAACTTGATCAGGGATGATCCTCGGTTGCTGAGGACCCATGGCGTTATCGGGAGGACAGACTCCTAAATTTACATATTGGAGATCATTGTTAGCTTTGTGAAAGATGTCTTAAGTACATATTTTATTCTGGTTTTACTTGATGTATACAATTATACTACACTGCTGCTCACTGCATGATGTGCGAATAAATCAGTGGACAGAAGCAATCAAACTTATAGATATACATTTCTTCAGATAATTGGTCAACTTGCTGATAGGAACCTGGTAAATATTTTATTCTAGTTTTACTTGATTTAAAGTCCTTGGCAGTGAATTCTATGATGCACAGACAAATCTGTGAACTATGAGAAGCAACCCTGCCTAACGATACTCAGTCGTTTCTACAGGTATGGACAGAAGGCTTATTGAGGCTGCACAGGGAGGGAATGTTCATGCACTGCAGAATCTGATCAAAGATGATCCACTACTGCTGAAGACCGTTGCGTTAGCTGGGGGGGAGACCCCTTTACATATTGCTTGCCTTGGCGGCCATGTTGATTTCGTGAAAGGGCTCTTGAATTGGAGCCCTGAATTTGCCCTGGAATTAAACCAAGATGGTTTTAGCCCCTTGCATATTGCATCGGCTAATGGCTATGCAAATATTGTCAAAGAGCTAATCAAGATGTGTCCTGATGCTTGCCTAGTTAAGGGAAAGGGCAGGAAAATTCCCCTTCATTACGCTGTTGTCAAAGGAAGAACAGAAGTGATTCAAGAATTGCTGGCAGCCTGTTTGGATTCCATCGGGGAAGTGACAGCTCGAGGCGAAAACTGTTTCCACCTTGCTGTTAAACACTACCAATTTGAAGCGTTCAGGATCTTGGTTGACCTTGCCATTTTGCACAACAAAGAGCGGATCTTGAATAACAAGGACGAACGGGGAAATTCTATCTTACACCTCGCGAGCTACATGAAACAATATGAGGTGAATGCTTATAATAGCCTGATTTCCTGTTTATGTTTGTGATTGTTTTCACCATCTGCCTCATCAAAAATCATATTTGTCATGAACAGGTCATACGTCTGTTACTTGATGAAAAACTTCCTCTCAGAGGAAAATTAGAGCTGAACTTGTTGAACAAAAAAGGTTCGACTCCACTAGATGAATTAGCATATGAAGGGGGTGATTCCGAAATAGAAGAGTGTCTAAGACTAGCTGGAGCTGTAAGATTTGAAGAGTTCAATTCATTTTCTACACAAACTCAACATCTTTCAGCGAGTCAACCAGGACAAGAACCGAGGGAGGATCGACTCAAAAGGCCCTCCAGGAGATTGCGTGCATTCTTCAAGTATGACAAGAGCAAAGACACTCCAACAGAAGTTCGCAACACATTGCTTCTGATAGCTGCTTTAATTGCCACGGCGACATACCAGCCTGTGCTTAGTCCACCAGGTGGAATTTGGCAAGATGACTTCGTGCCGATTGATAATACCAATATTTCTACAAGCAACACATCCTCCAGGTTACCGCCTCCACATATTGCTGGTCAGGCTATCATGGGGACACAGAAACCGGTTTCATATGGTTTATTCCTGCTTTTCAATTCGATCGGGTTCTTTATGGCCCTACACATGCTGTATTTTCTTACGCACGGACTTCCTCTGCAGTTTGAACTAATAGTTGCTCTTACTGCATTGACTTTTACATATAATACTTGTATGATCGCGCTTGCATCTAGGAACAACATAACCGTGTTGCTTATGGTGATATCCATCGTGATGCCTCTCCTGATGCCGATTTTTACGATGGTGGTGAGAGATTACTGGAAGCCAAAATGGTGTGCAAGGATCAGGGTATCAAACTGATCTCTTTGTTAGTTTTGGAGTATGATAAAGGGTTGCAATCTAAGATGTTGTATTTGCTCTGATTCAAGCATTTGCCCTTTTATTTCCATTGGATTATTTGATTACAGTTACAGCTTGAGACTGGTGGTTTTCATTTAGCCTTGAGAATTGCTGATTTTACTTGTCAATAATTTATGTAAGAAACATTATATATAAATAACTAGAATTTGCGTCACACGCGAAGCTTATTCATTTCGTGAAATTAGAAGATATCTTTTATAAAGCCCTATACATTTTAATTTTTCTTCAAAAGTTCAAATCCATCAAAAAGTAATGAGAATTTTCTAGTTCTAGTGTGTACTCATTGCACAAGTTATATGTAGCATATACCCACTGCACAAGTTCTACTATGTACATAGAATAAACCAATTGAACTTGCATATGCATTGTAGTTCACATATTTACCTCCCTCAGTTTGTAATTCTTTGATGTTTATATATGCCATGTTCAGCTGAACCCATCCCCTGAAGTTAGCCTCTAAGGCGGGAGAGACCTCATACAACCATTCCTAGTCATGTAACTTGCAATTGAATGCATAACACCACTGATAAAAATGGTGAAGTTTAGTATTCTTTTAGGCTTTAGTCGAAACAATAACTTCAATTCAGCACTTCAGTTGACTCCAGAATGAACTTCTAACACAAATCTGTGCTTGCTTTCTTTTTATTGGTTCATTTAGCCCTATCCATAGGAGAAGAAGTCAATTTGGGGTTGAACATTCTACTTACCTCCATCTTCTTCATCTCGATCTACTTACAACAAAAGTAGAATAGGCAAATTTTGACGTAGCCTCCTGCTCAATGCTCTATTGAAAATTAAACTAAAATTGTTGTAACAATTAAATTTGATCCTTAGGTCATACTGTAAACCAATTTGTCAAAATTGTAAACCAATAGTTTGTTTTGTTGGTGTAAATCATCGCTCATACATATCAATCCTCTTCATCCCATTTTGCTTCTCCAGGAGCTTATCATCCAATGCCAAACTACAATCTACAGAATAATTTTAGTTGCACAAGTACAATCCAACCGTCCAAAAGTGGATCGTGACACCTAAAGCAATATCGGCACAAGAGGAAGCATCACCTAAATAGCAGTTATCGGAATTCCAAAAGAGCTTAATAGAAGCGGAAACACCGGATCCATAAAAATACATGTCACTCAACTCTCCTTGTTAACATTATTCCAGATGAACTTTTGAGACAGAGTAATGACCCAGGAATGATTCAATCTTTAGCTTGAAAATGGTGCATCGTATTCTAATTTTTGTTGTTCTTCACAAAATCCTTTAAAGTTAGACATAATTAAGTCTCATGCTATAAGATTTTAACTTTATTGAAGAAGAAGGAGGAGGAGGAGTAGGAAGAGGAGGAGGATGAAGAAGAAGAAGATATATTACACATTAAGAGTTGGGTTACTCAATTTCAATCGAAGCAAGAAATTGCAATCTTCCTTTTCCATTGCAGCTTCTTTGCACAAATCTGAAAATGCAAAGCTCCTCAAGTCTCTTCATTCTCAAGTTAGTTCTACGAATAGGAGAAATATATAGAAACCATAATTGATATGGATATTAAATTGAAGAAGATAAAGATTTCTACCTTGCTTGCACAACAAATCAAATCGCATAAAGAATATTTATTCTTCCTTTAATTTTGTTGTCGATGTAAAATACAAGGCTGAATTAGAAATTGGCAAAACTTGATAGCGGCTTCAACAGCTTGGCCGACGACACCAGGCTCCAATTCCTCACAACTAAACGCACGCGTGATAATCACTCGATTGAGAAACAGAGATAGGCAGTCACTTCTTTCTCATCTTCTTCTTCTTCTTCTTCTTCAATCTTCCCCTCTCACCATTTCAATTTCAATGGCAGGCAGCAAATCCCTCGCTGAACCATTTTCAATATACGAATCTCCAGTTCCTCCATCGATCTGGTCCATAACTCCATTGTTCTGCATCACTCACCTAAATTGACAGTCCGTCGGAAAAGAACACTTGAAGATGAGTTTTTCAAACCAGATCTGGAGGGGTTCGTGTACCTGACCTGACCGGTGAAGATGACGATGACTGAGGTGCGGAGGAAAAAGAAAGAAGTAAAGGAACGGAGAGCCGAAATCGACAAAGACAAATCTGCTAAATAAATCCAGATAACAACTCTAGGATGTAATAATCAAGGAACTTTCGAACCTTATAAATGGGAAACTAGAGACATGTTATGTGTGGGTATTGATTGGTAGTGGCACAATTTTGAATCATGTGCCTCAAGGTGTAGCTTAGAAATTACAGCAGGAACCGGTGAAATTACAGGATTCCATATTTCCATTCGTGTTGCTATAATGTGTACCGCATATTTGTGAGACCAAGTTCGAACATGTGCCCATTTGCAGATTCAACTGGATCCGAACACAAGTTTTAAGAAAGGATTGAATAAAGTAGTAGATAGAATAATAAAGTAAAGAAATGAGATAAAGTAAGAGAAATAGTGAATAAAATATGAATACTATTTTTCACTAAATGATGAGAAATTAAAATTGAGATGTTCTCAAATGAAATGCGGGGAGTTGAAATTAGAACGTTTTAAAATGAAATGCGGGAAGATGAAATTGAGACGAAGGAAGTATAAAGGTAGTTTTTTTTTTTTTTTTTTTGGTAAAGAAGGAAAATATGCTCTTAGGCTACATCCGAGGCCAAAAGTGCCCGCAAATTTGAGGGGATGTGGTCCAAAAACCCATCAACGTCACTACAACTATAATAATTCTTAGCAAGTGAGTCTGCTACGTCATTTCCACTTCTCGGAATCCAACGAAACACGAAGTTCCAAGGCTTGTGAAGACAAGCTTTGCATTCCTGTACCAAATCTTGCAATTGAGCTGGAATAGCATCTGTGTCCATAATAACTGAGTAAATTGAGAGGCAATCGGTCTCAATTTCTATATTTTGTGTTCTTCTTTCCCAAGCTATCTTGAATCCATGAATGAGAGCTTTAATCTCCGCTTCTTCTGCTGTGGGACAAGGAATGCGTTTACTAAATCCTCAGATCCACTCTCTGAATCTTGTCCACAACAGGAATGGAGGTTGTCCTTGGTGTACCATGGCCAATTAAGATCAAGGCCGGTCCTGAGCCCATGCGAGATGTTCACCCGCATATGTTTCCAATTCGATATATGGTCCAAGTAGGTATTTAAAATATGAAACTAAAATTGACATAGAGAACTAATCTATAATTTTATACTTCAAATAACTATTGGAATGTTACGTTTTTAAGAGTGATATACCCCCTCCATTCCACCTATTTCTTTCCATTTTATTTTTGCACAAATTTTAAGAAATTTGAGTAAAAAACGGGTTTATATAGATAAAGTAGTAAGTGTATAGTAAAAAGTAAGAAAAAGAATTGAAAAAGTATGAAGGAGAGAGATTAAAATATTAATAATGGAGATAGTGAGTTTCCATAAAAGGAAATGGAAAGTTTTTAATGAAACGTCCAAAATGGAAAAATGGAAAGAAATCTATGGAACGGAAGGAGTATTTTATATACTTAAAATGGGTCGGATTTGGATATGTGCGATGAGTCCCTTCATACATGGCCCAACATGGTTAGAAGCCCATTTTATATATGCATACTATAGACTTCGAGAAAAAAATTTAAGTTTTGTTAAAAGTTGTTTGTTTGTTGTACTCATTAATTACCTATTGTTTTCCCTTTTAAAGTTATTCTTTACTAAGGCTACATTATATTTATTTGCAATTTTACGAATTGGCTGAATCGAATGAGTTTTCGATTGAAGAAAGGCTGCTTTTATGTTTGAATGTGTTCCTATAAAATTCAATTACTTTCTATGTGATGATTTATAAGCGTTAAAAAATAATTATTTTGAACTAATTGAAAGATATCAACTTAAAATCTTTATACATATAATTTCAAACATTATAAAACTCACTTAAATTATTCATATTTATTTAAGGAGAAATATTAGTGTTTCACATACAACGCAAAACCAGTTTATTTTTAGATCTTAATTTTTCGTTTAAAGATGTAACTTTTGCATCTGTAGTATCATGTTTTATTTAGATAGTTTCGAGTTTATTCTCTTTTTGTCCCTTTTATTTCCTTTCTTCCAAGGGAGTTCCACGGTATACATGCAAGAGTAAGTATAGTAAAAGTGAAGATTTTCCTAATCTATAGGAAAATTCGATTTTCACAATAAAGAACCGGAAAGAAACACTACAAATCGCTCAGTAGGTTTTAAATAAATACTCCAAATAAATTGTCACACAAAATTCATACCATTCAACCATCTTTCTCTCTTTACATCACACCTCACTCTCTCTCTACAATCCATCCAATCTCCTCCTTCACTACCATTAACCTCAGCTTGAATCTTCTTCCTCAACAATAGTACAACACTGAACAATCTCCATTTCCACTTCTCCGATCGGATCCTCCAAAGATCCGGCCCGAATTGGTGACAAATGGCATTGGCGTTCGATGAATTCGGTCGGCCGTTCATCAACATAAGAGAGCAGAAGGCCAACATTGGATAGTGAAACAGAACCACCCATTTCATCTTTTACTCGAGCGATACCAGTTAAACACATTGGATAGGCAAACATTGGTTTCGTAATGTGAAAAAGCTACTTTCCTTTGTAAGTTTTCCTATCCGAATGATAGAGATTTTCTATCAATAAGCTTCGTGCATCTGATTGATTTGGTGTTTTTAGATTTGAGGTTTTACGAGAAGCTTGTGATTCCGAATATTTTTTGATCTATGATCTCTCTATTATCTGAGCAGATTTTGGAAAATACTATTGTATGTGCTTTGGCTTTAGCTTTGCTTTGGTTTAACTCAGTATGCTTAAGCGATAATTGTATGTGCGTAAGTCGATTTTAGTATTATAGTTTTAAGAGGGATATATATATATATATATACATATATATATACATATATATATATATATATATATATATATATATATATATATAGCTGGTGTTATAGTTTTAAGCATCATTGTGTTTTTAGCTTGTGTTGAGTGTTTCTGTCTGTTATTGTTTTAGCGCATATGTTATTGTTTTAAAACCTATTATTGTAGTTTTAAGCAGCAACGTTATTGTTTTTTAGCTTCTGATGAAATATTTATGATTTAATTTTTTGCAGATGTTTTGTTATAATTTTAAAATGCATTGTCATAGTTTTAAAATGCACTGTTATGGATTTAAATATCAATGCTCTTTTAGTATTGCATGTTTTTGTTTTGTTATAGTTTTAAGAGACATTATTATAGTTTTAAGATGCACTGTTATGGTTTTAAGCTTCAATGTTACTATTTTTAGCTTGTGTTGAATATTTCTACATGTTATTATTTTAGCGCATATGTTATAGTTTTAAGACCTATTGTTGTAGTTTTAAGCATCAACATTAGCTTTTTTAGCTTCTGATGAAATATTTATGATTTTATTGCTCACAAATACTTTGTTATAGTTTTAAGAGGTATTGTTATCGTTTTACAAGACATTGCTATGGTTTTAAGTAGGGCTATACATAAAAGAAACCCGCGCCGCTAATCCATGTCATAAACTTTCCGCATGGTTGAAATTTTTAAAATATCCGCCGTGGGTGAAAATTTAATCACCGCTTGGTGGTGGGTGGTGGTGTCTTGAAGTCACCCACCCGCCCATGTAAATTATATATATATTTTTATTTTTTTTTATATATAGTTATATAATAAATATAAGAAATAAAATTAATATGAGTATATGAGAGCATGAAAGAGAGCAACAAAAGAACTCATTGATAAGCGGAAGAGATAACAATGACGGTGTTTGGAAGAATTTTTTTTTTATCACCAACATGAGTCCAGTACATTTTCATCTAGACTTCTATTTGGAATAAAATGTACTTGTATTTTTTATTTATTGGAACTTATACATATGTATGGTGATTGTACTTGCTTATGGAGTGTTTTATTTTGTATTGGAACTTATATTTATCTTGTTCGAACATATTATAGCATGTTTATTTTATACGTTGAACCTGCCCGCCATCCACCCGCCATTCACCCGCTTAAATGTCAACCCACCCGCTGTGGTTTGATAAATTGTTCACCCGCCGTAGTTTAATATTTTGTCCACCCGCTATAGGTGGGTTGGTTGAATATTTGGTAAAAAACCGCCCGCACCCGCCCGCGTACACCCCTAGTTTTAAGCATCAACGTTACTGTTGTTAGCTTGTGTTGCATATTTCTAATTTGTTATAGTTTTAAGAGGCGTTGTTATCATTTTAAGAGCCACTGATATGGTTTTAAGCATCAATTTTACTATTTTGGATTTGTTTTGCATGTTTCTTTTTTGTTTAAAGCACTAATGTGATAGTTTTAAGAGTCAGTCTCCTGAGAGTCCACAATATATTAAGAGTCTTTTAGAGTCCTACATAATAGAAAAACATATGCAATTTACACAAAAAAACTATACAAACTCATTTTTTTGGTGACACAGTTGACCGTCAACCCCATTTTTTCCTTACAATGCACAGCTCCTTTCACGTGTCCATCCAGTCATATTGGTACTTTGGATCAAATTGTCTATGTTTGATATATAATTGTTTATGTTTAGAATAAAATTATTGATGAGAACCTATTTATCCCAAAGAAACAAAATATTTATAAATAAACATAAAAATCAATTTCATTCATCAATCAATAAATGTCATACATATAAAACAATATAAAAAAAATTTGAAATCACTATATCCAAACTACAATCATCTTTGCAAACAAATAAAACACCCTTGAATTGTTCGTCGACTCCTCCATCCACGTCTCCATCTTTATCATCAATCGTTTTCTTCATTCGACCACCATTTTTACGAAAACCTAGTATATGCAAAAAAACATCAACAATTTGGCAATTTTCATACCCAATTTTACCATAACAATAAACTATTACAGTACAACAATAGACAACCAAGCTGCATAACTCATTGGCTTGTTAAACACAATCCTCACACTAGCATGGGACTCAATGGACACATTCATGAACATATTCACACATTCATTCAACTATTTGGCAACTGACATACACAATTTTATCATAACAATAGACTATTACACTACAACAATAGACAACCAAGCTGCATAACTCATTGCCAACTGTCATACACAATTTTACCATAACAATAGACTATTACACTACAACCACTACAAAAATACTGGTCTGTAGCGACGGATAGATCCGTCGCTCCAGACCAGCGATCCTTCGCCCCAGCTCTGGCGACGGATAAAAATTTTGTCGCCCCACTGGAGCTGTGGCGACAGATAGATAATCCGTCGTCCAATTCGCGACGGATTATCATGTTTGACTTTTTTTAAATTTTTTTAAAAATCGATTATTGGCGATGGATAGATTCTATCCGTCGCCCAGTGTAACGATGGATAGAATCTATCCGTCGTTACACTGGGCGACGGATAGAATCTATCTTCGCCTAATGTATTATTGGAATTAGTGACGGAATCTCAAATTCCATCACTAATTCCGTCACAAAATAATTTTTTTTTTAATTTTGTTTTTTTTAATATTAAACCCTATTTTTCGTATTTCACCTATTTAATCAATATAATGCTCAATAATAAATCAATAATATGGAAAATGTTTCAATAAATGATAAATCAAAAATGTAATATCCGAATAAGTCTAAATTAGAGTTATAAATCTAAATATAATAAATCTGAACGTACATAGTACATATACATAACTAGCTACCAGACAGGGGTGGGTGCTGGCCGAACTGGGACATGAAAGCCTCCATCTGTAACCGAAGGCGCTCGTTCTCCTCTCTTCGTTCTCTGTCGCGCCGCTCCATCTCCTCCCTTTGTTGCTCCATCTCTTGAGTTAGTCGTGTAACCTGTTCCCGGACCTGCGACTGCACCATTTTCGAGACCTGGTCCTGTGTGAAAACCGGACGTCTAGACTGCTGGGATGATGAGGAGGAGCACCGGGACTATGACTCAAGCACCGAGGCTCCCGAGTCCATATATTCGTCCTTTGTTGTCCGGTTTATTGACCTCTAAGAAGATGTTGTCAACTTGTTCAGTTGACAACACATCACCCATCTCTTCCTCCTGCCTCGCTACCTGAGCATCAACCTCAGTCTGAAATCGTAAATAGCAGATATCATGATCAGTTACTGTTTTTCAAAAATAACTTGTAATAGTGTACAAATACGAACTTTAAGCAACATAAACATACCGCAATGAAGGCGAGGCCCGGAGTCACCCATACCATATACCTTGGCCTTCTTGAAGATGTCATACTTGGATTTCACCTCCCCTCGTGACATCTGAACAACATATATAGTCAACAATTTATCATCTCACAAGTAATAGAGCAAAGACACAATACATACACGTAATGCTAGATTGAAAAAAAAACACATATATACTTACCGATTGGTAATAATCAGTGAGAGTAGATCACCTCCCAAGGTGGTGAACGACCCTTCCTGCCGCATCGGTGAGGCGCCGATTACATGCATTAATGTAGGCATTGTCCTGGACATCAGTTCGAGCCCAGTAGGCATCCCAAAGGGCCCACTCCGTTGCATCAACCTATGGAGGCATTGGGTCATTCCGATCCCGAATGGCCTTCCAAATCTGAGATCATATCAACATGCGGTTTAGATCCCGAGTCGTAAACATGCCAGATCTGTGGGATCAATCTGCTGGGAATGAAGTACTCCTTCTACATTCCCAATTTCATACAACATCCAAAGTCAATATATATAATGTCACCATGTTACATCAATTTAATAAGATGCAACAACATAATAGATATGGTGACTAACATATCACCCAAACAAAGTGGCTAACATACCACTCACATATAGTGGCTAACATACCACTCACATTGTCCTAAATTTTACTAACACAATGGTGACTAACATATCACCCAAATACAGTGGCTAACATACCACTCACATACAGTGGCTAACATACCACTCATATTAAAACGATTATAATAACAAATAAAGGAATGTCATATTTTAACTTACCCTCAGCTCATCAAAATACTCGGCCCTCATGCGGTCCGAGATGTGAGACCAACTCACCACCCTGCCCCGGTGGCTCTCTCCTGCTCCGGAATATGTCACCTAGTTTGTTGTGGACCTCCCGAGGCCATAAACTGTTGTCAATGTATAAGATACAAGAAACAAATATTTATTACTTTAGTACAACAATTTATACTTGTCAACTATCATAAGTTATGTTTTACATATTTAAGAAGAATGTATAATACTTACTTGGCAGGACCAACAGGAAAAATCACAGGCAACCCGTCCCACGTAACGTTGGGATTCTGTGGATTCCACTCGAGGTAGAGACAATCGTCCCCTCCTCCAGTCTGTGTCCGGGCTGACTGGTAGAGCCCCTGCTGCTATGACCTGCTGGTGGGGTCTCAGGAATCCGAGACCTGCTGCCCTGACTACCAGAGCCCTCACCCCCCTCTGACCCTGTCCCCGACCCAGCACTATCATGCGGCTGGCTGCGTGTGTGGGGGGGGGGGGGGATAGGTGCACTTCCTCTGTCGCGGCATCTGCAAAAACATGTAACAAATAAAATAAAATGTAGGAGTCACGTATTGCTTGTTTATGCACTTTTTTATTGCACAAGGGCACTTTATCAACCCATCCTTTACACCAGCCGGATTTGAGATTGCAAATACAATGAAACCTTCAACCCCTTTCAGAAAACTCGATTGAACTCTGCCATTTAGAGTACGACAATACATCCATGAATGATCGGTATTCATTGAATAATTAGATAATAACCTGACACATTTCAATTCATTAGATCGAGGTCTATCATTTACGATAATAAATCAATTTCACAATAATTCAATCAATTGCTACATAATATAAGTTATATTAGCTTCAATCAATTGTTACGGCATTACATAATATAAGTTACGTTAGCTTCAATTTTACCATAATGTTTGGTTTCATATATCAACTAATGATTACTAGTTATACAAGCACAAGACAAAGCGGATAAAACTCATCATTCTCTTGACCCCCTCCTCACCACTTGTGGCGCTCCTACCACAGAACTTGCATTCCAATGATCTACATCCTCCTCCCAATACACCATGCACATGTTCCGACAAGTAGAAAGCATACTCGATGGCGGCCCCAAACCCCGCCTCTCCCTCCATTGGAGGTATGCCATGGACGGTGCTTCCTCACCATGATGAATCCATACATGATACTCAGGCATGAATCCATAACGTCGCAAGTGCTCGAATACTGTTGTAGGAGTCATAAATTGCTTTTTCTGCAGGTTTCCAATGTGCAAGGACACTTTATCAACCCCCATTTGCACAAGCCGGACATCCCATGGCAAACGCGATGAAACCTTTAACCCCTTTTACAAAACTCCTAGAAACTCTGCCATTTACCGCCGTACGATCGTACATCCATGAACGGTCGGAATGCATTGTATATTTTTTTAACCTGACACGTTCCAATTGATTAGATCGTATTTAATTTATTAGATCGATTCCAATTCGGATAAAAAGATTGTAGAGATTAATTGTTAATTATTATACGTTCCTTATAATTTCATGATTAATTTTAAGTGTTTGATATGTTACAAAATTTATTAAGTGTTTTACTATTACGAGTTATAAATTATAAATTACACATTAATATAATCAACAAATTGTCCGTCGCTCAAAACACTTAACTACATCCTCGTAATTTAGTACATATACGAATTTATCAAATCAACCAAAACTACAACATACAGACATACATGTCAAATTAACTAAACTAACTACATACATACTTAACATACATATCAAATTACACATACATATCGAATTACTACATACATACTTAACATACATACTTCATTACATACATACTTAATTAACATGCATACTTCACTACATACATACTTAATTAACATACATACTTCACTACATACATACTTATCAAATTAACATACATACATATTGAATTACTACATACATTCATATCAAATTAACTAAACTAACAATCAAATTACATATACAAATCAAATTAATCAAATTACATATACATATCAAATTACATATAATTGATCAAATTAACTAAACAAGCTACTACATACTTCATATAAACATACAATTGAGAATAAGTAGTCAAAAATAATAAAAAAAATTCCAAATTTCCAAAAGTTAGTGTTTAGCCAAAATACCGTTGATTTCGAAGAAAATAGCGGATGAAATTTAAAATTGATGGAAGAAACGAACTCCTCATCCAACGATCTTCGAATTGACACCAAGATTGGGAAGAATCGTCAACAATTGGCGGTTGTGACGAAATGAAATGAAAAAGCGGAGGAGAAAGGAAAGAAGCGAAAATGGCATTACGCCTCACCTCGATGTTAAAACCACTACGGTAAGCGGATACGTATCCGTCGTCAAATCCGTCGCCCCGGAGCAATGGATAGTTTATCCGTCGCTACTGTTCTTTTTTTTTTTTAAATATAAATATTAACGACGGATAATTTATCCGTCGTTAACATTTAATTTTTTTTTAAAAAAAGTCAAATTATGGGCGACGGATTAATAAAATCCATCGCCAATATAGCGACGGATAAAATCCGCCGCCAAACCTAGCGATTCGTCGCTACCCTTTCCGTCGTTTTTTCCTTAATTTCTTGTAGTGAACAATATACAACCAAGTTGTATAACTCACTGACTTGTCAGGGACAATGCTCACACTAGCATGGGACTCAATGGAAACACTTATGAGCATATTCACACAACCATTCAACAATTTGGCAACTGTCATACACAATTTTACAATAACAATAGACTATTACAGTACAACAATAGACAACCAAGCTGCATAACTCATTGCCTTGTCAGGCACAATCCCCACACTAGCATGGGACTCAATGGACACATTCATGAACATATTCACACATCCATTCAACTATTTGGCAACTAACATACACAATTTTACCATAACAATATACTATTACACTACAACAATAGACAACCAAGCTGCATAACTCATTGGCAAATGTCATACACAATTTTACCAAAACAATAGACTATTTCACTACAACAATAGACAACCAAGCTGCATAACTCAGTGGCTTGTCAAGGACAATGCTCACACTAGCATGTGACACTCATGAGCATATTCACACAACCTTTCAACTAGTTGGCAACTGTACACAATTTTACCATAACAATAGACTATTACACTACAACAATAGACAACCAAGCTGCATAACTCATTGGCAACTGTCATACACAATTTGACCATAACAATAGACTATTACACTACAACAATAGACAATAAGCATACAACATTTGGATACAAAACCCTAACAGCCAAAATCGAAGAACAAACGACAATATAACAGTAATCGAACCATAAACAACAACATCGAAGAACAAAATCGATGATATAACAGTAATCGAAGCATAAACAACAAAATCGAAGAACAAAAACGACAATGGAACAGTAATCGAAGCATAAAAATAACAAAATCGACGATATAACAGTAATCGAGGCATAAACAACAAAAACGACAATGAAACACTAATCGAAGCATGAAACAACAAAAATTAACTATGTAAACCCTAAATCGAAGCATAAAACAACAAAATCACATAGAGAAGCCTACTTACCCACTGCCGGAGGTTTTTTACGAAGCATAGGCTCCTCAGTGTTAACAGCAACACCACCAGCATCACGAACAGTATCAGAATCAGAAGAATCCGTCATTGAAGCATTGAAACCACAAAAACGACACAAAAAAAGCCAATGAAAACACCGATCAACTAACGAAACGCAAAAAGGAAACGAAACAAGAGCAGAAACCTGTGAATCAGAAGCTGAAAACATCAAAACATCATGAAAACGAGAAAAATAGACAGAACAAATAACATACCAGCAACCGGAGGCTTTTGACGACACAAAGGAACCTCAATATCAACAGAAACACCACCGAAAGGATGACCGGAACCAGATCCAGTTGGATTGGCATTCGAATTTGCCATTGCAAGCACTTGAACAACAAAAAAAGGTAGAAAAAGTAACTAAAAACACAACGACAACAACAGAGAAGTATCTAAAAGCAAAAAGGAAACGAAAACACGAGGAAAAACCTATAGATCGGAAGTAGCAGTGAAGAAACTAGGGTTTCGAACACAAATCGAGTAAAATCGCCAGCAACTGTCGTGAGAAAGAAGAAAATGAGAGAAATGGGAAAAAACTGAAATATGGGGTATATATATGACCCAGAAACCCATTAACCCGCGAGATAAGAAAACGGGTCAGATGATCCGCGAATTTCAACCCAATGCATAATGTAGTCTGACTCTCAGACTCTCGTTAATGAAGAGGACTCTTTTAAGTCTTTGTATTGTTTTAATGAGAGTTTTTATGGTTTTAACTCAGTTCTTGAATGTTTTAAGCAGGTGATGACGATGACATCGAGTTTGATGATAGGTCTCTCAAAGGTGTCATTGCAGTATTGAAGAAACAAGTACAAGCAACAAAAAAGGCAGGAAGCCGAAGTTCACCAACAAGTTTAATCGGAAAAAGACTATTTTAACAACTAAGTTTGCATTAGTATAAAAAAAAAAACACTGTATGAACGTTTTGTAATTTTTTCCTATGAGAATAGATGTTTTAGAACTTTTGAATGACGGGATGTTTCAAAATTGTAATGGCAGATGTCTCATGTAGTTTATTTTAAGCATGTTTATTGATGTTTTAATGGCATACTTGAAACTTTTAAACTTGTTTAATGGTGTTTAATGATATTAGATTGTCACTTAAAACCATCACACATTTCTTAAAAATTAACAAATGAGGTTAAAATTATTATTGAAACATACAATACTGACCCAATAAAAACATCACAACATCTCTTAAAATATTAATAAAATACGTTAAAACTGTAACTAAAACTTCCAATGCTAACAACTTAAAACCATAACATAATCTATTAAAAGCGTAACGAAAAATGTGTGTCTCGGCAGTTTTTTTAAGAAACTCAGCCGGTCAGACCGCTAAAACCCAAAAACCCCGAAAACCCACAAAAAACCTTGACTTTCTTATTTTTTAAAAAAATCTTACTTTTTCTAAGACTTTGGCTACATGCAAATTTCATGGTCTGGGTGTGTGTCCACATCCACTCATGTGGACTTAGATAAGTCCAATTCACATATACTATTGAGTCACTCTGTGGATCTAATGTGCACTGGATCTGGATCCGGATCCAAAATACACTGGACTGGTCCAGGTCTTAATAGAAGTACTTTTCCGTCCCATATTGTTGCTGCAGAGTGATCATGACAACAATTTTATTACTACTACTTTTATCTGTAATTGTTTTTCTATACATCTTTTGGAATTGATCTTTAGGTTATAGACTCATATTCTTCATTATCTATCGTTTATATCTTTTATGTGCAGTTCTTGTATTGTTTGTTTTATTATGGCATAATCTATCTTTTATGCTATCTTTTATGTGCAGTTATTGTATTGTTTGTTTTATTATGGCATGAAGTTGTGTTTGCTCTTTATAAGTTGCAACACCTTCTCTTTTTCTATACACTTTATGTCCCAAGTCCTAATAAAAGTATTTTATTGTTAAATCAGACATTAGAAGTTGAAAATGGACCTCCTACAACTTCATTTGTCCTGAAGATGAATAGGCTGCTTCTTCAAAGAAGAGTGGGTGAGTCCTGAATGCTGAAACAGAGCTTCCTTACCGTGAAGGTATGTTCGAACCTATTCCGCCACCAGCACCAGCATAAATGAAGCTTCTCTTCTCATTTTCCTCCACTCACGCTGCTACGATAACCAATTCTGCTCCACCGCCCATGTCATTTCAGAAATACTAACCTCTTGTCGTTTTATTGTGAGCTATGGCTCTGTATAGTATCGGATAGTGTGCTTGAACTGCTTTTGTGCTGAAACAAGGGGTAAATGCTTTTCCTGGCTGTCTATTTTTGTTTGTGATATATAGTCAATTGTTATGTTTTCGAGTGAGTTATGCAGAGATTGTAGTTCTATCTGAGAAGCTGCTCCTGCTCGTGAACTAGAAATGGTGATATTTCACATGTACGAGTGTATTGGCTTAAGAGCAGATATCTAGCTAGTGTTAATTGTTCTCCTGCGTTTGTCCTGAACTCAATCCAATGGATGTTAATGAATTAAACTGTTAATATGCTTGTAGTTCTGAGCATTTGTATAAGAGAATGTCTTGTCAATAGATAAAAATTGGATCTCAGTTTCTCTTTGTTCTTTATTATTGTTGCTGCTACGAAAACGCATTGTTTACATCTTATATTTATTGCTAAAATCAGTTGACAATAATGTAGAAATTTATGGATTTTATGCTTGGTGGTAAAAGTATGCATCTATTTCCCTCAAATCATGTCATGCACACATTTCTGACATTACATAAGTAGAAAATGGAGTCACTATGATCAAAAGCTGCAAACTTGAATAGTTAGTGAGACTACGTTCATGTTCTGGTTTAGTATACTAAGCCAGGAGATTGGCATCGAAATAGTTTTGAGTTGCTATAGATGTCACTCCGAACAAGGATAGTGAAGTTCCTTAGAAATCTTGATTAGGAGTTCATTACAGTTATCTTGATTTATGGTAATTACAAAAGTAATTCCTTCTTCACCAAATAATTAATAAGAACCCTAATTCACTTTCTTCCCCAATTCACTTCCTTTTTCTTCATTATTTTCAATTCACTTCATTCTCAATGCATCATCAATAAAAGTATCAATGGAACAACTCAAATCATGGAAGAAACAACTCAAATTTTTCTACCTTCTTTCCCAATCTTTCTTCTCGGAGCTTCTACCCTGGAGCTCCGACCAGTCAAACCGTAATTAATTTTGACCACGAATATGATAACGTAGGTTGTAGTATTGTATGAGTGACTGGCCGATTGAATCACCCTCATAACCGGTTTTTCCGCTGAGTTGAAAAATACTATGGTTTTATTGTAAGAATTCAATTGACCTTCGGGTTTGTAGACGCTAAGAAATCTAAAATGAAATTAGGTTAAGGAATGGTGTTGGGGGGACCTACAAGGCAACAATAACAAATCTAGAGGCGTTAGGTTTCAAGGTGACATTGGTGTGGTCCTGACCGAAGGGACTCCGACGCTCAAGTTAGCGAACTGATAGAAGATGTAATAATTGAAAAACAGGGAGAGATAGATGATGAGAGTCGACTTATCATGGTGGTTGAATCGGTTCGGTAGAGTATGCATGAGCACCCACAAGAACCGAGCTGAACTTGTTGGAGGAAGCTAGCCGATAGTCGTCGGACATGATGGATTAAGGTAGATGATGATGGATTACAGTGGATGTCTCAGGGCGTTGGTCAGAAAGCTTGTGAGAGATGAAGGCGTGGGAGAATGATTGCTAGGGTTCTCATAGTCGTAGTGAGATGATCTTCTTGTCTTCCACTTCTTCTCCATATAGTACATCCATTGGTTGGAGTATGTCCGCGATTTCGGGTGAGGCTGTTGGGCTCCATTTAGTGTGTTGGACCATGTATTACATTGTTGAAAGAGTGGTTTCACAACCAAGTGATGTCTGACTGAAATAGCTAGTCAATCAAGGTGGGTTGGCAGTCACGATGGTAAGCGCCTGTTCTCTTCAATCTGATTTCTCGAATCGAATTGTAGTATAAAGCAGAAGTGGTAGCGAATCGAATGAATCGGAAGCTAAATGAGTTTTCGATTGAAGAAACAGCTGGCAACAAAGTAGTCAAGTAAGGTGGGTTGAATAGTCTATCAACCAAGTGATAACGGATTGACAGGAGCTCGAACTTGATAATACCTCAAGCCGAACTGAGCTCGAACTCGATTCAAGAAACGAGATACTCGGCTCGAGTCATTTAATTACAATCAAATTGTTGTGAATTTTGCAGTTTGACCTAATTTGTTGGGGGAAGGAAGAAGAAAGTAGCAATGGAGCCGGAGGTAGTAATAGCATCTTCTCCAACAGACGCCGGAATAAGCTGCTGGGACCTCCGTACCGGAGCCGAGCAACTCCGTCACAAGTCCTGCTCCTCCCCACCACATGGACTCGCCTGCATTGCCGGCCGATTCCTCGCTTCTTCCCAAATCCGTGACCCTAAGTCCTCCTCTTCCGGTTCTATTCTCTATTGGTCTTGGAACAAGGTAACCTTACTTTGCCTCACTCAACATTACTCAATTTAAGTGATAAGGGCCTCTCGATTTCGAGACTCGAATAATATTTTGAGTTTGAGCATTGTGATGTAAAAAACAGAGAGCCGCCCCTTAAAAACAAACGCATGATAGTGGTCGACTGGAGTAGTGCAGCTGAGAAATCAAAAGAATTCTTATTTCCCCTCAATTTGGGTTTTCAAGTGCTCTTTAGCAACAAATTATTCTATTTTGCAGCCTCAACCTGAAACAAATAGCTTCCCTGCAGAACCGATAAGGGCGCTAGTTGCGAATACTCAAGGAACCTACTTAGCTGGGGGAGGTGTTTCTGGCCATATCTACTTTTGGGAGGTAGCTAACTTACCTTCACTTGTGTGTACTTCTGTTAGTTGTTATTTGCTTTTGTGTCTTTAATCTCTCACACAAGGGTTTATAATGATCTCTAGGTTGGGACTGGAAAGTTGCTTAAAAAATGGCATGCTCATTACAGGGCTATTAGTAACTTGGTATTCAACGATGACCAATCCCTTCTCATCTCAGGGGCCGAAGATGGGTGTGTTCGGGTTTGGTCACTCTTCCTGTATGTTATGTTCCACACTACCACTTCTATCATCCTGTGTCTTGCAAAAAGTTTAAGTAAATGTGTGTTAATGGGAGTTTTGTGATTTAGGATGTTTGACGACTTTAGGAGGGAAAACGCCAAGAATCAGTTTGAGTACAGTTTCATGGAACATTCTTTAAGGGTCACAGATATTAAAGCTGGCTATGGTGGATGTAATGCTATCATTGTATCTGCCTCTGAGGACCGTACTTGCAAGGTTGTTTTTTTCCCCCCTTTACTTTCTTTCGTTCTTTCTCTCTTGAAAATTGCCATTAGAATTAAGTTATTATAGCATTGTTGAAAAGTTGCTAACTGGGGTCCGTATTTTTACTTGCACCGTATCTCTTAAACAGGTTTGGAGCCTGTCAAAAGGAAAACTTCTTAGAAACACTGTTTTCCCTTCAATAATTGATGCAATTGCCCTGGACCCTGGGGAGCATGTCTTTTATGCGGGTGGCAGAGATGGTAAGATATATATTGCTGCATTAAATGCCCCGACATCCTCCACGAGTAATTATGGACAACATATTATTGGTTCATTATCTGAGCACAGGTTAGTCAACTGTAGGCTTTTGCAATCCTTGGGTTTGCGGACATGTTGCCTGCAATTCTTCTTGTATGCTGACATCTTCAATAATGGACTTCTATGTTTGTGACGCAGCAAAGCTGTAACCTGCTTGGCTTCTAGCGCTGATGGTTCTTTATTAGTATCTGGATCAGAGGATGGCATGATTCGCATTTGGGATACTCATTCGAGAAACATCACTCGTGTCTTGAAACACACAAAAGGTTCGCCATATTTATGCCAATAAGTTTGCTCAAAATAACTTATGCATCAATTAGCTAGATATTATTATTATTTAATTCAGTAGCTTGATATTCTATCATTTTGAATTATTTGAAATTTTGATTCAGTACCTCAAAATAACTTATGCATCAAAAAGATTGTGAGAATATACTACAGTTTATCGATCACACTGATCAGGATAACTCATCTCTTCTCTACTTGTCAATTTCTGGCATCTGGCTTTTGGTTTATGCAGCTTGTATTCCCATTAGTCCATCCTGGTGTCATGCATACTATGGCAGGAAATTGATATACTTGCATAATTTCTGATATGAGTATTCGTATGCGAGCTTGTTTTTTCTGTGGTTTTCAGTCTCCAATTTGCTCAACTTTTTTCTAACTAAATGCTTAGCAAGAAGTGCCAATTTAACAATCAGAAGTTGTTTGAACATTTATTATATGTATTGTAACAAAACCCACTCCTATTATTAGAGAAAAATGACTTGGATGTGCTCAATATGGGTAGTTTGGTTGAAGAGTTAGTTATATATTTAAGAGAAATTTTTTTTTCTGCACTATAAACTTTTTCGATTTTCTGAGTTTACACTTTAACCTTTTTTTTTTGCATTCGACACCAAAAGCTTTCAAAAAATTTTAAGGTTACACCAAACTTTGACGCTGTCAATTAGTCCATTAGGAGCGTGTAATACACGTGCTGGGTGAAGGTAATAAACACAAGAGAAAAAAAAATTTTGCACTATAAACTTTTTCGCTTTTTTGAGTTTACACTTTAACCTTTTTTTTTGCACTCGACACAAAAGCTTTCAAAAAAGTTTAAGGTTACACCAAGATGTGATTCGAGCGCTTGTAACCCCACACCAACAAATAGTTGGAACTGGATCATCCACCATGTTCGATTCACTCGGAATTGAAGGAATTTGATTTCCTTATTTTTGATTAAGGACTTCTTTGACAGAATTGAGTGGGGATTCTATTAGAGTTTGGGGATTATATTAGGGTTTGGGTGTGGAGAATGGGAGGGAAAATCAGGGAAGAAATGGAGGTAAATGGTGTGCGAATTGTCTCTTTTACCCTCACTAACGGAGGTTCCTAACGCCATCCAACCTTTGTGTAACCTTAAAATTTTTTGAAAGCTTTTGGTGTCGAGTGCAAAAAAAAAAAGGTTAAAGTGTAAACTCAAAAAAGCGAAAAAGTTTATAGTGCAAATTTTTTTTTCACTATATTTAGATAATTGGTATTGTTAATGTTTATACTTTATACATAGGGCTCTAGGATTGGGAATGGGTAGGTACCTGCCAATACCCTCCTTCCACCCTCTAACACCCGGGCAATTTAGTGGCATGTGAATGTAGGTGCAGGTAAGCATGCAAACTGAACCCCCACCCTCCGCCCACAACAGCTGTTCAATTGTGTAAACTAATATCATTGTGGTTTCAAACAATTTAAACGGAAATCAAACAATCCTTTAGCTTAAGAAATAAATATTACACTGCAATACCTATTATAGGCCCTGTTGAAAGAAACATCATAGTTGGTCACTGGAGGTCTATATATTAATGCTGGTTGAATTTTATATCTAACCAAGCAATCCTTGGAGAGTTGGAGGTAGCTCTAACCAAAATAGTCTAGTCTCCACGTAAACAAACAGTGATTTTGCATTGCAGTTCACAAGCATTATTATTAATAGTTTTAAGATAGTACACTCTTAATTAGTTTTTTTTTTTTGTTTTGGGGGGAGGATTATGTATCATACAAATACATGCTGTGTAATACTATGGTACACCTGAGCCTCGACCTATAACACTATTTGAATGACAAAACATTGCTTTCTGAAATAGTTATTTTCTCAAAACTACGATTGAGTATGAAAAGATAAATTATTCCGGGTGTGCCTATGAATTGTTTTGCAAATGTTTGTTGTACATGAAGAGTTCAGCTCTGCTCTGAGCCTTAAGATTTGGCTTTAGTGGGATTTTGTCGCTCTTTTTTTTCTTTTCATTATGTTGTTTAAAACTGGGGTACTCAATTATGCCGACTTTCCTGGCATGAAACTAAGACCGTAATGATTTTTTGTTGAGCTAAAGTGGTTTCTTTCTAATTGAATTGGCCACCACCTCCGTGACACATTCATTTATATTTTATTGATCTCAATACTGCTATTGCACAAAATTTTCAAGTATTACTGAGCTATGACAACTCATGTTTTGTTATCTTGACTTTCAGATAATTAGTCTCTGTGTATGAGAAATGCTAGACGGTGCTGAGTACATGTTCTTTTATAGCATTAGTTTATTTGTTCATTTGGAACTATATAGCAGAATTTGTCTACTCAGTTTGATATTTCAAATTAAGATTCTTTCTTTATGAGACTATTCTAAGTAGTCACAAGCTTTATAATATGGTCTTTATAAAGCCCAATGGTAAAAATTAGAACCTATGTGGTGTTTGGACGACCATCTACTGCTGCTTTGAGTAAATGCACCATGTTCTAATACGAGGTGCTGTTTCTATGAGTTCCAGATTAATTTTTGTCTCATCCATGTTATAAGTTATAACTTCAATACATGCTTGACTTTGTTTCAAAATCATTTTTGAAAAGTTTTAACATGGCAAAAATTTGAAGGCTTTTGTTCCATTTGCTCTACTGCAGGTCCAGTTAACAATGTTCTTATCACCAGACAGATGGCACATCTCAATCCCCAAGCACATTCAAATCCCATGGCTTCTCCTCTAAGGAAGCATGGGGTTCCGCTGCCTCCTCAACTGGAAAGGCATATCAGTTCAGCAGGTGATGATCATAATGTGAAAGTGTTCATGTGTCCTCAAAACCCTTCTGCTCAACTCTTGGACACTTCATACATCACTGTCCAAGCAATGGAGAACCACATAAAAGAACTACAGGTTTGGATTTCCTTACATATGTTGAAGTATAAAATGTAAACCCAGGTCTCATACGTAAAAGGTGCTAAGTTATTAGTCAAGTGTACCTGACAAAATGAGGTGATTTATTTGATTTATGCACTATCAACTTTGTACCTTGTTTGGTTTCTTGCATATTTTATTTAAGCCTGTAGAATGTGTTTTGAGGCAAACACACTCTTCAGTAATTATTACCATTACGGATCATTTTGTCTTTTGTTGAGTTACGGGGTGTTTAAGAAGAAGCTTTCTGAAACTGCTTTTGAATTTTCACTGGCTTGTAAGCTACTACTATGAATTAGTATTTGCAAATGTCTTGTGCTTGGGCACTTGAAACCCAAGCAGAACAGCTTTTAGAAGCTGTTGAAGTTGCTTTTAAGAGGCTGCACAAACACCCTGTTATTATGCGCGATAAAAACTGTTTCCATTATGAATTCAGCACTATACTTGCTGTATTATTATTCTGCAATGTTGCTCTGGCTCCGTGTGGTTTTCCCATGGGTACTTTGAATCGAATTTCACCAGTTTTTGTGTTTTTACGTATTTGATTCATAAACTATTAATAATCGGCATAATGGCTGTCTGAGTAATCATGCTCATTAACTGTGATTTCATATTCTTAGCATGTATTTTCCCCTAATATGGACCTGTGTGCTGGTGCATGCCTCTGTTATTAACCACTGATGAAGAATGAACTTGTGGAGCTAATATCTCCTCACAGAGCTTGTCACAGTTACCTAAATTCTAAGTTGTTAAATGGTCCCCTTTTGCAGCAACAAGGTTCTGCTGCAGCTGCTGAATTAGACGTAGCAAGGCTGAAAAGTGAACAAGCAAGATTGGTGCAGATGATCCAGCAATGGAAAACCATGTACAATGATCTAAACAAATTCTGTGTCAGTGAGCTTCTGGATGACGCTGAGCCTTGAATGTACCAATTGATATCAAATATGAGGTACCATACTCTCTTCTATGTTGCCACTGTTAGAATCAAAGTATAAAACATAAAGATCATGTCTTCAGTTAACCCTACAAGGCACACACTCTAGCTATAAACTAGGTGCAGTGATGACTTGATATATCTCGTTAATCTGATGATTATTGAAGAAAACATTCAAGTCCATTCTTACTCGTCTGAGCACCTCTTTGTCATTTCTACCACATCATTTTAGATGATTACCATTTTATGACAAGATTCTGTGGCGTTTTACTGGTAGACCACTAAAATTGTTTTTTTTGTGCGTTTCTGGATTCTGTAACCTGCAGGCCGTAAGAATGCTCAGTTCCCATTGGTCTCATGCCCCTGCCCTTGCGGTCTCCTTGAAATTGGAAGGAGGAGCTTTCAGTCCAAAAATTTTGTCTTGTCAACGTACTTCTAACATAAACACTACTCGCTCAGTTCCGGACAGTTTCATACATTAGGTTGACGCGTAATTTTTAGCCTTTTAGGTAGAATAACATGAAAATGTGAAAAAAAGTTATACTTTTAGTGACAAAATATGTAATTTTAGTGAAAATATTATTTTTTGTTGGTGTGGCGTTGGATTCATTTTTAGTAATGTATGAAGTTTTATACTTACTCCGTCCCGGGAATAGCTTCCCACTTTGACTTTTCGCAGTCAATTTTTTTTTCAACTTTGATCACAAATTAATTTTAAATTGCAAATGCAAAATGTTCAATTAAATATATAATGGAAATTTAGCCTCGAAGTTTGATTATATAAAAGAATTGAACATTTTACATTTGCGGTTTAAGATTAATTCGTAGTTATATACAAATAGGTATTAGGTTATGTAGATAACGTCTCTATGAAAACTGTGTGTATCCTTTCTAAATTCTTCTAATTATTTATATTTCATACTTAAAATCCGTGTCCAAAACCGCATTACGTCGTCATATATCTCTATCTGCTGACAAAGTATGAAGAGTAATCGATTTGGCATGATCAAGTCCCAACGGTAGTTCTCAATGCGGCGAGAGTTGGTCTTTTGAGTTGGGATATTTTGCCGGAATGGCTTGATGTAATGGTAAAAAAAAGACTTAAAGCTTAGTACCACTCGTTTTGTATCTGGATCACGTATGAATTTGCCTTATAGTAATCTTTTATGTTTAATGAATCTGTTGTTTTAATTTCAAAAAAAGAAACATTTATGATACTAGAACTCATGCCCTATAGAGCATGTTATTCCATTAACTCACTCATGCTTCAATTTTAGCAAAATTGATGTTAACGAGAGAAGTTGAGTCCGGAACGTTGGAAAATGAAATCTGAAAATTTGAAATGAAAGTGGAAATATGGAAATTCGTTTGTTGAACCATCATCGTCTTCTTTTGATGTGTCATTATTACAGTCAGTATCCCATCACTATAGTCCATAGCTTTTTTCCCTTGACTTCAAGTCTTCAACACAAAGCTATCAAACTCTTGTCCGAAACCCCCAAAAATCCATAGCAACCAGGAATGCTACAGCTTCCTTTCCTTTTACTTGCAACAAGGAATCTCTTGGTAAGTCTTACAACCACAATCCATCGAGCTATATTGTTGATTATTCATCACTGAGTATTACCTTCATTTCTTCAAGATTCGATAAACACAGTGCTTAATTTTACTTCCCAGCTGATTATGTCTTCAATTGGTTTGATTTTGCTATGCCTGTTTATGATTCCGACCAAAAAGTTCGTATCTTGCTATGTCCCAGATCGTAGTAGTTACAAGTATGATAGGATTGAGGAAGTAAATAGAGAATGTGGGTTTGTGGTACATTCTGCAATTGAGTTGTTGCCTGATGAGAATAGATTGTATACCATAAAAGAGGGATTGTCCTTTGTCAATGGAGATTGGTGGCAGGATTTGGATGGGGGTTCTAGTGCTCCGATAATGCCGTTTGACGATAGAGAGATTCCGAAAATGGATATGCGATCGCCTTTGCAGTTGGCTTCGTTTTGGGTTACTGATGTTAATAGGCGTGATCGTGCTTCGAAGAAGTCTGTTTTTGTCAGTGGGTTGTTGCAAATGGGGATTACTCTCGAGGGGTTGTTTACGGAGAAACCTACTTCGGAAAGTGCTAGGTTTGATATCTGGCCGGGTCATTCTCAGCTGTCGATTAGTTTTCAAGGAGTTTATACTGAAACGGAGAGTGAGAGAGTGATGTGTTTGTTAGGGAATACGGTGTTGCCTTCGCGTCAGCCTGATGCTTCTGAGCCATGGGGTTGGGTGAAGGAATATGGTTATACGAATCAGCCGCTTCTGGCACAAGACGAACAGATTCTACTTGTGCTTCGTTATCCTAGAAAGTTGACGTTTAGAAGCAGGGGTATACGTGGAAGTATGAAAAGTTTGAACAAGAAATCGAATTTGAAGTACTTCAATGAGGTTCACGTGTTGTCCCGGTTGACTTCTTCGGTGAACTATGAGTTTACGTCTGAATCAGAAACTCGTGTTTTGAAAGCTTGTGATCCATATCCATCCAAGGATAGCTTGTTAAGTAGCAAAATTGATTTATATAAAGGTCACGACTTTTGTGATATACTTCAGAGATTCACTCAACAAGAAG
Source organism: Plantago major (assembly GCA_026545765.1). NCBI lineage: Eukaryota > Viridiplantae > Streptophyta > Magnoliopsida > Lamiales > Plantaginaceae > Plantago > Plantago major. The sequence goes on from CM048839.1 coordinate 35,163,244, forward strand.
CATTGGCAGTTCTGCCAAACTGGAAATGTAATGGAACAGATGCATTCTGCAGTAAGTTGGGTCCGTTTGTTTCTGATAAAGAGATTAATGCCAGTGACGGGAGCTTCAAAAATGTCAAACTTGTTTTACAGGATGTTGTCTGTGGTAAAATAACTGTGCAGGACAAAATTGGCACTGTAAGGATCGCTTCGGTTTTTAGAGCTGTTCCTCCTTCTGAAAATCAGTTTAGTGCAGCACAGAGGACTGGGCTGGGCAATATGACTCTTTCTGCTGAAGGAATCTGGAAGTCTTCAGATGGACAGCTTTGCATGGCCGGTTGCACAGGATTTACTGATTTAGATGGTAATACATGTGATTCTCGGATTTGCTTGTACATTCCTCTGTCATTTTCTGTCACCCAACGAAGCATACTTTTAGGCACTTTGTCCAGTATTAGTGGATCGTATTTTCCTTTAGCATTTGAAAAGCTGGTCCGCTCCACTGAGTTGTGGGATCCGTACACTGCCTCTCATCCATATTACAAGTACTCTAAAATGGATGAAGCTGGTGCAGTACTTGAGAAAGATGAGCCCTTTAACTTCGGGACTATAATTAAGAAGTCGCTCTTACAATTCCCGAAATTGGAGGACATGAAACAGCTTCCATATGGTCTTTCCCTCCTGGCCGAAGATCTAACGCTTCACGTACCTGCAGTACCCGATCCGCTTCCTAATTCATTCACTAGTAAAGCTGACGTTGAAATGGAAATCTTGTCCATCGGCCCTCTGTTTGGCCGGTATTGGCAGAGAAATGCTTCAAGCATTGGGGAAGTGACTCATTACTTTGGTGAGGTCGCATACACAGAGAAACAGCTCCTTCTAAATGTATCTGGTCAGCTTAATCTTGTGGGACATCTGGATGCCAATGTCACTTCACTGTTCCTAGAGGGTATTTATGATCCCCATGTCGGAAAAATGTATCTCATTGGCTGCAGAGATGTTCGAGCGTCATGGAAGACGTTGTATGATAGCATGGACCTTGAAGCGGGTTTGGATTGTTTAGTCGCAGTGGTAATATCATATCCTCCTACTACATCCCGCTGGTTAGTCAACCCGACAGCTTCAATTTCCATAAACAGCAAAAGAAATGAAGATGACCCACTCTATTTTCGTCAGGTGAAGCTCCAAACTATTCCCATTATGTATCGGAAGCAGCGTGATGACATTCTTTCTCGTAGAGGTATGGAAGGGATCCTCCGTATTCTAACGCTCTCTCTGGCGATTGCTTGCATTTGGAGCCAGCTGTCCTATGCTAGCAGTAACATAGAATCTGTTCCGTATATGTCTCTTGTGATGCTGGGAGTTCAAGCTATCGGGTATGGCCTTCCTTTGGTCACTGGTGCGGAGGCTATTTTCAGAAAAGGGAAAAGTGATTCCGTTGAAAATTACTCGTATGAATTACAGAAGAGTCAATGGATCTATTTGATTGATTACAGTGTGAAGCTTCTAGTACTTGTTGCATTTTCGTTAACCCTGATCCTTTTCCATAAGGTATGGAAATCTCGCATCAGAATGCTAACTCGGACCCCACTCGAGCCTCACCGTGTTCCTAGTGACAAGAAAGTATTATTCACTGCCCTATGTATCCACATCATAGGGTATATTCTTGCCCTCACTTTTCACTATGTGAATACATCTAACAAACCTCTTCAAACGGCACGCTTTTTGGATGCTGCGGGATACTCTCATGCAATACGTGAGTGGGAGACCGAACTGGAGGAGTATCTTGGTCTGGTTCAAGACTTTTTTCTTCTTCCTCAAGTAATTGGCAACATGTTGTGGATGATTGATTGCAAACCGCTCAGAAATTTATACTATGTTGGGATAACGTTGGTTCGGCTTCTGCCACATGTATATGATCTTGTGAAATCAACCGCTCCCAATCCATATTTCACTGAAGAATATGAATTCGTGAACCCACGTACAGATTTCTTCTCCAAGTTTGGTGATATAGCTATACCAGCATCTGCTGTTCTTCTAGCATTTGCTGTGTATGCTCAACAGAGATGGAACTGCCAAAAACTTACTGAAAAACTGTTTTCGGGACGACTAAAGTTTCTACCTCTAGGTTCAAAGGTATATGAGAGATTGCCATCAGTGTCTGTTGAAGCTGAACTTTCTTCTGTTGTCAACAGAAGTTCTACACTTGGCAAAGAGAATGATGCAGAATAATTGAAGTTTGTCATTATAATGCATTTTTCAATACATCAAAATGAGCAAATCTGAGTAGATTAAAAGCATTCTGTTTCTGTATGAGATTTTCTTTAGCCTCATGTTCTTGGAAAAGGTAATTTCTTAAGATGTACTCATGTAAGTAGTTTTTTTTCTTCCTTGTTAGTTTGAACGGTTCAAAGTTACCTAATTTTCCATATTTTTGGATTCCTTGGGGTTGTGTTTTGCTGCTCTTTGTGGACATTTACTTGAGAGTGTAAACACAAAAATACATTTCAGAAGCATATTAGTGTGTTTGTAAATTGTTAAAGAAGTGATTTTGCAATTTTGAAGTTGATAAATTAATTCTTTTACTGTTTTATATTACTTATGCTGCAGCAACTTAAAAAAAAAATGCCACCCGTAGATTTTTTCAATTAAAATTAACTAATTAAATTAATTTATGGACTAATTATATGAACTCGAGGAAGTAAAAACCCCGGAGCAATTTCCCCGAAGATAAATACAGTAGTATGAAGTTTCATTACAAGTCTTACAGATGCAGAAAACACAAAGTTCAGACACTCATCCATCCAGAAATAACACAATCAAACCAAATGCCGCACATTACCAGACAACCTGGAAAGTTCGGATCTTACACAATATCCATTCTGTCACTTCCAATAAATCAATAAATCAGATACCATTCGTAGCAAGGCCTATCATATTTAAGCTTCAAGGAGAGGGGAAAAAAGAAGAATAAGAAAACAACAAATTTGACAACAATGATGGTTGATCCGCCGCTATGATGATCCAAATTCAGCACACCATTTCACATGTTTCTCAATATCAGCGGCTGAAACACTAGGTTGAACTTTTTTCAGTGCTTCTACAAAGTCGCACATTGCAACAGGATCCTTTGCTATCTCATCCTTCGGCATGTTTTTTATCTCATCTCGTGTCTTCCCTGCTATCTTGCGCCTCATGCCATTCAAAGAAGCATCACGACAAACATTTGTCAAATCGTCTCCACTGTATCCCTCTGTTTTACGAGCGACATCATCAATATCCACATCTGTAGCAACCTGAATTTACAGCAGGGAATAGAAGTGAGCCTTCTTTATAATCCACGAGGATCCAAAACGAGTGCATATTAAGACAAACCAATTTCATTGCATGTAAGGAAAAACCAAGTGCATGCAATCTCAGATTTTCAAAGCTGAAACCTACATGCTCTTGGCAAAAAGTTGATTATTTCCCATCGCGGATACCATTTCTTTTCCTTTATAAATATTTTTAAAAGACTACCAAATGAAAGGAATAACAGTCTCTGCATTATGATTCAAGAAGCCCAAATCTAATCCCAGTATTATCATTACTTCTGACATAGATAATAAACTCCACATAGATCAAAAGGTATATTACCACCATACCCTTTTGTATAATTAACATCTTCATGGTCCATTTCAATCAATTATGTTCTGTGTTTGACTAAGAAACACCACCATTAAGGTTCACCATAGAACAGAACTGTTGTCCAAACACAATAATACTCCAAAATAAGACTATTTCCACCAACGTTTCTCCCCAATATTTCAATGTTCACAATAAACATTCCAGCTATAATGCAAATACCAGAACTTACCTCCACAGTTTTCAAATTTATTCGTATAAGCGCCTTTCTGCTCTCAAAATTTGGAAGTGGGATGTATACTCTCTTTTCCAACCGCCGCCTGTATATATTTTAGAGAATAAATCAGAGAAAGGAATGCCTTACTTGGAATTATATACAATTACTAAAACAAATAAAATGGTGTAAATAAAGCAAGATCCAACCTCAATGCCTCGTCTATATCCCAGGGAAAATTTGTCGCTGCTAAAACCATAACAATTTTACGAGTTCCATCTTCATTAGGAGTTGAGGCATTGACACCATCTATCTGGACTAAGAGTTCAGACTTCACCCTTCTAGACGATTCATGTTCTCCGGAAGCCCTACAGAGTTAGAATGGTTTACACATCAAGAGACTGCTGTCAGGTAATTCATAAGAAACAAATGTCTTAAACTTAAAAGATGGAGGCAACACTTACCAACAATTGGAAATAATAAATACTGATTAAATACTCTTCCTCCTCTACCTATTCTCTCTCAGTCTCTCTTCTTTATTAGTTATTATCAGACAGTAAATGGTAGTGGAGAGTTCGTTACCATATGTAAATTATGTAATTTGTAATGGGCATCGGGCTGTTTTACTACTACGACTGCCATCAACGCTCATGCCTACCAATCTCCATAAACATGCAAACTAGCTTTTGACAACATGCTAAAAGTTACACAGATCTATGCAGGTCCATGACTGGAATTTGATGGTCACTGATTGGACACGCTTCTAAAGGTATGAAATTAATTCACGAACACTATCTTACACAATGATCAACAACAAGAACTCCCTCTGTCCCAGCTTAAATCACAAAAATTGGGGTGGGCACGGAAGTTAAGAGAAAGGTGAAAAAGGGGTTCCATGTGGGGTATTGCTTAAAGATTAATCGAAGTTGTGTTGTTGTAACTTTAAAGGGGGGTGTTCTATAGATTAAGTATGAATGACGAACTGATAATGCGGAAAGTAGTTGTAAAATGAGTATAAACTTTTGATTTCACACATTTCATGGGAAAGAGGGAGTAATAATTATCTAAAATTCATTTACAAGACTAATCTCACTAATCACTATGCACAAAATAATTCTTACCCGCGAGCATTGCAAAGGGAATCAATCTCGTCTATGAATATTGTGCTGGGGGCATGAGCTCGAGCAAGATCAAATAAGCACCGTACCATTCGCTCACTTTCTCCACGCCACTTGGAGGCCAAAGTCGCAGAAGAAACATTAAAAAATGTTGTTCCACACTCTGTTGCAACTGCCTTAGCAAGAAGTGTCTTCCCAGTTCCAGGAGGCCCAAACATTAGCACACCTTTCCACGGCCTCCGAATCCCCTGGGAAAATAAATTATATTGAGATTTCATATTTAACTAACACAATTATCGAATCAATACACACCATGCCTTCAGACAAACAAGAACAAACTTTTGCTCTGTCCTGGTATTAAAGATTCAATGCCAAGTAACTGCAAAGAATGTTAAAATCTATATGTGGTGCGACTGCCAGAAATAGGACACAGAAGAAGACAGACTTGATGTATTGAGATCTACACCAGGCTCCAGAAAACAATTAACATGTATCGTCATATGAGTGATAGTATACTACCACAAAAGAATCATTTCATAGAAGTAAAACAAATCTAGGTTGTAAATTTAAAGCCAATTTACAACACCTGGAAATATTCAGGCATCCAGAGTGGTAGAACCACAGCTTCCTCTAGAAGTCTTTTTGCTTCATCAAGCCCAGCTACATCATCCCATCTAACACCAGGGGAGCCTTCTAGGACATCCCTCTCAAGCATAGCAGCTAAGTCAGCATCAGGCCCTTCATACTCCACCTTTTTGGGCTTTCCTTCCTCACTATCAGTATTCTGACAATAGCAAGAAAATCGAAAAAGTAAACCAAAAGATAATCTATTAATCTAATGAGAGCTTAAAGAGACCTATTCAAAAATATGGCAAAATAACCCAAGCTAGATCCTTGGTGACAAAAGTTGCTGTCTTGGGATGAATATGTCATATAGAAGGGCAAATCTTTTAAAAAAAAAATCTATTGGACCTTGTGATTGTGGCTGAAAAACATCAGTATTATTTAAAAAGCCGCAATAAGTGCATTGACATTCCTTTTCCAAATGACGTGAGAGAGGCCACAAGGTCCATGTATGAATTTTCCCATCTAAAGTATTTGAGTCCAACCTCATCATCATTTTTTTTTCATGCATTACACTTTCTAGAATGGAGTATAAAACATCCATACCCGAGACTGATTTACGCATTGCAGTTTAGTTCGTATGCGGAAGGGAAGAACAAAACTAGGAAACAACGACCGCTACTGACATTCGTGTACAAACAGTTAACTTTGGACCTATCAGAATCATAACAAGTTATTACTGGAAATTTATTATAATCTTCCCAGCAATAAAAGATGGTAACCATAGAAAGGCGGATTTAAATCAGTTCACAGGGAAACAAGTTTCAAAGATCGAGACCATGTCTAGGAAGAAATGGAGATTCCATAATCCTCCAATCTGATATTCTTACATTTATTCATAGGGCTTACAGGAGAGCATTAGTTTGGCAGAAAAAGGGTCTATCGGTTAAACAAGACATATAAAATCCTAAGTAGTGTAGATGCCACAACAAAAAAAAATCTGTAAACACCCCCAAATAATTAGCACACTGCACGAGTGCCAGCTTAATAGTACGATCAATGTTGTATCATATCCATTCACTAAGCACCGTTAGCAAAAGTTGAATCCTGACACGCACATAAAATTCAGGAATTGAATAACTAGTTAACTATAAGAAGACTTCCTATTAGACATCATTTGTATCTAGTTATATAGTAGTACTAATTATAGAGTTTATATTTGATGCACAGTGCTCAAAAGAATGAGCATCGTAGCCAGATCTCAGCTCATTCTATCGTACTAACAGAATCACTATAATACAAATTAATCGAGCTAAAAATAATGCCCCATCGTTCCAATCTCAGAAGCATACATAATCTTAAACATATTTACATACTTTATAGGCCTCCAATCCATCTCGAGATCACCTAGTCATCGTATCTACAAAGAATCAAGATTAATTCACTGATTCACTAGTTCAAAAAACAAATGAGCATAAGTCCCTGTTCTACCCACCAAGCTACGCTAAACATATCACAGACAACTAATCCTCGTTTATATCTGAACATGTGAAGTTCAACAACATTAGCATGTTCACTTTCCATTTCAGCTTCTAAGAAGACAGCATCACCCACTAGTCATTCTAATTACTAAAGTGTAGGCGCTGCATATTATGACCCCCATCATCCTTGATACATTTACTTTGAATCTACAGAATACATAGGCATAACCTCAAAGATCAAAAGCTAACAGCAATGCAGCTTACCCCGGAATCTGCCTTCGTGGAATTCGCCTTCCCAGAGCCTTTCTTCCCAGAAGCAGACGCTCGAACTCCAGTACTACCCTTAGTGGGACCAGCTGCCTTTCCGCCACGGGTGGTGGATCTAGCCGAACCCCCACGAGGCCAGGCACTATCCTGAGGCGACTTCCTGGCCCCCATTTGACCAGGTCTCGTCGGCCTCCTCCCCGTAGGCTCTCGATCAGGCGGCCTCCACACATCAGGGTCATTATCCACAGGAGCACCATGTCCAGAAGGCGTAGGATACTCATCTAAGGGCTGAAACACAAACGAATTCCTAGTCGAAATCGGAGGTGAATTAGCTCGCCTACTATTACTGAGCGAAACTTCCTTAAACGATCTTATCTCAGCATCCAATTGCTTCACTACTTCAGTCTCCTCAGAGATCGCTTTCTTCACATTCATCCATTTCGACCGGAGCAACGGATCGTCGACTGTATTCAAATGCCTGTAGTAGAGAAATGCTTAGAATTGATAAAACGGTGGAAATGGGGCAGAATGAAGAATTACCTGTTGATTTGAGCAATAGCTCCGTCGAAGAAGATGATGGAAGTATCGTAGAGACCTTCTACAGCGTACTGTCTGGCCAATTTGAGGTGATCTTGCAATCCTTCAATGCCCATTGTTTGATGTGCTAAGTATAGGCAGGCATGTACGTAGAATTAGAAATCAGGAAGGAAGGGTTTAACACAAGTTTTTGGATAACACTCGAATGAAATGGAGATCTTTGAATTTGCAGATACTTTCGATTTTCAAACACTCAATTTTTTTTCTTTTTCTTTTTTGATTTTCTCTCTTTAAAAATGTAGCACGTGTTAGCATGGCAAAAGAACAATTTTTATTGTCCGCTAATTTTGTGTTAGGATCAAGGTGATAAAATTTTTAAAAATTAAAATTGGAATTTCACAAGATAATTACAAGGCATTAAAATACACTGACTGAAAAAATTCAAATGTAATAAAATTTAGTAATTTGTGGTCAAAGTCAAATATACCAACAAAAAAAATTCAATTGTAAAGTTATAAATGGAATTGAGGAAGTACCCCTTTTGAAAAGAAAGTAGTACAGCTAGTCAGGCTACACATACTATATTAATTTAAATTACCTTTTAATTTTGGACTTTATTTTTGCAACAAAACATGATAATTAGGCATGTAACCCATGAATTACCTTCAATGAAACCTGAGACCTAACACACTCTTAGGAACGAGTTGTTATGCTACTCTAGCCTGAAAAGAATGAATACTTGGCCGGGTTTGGGTTGTTAAAACTTGAGCTCGACTGACTAGATAAAGTAATCAGGTCGAGTTCGAGCTTCGTTTCTACTAACAAGTTGGGTATAACTCGACTTGATAAGACCATCAATTTAGTTAAATTGTACTAGTAGTATTTATTTTTACAAAGCTTGAGCTCCTTACAAGATACTCGCTCCAGTTCAAATTCAATTTTAAATTCGTTTATATATCAAGTATAGTTATATAATACTTGATTCATATTCCAGGGTGATTAATTAACCCATTCCCAAAAACCTCCATTTGGAAATTTAACTATATAAATTATAATCCTCATCGTCGAATATTGAACATACGATTATGTTGATTGTTATGTTGATTGTGTTGTACGTTTTTTGGCAAACCAACTTCTTTCCTATCTTTTAGATGTTTTTTCCCCCACAAATTAAATTCATTAATGCCCCAAGAACATGAGGAGTATACTCCAATCAAGCTAAGCATGTGTACAAATTGAAAGCCTGTCTAATCAAAGAAATCAAACAAAGGGATCTCAAAGGCACATGAAGATAGACTCTAGCACTAAGGCTTCTTTTTATCTGAAAACTCATTAATTTCAGTTCAGATTCATTCAGTTCAGTTTAGTTCAATTTTGCTTAGTTCATTTTTATACTACAATTCAGTTCAGTTCCATTTGGTTCTGTTCTGTTCAGACGAAGAGAACAGAGCCTAAGTCTATGATCCAAAACAATCTCTGAACTAACAAGAAGTGCCTGTCAAAACAAAGTACGCATGTCTTGTAAGCTCCATACACAGTGTCAATTATACAAATGTAAGGTGGATAGCCCAAACTGCTCAATCTATAATCTTGACGAAGAAATCATCCACCACCTCTTCTTCAAATGTACGAGATATCATCATCTAAGGTGTTCCCTTTTCCCGGCACTCAACTTCTTTCAAACGGATAAACTCTCTAGTTGCCTCTTTAACCTCCCTCTAAATAGTGACCAACAACTTTTGATTCTCACGGTTTTATGGATTATTTGGAAAAGCTCGAAAAGACCTAGCTAGTTTTTAGAAACACTTCAATTGATCAAAACAACACGTGGGTTATAAAAAAAATATTTTGAAAAGGACTACATGCTTAAGAACCCCAATAGTATCTCAAGTGGTACGACAGTAGAGATCACCTGCCAATGGAACCCCCCACCAGAAGGTTATTTCAAACTCAACTCGGAGGGGTCAACTTGAGGATCCCCGAGAGAGGCTGGCACAAGCACAATCCTAAGAGACTGCAGGGGAAAGTTCATCCTGCAGGCTCCAACATATTACCTAGGAATCACATACAATAACACTGTGGAATTCTAGGTCATTAGAACATGACTAAGCCTAGCACTTACCTTCTAACACTACAAAATTAATAGTAAACTTAGATTATAAGGCTATACTAAATGTGTTAACAAGACCAAGGACCCAGCGACAAAGCACCGAACTGTACTACAGGACATGACATACGGAGGCTGGCACAAAAGTTTGCGGATGTGAGGTCTTGCTTCATTTATAGAGAATCCAATGGTACATCAACTTCCGTGCAAAGCTCGCTAGTAGAAAGTTCAAAATATCGGAGCCCCCAATAAAATGTATCTGAGTATTCGTTTTTGTTTGTATAGGATCGCAAACCTACTTGGTTAAACTCTATTTTGTTGTCGGATCTGGAGGCTGCTGAAATAGTTAGTCGCCCAAACAACCATGTAACTATAATCTATGCATTTGAAGTTTTGAACTCTCACAAAAGAAAAAAATTAAATACTTCAATTTACTATGATTTATCATACCCAAACTTTGCATTTCGCTCGTCAACCCAACAACTCCACTTTCCTATCATACTTCAACTATCAACCACTCACTGTAAAAACTCCATAAACTGAGCTATGGTACAACTCGTAGTTTGAAGTCGTAATGAGGAATATGTCATCTCTAATTTGGAGCTGTCATGGCTCCAATTATACCCCGAAATTGAATATTTTTTAAGTTTGAATTTTAAATGTTACAGTTCTCAAATTTTGTTTGTACTTCCATTTTCCATTTTAAAGATGTTGTAAGTTATAACTACAACACTAAATTCAAGGATGTGTGAAGTCTGTTTAAGAGTAGTTAGGTCGTGGAGATGTGGCAAAGCTTTATTAAAGAGCTCCACTGTTTTGAGTTTGATTGCATAAACAACTATGTGAGTATGTGTGCGATGTTATGAATAATTTGGGCCTTCATACTTTGTGAAATGACAAATTAACGCTGGTTGAAATTTTTTATTTTTTCTTTTATTATTTCCCATTGTGGAATCAAGTTTCCAATGATTGCTAGAGACCAAAATGAGAACTTTTTTTTATACATCATCATATGTGAATGCTTGATTTCGTAAAGGATTATGATTGTCGCTAGAAGAAATGTGCATGACCTATTTAAATTTGAAAATCATCCATTCCCATATTAGAACCGGTATGGTCGTAAAATGAAGAGTGTTTTAACGTTACGCAGCTGAACATCCGATAAAGATTATTATTAATACTGGATTTGTAACTCAATTCGCACCCACATGCTATAAAATCCTCCACACTCCAAACACATATCGTCACTTCCTCCCACACGCCGACACCCGCCCTTCATCATACATCTTAAACTAAAATTCCACAACTGCACATGCCTCTCTATACAATGTCCCCTCCAAAATCCAAAACAAACACCTGTCACACCACAGATATCTAAAACCACGTTCTTCATATTATGATAGGACCTTTAATTACTTCATAATCAAAAAATTTCCCGTACATTCTAACATTTTATCCTCACCGACACTAATGCGGTGAAAAAACGCGCTTTTAAGTTCTTTCCCTTTTCTTCCTTCTATAAATATCCATCACAAAATCTTGACTCTTGTTTTACCACAAATATCATTTCTTCATCTTCTTCTTCGATTCTTCTGCACATTTGAGATCTACTGATTCAGGTACATTTCACATTCCTCAACCTTCACACATTCCGAATCTCAATTGCTTCATCAATCCAACTTCTCTGTCAATTTTGTTGCAGGTTTTGTTACCATGTCAAACGGAATTTGTTCCAATGGGAACGCCGCGAAAAAGGCGTTCAAGATCTTCATTGGCTACGATCCACGCGAAGATATAGCTTACGAGGTATGCCGTCACTCTCTATTGAAGAGATCTTCGATTCCAATCGAGATTATCCCGATCAAGCAATCCGAATTGCGAGAGAAAGGCGTGTATTGGCGTGAGAGAGGTAAATTGGAATCCACCGAGTTTTCGTTTTCTCGCTTCCTTACACCTTATTTAGCTGATTACGAAGGTTGGGCGATGTTTGTGGATTGTGATTTCCTGTACTTGGATGATATTAAGAAACTGGTTGATTTGGTTGATGATAAGTACGCTATAATGTGCGTTCAGCACGATTATGCGCCTAAGGAGACTACGAAAATGGATGGGGCTGTGCAAACGCTTTACCCTAGGAAGAATTGGTCTTCTATGGTTTTGTATAACTGTGGGCATGTTAAGAATAAGGTTTTGACGCCTGAGGTTGTGAATAAGGAGACCGGTGCGTTTTTGCATCGGTTTCAGTGGCTGAGTGATGATGAAATCGGGGAGGTTTCGTTTGTTTGGAACTTTCTCGTGGGGCATAATAGGACGGTTGAGGGGGATGAGAGTACGTTTCCCAAGGCGATACATTACACGCTTGGAGGGCCGTGGTTTGAGCAGTGGAAGGACTGTGAATTTGGGGATCTTTGGTTGAAGGAGTTGGAGGATTTGAAGACGGATTCCGATAAGAAGGCCGATTAGATTCTTCTCGTGGCGTTTATTGGTTAGGTAACTGGCTTTTGTTACTTGCCATTTGTTGTTACACTTGATATTGGCCTGTAGCAGTATAGTGTTACAGGATTGTCCTGCTATCTTGCGGATATAGCATTCATAAATTGTTTGATTCGTCATTGTTCTGTATTGTATCCTATCTTAGTAGGAGTATCCCTGGGAATTGAGTTGTAATAGTATATCTATGATGAAATATTGTGTTGGCCTGTTGGGGAAGGTTTAACTAGACTCTTGAGCTGATAGAATCGTAACTGTAATAGGTCGATTTGTAATCTTCTAACCAAGAATTCTTCGGTATATGATCTGAAGGTTGATTTCATGTGCATTTGTGTATGCTTTCTGGAAACTGCTAGGTTGCCTGTTTTCTTTTTACTTCAAATGAAGTTGTAATGTTTAACTTTCTAGTGTTATTTTTTTCTCTATGATGATTGTTCAAATATACAGCTGTTGTCGGAAGTTTAACATAGAGCATAAAACAGACCTGTTGAACATAGTGCAATGCTAATGTGCTTACAAATTGAACCCATTCATCACAAATCTACTCTGATTCAGGCCTGCTTAATGGCTCCAGTTTACGCTGGTGTCGGACTTGTATAAATTGGGTGATTGTACCAAACACGAGGTATGATGGTTTACAATGTTGTAATGATGAACTTGTTAATGGCAGGCACATGTTTGCACAACTCCTTTCTGTGTTAAATCGCTTATGGAAGTTACTGAAATGAATACTGCAAGTCCTTACAGTTGATTCCTTTACAATTAATCACGCTTGAAGCCTAATCTCCAGAACTAGCCTACAATGCCTTGTCAAAATGACCCCAGAGTAGTTTTGTAAATGCTACATCATCTATCTAATTAGGCAATTTTTCATCGGCAGACAATATATGAACTTGGAGAGTATCGTTACCAACACTTTCTTGTTCCTCTTGAATTCTTCTCCCTGATTCTTTAAGCGATTCTTCAAACTTCAAAGGTAGTGCTTGTTGTCTCTTACAATCAACTTTTGCAGGGTATCGATCTCTCCAATTTCAGCTGGAACTTCCTCCAAATACCAACAACTATCAATAAGGAGCTTCTTGAGAGATGGAAAATGTGTGCTTTCAGCTCTCCATTCCATCAAGTACACACATTCCATTTTGAGGTACTTGAGTTGAAGAACCCCCCTTCAGTAGGTTCCCAAATGTTGCCAACAAATGCGTGAAACTCTAGTTTTAGCACTTCAAGATATGGCAACTCACCTATTGATACCATGTATTCCCACGGAAGCTCTGTCCTTTCCAAATTCCTTAAGCTTTTGAGGGAAACCAATGTTCTTTACTTTAGGGCCATCATAGTCACACCAAATAGTAAGGTGTTCAAGATGGTGTAGATTGACAAGATGGTCGAGGCTATACACTTTGTTGGCATCAGTTGAATCGTCACTGGCATCATCTGAATTTTCGCTGGCATCCGACTCGTTATTGGCATCACCTGAATCTTCACTTGCATCATCCATGTTGTTGTTGGTATCATCCGAATCGTCGGTCGCATAATCTGGATTTTCGCCCCGCCTCATCTAGGGAGTACTCCCCGTAGTAAGTTTTCAGTTTCTTTAGATTCTGCAACTTTTCAATGACACTAGGAGTGAAATCAAAATTTATTACACCACAAAGGGTTCGAAGAGACGATGACTAATCTATGCCAGAATCATTCAGGCATGAGGCTGGAAGTGGCGGCAAAAAGATGGATAGTTCCGTTACAAGATTTTGTAGGCGCGGCATCTCCCATATTTGCACTGGCAAAACAAACTCGTATGTATCACCAGCAGAATATCCGGTCACCATAAGGGTTTCAAGATTCCTTAGCTTGGAAATAGATTCTGGGACCATAAGCACATCACCACTTTTATCTTCAAAATGAATGTACCTTAAATTGAAGAGTCTAAACAAAATTATAAGAGAAGAACGTTCCAGCATATCTACTTTTCCCAAGACCCTGAGTAACTTCGAATGTATAATAGTTGAAAGTTTATGATCAACCATGGAATATTCAGTTTGAAAAGTGCGGACAAGTGAATTAAATGAAATGTCACGCGTAGGATTGAATTGGGTGGAACTTACTCTCCGTAGTTGAACTACTATATATGATTCCTTGAGAAGTATCGTTCATGTCAGAGCTTCCTTGACGATGAAGAAATTTCTCTTTTCGAGCCTGTCTTAAAGTAAAATCCCTCAACACATCGTGAATACTTGATGTTTTGATCTTTCCATTGTACCTTTTCTTCATGACAAGAACCAGACTTCTTTCAACCAGTTCCTCCAAGCATTCCTCCGCGACCTCTTCAATTGTTTTTGATTCTCTTGGCTTCAAGAATCCCTCAGCACTCCATAGCATCACAAGTTGCTTTGTTGGGATCTCTGTCTTCTGGAAAACTTACCAAGTAAAGGAAGCATGCCTTTAGGTGTGGAGGCAAGTTTGCATAACTCAAAGACAAAACCCCAAGTAAGGATTCATCATTGGCAGCTCCTTTTATTGTTGTACTAGCTGCGACTTCTTGCCAATAATCTTTGGCCTTGTTGAACTTGAGGAGACCTCCTATTACAACAAGAGCTGGTGGGAGCCCTTTGCAACTTTTCGAGATTGTTCTTCCCATATCTTCAAATTCACCCGGGCAACCAGCTTCGTTCCCATACACTGTTTCTCGTAATAGATCCCAACTCTGCTCCTCATTTAGCAACTGCATTTGGTGTACATGACTCGATGAGGTAACATACATGGCAACTTTTGACAACCTTGTTGTCAAGACAACACGACTGTAATTGTTGTCATCTGGAAATGCATTTCTAACACTCTCATTCCACACGTCATCAACTACGATAAGATACCTCCGGCCTTGTAATCTTTGGTGCACACTCACAATTAACTCCCCAATTGTTTTCTCCCGTTCTTCTTTCCCAAGGAGGAGCCCTTGAAGAATTTGTTTGACTTTAAATTCTTGTGATACAGTTGCCCACAAGCGAACATCAAAACGTCTGACCGTTCGTGGATGTTCAAAGACAGTTCTAGCAAGAGTTGTCTTTCCAATACCACCCATTCCAGTGATGGGAACGACCTGGAACATGGACGGTCTTCCAGTGATGATCTGTAGCAATATTTGAGTCAAAGGATCATCGAGTCCCACCTTAGTGCCGGTGGCACTAGGTGGCCCACTCAAAGAACTTGATGAAGCTGTACTATGAGAATTAATGGAACTTCTCGATATAACTTTGTTATCGAGAATTCTCTTCATCTCCATCGCCTCTTTCAAAAGGAGGTCGGCTTCTTTAACACAGTTTCCAAACGCAGCCGCTGCACGTACAGTCACCGGCAAATGAGAATAATTGTTGTTTTCAAAATTCTGATCAAGGCACCACCCAAGGATGCCATCTGAACTGGCTTCCGATTCAGATTCTTCTTGATCAGCCTGCAGTGGCTGCACAGGGATGGATTCGACAATGTCCTCCAATCGATAGGAGACATCTCTGATTCGACTTTCCAGTTCATCGATATCTGACAAACGTGATTTCCCAGAAATATCTTCAAGAAACTCTTGGAAGAGAATGATTTTTTCATGAAGAGACTGCATTTGATGTTTGTCCCAAAGGAACATGTAGTGTTGTTCATTGGGTAGGATCTGATCAATGGCTTTTTCAAGATTTACAAGAGCAGCATATGCCATCTTTGAAATTAGTAATAAAAAGAAGAGCTTGCTTTGGTATGTGAGAATGAAACAAGTAAGAGAAGAGGAATGAAACAATTTGAAGAAGGAAGGTAGCTATAGCTATAGTGAACTGGTATGGATGCAAATTAAAGAAGATATTTTTAACAATTGAAGGAAAATCAAATGCAACCAGACTGATTGGTCTTAATCTGACAGCAACATGCACTTGGAGGATTCTGGAAATTATATTCTGTCACATTACAAATAATTAAAGCTGATGGATAAAAGAGCATGCATTATTGCTTAGCCTTTTATCAAAAAGAGAGATGCTTGTTCGGGCGTTTGGCTCCATCTTTTCTTCTCCGTTTATCTTGTCTGTGGGGACTATACATATATAGCATTCAAAAAATCTAGCATTATTGTGTTGTGCAGGCAGAAAACTTACTCTACAAACAAATTTTCCACTACATATACTCATCGTGTTAATTACATTGAGAACCTGTTGGGACAGGTGAAAAGCAATATGTTGAAAACGATTGGGACGGAGATAGTAAATGATAATTGCAACTAGCTAACTGAGGTCAACTAGTCTGGGAAACCTGGCACATCTACGCTTGTGGATCTGGAAATTAAGTCGAATCAGAGATGTTGCCTACAAATTGGAGGATATTGTCGAACCAATCCTCATGTGTTAATTGATCAACAATTCAAAGCAAACTCTAAATTATAAATTGAAGCTAACAAGCAATTATCTTTGGGGCCTGAAGGCATGGGAATTCAGAAAATCATTATACAGGAGCTTTGTCAATAGCTGTGTACCATGGTGCAGAAGAACTGAAGAAGTGACCCTATATTGGTACAGGAAGGTCTAATAAAGCTATGTTCTTGTCTAAGAATCAACCTAAATATATTGTTATGGCGGGATAGAGGGAGTATATGTTAAGTACTCAAGTGCATGATTATTAAAACTACTCATTGGTTCTTTTCTTCCTGAGGAAAGAAGTTGATACTTCCTCCAAATCTAGAGCAGTTGCATTTGCTAGTTGCGTTGAAAAAGTTGATATATATCCTTCTGGAAGAATCGGTGGAGATGCGAGAAGTCTTGATTGTAAAAAAATATCCGAAAGCATTCATTCCAGTACCAAGGGAATTTCGCCAAGTGACTCCACGCCCATGGTTCACTGGACATGAAGGTTGGACTCGAGGATGATCTCAATCAGATATTGGATTGGATCACTTGGCATGGATCCATGCTCCAGATAATTTCCATCACTAGACTACTCACTTCAGGCTGTTCAGCTTAAGGTGTCTAACTGTCCTTTACTGGAAAAAAGTTAAAGTGGTAGCTAGCAGTTCATATGACATTGCAATATTGCATCAAGCCAGCAATTTCTGTAAGAAATTCTTGGTTCTGGATCACAGGCTCGGCTGGATTGTTATATGCTGTAAAGCAACCAGGTTGTTCACGTGCTCTCTCGAACTGATCCGGTTACAGTTTGTTGCAATTTGATTGTTTAAGATGGTTGTTTAAACTCTCGAAAATCTAACCATGATAAGATGCTTATAGCAGTGGAGAACTGAAACTTACTATACCCAGAGGCCAGAGCTAAGAGTAGAAAGAGATAATTGCAGCAGAACAATATAAATTCTTTAGAGGAGTTTAAGGTCTTACATCACATTGACTTTCCAACAAAACAAAAGAGTTCAAAGTACACCAACTCTTAAAAATCACAAACAGACCAATAGTTTTCCTGAACTCAGTCAGAATCAGGATACATAGGATGCCTATCAATAATATTAATCTCCTAGCACCGAGCACCTTCTCATCATCACCATATTCCCAGTTAAGCATATCTAGAAATAAATCACCATGACCTTCCTCCACAGGCAAATCCTGGAGCATATATGAAACTCCCTTCATCAGGTACCCTGTATCAGGCAAACATAAATCATAACCACTTCCACTATGCTTGGCCCCTTCATAGAATTCATCCGAATATTTCTCTTTGCCAGATGGTCTTTTTCTCCACTCAGCCATCTGTTGTTCAGCTTCAAACAGAAATGCTCCATGTCCATGAGAATTCGAACAGGTCACCCTCCGGAGCGAATCATTAGATTTGATGGGTGAAAATATGAGAAAAAGCCATTCACTGCAAGATATGAGAGGAAACAACTTATGATCTGTATAACTACGTTGAGAGCATAACATCCGGTATTCCTCCTCTTGAACATTAAGCCAGCTTGCACATTAAGGTCGGATTTGCTGAAACCAATTCTGTCACAAAGGGCTCACGACCATTCACTTTTGCCTTCCACTTAAGATTTGGGGAAGTACCTAGCCTTTTTGGGCAGGTCACACAATGTCAACAGATTCAAGTTCCCCAAAGTTCCTGAGGAAAGCTATTATCTTCGCTATCTTTTTGGGCCAGTCATTTTCGTCGTCATCGAAGTAGATTATCATGGATGTATTGAGAAGGTGATCGGAGTATACCTCAAACGAGTTGGGATCGATTTGAGGGAGCCTCAGATGGACCGATTTCATCTGATATACTCCTCCGTTCCATAGATTTCTTTTTCATTTTTCAATTTTGGGGCGTTCCATTAAAAACTTTCCATTTTCTTTTATAGAAACCCACTATCTCCATTATTAATATTTTAATCTCTATCTTTCATACTTTTTCAATTCTCTTTTTTACTTTTTACTATACACTTACTACTTTATCTATATAAACTCATTTTTTACTCAAATTTCTTAAAATTTGTGCAAAAATAAAATGGAAAGAAATTGGTGGAATGAAGGGAGTACAACTTTTGAGGCAAAATACTAGCTTACCATGGTGCATTTGCATAACATGTTTGCATCATCTATCCTGCCAAGTATATTTAAGGCCAGATCATCAGGCAAGCAAGCAAAGTGATCAACTTCATCTTCCACATCGTTGATTCTTAGTAGTTTCTCCATTTTCATTGCCATGCCTCTTTTAGTGCTTTATCTGTGCATAGAAGAACAAAAAACATGGTTACACTGCACAGGATACAAAAATAAAAACTGGATTATATATTAGACACTGCTATGCATATGTTAATAAAAAACAAGAACATGGATTACTTTTTAAAACAAAAAAATAACAGAAACCAATAACATAATCAAAAATAAAAAAAATAAATAAAAAAACAGAATACCAATAACATGTAGTACAAAAGTAATATAATTGAACTGAAATGATAAAAATTAATCCTAATGCACTATTTTATGCTGGAGGAACTCGCACCCAAATTTAGAGCACACAAATGTGAGTAAGACTGTAAAAGAGGGCTAACTCACCAATGGGGTTCCACCAATTCTGTTATTATATCAACTTATTTTCAAATTTAGCTCTAAACATAAAACAAACTTTAACCTGAAAATAATACTATAATAATATAAAATAAAATAAAAAGAAAAGAAAGAAAGACACCTTTATCACGAACTTCTTCCTAGCTATAACGTGATCATAATGAGGTGCATGAAGTAAGTTGTATATGTTCGCTGAAACAACTTCTCTAAGACGGAGGGAGTATATGACTGTTAGAATATGTATACATCTAGAACTGTAATCATAGTTGGATTAGAGTTAAATTAGATTTCCTAATTAGATTAGAATACTTGGTTATCAAGTTATCACATTGTATAAATACATGTACTCATTATTGAATCAATACACAAGATATTATTATTATCTTACAAAAATTTTATTCGTTGTAATACTCTCAAATACTCTTTTTGTCCCTCTTGTTCTTTAGGGAAACAAATAAAATTGCCTTTTCATAATTCATTGTCAACCACTACTTCTCCTTTTGACATTGTGCATAGTGACATTGTGCATAGTGATCTCTGGACTTCTCCTATAGCTAGCTCTAGCGGTCATTGCTATTATGTATTGTTTCTTGACGATTTTTCTAAGTTTCTATGGACTTTTCCTATCTCTAAGAAATCTCAAGTATATGCTATATTCACTATGTTTCATGCTTTTGTTCGCACCCACTTTAATACTTCTATTAAAAACATCCAATGCGACAATGGCAAGGAATTTGACAATGGTCTCTTTCACTCCTTTGCCCAGTCTCACGGCATTCACTTCCGTTTTTCTTGCCCTCACACTTCATCTCAAAACGGAAAAGCCGAAAGGCATATTCGTTCCCTAAACAATGTTATTCGGACACTTCTTGCTCATGCATCCATGCCGCCAACCTTTTGGCATCATGCACTTGCCACAACAACTTATCTTCTCAACATCTTTCCCTCGAAGGTGCGTGAGTCTTCCTCCCCCACTCAACTTCTCTACCATCGACTTCCAAGCTATAACCATCTTCGTGTTTTTGGTTGTCTTTGTTTTCCTCTCTTTCCATCCTCCACTATCAATAAACTCCAAGCTCGTTCGGTCCCGTGTGTTTTCCTTGGTTATCCTTCCGACCATCGGGGATACAAGTGCTATGAGATCTCTAGTCGTAAGATATTTGTCTCTCGACATGTCGTTTTTTACGAATCGACTTTTCTTTTCTCCAAGATTCACACACCCGACTCTACCACTTACGAGTACTTGGATGCGGGTATCGACCCATCACTTTTACACCATCTGCTATCTCCGGTCCCTCGGCCCAGCCCCGGTTCTGTCCCCACTGGACAAACTGACTTTCCACCCGGTTCTGCCCCCACTGGGCAGACCGCTTCTTCCTTACCTCCAGCCGGTTCTGCCCCTACTGGGCGGCCCATCACTAAGACCGATTTTTCCGGTCCGGCCTCACCCGAGCCAGCCGATCCCATACCCGGTTCTGCATCTACTGGGCAGACCGCTCCTACCACGCCTTCCACCCGGCCGCGTGTCTTGAACCCAAAATACTATGGTCCGGATTATGTGAATTTTGCTGCCTCCCGCGAGATTTCTCCCCTTCCTCGAAATCCCGTCGATGCTTTATCCGACCCAAATTGGAAATCTGCCATGCTTGATGAATATAATGCTCTTATTGATAATAAGACTTGGGAGTTGGTTCCTAAGCCATATGATGCAAATATTATTCGATCTATGTGGATTTTTCGTCACAAAAAGAAATCTGACGGTTCTTTTGAGCGACATAAGGCTTGTCTTGTAGGTGATGGTCGATCTCAGCAGAAAGGTGTTGATTGTGATGAGACATTCAGTCCTGTTGTCAAACCGGCTTCTATTCGCACTGTACTCAGTATTGCAGTATCTCGATCTTGGCTGATTCACCAACTAGATGTCAAGAATGCATTCCTTCACGGTAACCTTACAGAAACCGTATACATGCATCAGCCATTAGGGTTCAGAGACTCGACATATCCTGACCATGTCTGTTTACTGAAGAAATCTCTCTACGGATTGAAGCAAGCACCGAGGGCTTGGTACCAGCGTTTTGCTGACCATATTGCGACTATTGGTTTCTCTCATAGCACGGTTGATCACTCCTTGTTTATCTACCGGCGTGGTTCTGACATTGCATATATTCTTCTCTATGTTGACGATATTATTCTCACTGCATCCACCGATACTCTTCGCAGCTCGATTATGGCCTTCTTAAGTGCCGAATTTGCTATGAAGGACCTTGGTCCTCTCAGTTACTTCTTGGGTGTCGCTGTCACTCGGAATAAGGACGGTTTATTTCTCTCACAAAAACAATATGCAGACGAGATTATTGATAGAGCTGGCATGTCAACTTGCTCTCCATCGCAAACGCCGGTTGATACTAAACAGAAACTCGGCTCCACGGCTGCTCCTCCATTCGCCGATCCTACTGCATATCGTCAACTTGATGGTGCTCTTCAGTATCTCACATTCACTTGTCCGGATATCTCTTATGCGGTTCAACAGGTGTGTCTTCACATGCACGATCCTCGAGTCGATAATATGAATGCTCTCAAGCGTATTATACGCTACATTCAAGGAACCAAGGACCTTGGATTGCAGTTGTATAAATCGCGCGTGGACAAATTGACTTCCTACACGGATGCTGACTGGGGTGGTTGTCCAGATACACGGCGATCCACTTCCGGTTATTGTGTTTTTCTAGGTGATAATCTAATCTCTTGGTCTTCTAAGCGACAACCCACTCTTTCTCGTTCCAGTGCCGAAGCAGAATATCGCGGTGTTGCTAATGTTATTTCCGAATCTTGTTGGCTTCGCAATTTGCTTCTCGAACTGCACTTTCCGGTTCATAAAGCAACGCTTGTTTACTGTGACAATGTTAGTGCTATTTACTTGTCCAGTAATCCAGTCCAACATCAACGCACGAAGCACATTGAGATGGATATACACTTCGTCCGCGAAAAGGTTGCAAGAGGTGAAGTTCGAGTCTTACATGTACCCACTCGTTATTAGATTGCTGACATTTTCACTAAGGGACTTCCGAAGATTCTCTTTGATGATTTTCGTGACAGTCTAAACATTCGCAAGCCTCCCGCTTCGACTGCGGGGGTATGTTAGAATATGTATATATCTAGAACTGTAATCATAGTTAGATTAGAGTTAAATTAAATTCCCTAATTAGATTAGAATACTTGGTTATCAAGTTATCACATTGTATATACATGTACTCATTATTGAATCAATACACAAGATATTCTTATTATCTTACAATGACAAGTAATAGAACTACTAAAATTAAAATGTCTCACTTCCATTTTATAGTTATCACTTTAAGGCTTCGGATTTACTGTTAAATATACTGCTAATGATCCTGTTTAAGCTAATAAATACTAGACACGTGTATTAGGATTAAGGTGCTGTTTGTTTGTTTTCTGTTGCTAAACAAAATTAAACTTCCATTAAAATCTTCCATTCTTCATGAAACCTCCATTCTTCTTCCACAATGACGTCTTCTCCATGCTTCATTAGATCTGTATTAGCATTTTCTTCTCCACATCTATGGCGTGTTTCCCACCTCAGTTTTATTCAAAATCATCAAGATCCCTAATTTTTTTTAACAAGTAATCTAGAAGAAGCAAGTAATCACCAAAATTAACAAGAAAGAAGAGAAAGATCAATTCCATCAGTATGTTTATTTCTAGGATTAATTTCCTAATTTTCGAACTCACATGATTAACATGAATAAATTCTCACTCAGATTATGATGTTGAAATTTATAATTGAGTGAACCAAATTTCCAGAACAATAAATAAATAAATTTAATTGGAATTATAACTAAACCAAATAACAGCAAGAAAATTGAAATATGTTCATCAGACAAAAGATAAACATAATTGTTAAATTTGTCAAGAAGGAAAATAATGAAGAAACTGGTGATGGTGGTGGTGAGAAGCAGAAGGGGATTGATTGATGAATACGTGAGTTGACCAAATATTTACTTTGTGAAAATAAAGACTTTGTTAGAAATCAACACGTGTTGCAATCTCATTTGTTTAAACAGTATTGTTAACAGTAAGTTTTGCAGTAAATCCCAAGCGTCACTTTAATATAGTATCATTTAGAAAATATCAAAAATGTAAACACCACTAACCACTATACTTCTTACCTTTTTTTATCTAAGTCTTGTACTTTTTTCATTCTTTATCATTTATCTCTCTCATCTCTCATGATTTATCTATTCTTTCACTTCTCTTTCTTATAACAAACAATAAACTTTTAACTTTCTTAAAAACAGTGCTGAAAAGAAGTGAGACACGATTATCGAGATGGAGGGATTACAAGATAATCGACCCCTGATATCCACGGATCTAATCTATTTGATCCACTAATAAAGGATGACAAAAAATGTGATATACGATGATTTAATCCGTCCGATTCGATTTGTAAATACGGATAAACAAATTCATATCGTTTGAGTAACCCTACTATCAACATATGTGACACACAATACAAAATCACAAACCAATGACTGGAATTGATGGATCGATTGAATCCATCGACATATCTAATGTAACACGAAACATGAAACAAAAAGTGCCGACTGTCAAGATACTAAGCACATTGAGCTCGATTGTCATCTTATTAGGGAAAAGATTACTCAAGGCGTTCTCAAGTTTATTCATATAAGTAATATCCATCAGGCTGCTGATATCTACACCAAAGCTCTTCCTTCTTTTCACAACATGATTTCCAAGATGAACATGTGGAACATCCATGTTCCTCTTGGGGGGAGGTCCAGATACTTCACAAGATTCTCCTAATGCTTGAACAATTCTACTTACAGTTCCTTCTCCTAGTCTTATACGATCTCTGTTATTAATAGTTCTCTAGTATATTTTACTCTTCTTAGTTGTATTGTAATTAGTTATCTTTTCCTAGTTGGTTAGTTAGCTTAGTTTCTGTCTATTTGAACACATCCTAATTTTGTATCTACTTGACGGTTGCTTATTCAATCAAAATATTTTTCCCCAGATACTTTTACACCAAAAATATTTTCTCAAACCTACAACAGATTAATTGAAATCATTAGCAGATCGAACAATAAAACAAAGTTTCGAAACGAGTAACCATAAAAGCTAATTAACCGAGCTATCAATCGAGTTACGGATCTAATTGTTAACTTACAGATTTGCGATGCCGCACCCCAAAAAAATAATATGAAAGGGGTAGGATGACGTTTTTGAACTTTTAATTGTGAAGCAATCTGCGGCAGTTTGGTTGGTGATATATGTCATGTGTCCCTGCCCTACTTTTCTTTTTGTGCAGGTGATGCTCTTCTCACTAGAGCTTTAGTGAGGCTGTCCTTGACTAGCACCTGTGCTTGCATGGGTAGTTTATAGATTGGTGATTAATCCTGGTTTTGTGAACCTGAGAGAAATGATTTTCCGCTGTTATTGGAGTACTTGGGTTTGTCCTTCTGGACATTTGCAATATCATGAAAGACCTGTGGTTAGAAACGAGCATTTTGCTTTGCTTCACCTCAGCTTATCATTCCCGGGATTGTTTTACCAATCTTTAAACTTCCAGCCTTGTGTTCTTTTTGGCTATTTTCACCCCTTGCTGTGTGTGTCAACTGTGCAGGCTATTTTGCGGTTTCCTGGTGGACTAACTGCTAATTTTCTAACTTCTGACTGTTACCATGTCTAGTATTGGGATTGATTATCTGGTTTTTGTGGATTCCTGGTATGGTTGGGCCTTGTATTTGCAGGTCATCTTTTGTGCATTCCTCTTAGCCTTGCCATTCCATTGCCACAATCTTTTGCATACTATGGATCCTGCCAAATGCGTGTTTGATTTGGATGTTGCTACTAGTACAGTTTGCATTCGAAACTTGTGTTGTAATGTCCGTGATTTTAGAAAGCAGGAGGATTGGGTGATCTTTTGTATGGATTTCTTTAGTGGCTTTTGTAGATTTCAAATGATAGGAGCCAAGTATCTAGATATGCTGGTGTTGATCATGGGTTCTTATAAACCCCATGAGTGATTGTGATTTTGTACTTTATGGTTGAATGAATTTCCTTATTAAAAAAAAAAAAAAGAATGATGAGTCGATTTTATAGAGTAATTTGAATGCCTTTTTACCAGTTTCTGCTCGTATTTAGTATATTTTCTAGTGTATCATCTTTATATTTGTAGTTTTATTATTTTCTTGCTTTAGTACAAAAGGATGATTTTTTTCAAAAACGTTTTTGTAAATACCAAGTTATTGAGACATATTTGGTCAATTATGAATGCAGTGGGAATAAATGGAAATTTTAATGTTAATGTCATGGAGTTTTAACAACTTTTATTTTTCAATATAAATGAAGATTATGATAATTGTAATAATAGTTGTATTAAATATTTTTAAAGCAAATGTCATATGGAAGTAAAAGTGCATTAACTTTATGAAAATGGCAGAGTAAGTGCAGTAGTATTTCCTTTCATCTTTTCACGATTCGGTACAAAACACAATGTGGACAATCATTTACAAAAACATGTGAAAACTTATTTATTAAATATAACCGTAACTGCAACCGAAAATCAGACAAGTTATAGTTGTAACCGGTTAGTTGATGAGCAGTTATGGTTTAATACCATTCTGTAAAACATGCTGGCTTTTGACCTTGGGGAAAATAAAAAAATGTCTGGGGTGAGAGAGGCTCGAACTCTCGACCTCAGGATCACTCAGAAGCTATGAGACCTACGCGCTAGCCAACTGCGCCACCACCCCATATGTTAATAGTTTCACTTAGTATACATAACTTTAATAACTTGAATTGACGTATCTTGTTCCTGGCTAAACAAAAAATACTAATAATTATGTCAAATGGTGAAATAACTACCACTTCATATTCGTATTAAGACTAATTGTTTATGGTTTCTGGTAAACATATTCACCTACCCCAAAGTTTCAGCTTATAATAAGTATTGAGACGCTAAGTACACCTTTCCTTTTGATAATCTATTTATAATAACTTCATAATTAAGCGTGCTTGCTCTTGAGCAATTTTATGATTCGTGACCAACCGGAAAGTCACACGGTGCATGTGCGAGTGAGGGCAAAGTGTGCGGGAAAGGACTTGTGTTGGTACAGTGGGTCAATATAACACCTGGAAAAGCTGCACATGAGTAATCGCGCCGGCTCAAAGGGCCGAGCCTCAACTGCAAGGGAACGGGGCATTACAAATTGTATTATAGACGAGCCAACCCAAAACCCACAAGGAGTGGAAGGTTGGTCCGGAAAAGGTGCAATAGGGATGTCGCACAATTCAAGAGGGGTTGAATGTAACACAGTTTCAGAGAAGTTTCAAGAGAGCTTAATGGAGTTGAAAACTCTACGTACCTATACTAACAAGGTGCACCTTTATTTTCGGGAATCCATCTATAACTCCAGAGTTAAGCGTGCTTGCTCTGGATCAATTTTAGGATGGGTGGCCAATTGGAAAATCCCGGCGTGCGCATGAGTGAGGATAAAATGTGTGTGAAAGGACATGTGCTGGTACAGCGGAGTGAGCATATTGCCCATAGAGCAGCCCAAATGGTCGGGTCTCGACCCGCAAGGGGGCGAGTCATTACAAATGGTATCAAAACTGTGACAACCCAAAAAGCCACAAGGTTGGACTGTTGGCCGGTGTGCGACAATGACGTCACACAATTTATGAGGGGCGAATGTAAAGCCCCAAAGTTTTGGATAAGGTTCATAGAGCTTAAAGGGATTGAGAACGCTACTCTTACCAATAAAGTGCACATTTCTTTTCTGAAGGCAATCTATAAGAAATTCAGAGTTAAGCAGGTTTGCTATGTAGCAATCTTAGTCAGGGTGACCAACTGGGAAGTCTCCCAATGTGCGTACGAGTAAGGATAAAGTGCGCGGGAAAGGACATGCATTGTACAGTGGGATCATCATGTCACTCGGAGAGCAGTGCAGGAGTAACCATGCGGCCCAAAGGGACGAGACATTACACACATTTAGAATGACACGAAGTGAATAAAAAGTTAATGTGATATTCAAGATGTACAAAGTCTTGAAAGAGACGTGTATTAGTGAGGAGTAAGTTTCTGGAGATACGGTGTTATAGAAACACTAAAAAAGACGGACAAACATTACAGTTATATCCAAAAACATTATAGGTTTTACTAAGAATATCGGTGATATACATTACATATAAAATGTTCACTTATAAAACATTACTGATATTGTTTAAAACATTACACATATACTTAAAAACATCAATCCGTCTTTCAGGTCTCTCACTAATGAGTAAGTCTCCTGAGAGACGGTCTTTAGATAATTTATCTAGAGACGGACCTATATTATCAAGAAAATCATCGATGTTATTAATCAAAACATATGTTCTCAACATTGGTGTTTTTTCATATTATAACAAGACTTATTTCGTTAACAACATAGACGTTTTGATTAATAACATGGAGTATGATTTTATTTATAACATAGACCGTCTTTAGATACGTTATTTAGAGACCGTCTCTTATGAGACTTTGTATATAATTTAGTAATTAGTAACTGGCAGTCGACAAAGTTAATGTAAAAAGTTAATGCATGACTGTTTTAAAAGGAACGGATGGAGTAATTTCGAACCGACTAGCCGGGTGGGTCCGAGTAGCAGATAACTGGTCGAATCGGCAGATCAACCTAATCGAAAACCGTCTCCTTCATTTTCAAACCCTGCAGCAAACACTGAGTACACCCCTCTGCAATTTCTCTACCTGACGAAAATGGCGAACAGCAGCAATGGTTCAATCAAAATCACGGAGATACCAAACAAAGGCAGATCACTGGTCTCTTGCCGCTCTCTCAAAGCCGGAGAAATCATCCTCAAAGACTCCCCTCTTCTTCTCTACTCCGCCGTGCCCCACCGCTCAGCCCCCAAATACTGCAGCCAATGTTTCCGATCACTCCCAAAGCCCTCCATCCCTTGCCCTAATTCCTGCCCTCATTCACGCTTCTGCTCCACCAAATGCCAATCCCTAGCTCTCTCCACTTCCCACACTCCATTCGTTTGCGAATTGCTAGCTCGCCTCTTTGCTTCCTATTCGCCGCTTCCGAACCACCCCTACGATCACCATTTGCAAGCTCGGTTCCTCGTTGCAGCTTACAATCTCGCGATTACCTCGCCTTCGAATTTCCAAACGCTGCTCTCGCTGCAAGGTGAGTCTATTGGTGATGGTGATACGGTTGAGTTGCTGCATTCGTTGATTTCTTCGATGTGTCCGTTGCTTAAGAGTAGTTCGATTGGGTTTTCGGTTGAGCTGACTGGTGCGCTTTTAGCTAAGGATAAGCTTAATGGTTTTGGTTTGATGGAGCCGTTTGATCCGTGTAAGGAGAGGTTGGTTAGGGCATATGGTATTTACCCGATGGCGTCGTTTTTTAACCATGATTGCTTGCCTAATGCGTGTAGGTTTGATTATGTGGATGCGGTTGGGACTGATTCTAGCAATGTGGATATTGCTGTTAGGGTTATACATGATTTGCCTGAGGGGAGAGAGATTTGTGTGAGTTATTTTCCGGTTACTTTGAAGTATGCGGAGAGGCAGAGGAGGTTGAGGGAGGATTATGGTTTTACGTGTGATTGTGACCGTTGCAAGGTGGAGGCGAATTGGTCGGATGCAGAGGAGGAAGAGATGGACGGGGAGGAGGATGAGGACATGGACGAGGATGTTGAGAATGGTGGGGGCTTAGATATAGGTGCTGAGGATGTCGGTATGGTTGGTGAAAATGATGATTTCCCACATGCCTATTTCTTTGCAAGATACATGTGCAACAGAGATGACTGCGGGGGTACATTGGCTCCTCTGCCTCCGTCTGGGCCTGGTCCATCTACTGTAATGGAGTGCAATTTCTGTGGAAACTTGAGCAACAGTGAAGATATGGTGGAAGGAAATGGGCAGATTGAGTGACTTTTATAAAGTAATTTCTCTCGTCTCCACCATCTTGTGTGTTATG
The DNA here is from genome assembly GCA_026545765.1 of Plantago major. Lineage (NCBI taxonomy): Eukaryota > Viridiplantae > Streptophyta > Magnoliopsida > Lamiales > Plantaginaceae > Plantago > Plantago major. The sequence continues at coordinate 35,192,674 of CM048839.1, forward strand.
TGTCATGTATGTTCAGGCTGGGAGCTTATCCTATTTCCATCATTTATCTTAAAGGTGTTTGCAATTTTGCTGTCGTTTTTTGTCTTCAGAAACATGTTGATACCTGCCATCTTATCTACTTTGTTATAAACATAGATTGGCTATGATACTTGATTGTTTTGGTGCTTTATAGAAAAGCCTTGCAAATCACATAGTCTAGGAATAATGAACTTAATGTTTACTGTTAGTTACATCTAACCTCCCTCTTGTAAAGGGTGTCCATAATCATTAAGAATTGCATTGTACCTGATATTGTCTCTTCATTTTGCTGCCTTTCTATTCTGAACTTTTTCAGCTTCAGATGTGTTTTGGGGGTGCTATGTGCAGACAGTGCAGTCATACTAACTTTAGGTTTGTGGGTGCTAAGTGCAGCCATATTAACTTTGGGTTTCCAACTTCAGAGCAAGTTTAGTTCTTTATAGGTGACTAGAATCTACATTATCGATATAAGCTCTTCAAGTTCCACCGGGCTTTGTCATGGGTGATGGACTTCACTGTAGGATAAACCTATTAAACCCATGCCTGAAATTACAGGAACATAATCACTTTTGAGCAATTTAAGCCTGTAAAACTGTTTGCTAGATTACACTTGGCTTCATTTCAAGATAGATTCATGTGTCTTGATTCAAAACATTTATCATTTTTATCATACAATATAAGGCATGATGGTAGTAACGGATCTCATCATTTTCTTCTCTCCTGGATCTTGGTATCATGCAATGCAAAATAAGACGCTTGTTTTTCCATTCGATCGAAGAAATCTTCATGCTGTAAATAAGATTATAATTTGTTTTATCCATTCATATTGGCTGCTGATTCTGTTGCGTGTCTTGATGCCCTATTTGATATTGTCTAAAAGTCTCTTTTGTACATAGGCTGGAAGATTAATATGGAGGCGTTTCAGAGAGTTTTTCTACTAGTTAAGCAATGCTACACACTGCAGATGCCCTATGATGGATGTGAAATCTTTCTCACCTTTACAATGCCCTCGACATATCATGTTTGAACAGTCCGTCGGACTGTTGTTTACAATACATGCATTAGCATTGGCCATCTCTCAGGGAGAGTACGAATTCAGTTCAGTAGCTCAGTAAGTTAAGAACAAATCATTATACAAAATGTATTAGGAGATCCTGCAGTTTTACAAGTCTGCCCCAAAGTTCTTTAGACTGCACTGCACTGGTTGAGATATGTGTTCGAGGCTTTTTTTCTTTATGTTCGGTGTTTGTTGACTATTGAAGAAGAGTAGATGTTACAGATGGGCATTTCAGTCACCGGAATGTTCGCAAGCATTTCAGTCACTGGCTTTCGGCATGGCACATTTTTGGTTATGATTCACATGTTTCAGATCTTAAATACTGTTGAACATCAGAATTCATGCTACTGTATTTCTGGATCATAAGAAATACAAGCATCTACAATCATGATGATGAACTGCTACAAATATAAATCAGCGTAATAGTTTAGGATGGTCAAGACTCTTCTCAACTGCTTAAATATATATTAATTACTCTTAAAAAATGATTGTGACATGTAATAACATGTCATTTTATTCTCATGCATCTGTAAAGGACCTCACCAAATTTCTGGAACATGTGCTTTTTCAAGTACATTTTCTCTACTTTCTCTCTACCTTTTGTTCCCATTTCTTGTCTCACAGATGGATTCTGTAGCAAAAACTCAAGATTAGATGCAAGAACATGAGTCCCTGGGCGCCCCAATGGGTGCAGCAGACCAGTTACGTTTTGTTCGACGATCTCCTTCGTGCCTCCAGAATCAGTTCCCAGAACCTGCACCACATTTCATTTTATAAACATTCATGAACAGAAAATAAAAATAACCAAGGAACATATGCAAATTCAGCCAATTGATGATATCAGGCTAACATTGTAGTAAATGATACTAGTACTATGAGGAACCAAATGAGAAAGTCAAGTATCGTACGGGAAGTCCAAATGCCATTGCTTCAATTGTTACCCTTCCAAATGTCTCACCAAGTCCCTGCACGGCGCAATAGCATAAACTTATCAGTGTTGAGCATTTTCTTTAATCAGTAAGGTTGTTTGGCTAACAACTAAAGCTCTAAAAAATTGGGGTAAAAACACTTAAATTTTTACTTTAACTCAAGGTTTTAGTTCTATGCCAAATTACCAGTTCGATACCATTTTTAACTACTACTTCATCTGGAGATTCATTAGATTAAATAATAAATGAAATATACAAGCATAAAAGTTCCAACAAAGTGATCTCCACATAAACGCCATATATGATGATGATACGCATGAGTATTATAACAACACAATTTATTCTGGGGTAGTCTCATGTTATTGTATCTATGGACTATGCATGCTCAAACGCTGATCAAAATTATCTATTACACACTAAAGATATATTCGGCAAGTGACCATGGTTAAGAGATCAAATTTGCACCATCTGTGTATCACAGCCAGATGCATCGTTTGTTCTGGAATTCGCAGCAGATCGAGACTAATTCATGCGATCAAAACTATTCTCACTTAGTTAAAACTCCAATTAAGTTCCATAAAAACAAAAAAATAAAACACAATTTTTTATGACAAAATAATCGAGCATTTATCATGTCCAACAAAAGCCTCCCGTCATCACAGGCATTTATACAAATGTGACTTTCCACATACATCTTGACTCTGGAAATTCTTGATCAATTCAGAAAATAATTCAAACTATTCAGATTATGTGCTGTTTTAGACATCGAAGTAAGCCCATAACCAGGACACTTTCTCGAAAAATGGCATTTTCAATTGTATATTGAAGTTTGAGCAGGTGGGATTTCAGCAACAATCAACGGGTGTAGAAAGTTCTCAACAAGGTCCTAATATTAGAAAGAAGCTAATATTAATATTACTATAAAGTTCTGTGATAATTTGAATATATCATTTTGTATTTTTAACACAATATATATTATTAAAGCTCATAGAATATGTGCATGAAAAAGGCATGGGAACAATGACTGTCCCCAGAAACACTTCATATGTACTGTACTTATTTGACCTCAGAAAATAATTACTAGAAATCTGAAATGAGATATAAGTTTGAACAATTGCTGCATGAGAGAGATGAATGTATTAATTAAAATTTAAAAGCATCCCAAGAGAAAGTTTTTGAATGTGCACCTGGGAGTTCATGATATAAACATCAGCTGCAGCATACAGAGATGCAACGCGAGTAGTTGCTGGAGTCCACAACACCGATTTTGATACGTTGGAATGCATAGATAAATATCCGAGAAGTGTTTTCACATAAGGGACCTTGTTACTTTTGGATCCTACTGAACCAAGAAGAAGGTTAATATTCTTTTTCCGACTCTCAGTACTGTTTGAGAAGAGTTTTCTCATGCTAGCATCACCAACAGAAATCTGACTCAAATTTGAAGTCTGAAGTAGCGATCTAGAGTAATAATCATGGTCCAAAACTGAAGCTTTGACACCAGAGCTATTAACCAGTGGTCCTTCCTCGATCAGTAAGCGTAGTGATTCTAAAAGCAAGAATTGACCCTTTCCTGGGTTTATACTGCTTAATGATACAGCGAGCATATCATCATCCGACAATCCCATTTCCTTTCTAACTGCACTTCTTAATAACAGTCTTCTCTCAAGCATTATTTCTCTAGTGAATGATGGAGTATACAAAGACGAGGAAATGCCTGCCACAAATGTAAGCTCATCATTGACAGAAAGTGGCACAAATGCTGGCTCAGACTTTAATTTGATGTTCTCTTCCTCACACCAGGCTAACCACTTATTGGATTGTGATTGAGAAAGAAAAATCAGCTTCTTGACTCGGTTGAGGACAAGCTTTGATCGATCAAAATACTCCCTTCTGTTCTCCATAATCCACCACAAGATTTGGCTAGAACCAAGTACAGTACGTGACAGGTAACGTTCTGCAATCAGGATCAGAGGAAAAAAAAAGGATTTTTCAGGCAGTCAAATAATTTGTAACTCCTACATAAGTTATCATATCCAAGAACTGTGGTGACAACAACATAATTCTATCACTTCAGTTCATTTTCTTATTTTTTATTTTTTATTAGTTGGCTCAATGTTAATATGACAACAATTTGATTCATAGGACAGAATAAATGCAGAAGCACATGCTATAAAACTTTGGATTCTAAAATTTATAAACCATTGCATAGTTAGAAGCATAGATGATGGCCTTAAGCATGGTGAAAACCTGGCACAGAGTTAACTGAGCTTTCTCACAGATGAATACTCAGACATCAAGTCTTATAACCTTAGAGCGAACGATATGCAGAATATATAGAGGAGACATCAATAAGAAGTGCGGGGCATTCTAAACATGGAAAAGTTCTCAAGGAACAATATGACTTTGAAAAATTTGCACATGACAAGAAAAACACAAATAAAATTAACAATGCCGTTTCACTTGCTAGGAAATGAAAAGCATCTTAAGATTTAAACAACAATACACTAGTGAATGCAAAACATACATTATGAGCTCAAAAGATAGACATTCATGGAAGAAAAACGCAATTATGGAAAGCGAAAGTTGTTCTAACCAATCCAGGATGAACATACAGCAGACCCAGCAATAATGAGATCTGCTCTCATGGCAGTTTTGAAGCTAAAATCAGTCTTATCCTCGAGCACTTTGATCTTTCTTCTAGAAAGTTCAGGCAATAAACCGCCTTTTTTGTTAAGAACTATGGCTGAGATAGTTGCCCCACAACTCAAAAACTCTGACCCCAGTTCCATCATAGCAAGTGGAGCTCCTGTCATTGACAACTCATGAAAGATCAAAACAAACTTCCTAGACCAAACAAGACGGGCAAACGCACCCTTCCTATCACAGGTTCCTGACCGTTTCTCAGGACTCCACTCCAAAATGGCATCCTCTATCGACCCAAAAGGTCCAACAAGGAGCCCATAGGTAGTGTTCTTCTTTGGAATATCATCTATCTCCACATTTTCAATTTCTACATCTTGCTTAACCACCTTTGGCTTACCTCGGCCCCTTCTACGTGACCGTCGTGATCTACTTTCCTTTTTCTTCGAGGAAATGCTTTTTCCCTTTTTTGCAAGAACCACATCCACATCCATCAAACTCGTTCCATTCTTTACAGTGTGCACATTAAGCGAACCAGAACTAACATTTGCAACCACATGCATCTTATTCAACGAACTCACCCCAACAGATTCACCCCCATAACCACCACTAAAGAGATCCTCCTTATTATCACCATGAGCCCATCTAGACTGAAAATAAAATCCAGCATACGCCCAAAGAGTAATCAAAAGCAACCAAAGCAAAATGCGATTACTTCTGAATAACTGAGAACTAATAACATTAGTACTCCTAACATGATCTCTCCTCGGACTACCTCGCCCTGAGCTTAATCTCCGAAACGAAGGGGAACTACCCCTCGGTGTCGACTTCCCTGAAGATCCCGCCTTAAAGGGACTACCTCCAGGTCTCAATGGTGACAACCTTAGTTCATCCATCACTCAATGTTTTCACTTTTCACCAAAACATGTACACAAAAATGTGTTCTTTAGAATACCAAGAAACAACAAAAATCAGTCCTTTACTATCTCATTAATGACATGAAGTAAAAATGTTTTCACCAACCTGCACAAAAAAAAGTAAAATAAAATCCTAATCAATATATGCAAGATGGTATTAGTAATTTCTTAAAATTGAATACATCACAAGTCAAAGTACCAAGATTCAGTGATGTAGCAACAATAAAGTCGAAAAATTGATTCTTGAACACTTGCATTAAAGCAAGAGAAGAAAAAGTGAACTAACCTAGTAGGTCGATCTTGAAAGTGAGTTTACCGATAAAGATCTTAGCACCGACAAATCTGAAATAAACGGATAGTAATCTGTGACAGTAGTGTTGACAAAGCTGAGCTTTGCCAATTCGATATATATCTCTCTCTATCAGCTAGTGTCGATTGTAGAGAGAGAAAGCTCGAAATGGAGCTGAGTGGCAAGTGGCAACTGTAAAGCAATACTATTTGCTGCCAGTATTAAAGAAGAGAGAGTGAAGAAGAAACCATCCGAAGGGAAAAGCGAAGATGTCTTAAAATGTGAAGTTCTGTTCAAGATTTTATTACGAATGAATTTTATGTTTTAAAACTTGTTCACTCACAATCATTTAGGCGCGTGGAGGCCAAACACATTGCCTTGGTATCATGTTGAATTGTTGTTGTGTTTAATTGATACCCCCTCCATTAATTTCAAATTGACCATATTTGGTAGAGCATCAAAGCCAAGAAATGGAAGTCGGTTCTCCACCGATAGAGAAGTTAGAGGTACAACCATAATGTATTGGGATTGAGTTTGTATTGCGTAATTTTATCCGAACTGGAGTGTTGATATCGAATTCTAGAGTAAAATCAAGGAATTGGTAAAGTGGTCATTGATATACCTCATCATGGTTTCAAACCCATTGATTTTCGGTTCTGTAAGGTTTTGGAGTTGTTAGTTCAAACTCGACTTATAGTTACATATAGTCAATCTCGAAAAATTTAAAAAGAAGATTCCACAATTCGATTTTCCAATTTTGGAAATATTTTTTATTCTTCTGGAAATAGGAGGTTCCATAATGGTTTTATAAAAATTGGAACTGGCGTTGATAGTAATGAGTCACGGTTTCACAGTACAGAGTTTCGCGGTCAATGATTTTTAAGCAGTTGACCACTACTCGGTTTACCATTTCGAGGTGAACACACGGTTGGTTCTGGAATTCATATGGTTTCCACATACGACCATAAAGTGATGGAGCATATCGAATTGGCATATCCAAATCTGAATTGGGAGTCGTGTTTAGAGATCGAAAAACGAATAAGATATAACTGGGAAGTGGAAAAACTTGCAATGAAAATATCAGAGTGAAAGTCTGAATTTCCCTCACATTGAGCTGGATCGTGCTCAATTCTTATTATGCTTATTCATAAATCGCAGTACCATAAGTCTCTAATGTATTCGCCAGGCCCAACACTTTTTTTCCGAGAACAAAGGATATGTAAGTGTAACATGTTATGCTATGCTAAAATATACAATATGAATACTTGATTTTTTTTTTTTTTAAAGAAGGTATTAATGAAGTACTTAATAAAGTTAAATTCACCAAATGAAAATGCTCAATAAAGTTTAAACTGATCATCTGATAATTATATAATCCGTTGGTTGTAGAGAGAGGGTGTATAAAGATGGTGTTCGAAACAGAATGTAGAGAATAGTCTGCTGAGCAGAGGGTGGTCCTCGGTCCTTAAAACTTTGTTTGCCCTGCTCTGGTGCCTACGGTTAACATCAAACAGTCTCCCAAGATAGAACAACAAAGAGTTAGAATTCTAGCACTGAATTGCTAACTCGTCGAACTTGGCAGAATAGAAGATTCAGGCTTTTTAGAAATTACTAGTAGAGAAGGAAAGAAGGATTTGGATTGCTGTGTGTTGAAATCCGAATCTGGGGGGTATATTTATAATGTGGAAGAGTTGCAGTCTGAATAGATGTAGACTTTCGCGAACAGGTCCCTACAGAGACAAAAATTCCAACGGACACACCTTTAGAATTTTTCTGTTCGGTTACATCCCTTTAGCGAATGGACAAATCCGTTCAGCGAATGGACAGATTCATTCACAAGCAGCCCAAATGAGCAGAACATCATTGGGCCTTTTCGCTTGACTTTCTATTGGCTAACCAAAACACATATGCTTTACCAAAAGATTATAATAACTCTGACATCACATGAACCCATGGACCACGACCGTGGCGGGCGAGCTCTGGCGGAGCCGAGCAGGCGCGTGTGGTCAAGTGAAGGAGCATCTAGCTCCTCCACTTTCCAAAACCATGGGTGCCCCTAAGGGCCCAAACTCTTAACCTAAGTCTTGGACTATTATGTAATTCCTTCTTCCTCAATTTTAGCCATGTAGGACTTCTCTCATTCCAACTCTTGGCATTCCATATTCAATGCACCAACCAACACACTTTGAGTTTCAATTACTCTTTCACCTTTCAATAAATTTTAGTAATTCTTTCTCAAATGTAATCCACTACTATAGTAGATTATTCACGTACAAGTAAACTTCATTTTCAACGTATGGGGGCCCCTTTGGTTTGGGTGCAAAGATATGAACTAGCCTCATTGTAAACTAAAATTCTAACATAATCAACACACAATCGAAAATCAAGAAAAGCATGGAAATATACTACTTGACAACTTAGTGTTTTCGAAGTTAAATCTCAGTGTTTAAAATGTATGTGTGTATATATAATATCGTCATGTAAGTGATGGTTCTTCGATGGTCATCAATTCATCATTTCTCTACATTTGACTTGTGCACATCTGCCAACACAGCTCTCCAGTTTGTCAACATCTTCAATCTTCAATTCTGCAATTTCATAAGGATTAGTTCAAGATGCCAAAATGAGTACTACTTAGAATTAAAATACTACTGAATTGGTAGAATGACAATGCATTTAAATGTAAAAAAAGAATCATGAATATATAAATATATTAGAAAATTCTATAAACAATTAAAAGTAGAGACTACTTAGATTATAGTATCTGACAATTTATACGTCATCTATGTGGATTTTCACCATCATAACATTATAATTAAACAAACAAAATATATATCAAGGAAATAATAGGCGGAATAAATCAATAATCTCACCAACGAAATGGGGGAGATATGGAGGAAATTCAAATACATTTAAAAAAATATTCGAGTAAAATGGAATTTGAAACTTAATTCCTTTCTCTCTATTCCGACATTACCACTAACCAAATGAATTCCTTTTTTATATTTTACCACCCAATACCCACTATCTCTTTTATACTTTCAAAACCTCTCTTCCACGCGTGAAACATAAAAAACCTAATATTCCATCCATTTTTTCCCCTTATCTTAATGTCCCTTAAAACACGTAAAGCCTAAACAAAAACAAACGAGAAAATAGAAGGCGAGCTCGTAAATTTGCAAGTTGTTAATTACCATTGGTAAAATGATTGGAGCATTGATGAGCAGCACAGCCAAGCTTACAGAAATCAAGATTTGAAGCAGCCTTAATACAACCGGCATAGCAATTGAAAGCACAGCCACAAGGGTTCTTCTCCAAAACACAACCTGGAAGGCACTTTATCAAGCAACCCTGGTCTACATCTGCTGTTGCTAAATCTCCTAAAAATGATCCCACCAAAATTACAAGTATCACAATTTCAATTTTTTTACCCATCTTTATTTGTTTCTTTTTTCTTAATTGTGAATTTGAATTAAGTATGTTTATATATTTATAGATTTCCAAATGTTCTTGTAAATGATAAAGTCATATTTGAAATATGGAAATACAATAAATATTTACATGTGTAAGTCAGAGATTTTTTGTTCACGAACCAAATTATTCGGTTATGAAACATCAAATATATTCTAAAATTGTACTTTCATATTTTTTATAGTATACTTTTAATATATATTGTTTAATTCGGTCAATATTACTTTTAAAGTTTTTACTAATTTTGATAGAAACAAGAAGATCTTCTAGTTCTTGGACTTCAACGGTCCAGCGGATAGGCGCTATGACTAGGAAGAAGTCATACTTAAAGAGTTCGATTTTAGTCCATCTTATTCAAAATTAATACTCCCTCCCATCCCATCTCATTTTTGCCGAACTCGACTTTACATTGATCCGGACTCATATTTAAGAGAAGGGTAAATAAAGTAGGAAATATAGTGAATTATGGAAGGAAGTGAATAAAATACTAGAAGGGATAGTTCATAATGTATGAGAGAAGTTTTCTAATTAAAAAACGGAAAGATGAGTTTCAGATCAAAACGGAAAATGGTATAAGTTGAGTCTGAGACGGAGTGAGTACTAAAGTTTAATTCTAGACTTTCATATTTAGTGCATTTTTAAAATAGAATATAAATTACACAAATACCGTGATATACTTAATTTAAAAATAGAAAAAAGATCGAGTGGTGTCGTTTAGAGAAACATTGATATATTGAAGAAAAATGGTTATGTTGTTAACAAAACTAGTCAATGGCCCGTCGATACTCGACGGGGCATGGAGACAACACTTGAAAATAAGAAATTGATAGATTGTATAATAACATGTCGAAGTTGAGAAACATATAAAAACTATAATGTGAAACAATGCAAGACCTAATCGCTTCAACATTGCATCAGAAGTCATCCCTCCTTGTAAAAAGGTGCAGAATGTGAATTAGTTATTTGAACACGAACATATGTAAAATTTAGTCAGTGTTAAAAAAAATCCTAAATTTTATAGAAATAAAAGATAAATTTACCTCATAACTTGTCGAATACTTCTTTATAAACCACGTTGATTATCGTGTCATATGCATTACCCTCTTCGTCGCAAATCAATACCTTCAATCCCTTCTTGCCGGTAACGACCATGGCTGAATACGGGTGAGGGGTGGTAGAGGCCGACGTGTGAGAGAGATTTTCCCTAACTCTTGTCGATGGTCATAGCAAAGTAGAAGGATATGGAGAACTGTCTGCTATCAAAATTTCCAGGGAACTTTGTCTCCCCGTATGGCCTCATCATCATCATCCTCAGAATGAAAACCATTTGGCCCGCGTTGATTCTATATCATCCTTGCCTTGAAGATATGCTTCCCAAGATTAGTAAGTATAAGCCTTGTGAGCTTGATCAATATTCCCCAGAAGCAGTATCATACACCCACCTTCAGGAGGATCCTATGGTTCGACAATCCAGAGTAATTAATATTGTTGAGAAATTCTATAGTGAAAACATCTTCGAGGTCGTTCTCAAAGTCATCTTCCCTAGCAATGCTATCAGCGATCATATATTCACATTATCTTCGAGCATCTTCGACATAACAAATTGATTTATCTCATCAACTATTTCATTTGTAGGTGCAAGAACAGCCCGATGATGAAAATTGTCAGGTGATGGATCAGCTAAGTGATCCAAGAACGAAGGTTACTATCAAAAATGATTGAAATTGGATGGATTACTTCTCGAATAATTAAGTAAATCTTCGGGATCTTGATACCAACCTCACCGTCTTTAGCTTCACTGGCAGTGCCATCACCGAACTGTAGTATCCACCCAGCAAATTCTTTCGTCTCTTGAATCTCGGAAGATGACGAACCGGATTGTTTAGTATTGGATTGGACGTTAAAATATAAGTTGAATATGAAATAAAGATATGTGGTATATAGATGTGACGGGCCATTTACTTGCAATCTCATGTTCTTTGTCAACCGAAGCACCTCACATGCATCCCGAATCCTAGAAGAGCATATGACAACGTTAACAATATCATACCTACTTCCTCCTGGAATAACAGGAGAAATTTCAGAAGTCCCACTGAGTACAATAACCACCCCCACCAAATGGCTCATCTGGACGACCCATCACATCTCCTAAACTTCTATCGAGCGCTTCAAAACAATGTTGGTTTGTCATGGGAGCATCATCCCAAATAATAAGTCAAGTCTCCTTGAACAGTCTCGTGACATCCGAATCATGTATGAGCTTACTACATGTCTATAATAGACTCGTCGGGCACGTGCATACAGTCAAATGAACTAAGACTACTGCAGTTTCTCTTCAGTAACTTCTCTACTTCCATGAGAGCAATGTGTTTTATTTGTTCATGAGTGAGCTTCAAACCTTCATGGAGAATTCACTATTGTTACATGAAAATTACATAAAACAATTAAATTGATTGTTATTGAATATAGGAATGGATCATATATTCTTTAATTTTATTGTACATGATTTGTTGTGCATCCTTTGTTGATTGTATAGAATGTCGTCCGGTAATAACTTCCATGTTTTGTTCCACACTTCCTCAAGCCTCGACATGTTGCATGATAACAATATAATTGTGTAAAGATGGCGTAGGAAACTTGCAGATCCCCATATACTCGCCACTTTCAGACCACTAATATATACTCTCCATCATCAAATAAGAGGCTCATAGCCCCGCATGAATCTTTGTGAGATTCGTGCAGAACATCTTTTGACAACGCTAACATTCTCGAAGCACGCGGCACCCTTAACATGATTTATCATAAGTCTCATATATAGTACATGTCCCTAATCTCCATTTGAACATTATAAATATTGGAGTATTAATATAAATGACTAAATTCCACAACTCTCTACAAGTTCGAGCTTTTAGATGAGATGGAATTCTATCATGGTATCAAAGCCTCGCTCAACTGGGGTTCGAATCTCCACAGAGACAATCTCTGCCCCATATTAAATTGTGGTTCCACAATATAAATGACTAAATTCCACAACACTTTACAAGTTCGAGCTTTTAGATGAGATGAAATTCTATCAATACATTCTACCGACACCCTGCTTCTTTTAGAATATTAATTTTTGCTGGTATACGAGTACATGTGTAATGGAACTTTAGCTGGATTTCTTTTCGGTACTTGTAGAAGGAGCTGGGGGTTGAGGTGCCAGATTGCTTTGGGGGTGGCAAGAGGCCTAACATACTTACATGACGAATGCAACATGCAGATCATACATTGTGACATAAAAGCCTCAGAACATACTTATCGATGAACATTACAATGGTCGGATTTCAGACTTTGGATTGGCTAACTTCTGATGATGAACCAGACTCGAACATTGACCAACATCAGAGGGACAAAAGGCTATGTTGCTCCTGAATGGTTCAGAAACACGCAAATCAGTGCAAAAGTTGATGTTGATATCTTCGGTGTGTTGCTATTAGAGATCATCTGTTGCAAGAAAAATGTGAAGGATATGGGTGATGATGAAAAGGATCCAATTCTAACAGATTGGGTTTGGGACTGTATTGAGGAGAAGAGGTTGGATAGTTTGGTGGACGATGATATGGAAGCTTTAAGTGATAGAAATCGACTGGAGAGATTTGTGAGGGTCGGGATTTGGTGCATCCAAGAAGATGCTTCTATGAGGCCAACCATGCGAAAAGTGAGTCAGATGCTTGAAGGAATTGTTGATGTTGCATCGCCCCCTTGCCCAAGTCCGTTTTGCTGATCGAATAAATTGAAGTTGCTGTTAACTACAGAATTGAGTAGTATATTGATTGAAAATCATGAAATGGAAAAGTAAGTCAACTGTACATGGGATTGTTCTTTATATAGAACATCTAATTAATAACTAACTAATTCTAACTAACTTGTACAAGTAATGTAACATAAGGTACAACAGTAATGCTTCATAGCTATAAGTACAATCTCTTGAGCATATTGTACAAGCTTGTCTTACATGAGGTCAGGAGTTCAAATCTCCTTGATGTATATTCTCACAGCCCCCCTCAAGATGGGAGTGAATATTCATAATTCCCAGCTTGCGCAGAAAATGAGTAAATAATGGCAAAGGTAGAGGCTTGGTCATCATGTCTATTATATGATCCATGTTATTGATGGCAAAGGTAAGATGGAGGAAGTATATATTCATATACACCTAAATGAGTAGATACATTCTTTTTTCTTGAAGACCTCCTGAGACCACCTGATATAACAGGAATAGAAGAATCTACAGAATTGTCTGCAGATGCAATTTCTGTATTATCAATAGTCAGAGAATTTATTTCTTCAGAAATAGCAGTATCTAGATCACTTAAATGATCAAGATTTGTATTATCATGTGAATGAGAATACTGTACAGGAATTGATATATTAGTAGGAGCAATGATTTCATCAGAAATACTATCAGTAGAAATTACATTCTCAGAACAGGAATCATGAAAAACAGGTGTAAATAGAGGAGTAAAATTGTTAGTGGGAGAAGAATTTTGAAAATAATAAGATCCTTAACAAATTGAACATTCCTGGAAACAAATACCTGATTAGTGACAATATTCAACAACTTATAACCTTTATACCCCAGAGGATAACCAAGCATTACACACTTGATAGCTCTAGGATCAAACTTGGACATGTGAGCTGTTAAAGTGGAAGCATAACACAAAGTACCAAATATTCTCATATATGAATAATCAGGCTTAGTGTTAAACAATACCTCATATGGAGTCTTCCCTTGTAATACAGAAGTAGGAAGTCGATTGATTACATGACAAGCAATCATGACACAATCTGACCAGTAAATCAGTGGAACATGAGACTGAAACATGAAAGCTCTAGCCATTTGAAGTAAATGTTGATGCTTTTTTTTCACCCTTCCATTCTGTTGTGGTGTCTCAACACAAGATTTCTGATGTAAAATACCTAGAGAAGAATAAAAATCCAATAGGTTAAATTCAGGGCCATTGTCAGACCTAATATTTCTGATTTTGATGTTGTGTTGAGTTAACACTAAGTTATAAAAATGTAGTAAATGAGTCTTTGTTTCTGATTTTGTTTTCATTAAATAAAGCCATGTACATCTGTACTTGTCATCAACTATAGTGAGGAAATATTTGTGACCTGAGTAAGAAACAGTATGAAAAGGTCCCCAAATATCTACATGAATGAGATCAAAAAGATTTAAAGAAACATTTAAACTTTCATTGAATTGAAGCCTCTTTTGCTTACAGAAATGACATATGTCACAACAATGAAACATAGACTTGTTACAATTTTTTATCTTTAAATCATGTATAGAAGAAAGTTTATCTATAGGTGTATAGCCTAGTCTCAGGTGCCATAAAGTTGCTTTATCTAACAAAGAACTCTCAACAGCAAAAGCAGTAGCACTGGGACAATGAGCTTGTAACTGATAAAGTCCATCAACCAATTTAGCGTAGCCAATCTTGTCTTTGGTTACCTGAGCGTACAAATCACAATGATTAGTAGAAAAATGACTATCTAAAGACTCATATGCAGCTAAATGTTTGACAGAAACCAAGTTGAAAGTAAACTTTGGCACATACAAAACATCATGTAAACTTATTAGATCAGAGAACTGTATATCACCAATCTTTGATGCAATAATGCTATCACCTGTAGGTATAGAAATGTTAACACATATATTTCTAATATTAGATGAGAAATATACATCATTGCAAACAATGTGATTAGTATCACCCTGTGTCCAAAACCCATTTAGCATTTTTAACATCACTAACCACATAATTAGGCATGCAGGACAAGGCATAAGCTAATGACACAGTGAGAGTATACTTCCTGTAAATACCTGTCACTTGAGGAACCTGTGATGCATCAGTGTCAGCAACTACCATGGCAGCTGAATGAACACCAGGTGAAGCATGATTATTAGCCATTTGAGCCTGAAATTGAGTAAACTGCAGAAATTGACATACATCTTTGGATTCATATCATCAGAATGAGTATTATCAACCATAGCAGCATGAGCATGAGCTTGACTATGATCATTCCTCTGATCATTCATTCTTGCACCTCTTGGACCTTGCCAACCAGGAGGATATCCTATCAATTGATAACAAGTTTTCATAGTATGCCCAGAAATGCCACAATTAGTGCATTTAGGCCTTGTTTTCTCCTTGTTATTTGACTTATAGAAGCCATTTTTGGCCAAACAAGCAATAGCCTCCTGATTAAAATCCTGTGATGGAGTAGACTAAGTACACATAGCCAAAACATCTTGACTAGAAGCCACATTAGCATACTGCAAACCTCTTTGCCCTTCTTCTTGCAATAAAAGAGAGTAAACCTTGACAAAACTTGGAATAGGCAATTGCATTAATATCTAACTACGGATATTAGCATAAGATTCATTCAAACCCACTAAAAATTTCAACACAGCATCCTGTTGTTGAATACTCACGACTTCCACCACAAGTGCATTTAGAAACAGGTCGATTAACAATGAACTCATCCCAAATTGTTTTGAAACTAGCATAATAAGCAGAAATAGATTGAGAACCTTGCTTCATGTTACTCAATGATCTTTCCAGATGAAAGATTCTTGGACCATCACTCTTGGTAAATCGTAACTTCAAATCAGCCCACAATTCATGTGCCACAGTAAAACACAAGGAGCTAGCACGAATCTTAGTTGAACAAGAATTGAAAATCCATCCCAAAATAAGACTATTAACACGTTCCCACGCAAGAAAACATTGAGGAGATTCTTCCTCGGATGGAGCCTCAATTGAACCATCAATGATTTTAACTTTATTCTTAACTTTCAATGCCATAATAATGGCCTTACTCCAAGAAGCATAATTTGGTCCAGTTAATGGATCCAGAACAATAGCAATACCTGGTTGATCAGATGACTGCATATAGTATGGAGAACTCGAATCCTCCAAAAAATTGTGATTCCTTACACCACTGGTAGAAGTTGCAGCAGTACCACCATTGACAGCCGGATTGACAGGAGCAGTTTGAGATTCTGCCATTGTTGATCAGAAACGAAGAAACAATCGGAGTTGATTGATCACGAGCTAACAAACGAAGAATCAATCGAAGATGATTGATTACGAAACAAAGAATCAATCGAAGATGATTGATTACGAGCTTGACAGAGTATCACTCAATCGGAGTTGATCGAGAAAACGGTTGCGGAAAGCGAGGATTTCACTCGTGTAATGATACCATGTTAACTACAAAATTGAGTAGTATATTGATTGAAAATCATGAAATGGAAAAGTAAGTCAACTATACAGGGAATTGTTCTTTATATAGAACATCTAATAACTAACTAATTCTAACTAACTTGTACAAGTAATGTAACATAAGGTACAACAGTAATCCCTCATATCTATAAGTACAATCTCTTCAACATATTGTACAAGCTTGTCTTCCATGAGGTTTGGAGTTCGAATCTCCTTGATGTATATTCTCACAGTTGCATTGAAGATGGTCTTAATTACTCCCTCCATCCCAGTTTCATTTACCCATTTGACTTTTTCTGGTCAACACCGTTTAACCAGAAAAAGTCAAATGGGTAAATGAAACTGGGACGGAGGGAGTATATATTAATGGGAAAATGATGTTTTCATTGAACGTGGTTTTGGAGATACCATGTTATGCAATTTCTCATGTTTATGTGGTGCTTTTAAGCACTTGAAGCAGTAATTTTATTCCATGGTTTCAACTTTCTAATTGCTTCCTCGAGTTGAGATCGAAAGTGATTGTCTTAATGTCATCACAACAATCAAATCTTCTACTCCTTGTCTTTCTTCTGCTGGCATCTTTGTTGATTTGATTAGACGAACTGAACCTTTCTTTGAGTTTTTAGCTTTTATGTTTACACATAGAACTGGAAATAACTTAGCTCATTGTTTGGCTAAGCATGTTATTTCTGATGATGAGGGTGGTAGTGAGTTACCTACTCTATGATGTAACAGTACTTGATTCTTGATTCCATTAATGAATTGAAGTCTTTTGATCAAAAAAAACTTTCTGACTGCTTCATACTATAGAGGAAAACGTAAAAGTAGGAAATTAAATCAAACATTAAATTAAAGGAACAATTTTAATGGTAGAGTTAATTAAAAACATCCATGTTTAGTACAGTTTTCCCAAATTATTCTTTGTTGAGTTGCTACATTTTGCGACTTGACAATCATTGACGCATCTATCTAACTGAGTAGCATTGCCCATCTTAAAATCTGCAATATATTGATCACAAAAGATTAATATCTTAATTATATTAGCATAAAAACACAAATTATCATTATGTAAAATATAATATGTACCAACGCACAAACCAAAACTATTTTCATTTTTCCAATCCCCAAACTGTATAATCATCACAAAGCCTCATACGGTTAATTTAGAGACAATCTATGTTAACAATAAAATTATCAATGTTATTAATCAAAACGTCTATTTTGTTAATTAAATGGGTTATTTTCTAACATGAAAAAAAAACAACAATGTTTAGAATATATATAGTGAATGCATTCTCACGTACCATTTATAAGATTTCGGCATTGATGAAGAGTGCAACCAAGTTTGCAGTAATCAAGACTTGAAGATGAACTAGTAACGTCAACAAATATACATTTCTTGACACATTTGGTAATGCAACCACATTGAAATCCACCTGGGAAACATCCAATAGCACATTCTGTGAAACAGCTCTTGAATGATGCTGATGCTACACCTGCAAATAGTATTACCATCAAAACAATAACTGATTGACTAATGTTCTTCATTTTCTTACGGTTCTATAATTTAGCTAGGTGTAGATGGAATATTGGAAATGTGGAATGGTTTGTTATATATATAGCTTCATTTTCGATATGTTAGTTGTTAATTTGCTATGATATGTATGGAATTTTTATAAACAACTCATGAGTTAATTATATGTTTCCTCTTTTTTTCTCTTTTCACTTTGTGATTTTTTTTCCTTTTCTTTTTATAGTCAAAATTTTACTATTGAGATTTTTGGTATAAGTCAATTTATGGAATTGCTTTTTAGTCATCAAAATTTAAGTGATTGTGATAATTTGTGTTCCATATGTAGATTGATACATGATAAATTACTAGTTTTCATGAGTAGTTCACTTTCTTTTCTTTTCTTTTTTTCCAGATACAATGCTACAATTATAATCACGGTAAGTTTAAACAACAGTAATTGTAAAGCTCTATTTATGTAGAGGATTCATCAAACCATTTTGGGGAATCAAACTCGTCAACTCTTTGTTACTAGGTGTCCCAGCTTACTAATAATTAGTTCACACTCTTTGTGCATGGGCATAAGTTACAAATTTACAACCGGTAGGGAAAAAAAATTAGGCTGCACAAATAAAAATTACACCCCCCCCCCCCCAATAAGGGATATTCTACAGTCAGATAAGGTTGTACTGGAAATCAGATAAGGTTGTACTGGAAATGAGATACAATTGCATTACTATCAGAAATAAGTGTGAAAACACGTTTCTTTCTTTCATCTAATCTACGATGAAAGTCTGAAACTCCTCTGCGTTCCGCTCCTTCTTATGTACTCCTTCCTTCCTTCCTTCTTCTTCTTCTTCTTCTTCTTCTTCTTCTTCTTCTTTTGTGCTTCTTCTTATGCGCTCCGCTCCTTCTTATGTACTCCTTCTTCCTTCTTCTTCTTCTTTTGCGCTGCTTCTTATGCACTCCGCTCCTTCTTCTATACTCCTTCTTCTTCTTCTTCTTCTTCTTCTTCTTCTTCTTCTTCTTCTTCTTCTTCTTCTTCTTCTTCTTCCTCCTTCTTCTTCTGCGCCCCTCCCCCAAAAAGCTGGGGCTCGATGCATCCTTCTTCTTCCCAGAAACTCTTATCGCTTCCTTCTTCCCCAGTAATTCACTTGGAATGACCGATTAAGGATCAGAAACAAAGACGGAGTACAGATCCAAGAAATCGATGGGGGAATTTCAACGGCGGAGAAAATGAGATGGAGAGATAAAATTTGAAAGCAATAACCAAACTTTTTGGTCATTCCAAAATAATCTGGACAGTGAGACTAACAGAAGGATGACTTTAATCACTATACATTTCAATTGGTCTATTGGATCCCTTTTAGGATCATAGTCGAAAAGAAGAAGAGACCAACGGATGGTCACTCAGCTTCAGCTTTAAGAACAAAGAGGTAAGGAAAAGTCTTTGTCAGAAGAATCATTCTGGAGTCGATCGTGTATATATGGAAAAAAATTCTATGTATAATAATACAATGGGGGAGGAGGTTGTCTTGTCAATCGCGATGGTACTGATCAGAACGATCGGAGAAGAAGAAGAAATAGGGACGGTGGTAAACGGATGGAAAGAAAGAGAGTAACGTGTTTCCACTTAATTCTAATAGTAATGCAATTGTATTTTATTTTGTGGTCAGAATTAAATCATATTATATTGGATGGCTGAGATCTAAAGTACGATGATATCTGACATTAGTTCAAGTACAACCTTACCGACAGTAGAATATCCCTTATTTTAACCATTTGTGCATATCTAGAACACTCCTCAAAGTTTCTCTATGTTAACTTACCCCTTAAATTTTGGTACCTTACATATACAGTTACATGGTTTATCCCCTAATATTTAAAGTATGGAATTTGTCAGCTTACTTTCTAAATTTGTGGATGATTTTTCTTGTAAATAACATTACAATTTAAATTTTAGGGGTAAATCGCAGCGAGTTGGTACAAATCCACAACAAATCATGTACTTATCTAAAACCCGAGTTTGTAGAGAGGTGTGGAATTAATCCGTTTATACTAATTCTCTTACACCGCCCTCATCCTCTGGACTCATTTCAAACTCTTTGCTTTTTGGAGAGACACAAACAAGTGCATCATTTAATATATAGTATTAAACTTTATTCTTTATTGAAAATGAGAATAAATAAGTCGGTTATAATTTCTCTGTCGCCTGTTACAATTTGGTAACATGTTTATGGTATTTTTTTTGTTATCTCCGGCCCCAACAATGTCTTCTTTGTTGAGTTGCGACATTCGCCAAAGTGACAATCATTGACGCATCCATCGACATGGTTAGCATTTTCCAGTTCAAAATCTGCAGAATAAGAGAATATAGATTTCTTCAGCATATAAAAGAATATAAATTGTATCGTTACATTTGACAAAAACGCATCATAAGCTAGGTGACTGATAGTGATAAACTGAGTGACATATCTGACTAGCACCTAACTTTCTGAAATGTTGGGTGGAGTACCTTCTCAAATCCTGTTAGACATCTATCAAGTAGACATATCATAATTAAACGGATCTAATTTCTTACCGTTTAAAAAGCTTTGGCATTGATGTAGAGTACAACCGAGCTTGCAATAATCGAGACTTGATAAATTAGTGGTGTAACCAAAAATACATTTCACAACACAATCCTGAAGGCAACCACATTTTAATCCACCAGGAAGACATCCAATAGCACATTTTGTAAAGCAACTCTTAAATGTTGCTGATGTTAAGCCAGCAAACAATATTAACATCACAACAAGAACCGACTGAATGTTTTTTCTCTTGTTCATTTTATCTTGGTTTTGGATATTTTCATTATTGTGATTTCTCAAAGTATAAACAACTCAAAAGTCTTTTTTTTTTAATAGTGTAATATTTTACATCTTTTCATGGTCAACATCTTAAGAAAAGTTAATCCAAATATCCACAATTTTAAGTACATTACATGAAAGTAGTCACTTTATCGAAATTTTCATTATATATTTCAATTGAAGATTTTACTATTGCAGTTTGAGATAAATTTGTAGTCGAAGTTCAATTTTGTTGACTGCAAAAGATTCAAAACTGGACAAGTACTGGCGTGGGACGGAGGTTGTATATTTTCAGAAAACACAGACAATGCAACTCTTTTCCGTATGGATATATATGATGATAAACTCCATCCCTTCCATTTGATTGTATACATATATGATCATTTTCGCCCATTCCACCAATTGTATATGTTTTCCTATTTTGTTATATCAGTTTATGTTGGCGTAAAAGTTATTGGTCATGGATAGAATAAGGTTTTAATACATCTTGCAAGTGTATGCTATGCCATAACTATATTCATTTTATTTTCTATTTTTTTCAAATTAGTTTTATTTTTTAAATTTAACATTAACGATGGGCTAGGGTTTCCGTCGCTAAATCAGTTGCGGAAACCCTAACCCGTATCTAAATGGTGTGTTTTTTTAAAGCAAAAACTATTTAGGGACGGATCCCTAATCCGTGACAAAATTAGTGATGGAAACCCCTATTCCGTCACTAAATGGCGACGAATTAGAGACGGGTACCCTAATCAGTCTCTAAGTATTTTTCATTTATTTTTTTTAATTTATAAAAAATACTATTTAGAAACGGATGACAAAAGTACTCGCCATTTCGTCCCTAAACAAAGACGGATACGAATTTCACACGACCTGGCAATACGTCTCAATTCCGTCGCTAATCGGTCGACCGAAAAACTTTCCATCGCTAATTGAGCGACGGTTTTATTTCCGTCGCTGTCGGACGGAATTTTTTTAAAGTACATCAGCTCGCAAGTTGCTCATAAATTATCACTTATCACGGTTTATGGAGAATAATAACATTAGAATTTCAAGAATCTTTTTGCACTTTTTGAGTGTTTGTAATGGAACATCAAATTTTCATGCCAAGTAACAATAGGGAGTAGAACATCCGAAAAATAAGAAACTTCTCATTCACATGCTAAACCAACCCTCAGGGTACCATTCTAAATTTTCTATAGATCGTTTAAATGTGGAGTGCATAGATACCACCCACATATCTTTTGTACAGTTCACATTGTCTCACTTAAGTGTATCATATGTCTTTCTATTTCGATTTTCCATAGCCTAAACAACCTTTAGAAGCTGTTTGAGCATATCAACCAACACACCTCACCATCTTGTTAATAATTTGTGTACAAGGTAGAATAGGAGAAATAGATACCCCAATTGGAAATAATGTGAAAGGATCGGAATGCATGAAAGCTACCTCTTTTTTATAGGCTAATTAAGGTATGGGCCTCAAAAGTGGATTTAGTGCTTGGACTTTGTAAACATTATTTTATGTCTATGATAGACACTTCAGACATCTTGGGGATTGACTTCTAGTTTAAGTATTTATTTTTGGCTGTAGTATTTCTATTCAATTGTTTCATACTCGAAAATGAATTAGAGGAAAAATCGAAAAGGTCGACTTTAGAAAATCGTCAATATTCATTTGGATAGATGTGATTGTTAGAAAGCACGAAAAGTCTATCTGTTTTTTTTTTTTTCTCAAGAGGTGTGTCAGTTCCTACATGCACAATTTCCGCTATGAGAAATGAGTTCCTGCAGAATAAAAAATCACTTCTCTCATTCAATGTTATGCACTTCCTTTAGGGATCGGCAATCAACCTTCATTTGGAAATTCATAGGCCACTTGCGTAAACTGAATTTAAAAATCTAAGTGAAAATGTATAATTACATAGAACATGTATTTGGATGTAAATGATACTTTATCATTCATTTTTTATAGTTACCCCAATACAAGCACAATATATTACATGTAAATCAGTATCATCACTTGGTATGAAGGATCATGGTTGTAACTCAAACTCTGGATGGACTTTAGAGCATTCACCAAAGCAACGCTTCTTTTGATTTATATCTACAAAACACATATAATTATTGTACATAATAATTGTGTTTTTCATCGACACTCCTAATATATTTTCGATAAATTCTAAACACATGGTGAGACGGCAAAAACAAAACAAATTAACAGTTGTCAAGTGAATAATTCGAGCAATAGAACCTTGTTAATGATGTAAGATTTTGTGTTCTAAAATAAATAAAAGTTAATCTCACAAACCTTTTAACTTGGGGCATACTTCACAGAAGTTTGGTGGCTTGGATCTACACTATTTTTCACAATAGAGTAGACACCCAGGATAAACTGGTGGAGTAAAATACAATACCTTAATACAATGAAGAAAGCAATTAAGGCTCCAATTAGTTTCACCTCCATAGCATACACTTGAAAGAATTAATATCACCATCACAGAGACAAAAATTCGAGTTCCATTCATTTTCTCTTCTTGTTCTTATACACACACACACACACACACACCATGTATCATAAAAATGTATTTTTCTCTTCTTGAAGTATTTTTCGGTTGTGATGTAAAACTATTTAATATCGAGCATTTCTTATGCTCTTGTAAACCTTGTTACACTACAAAAAAACTGGTCTGTAGCGACGGATAGATCCGTTGCTACAGACCAGCGATCCGTCGCCCCATATGGGGCGACGGATCGGGCAACGGATAGTAATTCCGTCGCTCCACTGGGCCTTTGACGACGGATAGATAATCCGTCGTCCAATTCGCGACGGATTGGACGACGGATTAATATATTTGACTTTTTATTTTTTATTTTTTAAATCGACTATTGGCGACGGATAGACGGATATAATCTATCCGTCGCCAAATATAACGACGGGAATTCCGTCACTATTTATTCCGTCACTGTTAATCCGTCACTATTAATCTGTCACTATTTATTCCGTCACTGTTAATCCGTCACTATCTATTTCATATTAATCCCTGTTTTTCATAGTTCACCTATTTAATCAATATAATGTTCGATAATAAAACAATAATACGAAAAATGTTTCAATAAATGATAAATAATATAAAGTAATATCCGGAGCAGGAGAAATTATCCGAACAAGTGTAAATATAATAAATTCGAACGTACATATACATAACTAGCTACCAGAGGGGGTGGGGGCTCGCCGAACCGGGACATGAACTGCTCCATCTCAGAATCAAGGCGCCGTTCTCCTCCGCGTTCTCGTCATGGCGCTCCATCTCGTCCCTTTGTTGCTCCATCTCTTGAGTTAGCCGAGCAACCTGTTCCCGGACCTGCGACTGCACCATTTCCGAGACCTGGTCCTGTGTGTAAACCGGACGTCTAGACTGCTGGGATGATGATGAGGAGCACCCCGGACTAGCCAAGCTCAAACCGAGGCTCCCGAGTCCATATATTCGTCCTTTGTTGTCCGGTTTGTTGACCTCTAGGAAGATGTTATCAACTTGTTCAGTTGACAACACATCACCCGTCTCGTCCTCCTGCCTCGCCACCTGAGCATCAACCTCAGCCTGGAATCGTAATTAGCAGATATCATGATCGCCATTCTTTTCAAAAATAACTTGTAATAGTGTACAAATATGAAATTTAAGCAACATAAACATACCGCAATAGACGAGGCCCGGCAGTCGGTCCATACCCCGCCCTTCTGCTTGGCCTTCTTGAAGATGTCCTGAGTGTTTGTTTCCACATTGCAGTTGAGTTTTTTAAACTCAAATTGAGTTTTACAACTTTTTTTGGTTTGGCTCTCAATTTACATAGTGGAACTTGAATAGAGTAAAAACTCAATTTACCTACACTGCTACACATAGCCTGTCACACAATCACACCTATCTTTCTCTTCTAAATAAAACCTTGCCTTAAACAAATCATTTCAAATCAAATCCCAATTTATCAAATTCTAATACACATCATCTCATTCTTACACCTCTCTTACACATTTTTACAAAACCTATTCAAATATCCTACTAAACCCTATAAATACACAATTTAACACCAAACACAAAACTCAAAACTCAATTCCAATTTAGTTACTATTCATCAATTCAAAACTGATCAATTCAAAACTCAATTCAAATTCAGAAACAAACACTCAGGTCATACTTGGATGTCACCTCCCCCCGTGCGATCTGACAACATATATAGTCAACAATTTATCATCTCACAATTAAGTAATCAGAGACACAATACATAATGTTAGGAAATTTGTTAGAAATATCTGTTTAGATTTTGATCAGCAACATGATGACTTATCTTAGTCTCAGAAAGGTGATTGGTACTCTTGGTTCACTTGAACATTATAAAAGAGGAAACCCACTAAGTATGATAGTCTAGCTAATCTTGTATAGGATGTTAGGTCTCAAAATGTAATTTTTATTTTATGAAGAGAAGACCAAGAAGAAGACATCCAAGCAGAACAAGTTCAACGACATTGAAGATTTGAAGAAGCGCACAAGATTCTCGAAATAGTTTTGCAGATACCTTGGCCAGATTTCTTGAAGACGCGAATGATTGCTAAACAAATCATGTCACAAGAGATATCTGAGAAGTCAAGAGGTCCATCTGGAAAACAAGGAAAGTGTCCACAGATATCTACACTCAGATACATTGAGCTTTAAACCACATTTCTGATAAAGAAATATATATTGCAAACAAAGTAGTTTCAATAAAAGTGGTATCTGAAGTTAAAGGTAAGGACGTGCTAAAACTCAGAGAAAACTGATAAAGTTAAGTCTCTGATACAAAGCATAGTTCCGTTGGCACTACAGGACAAAAAGTATAGTACAATGCATTTAATGCACGGACATAGATGTCTGAACAAAAGCAACGGTACCTTCTGAAGAAGAAGAAGACAAACACATAAAGATTATACACAGATATCAATAGTTTGAATTTGATTTAAGCCTAACGGATACTATTCAACGGCATTCAAATTCATCTATAAATATCAACACTTAGACTGCTTGAGAAGACACGCTGAACTGAACAACATTTACACGAACATATTCTCTCAAGCAAACTACTTATCCTTAAAGCTTTCTGTTGCGACCAAAGCTCCTGATCTTAAGTAGTACTAAAGTTCTAAGTGTCCTGATCCTAAACAAGCACAGCTATCTGTGAAAGAGTTGAATCAAAAGATCAAGTATCTCAGATTCATTCTCTTGAACACTTATCTAAGACTTGGGTCAGTAAAAAGAACAAGATACCATACATTGCAAAGTGTATTAAGTATACTTGATTCACAGAGCTATCTGATTAACTGAAAAGTTATTAAAGAAGCTCATCTGACAACTCAAACCAAAACCAACACCATCCTTGGCGTGGTATGTGAAGTACTTAGTTTGAGAAACTAAGGAATGACTCAAGGTTATTAGCACAGAAGTACTTAGCTTGGGAAGCTAGGAATAGCTCAAAAGGTTTCGAGTATGCAGAAGTACTTTTTGTGGAAAGCCGGGAACAACTCAGGGGGAACATTTGGTTGGGAACCATTTGTTTAAGGAATCTTAGAATAGGATTTTTGTAAGGTGACCTCAATTATCTATTCTAGTGAATTCTAGGTCTTTGGAAGACCGAAGTGGATTAGTTGGAGGATTACGCCACCTCCAGATACCACTATACTTGCTGTGTTATTTACTTTTACATTTACATTTCAAACACACACACACACTTTAACTGTTTCTGCACTTATCTATCTTAAGTCTTCCGCGCTCTGAATCTAAGTATCAGATATCTACACAGATATCTGAGAAATAGTTTTTATCGACAAAAGTTTTAAAAGACTATTCACCCCCCCCCCCTCTAGTCTTTTACTTTGTCGTTATCTGGACCAACACATACACATAATGCTAGATTGAAAAAAAATATATATATACATACCGATTGGTAATAATCAGTGACAGTAGATCGCCTCCCAAGGTGGTGAACAACCCTTCCTGCCGCATCGATCGAGACGCCTGGTTACATGCATTGATGTAAGCAATGTCACGACATCGATTGGCGCCATGAGGCATTCCAAAGGGCCTCCCTGCATCAACACAGGAGGCATTGGGCCACCCCGATCCCGAATGGCCTTCCAAGTACAGACCATATCCCTGTACAGTTTAGATCCCACAGTCTCGTAAACACGCCAGATCTGTGGGATCAACCTGCTGGGAATGAAGTACTCCTTCTACATTCCCAATTTCATACAACATCCAAAGTCAATACATATATAACGTCACCATGTTACATCAATTTAATAAGATACAACAACATCACATATATGGTGACTAACATATCACCCAAACAAAGTGGCTAACATACCACTCACATATAGTGGCTAACATACCACTCACATTGTTCTAAATTTTACTAACACAATGGTGACTAACATATCACCTAAACAAAGTGGATAACATACCACTCACATATAGTGGCTAACATACCACTCACATTGTCCTAAATTTTACTAACACAATGGTGACTAACATATCACCCAAATAAAGTGGCTAACATACCACTCACATACAGTGGCTAACATACCACTCATATTAAAATGATTATAATTACAAACAAAGGAATGTCATATTTTAACTTACCCTCAGCTCATCAAAGTACTCGTCCCTCATGCGGTCCGAGATGTGAGACCAACACTCACCACCCTGCCCCAGTGGCTCTCTCCTGCTCCGGAAGATGTCACCTAGTTTGTTGTGGACCTCCCGATGCCATAAACTGTTGTCAATGTATAAGATACAAGAAACAAATATATATTACTTTAGTACAACAATTTATACTTGTCAACTATCATAAGTTATGTTTTTCATATTTAAGAAGAATGTATAATACTTACTTGGCAGGACCAGTAGGAAAAATCACAGGCAAGCCGTTCCACGTGACGTTGGGATGATGTGGATCGAACACGAGATAGGGACAATCGTCATGGTCGCCCTTCTGTATGTGTCTGTGCTGACTAGTAGAGCCCCGGCTGCTCTCTCCTGCTGAGGGAGTCTCAGGAATCCGAGACCTACTGCCCTGACTACTGAGCCTCCCGACCCTGTCCCACCCAAAGACTATCATGCGGCTGGTTGTGTGGGGGATAAATCGTGGTCTCTGTCGCGGCATCTGCAAAAACATGTAACAAATACAATAAAATGTGTTAGTACCAGTTATAATACAGAACAAATTATAATAACACATATAATTACTCAAGTGTTATCAACTACTAACTAGTTATAATACACATAATATACCGTTATCGCCGTCCTCTAAGTCTACATATTGGTCCTCGTGCAGATCAAACAACTCATCATCTGCTTCTATGGGATTTTCTGCTTGTTTGTCGACATCCTCTTGTTGGTACGAGTTGGTAATTGAGTCTTTGTCAATGTACTCCACTTTCGAAAGCACGAATAGGTACCGCAGCTAACCATTCCGCCTTATCGCATTTCTGCTTGGATATTCAAGAAACACCACTTGTCGTGCTTGAGTCGCCAGAATAAATGGTTCATACTTGGTTCGGTACCTCTTCTTTTGGTTCACATCAACCATTTCATACTGCTCGTTCTTCCTCGTACCTCCTGGATTAGGATCATACCACTCAACATCAAACAAGAAGGTTCGTTTCAATGGCAAGCCGGAATATTCAATCCTCACTATTCGTTTTAGCTTGGTGGAAATCAAACAAAGCGGCGTCTCCATATTCTTACGCAGAACCTTAACACACACCGGAGTTGCTTGTCGCCATGGCCGTGTTACATTCAATGTGGAACCTAAGGTGACTACTATATAACCCGGGAATGTGTAGACCTTTTGAATGGCCTTTCGCGAGAGCCTTTAAGTATATGCGTGGCGTTGTTAATAGGATTCGGACATACTCTGGAACCAACTGGAAATTCTGTAGGAATTTTTGAGTCAAGTAGTTCCTCTAGTGTATCCTCTGTTATCTGAGGATTTTCTTCCAAACAACGCTTTTTGAAAAAACTGCAAACATTGATTCGATGATAAGTCTATAATTGAAGTAGAGACTTACGTAGCTATATTAAAATTTAAAGAAAGTGTTGCTCACCTCGCAAATAGTATCATATACGGGTCAACCTTAGCACAATTCGTGAGGACATAATATTGAGCTGCTTTCAACTCTTTATCCGTAAGATATTCTTTCTTAGCTGCACCAAGAGGTCTCCCTGATACCCTGAAGGCAGATAGGGAAAACTCATCATCCTCTTGAACTTCGAATGTGTCTGCGTTTCGAGCCGGCCTTGATGTCTTCGTAGGGACGTGTTCATCAAAGTAATAAGAGCAGAAGGTTGCAGTTTCCCCTCGAATGTAGGCATTGGCAATCGAACCTTCAGGTTTACCTTTGTTGTTGACAAACTTCTTCAATTTCCCCAAGTACCTCTCGAATGGATACATCCATCTTGAACAATCCGGCCAAAGAAGTCTCGCTTCATGTGGAAGGTGAACCGGCAAGTGCTCCATAGAATCAAACCAGCTCGGTGGAAAGATACGCTCGAGCTTGCATAGAATCAATGGTATGTTCCTTTCAAGATTTTCCAACACTTTGTCAAGAACCACCCTTGTGCCTAAATTTTTGAAAAATAAGCTCAACTCAGTCATAGCAGTCCATACATGTTTCGGTAGCAGCTCTCGAAATGCTACCGGGATAAGCCTCTCCATGAACACATGACAGTCGTGGCTCTTCATCCCATAAACCTTTGTCTTCTTCAAATCCACACACTTCTCTAAATTTGAGGTGTAATTATCTGGGAAACTCAATTCCCTCACCCAATCAAACAAAATTGACCTAGACGCGTTGTCAATTGTGTAGCACGCTTTCGACCACTTACCATTCTCATCCTTGTTTGTCAACTCAGGTTACACCACGTAGACAACTCGGCTCTAGACTTCGCATTGTCTTTTGTTTTTCCCTCAATGTTGCAAAGTGTATTGAATAAGTTCTCGAACACGTTCTTCTCAATGTGCATGAAATCTAAGTTTTGACGGATAAGAAGACTGCTCCAATAAGGCAAGTCCCAGAAGATGCTTCTCTTCCTCCAACCACAATTTTTACCAATTTTCTCGTTATGCTTCATCCACCCAAGTTCAGTCACCTTCATAAGACCCAACCTATCAATCTCCGCAAGAATTTGTGCACCAGTAAGTCTTCTCGGGGCTTTTTTGTTGACGACTTTATTTTTCAAGAATTAATCTTTGTTCTTCTTGAACGAATGGTCACTTTCTAGCAACCTACGATGACAATCAAACCAACAAAATTTTCCACTACCCTTCAGTCTAAATGCATCTGTATCCTCCAAGCAATGTGGACATGCATATTTCCTGCTTTTCCTTCCAGATAGCATGGAGTACGCAGGAAAGTCACTCACGGTCCAAAGAAGAGCTCTCAAGGTGAAGTTCTTTTTCGACATCATATGCGAGGATACCATCCGTCCACAACACGATCAGCTCCTTGATTAGGGGTTGCAAGAAAACATCCAACGTCGATCCAGATCTTTCGCCCGAGCACCAACGCAATCGAAACATGAATGGCTCCTTCATGCACTCACCGGGGCGGGTTATGCGGTGTGAGCATAATCGCCAACAAGAGTATTTTCGTTCACTCCCGAGCAGTTAAAACCATCCGCATAAAGTCCCAATCGTACATTTCTAAATTCGCCGCAAACACCTTGGATATGTCTTGTCAAACGATTTCCATGCGGGTGAGTCTGCTGGATGGTCCATTCTACCATCTTCGCATTATCCGAGATTACTCTCCTTGTGCCACCGCATTTTATCCATGAAGCACTGAAGCATACAATCTTTTCAAACGAGGTGCTAGAGGAAGTACCACATTTTCTTATGTGGGAGATTTTCTTCATCGTTTCTTTGCAGCCCCCTCCTTGTAACGCTTGTACCGTTCCTTACCACAGAACTTGCATTGTATTAGATCTGCATCCTCCTCCCAATAGATCATGCACATTTTCGGACAACAGTCTATGGTTACCACAGGCAACCCTAAACCCCGCATCTTTTTCTTCGCTTGGTAAAAGTTGGTGGGAACTAGGTTTTCTTCAGGATAAAGGTCCGACATTACGTCAACCCATTCATTGAAGCTCGTTTCAGATTGCTGGCCATTAGCCTTACAACTCATTAGTCGAGCCAACAAAGACAACTCAGTGAGCTTACACCCCGGATAAACCGGCTTCCTTGATGATTCTAACAAGTCAAAGAACACCTGATCCTCGGGATTCGGTGGTTCCTCCACCTCCACCTCGGTTTCAGTGTTAGTTGTGTCCATGAACTCTGCCCCTGCAGCATCATACACCATTTGTTCAACTCGAGCTCGAATAGCATTGCCTTCAGATGTACTTTGTTCCCCGACTTGTTCATTTTTTCTCTTCCTTCCACGTTGTCTGTATTGGTCATATGTATTGGACGGTGCTGCTTCCTCACCATGATGATTCCATACCTGATACGCAGACAGGAATCCATTTTTCCTCAAGTGCTGGACTACCGCTGTAGGAGTCACGTATTGCTTGTTTCTGCACTGTTTCATTGCACAAAGGCATGTTCCGACAAGTAGAAACGTACTCAATAGGCGGCCCCAAACCCCGCCTCTCCCTCCATTGGAGGTATGCCATGGACGGTGCTTCCTCACCGTGATGAATCCATACATGATACTCAGGCATGAATCCATAACGTCGCAAGTGCTCGAATACTGCCGTAGGAGTCATAAATTGCTTGTTTCTACAGGTTTCCAATGTGCAAGGACACTTTATCAACCCCCAGTTGCACAAGCCGGACGTCCTATGGCAAACGAGATGAAACCTTTAACCCCTTCTACAAAACTCCTAGAAACTCTGCCATTTACCACCGTACGATCGTACATCCATGAACGGTCGGAATTCATTGTATACTTTTTTAACCTGTTCCAATTGATTAGATCGTATTTAATTTATTAGATCGATTCCAATTCAGATAAGAAGATTGTAGAGATTAATTGTTAATTATTATACGTTCCTTATAAATTAATTATTAAGTGTTCGATATGTTACAAAATTTATTAAGTGTTTTACTACTACGAGTTATAAATTATAAATTACACGTTAATATAATCAACATATTATGCGTCGCTCAAAACACTTAAATACATCCTCGTAATTTAGTACATATACGATTTTATCAATCAACTCCAACTACTACTTACATACATATCAAATTAACTAAACTAACTACATACATACTTAACATACATATCAAATTACACATACATATCAAATAACTACATACATACTTAACATACATATCAAATTAAGTAAACTAACTAAACCAACTACATACATACTTAATTAACATACATACTTCACTACATACATACTTATCGAATTAACATACATACATATTGAATTACTACATACATTCATATCAAATTAACTAAACTAACTATCAAATTACATATACAAATCAAATTAATCAAATTACATATACATACCAAATTACATATAATTGATCAAATTAACTAAACAAGCTACTGCATACTTCATATAAACATACAATTGAGAATAAGTAGTCAAAAATCAAAAAAATCCCAATTTTTCAAAAGTTAGG
Source organism: Plantago major (assembly GCA_026545765.1). Lineage (NCBI taxonomy): Eukaryota > Viridiplantae > Streptophyta > Magnoliopsida > Lamiales > Plantaginaceae > Plantago > Plantago major. The sequence goes on from CM048839.1 coordinate 35,225,298, forward strand.
GTTTAGAAGTAATACCTTTGATTCCGAAGAAAATAGTGGATGAAATTTGAAATTGAAGGAAGAAACGAGCTCCTCGTCCAACGATCTTCGAATTGACACCAAGATTGGGAAGAATTGACAACAAATGGCCGGATTTGACGGAGGAGAAAGGAAGAAAAAGAAGAAAAACGAAGAAGAGAAGTGAGCCGAAATGGCTTCGCCCGATCAAGCGTTTACGGGCGGCGGACACGTATCCGTCGACGATAGCGATCAAATCGCTATACGGGGCGACGGATATCCGTCGCCCCGTAGCGACGGAATAGCGATCCGTCGCCAGTTTTTATTATTATTTTTTTAACATATAAATATTAACGACGGATAATTTATCCGTCGCCCATATAGCGACGGATAAAATCCGTCGCCAAATCTAGCGATCCGTCGCTATGTCCTTTCCATCGTTTTATCAGAATATTCTTGTAGTGTTATGTTAATGAATATAATTTTTGCCGTTTCAAAAAAAAAATGTATCATAAAAATGAAATAGAAGGAAATAATCATAAAGAAGGAAATTAAAAGAAAAGGTAGATAGAATATGAAAAATATTTAAAAACAAAGGAAAATAGAGTAAAAAGGAGCATAAATCCACAAAAATTACAACAATATTTTTGAAATATTCAAAGAACGAATACAAGAAAGAAACATAGAAAGTTTTGTTGTGGAAATATTTAGAATTATAAAAAATAATTGAGTGAAAGGAAGCTAATTTCATTCATATATATAACAATAACTAACGACTTTTTCAATTAATTTATTGCAATTGGTAAAACTTTAACTAAGTAACAAGTGGAATTGTCTAATTAGTACAATACTCGAATAGCATAAAGGGGCGACTGTGTGGAGTTGAATTACATCGAACCCGGTCGAATTAGATGAACACATTAAATTGCGTTTGATGAAATACTTCATTACACTCTACATACTCATAATTAATGACTTACATGTACATGTAGTGTGTGTGTATGTGTGTGTCAACAAACCTACCCATAACCGATTCAAAAGAAAACGTATCCTACCCAATAAATGGGTGGAACCAATTTACCGTGTGAATCTCGCTAAAAACCTCCAACCACCAATATATCATTCGAACTTTATGTTGGTTCTCTATGGAGTGATCGACAAAATATGACACAAGATCATATCCACTCCCCCAAGCGCCAGCACCACCCCACCCCCATTGTCCTATAGGATACAAAGACTCAAAGAGGTTCAACATGTATGATTACAACCAATAACTACCTCAACTCGTATAAAAAATTTGCAAGTTGCTCGAGTTCTCGTGGAGAGACGGTTGTTGTTTCATTTAGTAATTGTATTGTGTGGAGATTATTTTCTAGTTTCAAAAATGTTTCTAGTGTTTTTTGTTAAATCAGAACTTTTCGTGCTAATTAAGGAGTACAAACATCAAAACCCAAAAGGTTCAGAACTCTAGCAACAGAAGAAGCAGTAAAACTATCTTCTGCAATGGCACCAAAGAGATCCACCCGTAATTCGGAGATCATTCCCAGTGTATGAAGGTTTCATGGTTGAAAATGTACCATAAGTGAGGTCTATGGGCGATCAAAACAAAAAAAGGGCGATGAATTCCCCCACCACGAGAAGCTAGGCCGATGCCGCCGCACCTGTGGTTGAGTTATACCCTACTGACGGCGTGAAGAAGCCACTCTTGGACACTCGCAAGCCTAAGCCTACCAAGCTCAGGGATAGCATTACTCCGAGGTTGATCTTGTTGGCCGGGAGGTTAAAGTGGAAGAGAGTAAAAGGGAATTAGGGAGGAAAGTATTTTGACATAACAATAATTAACGATTAATTAATTATTACAATTATACAACCCTAACGAAGTAATAAGTACAATTGTTTAAGCAATGGGTACAATACTACAATAGCACAAAGGGGAGATCGGTGGAGTTTGAATTAAACTGAACTCAGATCAAATTAGGTGCATGCATTGTGCTTCTTGGTAAACATGAGAGCACTTGACGGAATTCTTTGAGTAAGAACACGACTATTTTAGGTAGGTCCTTCATCTTTCTTTCTTTTATTAATTTTTTGTTCAAGTAACTTTTAGGTAGGCTCTTGTTCTTTGGTTCTCACAAATGCCATAATCATAGTTATAATTGCAATCACGAATATTTTTGAAAACTTTCAATCCATGTAACTACCTCAATTTATCTATTAGCAAATGAAATAGTAATAAAAGAAACTTGATCAACATTAAAATATGCAAAAAAAGATATGCTAATGTATTTGAATAAAAATCATACTTTATTTATAATTGGTACTCCAATACAATAGTATGATGTATCTTATATAATATGAAATGCACTTGTCATTCTGTATACAGAATTGTAGCTGCAACTCAAACCATTTGATCGACTTTAGAGCACTCACTGTTGCAACGCCCCTTCTGATCTGCATCTGTAGAACAAATTGTGATACTATCATTGTACATATTGGCTAGAATTAATTGTGATATATATATTGGCTATAATTAACATTTTATAATGAGAATTTGGTAGTTTTAATTCCTATGTGATAGAATAATGTAGAAATACTTTGTCATATAAAAGAAAACGAAGGTTGATTTGACGAACCTTTTAACTCGGGGCATACTTGACAGAATTTTTGTGGCTTGGTATTGCACGACCTTGCGCATGAGATCACACATCCAGGATGAACAGGTGGAGTAAAACACAATTGCTTAACACAACGAAGATAACACTGAATGTCCCATTTATTTGTCTCAGCTCCAGAAACTGTTACACTTGAAAGAAATAATATCACCATCACAGAGACTAGAAGAACTTGAGTTGCTTTCATTTTTCTCCTTTTCTTTTATAATTATATATATACTCACTCTAGGAATATTGTTGATGTTTGGTTATTATATGTAACCAAATAGTGTGTGTCAATAGGGAAGTATCCTACTAATGGAGTAGCAAATATGCCTTTTTTGGTATATAATGACCACTACTAAAATTACTTAAGCATATACTTAAACAAGAATAGAAGAAGTTGATACTTTAACTATCCCAAACTTTGAAATAATTTAAATAAATTAATAGAGTTTCTCATATTAGCAAGATTTTTTCCAAGTAATTAATGGAGTACCAAATCTACCGTACGTTTTTTTGTATACAATGACCACCAATAAGATTAATTAAGCATATACTTAAACAAGAATCGAATAACTTGACAATGAACTAGTTTAAATGAATTAATAGAGTTACTTATATTAACAAGATTTTCTCATAATGGTTCATACTCTCTTTTTTGTAACTATATTTTAAATGAATTAATAAAGTTACTCATATTAGCAAGATATTTTAGAGCATCCGTTTATGTCTCTCATAATGGTTCATACTTCATAGATCATACTCTCTTATTTAGGATGATATAGTGATGAGTTTTGAGTTGTAAAAAACCAGAGATCCCATTAAAGTGTTGGTCTACAAAATAATTTTGGGTTCCCTAACACATTGCCCAAATTTATCTTCTCCTCAAACTGATTTTGAAGGTGAACTTCTTGGAGTTCCACTATTCTATTTTATAAGTTTGTGCTATAATTTAGTTCACCTGAAGTTTTTTAAAAAGTTGGGGCGCTATAATTATTATTATATATAGCACATCATTTAGGATAGTATTTAAAGAAAAATTATAAGCTTGCTACAATAACTACTCTTAGGGATTTCATTCATATGAACTCCATATTCAAGTCGGTCCAGAAACGATCTTGTCGGTCCAAAGTGAGTGATTGCAGCTTCCATAAAATATAATGCATTTGTGTCCTACCAAATGTCACTTATTTCATTCGTATATATGTCCCAAATGATGATTCACTTTCCATTTTGTTTGCATATTTTACAGCAACATGCATTTCGTTCCTATTACGTTTCACATGTTACATTAATTAATTTCCTTGTCAAGAATTAAATGTGATGTTTGTTCCGTGGTGGATGGACAAATGAGAAATGGGGAATGAGTTACCATGGATTGGACATCATGGACATATATAAAACAACATGTTTAGAGCGTAAATATTGAAGTAACAATTCACGGTTTGAGCGTGAAAGATCTTATAATGTTGAATAACTAAAGGGGTGAATTACATTTGCTCTACTTGTAATTAATTTTAAAAATTACAAATTAGTCCTAATATTTTCTTAAATTATAGATTGATCCCTGAATAATTACATATTGGTTGAAAAAATGCATTTTCCGGAAAAATCTATTATTGTTCAAGGACCAATCTGTTATTGAAAAGGAGCGTAGGGCTTTTGAGGAGGAGGTCAAATGTAGGGAGAGCAGATTTATCTTTTCGGACTAATATATAATCATTCAGGGACCAATCTATTATCGTAAAAGACGAAGGGACTATTCTGAGAATGAGGTCATTGCAAGAGAGTGTAATTTTCCCTAAATAAAATTATCTAAAATATAAATATGACGAGAAATTGTGTAAGCCTGTAAGGATAACGCAAATCATATCCGTGGTGTTGGTCTGAGTTCTGACTGCTGCTACTGCTCATACAACTTCACTCAGGCATGAACCGATCCTTTTCTTACTTTCTCTGTTTTTTATTTCCATTTTTCAAACTTCCATTTTCTTGTTTTTGGAGCTAATTATGTGACAATTATTATGTGGTAATATTGGCTTCTGAAAGATATACAAGCCAAGAAATGGCCCAATTTATTACTCTCAGAATTAGGTGGTATTATTATGTGCTATCCTGCTGCAATTTATAGATGCAAGAAAGTGTGTTTCATCAAGAACCAATTCTGGTAACTAAGATTCCATGTATGTAATTAGCTGATGTGGTGATATTGGTTTGTGAGGATTTAGAGGTTCTTGCCCTTTAGGTGGTGTTTGGATTTCCTAAATGTTGGTCTATGCAAAAAATTTCTGAGCCAAATATCTCATATTGTGATTGAACACGCAACCGACCTACCTACCTACCCTCGGCATAATGCCCGGGCAAATGAAGCAGAAAGCAAAATGCTACCACAGTTACATTAGTTTCAGTTATGTCCCGAGTGGCGAATGAGTTCATGCAATGTGCTCCTGCTCTACATATGCCTTGTTATATTGAGATAGAACACAGTCCTTCGTTAATCGAATATTTTCCTATTTCTCTAGTGTTCCGTTTTGGTAAAGATGTGTGTATGTAATGTAGTATTGATACATCTGTGTGGGTTGTGGAACGTTCATTTTATAGGGAAATTGTTTATTGTTGCATATGCTTCTTGCAAATGGATGTGCTGTCAAGGTTTTATCGGGCTCAAGTAAAGAAATGAGAAACTGAAGAGTGATAGTGTAGAGTATAGTTCTAATTACTCTACCAAAACATCCCATGTGCAAAAATAAACTAGTTTCTCGTTGTTTCTTACGAATTGGTAGTGTAACAGATAAACACCGATCCGAGCACAACTCCAACTGAAGTTCAGTTTTCCAAGATATGGTCAATTGAGCAGCAACTTGAGCCTAAGCACGTATAGGTATCAGTTATGTGTGTATAACTGACATATAATGTTTTCTGCTGACAGGTAGTGGAATATGCACCTCATATAATGGTGTCTCATCTGTTGCTCTTGTGAGACATCAAAACGGGCATAAGAAAATCGATCCTCCAGCTTCTTGGGCTACTGAAGCAAACAGCGAAGTTCGCTATGTTGTCCTTCGGAAAATCACTCACTACATTTCCTTGTCAAATACACCGTGCTTTCCATTATTGTGGTGTTAACCCGCGCTTAGTTATCAGAAACAGTATTGAGGATGGAAGTAATGTGGACGGAGATAGTAACAGCAAAGAAACGCCACTTGTTCAGCCATCCATGACACCACCAAACACGGTAGAAATACGATTCAAAAGAGGTTCTAGGCGGAAAAAAAAGCAAGAACAGGATGGGAATGGCTCAAATATGTTTTCAAAGCCAAAACCGCCTCCCAAAGAGTGGGATTCCATGACCCTGACCGAGAAGGCCACGGAGCTATACGTGGGCGAAAAGGGCCTATTATTTTGGCTCAACAAGTTTGCATATGCTTCAATCTTCATTATCATTGGCGGATGGATTTTATTTCGATTTGTTGGTCCGGCACTTAACTTGTACCAACTTGACACTCCACCGCTGGCTCCGACATCCTTGTTTAAGGAATAATTTTGAATAATGAGTTATGAGCATGGTTTTAGCCTGTTATAGCCAAAATTCTGAATATAGATTTACAACTTGTATTTGGTGAACTCTTTGTTTAAGAAGTTATATTGAGTGTCTTCATCAGAATTCTAAACTTGATGTGTTTTTGCATTTGTATTAGAGACTGATAGGCAGCAATAATGTGAATTTAACACTGAAATTTAGAATTGTTGAGACATGAAAATAAAGATAACAGAGCACATCAGGAAATCATATTCTATTGCAGCATTCTTGAAATTGCATCATGAACATCTGGACAATAATATCAAACGACCCAATCGAGGAAAAGCTAACTCGTTGATCAGTATGGATGAGGAGGCGGTGCAGGTATAACGGGAGGGACGATGGGAGTTAAACAAGTGGTGAAACACTTCTGGAGGCAAGTTGGATTGAACCTCGGTTGGAAGCAATCGTGAATGCAGGTGATGCAATCTGCATTTGCAGCAAACACAAATATTGCCATCAGCATAACCACAAACAAAGCTCCTTTTGCTGCTGCCATCTTAATAAATTAACTAGTTTTGCTTTCTGTCTTGTTTTTCTGAATGAATTCTATCAATGCTAAGGAGGTTACTTATAGACTCTTGAATTTGAAGTTGTGATCTTTTACAATCAATCATGGGATTCTGTTTTCAAGATTTGATTGGCATTATTGGTACTATGTTGTACTTCCTTGTAACATAAATCTTTGAGATGACAGATTTTTATGAATGCATTAATAATCCAGATATGCCATTAAAAAACTTTGTATTTACTTCTTTTTAGTCGTTTTGCAATAAGTTCGATGTACCATTTTTTAAATACCGTTACACTTGTAACACACACGTAATTTCAACTTTACTGAAATTTAGTCTGCCTTACGTAAGAGTTGAGACATTTCAATTTGGATGAAGTCTCATTTTGGCCGCAACTAGTATCATATGTTACTATTTATATAGACAAAACATGTACTATATGCATTTGAAATTGGTTACGCGGTAAGTTAAAGCCGTACACAAAACTCACAAGCGTCTACATACCACACATCACAAAATATTCATTTTCACATCCCATTCATACCCTTCCGCGAAATTAAGACAACAAAAAAACATTATAATTCACCAATTTTTTAAACTCTCACTGATTTTGAAATGTTAAACGGGCAAAAATAGGTTTATTAGATTATTAGACAGGCAAAAATAGGTCATTAATTGTATTCTGCATTATTCAGTCTCGAACATATCTTAATATCAAGTGAAAAGCAAACAATGGAACACTGTACTAATACTCTTGGCTAAGTTAAGGAAGAATTCTTCATACTAAATGGTGGTTCATGGACAATAAATGGTAGTTTAGCTTCGACAATGGAAAATTAGATTGGATGCTTCCAGTTTGCAGACTCAAGTCACTTGAACTCGAGCTCTATTTTTCAGACTCGTTTCTTTCACGAGTTGAGTATTAGACTCGATAACATATGGACTTGTCAAGTTATATGATACTGAAATCGACCGCAGTCGGTTAGCATCACTATACATTAGTTTAAGTTATTACCAAACTTCGTGTTGTACTTTAAAAACGATAACTTGTATTGGGCCATATGGACCAGTTTGAGATTAAAACAAAAACACTTGAATATTGAAGTATCAAATATAAATCAAAGGACCCTAATTGTTAGTACTGTGGTCATACTATGATTATTACAATTCACACTCGTTATGTATACCTCATTCTTATCTCCAGAAACTTTGGAGTATCTCACTTTAATATGGCCCTCAAAGTCCAAAGTTAATTTAATTATTACACTTTGCAATCTTCTTAAAGGTTATTTATTTTTACCACCCGAGCAAGTAATATAATCATTTTTCTTTTGTCATTTCGATCCATCAAGATCCTTGCGAATATTCCATGGAAACGTGTGCCATCACTAAAATGAACAAAGTTATCAACGGAGGATTGAATTTATCGGCCCGTAAAGGTCAGTGATGCACATTTGTAATGCCTTGTGAACGGGGTTGCAAGCTGTATACCTATCGTTTTGCTTTGAAAAACATATCTCTCTTTACGTGCCTTGTAAGCATTTTGAATTGGACATTTTTTAAATTGTGGCCTGGGCATGCTCGGCACAAAGTAAATAAAACTATGGCTAAATTTCTTGGGCACTCCTTTAATTTTCATATATAACTTATGCTATAATCCACCATGTTATTTTATATGATGTCATAAATGAATATCAAGGTGATATGACTTATTGAGTTCAATAAAAGTTGCAAATTAATTTTTGATATGACTTGCACGTATTGTCTAGCCTTTTCGAATAATTTCTAACAGGAGCAATTAAATAAACGAAAGAAAACATAAACAAGTTTTTAAAACAAACTTATTTATACACACACATATAATTGCTGAATTTTGTCTTCCTAAATTATGTAAATGTTATTACAATGACATAAGTGGAATAATGTGTTCTCTAGATGAATCTAATTGTTGCGTGCATGTGATATGAACATGCATTCAAAAGAGATATGTAATCAAAATGAATGCTTAAAATGTTATAAGGTTGATCGCTCATTGTTCAAAAGAAAAAGAAAAGCCAAATTGTAAAAGAATAAAGCAATCATCAGATATTTCTAAGAATTATGTGTATAAATATTGGACAATGCACAATAGTTCACTACTATAGACGCTCTTAATCAATCACAACAACAAGATCATACCGTTGAAATTTACTCTCTTTCCGTAGTATTTATAGAGTTCGTTAGACCAAGTAACTGTATCCTAGTCGTTAAAGCTTGTCTTTAACGGTAAACGGTATTATTGTTGTATTTATAGTTTGAATTGTACACGCGTAAGAATGGACGTCATGTGGAGCCAAGCATTAGCACTGCAACGAATTCGTGTTTTGTTTGTTGACCACGATAGTACTCATGACACTTTCATTCAAGAAATGTTCGCATACTTCTCATGTGAAGGTATAGCACATTTATGGTGTTTGTTATGATTAGAACATAAAAATATGCGGAATTTTGGATGCTTCATTGAATCAATTGACATATGCCTACTAACTTGATACATATTTCATTGATGATTTTTTTTTAAATTGTTGAAAATTTATCAATGATCTTGCCATTTTCAAGAAAAGGAAAAGTAATCACTGGTTTTTAATAACAAAATCATATTTCTAACTCTGTATGTAGAGGTTGTAATATTGTATGGTGTAGCTAGCTAACAACTACTATTATTTTGGAGCGATGAAAGCATACAAATTAGAAAAGATTTGTGAATGAACATAAAATTTAAATTGTATCATATTAAAGAATCGTGTTTCTTACATGATCTATATATATTTCTCTATTGAGATATCTTATATGAAATCTAGATCATATCAAAGTGTGATTGCAATTTTAATCCTATATAATAGACTATTACTTAGTTAACTCGATTTTGTGGTTCTTATTTCAGTGACGATTGTGAGGCTTGCCTCGGTAGCCCTTTCAATGATATCAAGTGGGAATTGTCCGTTTGATCTCTTGATGGAAAATGTCGAATCACCAGATTCGTACGGGATACACCTTCTACACCATGCTGCCATGATGGGATTACCCGTTATGTGTGAGTAATATCATTCTTAAATAGGAGTATTTTTTATATTAAACTGCGTGCATATATTTATATTATTGCGCATATATCTTATGTCACACTAATTGCAATCAATATATATATGATGTTTTAGTTTTTGACTTTCTCATAAATAATGTTGGATGTTTTATGTGTTTAAGGATCCCGGGAACAATTTATTTATGTGCAACGGAAAAACTCAACTTTTGTTACACACAAAAAAGTACAATAATTTTTACAAACTCAACTCACTAGAAACTAGAGCTTCTGCTCGTTCTCTTCACTTTTGCTTTCTTGATTCTTTTCTCTCTCTTTTTTTTCTTTTTTTTTTAGGAAAAAAACCTCGACTCTTTATTCGACACAAATTAGTACAATATTTTGGTACAAGACTCAACACACTCAATCTATTTCAATAGCTAGCTCTTTTTTCTTTCTCACTTGCTTAATATTTGCTTAATTGTCCACTCATAATGGTAATTCGTAATATTTCCCATTCTAGAAATCTTGTGGAGCAAACAAATTATTCTAGTTTTAGGATATGAAACATGTTCTAACTTGTGTGCTTATTCCAGTGATGACAGATGCATTCGATCCGCTAACAGTGGTGAGGGCGATGGAGGAGGGAGCAATGTTCTGTGTCCAAAGGCCAGTAACTTTAGAATCTGTCAAGTATGCATGGGAACATGTTTTGCGCGAAAAGGTGCGCATAATTAGAGAAAATGAAAGACTTCAAGGGTTGATAGCGCATTATGAATCTCTTAACACTAGAACCCGACATGAACATGGTACCAATGTTCAGAGTGTCAATGTCGAGCAGAGCTACAAATCAAAGAGAAATTATAGAACTCGACGAAACTCAAAAAATGATATTGTAGAAAGCAGTGCGCAGAATCAAGGTATTCGTAGGTCTGGAAAGGACCATTGGATTGAGTGGACTCCCGAACTTCATGGGAAGTTTGTCAATGCCGTCAAGACGCTTGGTGAAGGAAGTAAGTACACATTATCCGATACATCTACATCGTTAATATTTTAATACAACATAAACATTATTTCTATGAACAACATAAACAAAACAAGGACCTGATAGCGCAAGTAGTTATGCATTCTTATGTTCTTAAATAAAACAGGATGCTATCCAAAGGAAATCCTTGAGCTGATGGATGTGCCTGGCTTAAGGAGAATGCAAGTGGCTAGCCATCTGCAGGTTATTTTATTTTCTTGTGATCTAATCCATAAACTAATGATCTTCTCCTTACTTTGAAATTAATGGATTTTCACTTGCTTAAACAGAAATGTCGTTCTGGAACATGCAATTATGCTGCTGATGAAGACCATGACCCGTCTTATAATGGGACTCCACAGTCTGAAACGCCCGGGACAAGAGCAAGACGATTTGGTATTATGCCCCGTATAATTGACCACCCAGAACACACCTCAAATGTTCAAGAAAATGCAGCTAATTATATGGTCGAAGACCCCCCAATCAACTCAAATGTACAAGTACAACAAAATATGGCAGATAATTTGGTTCAGGAGCCCATTGATCACCTGCCAATGGAGAATGACATCCAAGAGAATTCCCAAGTTCAGACTAATCGGCCAGGATCCGTTGGCCACATCCCATTTGGAAATGCCGAGCTTGGGGCCATGGGAGATGGGGACTTATCAATATATGACATGATGATCCCTGATGATCTAACAATGTTGGATGCCCAAGGTGGAATGAACAAGAATAATTTCCAAGATGAAGAAATCAATTGGGCTGAGCTCCTAAAGGACCTCAACTTGGAGGATGAACCCTTACCAGACCAGGTTAGTTTCTTCTGATTTCCAAATTAATTCAAAACTTGCATATACGATTAAGGGTGTAATTTTCAAACAGAACATATATAGCGCAAAATGTGCGCAAAGTGTGCGCAAATGAGCATAATATACTTTCTCCCCACATGTGCAGATGGATATTGCGCAAGAGCAATCGGCAGATCACATGAGCCGGGACCATTAGCATAAGGATCAAAATGATGAACACCCTTCCGCACATAATGTGTCAAAAGAGGTTGAACAACGAAGATGAAGAATAAAGAAGAAAAAGAACAAAGGAAGGATGTTTAAGAAAGAAACATTTTGATTGTTTTTGTGGTTTCGTGTTCTCTTGTTCCTGTGTACCTGTCTGGCCTATGACTCTTAAGTTTGCATGGTATGTTGTACAAGGTTTAAGCATTTAGTACCCATTTGTATTGTGTGGCTATACATAAAATACTCTGTTTCCAGATTAAGTATTAATACCAGTTTGTAAGCTTATAAAATATTTCAAGTTATATGCTCAACATTGAAAATCAAAATTATTAAAACATGAAAGTAAAGCCAACAATACAGATTAAATCCGAATACTATCATATTTTATTGCACCAGAACAATCGAACACATACATTCATGGAATTGCATCATGAACATATAGACAATAATATAAAACGACATAATCGAGGAAAAGCTAGCTCATTCATCAGTATGGGTGAGGAGGCGGTGCAGGAACAACCGGAGGAACGATGGGAGTTAAGCAATTGGTGAAACACTTCTGGATGCAAGTCGGATTGAACCTCGGTTGGAAGCAATTGTGAATGCAGGTGATGCAATCTGCATTTGCAGCAAACACAAATATTGCCATTAGCATAACCACAATCAAAGCTCCTTTTGCTGCTGCCATCTTACTAACTCAACTAGTTTTATTTTCTGTCTTTTCTTTCTCAGTGAATTATATCAACACTTTGAAAATTCCGAGATAATTTATAGGCTGAAGTTGGAATCTTTTACAATCAATCAAGGGATTCTGTCTGATGATTTGATTTGCAGTAACTGGAATTATGCCGGCTTTAAATGCTGTAATGATAAATCTTGTAGATGATTGAGATTTTTAGGAAATGATCATATACTGATATACTCAATCAATTCCATAAAAAGAATTTCAATACATTGTGAATGAGGTAACATTTTCTTTTTCGAAAAGGCCAAATTGATTAAAAAAGGAGAATTCAGGCATGCTCAAAATACAGTTTCCAGTGGTCATAAGTCATAACTCATATACTATACCAGAACCATAAACATGTGTGTCGAGAACAAAGTGACAATCCCACCAAAATAAATTTTTTTATGTGATGATACCTCAGCATTGCTTGCAACAACCATAGTTTTATATAATCTACGATTCTAAATTTTCGGTTTTTTTTTATTAGAGGTTATAACATGCTAAAATTCTTATGCAATACCCGAACAATATTAAATCGTTGATGCAGTATATATTGTTTGTGATCACCAAAGTTTTACAATCTACAATTCCAAAACCTCATTTTATTTTCTAGAGGTATTCTACATGTATAGTCTACGGTTTCAATTGTTCATGATTTTGCGAACTTGGCGAATTTATTGCAAATTGAATTTAAATAGATTGAACCACCACCAAATCCGATCTCGGAGTCCGTTGACATGGTCCTTGCTCATCTCGGAGTTTAGACATCCTACCTTATTAAACATAAAATGCGTACGAACTTTCGCGAGATACCCATTTATATCCATCTCATCTTGAAAACTAAAACCCTCTTCTTAAACCCATTGACCCATTTTCTCTTCTCCTTTCTCATTTCTTCTGTAACTTGTCTCTCATCTACCTTCAACATGTTTCCATACACATCAACGAAAGTCCTTTATATACGAAATCAAAGAAGGAAAGAAACCAAAACAGGGAAGTTTATAATCACACTAATTTTGGAAATGCATATTTGGGCGAAACGAAACTGCAATTGAATTGAGGAGATTTGAAATCGAATTGGGGAATCGCAGTCCAATCAAGCAATCAACCGAAGAAGAAGATGGAATCGTCGAATAGCACTTGCACCGGCATCGAAACTTCAAGAATCGCCGAAAAGCAATACAGAGAAGAAGTGGCAAGCTCAACAGAGAGAACCCTAGCACTTCTCCACCAGCTCGAACACACCGTCTCCTATTACAACGCCAATTCCGAGCTCCCTTTCCTCCAACGCATGTATGTCATTCTAATTCACAACAAAGATTGCTTTTTTTTTTTTAATTTCTGTTCAATTATCCTTCAGAAATCAAGATTTTCAGTAATTGACCTGCTGTTGTATCTTCTCTGTTTTGGGTAAAGGAATAAGTTGGTTCTGGAGATTGATTACATGTCCAAGATTGCTGATAAGTGTAACTTTCACAAGTAGCAATTACTTAGTTTTTTGCTCATTGAATTTTGTGGGATCATGCAGTTATTATGTCTGATGCATTTTGTTCCACTGGTTGGTTGATTTTGTTTGTTTGTTTGAATTGCTTGTAGAATGATAGATGAGGGGAAGAATCCTAATCTGTACGTACGTGATATGTTGAATTCTTTAGTTGCCAAGAATCAGGCAATTAATGGACAGATCAATGCCTATAAGGTACATTGGTTGCTCTTTCCCTTCGAATTTGATTTGGACTACATTAGAGCTGAGATATCAGTTTCTTGCTGCAAATAACTTTCTTTTCTTGATAAACATGATTTATAATCTGATCTTAGAAGCAATGCTAGGCTAACTTTAACATGTGTAACTAGTTGACAAGTTTGGTGCCTTTTTCCTTCTTTTTTGTGATTCCCTGTTTTGAACTTTTTTAAATGTGTTGCCATGACCCAGTTATGCCATTCACAATTTTGACTAGTGAGGCTTATGCAGGTTTTCATAAATTTTAGGATGGAAGTTAGAAGTAACTTAAAATTCTTACTTCTACTTAAATTTGCTTTTGGTGCATTTCAATTATAAGATTAATAACTGTATATGTGTGATTGAAAAGTCCTCACGTGCTTCTTAGAGCTTTATCATACTTGAATACATTCAAATCACTATCTGTTTTACTCTCATGTTAATTCTCTTTTACTTGTCATGTTTCGAATTTCTTGTTAAATTTGAGACTGTATAAACTGTTATCTCCAATTTTTAATAGGACCTGAGAAAACATATGCTTGAGGACTTAGGGAGATTCGTGATGAAGTCAAATCTTATAGGGAGATTCGTGCAGCTTCTGCAGCGGTGAGCTATATCTGTATATCTTCTGTAATTTTTTCCGCAGTTGATACTATTAATCAGGGAAGTTTACACTGTTATGCAGTTCAGATTATTTGCTTTTATGGAACCACCATGTCTTGTAAAACTGTAAGTAGATGTATTCAGAAAAGTTTTGGGCCAACCCACACCATTGTCTTGTTAGTCAGGTTTCTATACCCTTCACCATGCTCACGATGCTGTTGCCCCACTCCTAGCATAATTGTCTTATTTAGCAAAAAATACTAAGTCAATTGAAAATGTTGTTATGCTCCTCTAATCACATTCTATGATTCTTTATCTACTCAGTTTATTTTGTACTTTGAGCAAGTGATGCTTATTCTTGAAAATCATATGAAATGTAGAAAACCTTTAGGGAAAGGAAATAAACAGATTCAAACTATAAGTATCATCACTGTCAAAGAAACTCTGTGGACTAGTATGAGGGCATCTGTAATGCCGAGGAGTATACTAAACTTGTATCTCAATAAAAAGCAATATAGCTAATGTATTGATGGATGATGATAGGTCTTCCCCTCTCTAGATTTGATAGTTAATACTTTTCCTCAGGGTAAATAGAAGTTGCAGGTACTACATGCTAATTTCCAGCTTACAGTTTGTTATCTAATCTAGGATTTATTTCCTTAGTAGTGGCATGACATTACAAGCTCTCAAATTTGCAGGAATCCAAACAACTTGCACAAGCTCAAAGCATGTTAGCAAATGGAGACGGAAAAGGAAAGCCAGAGGCTTAAAAAAACAAGGTAGCTGAATAGGGTTTAGACTTTGGCTCTGTTTACCACTAGTTTTTCAGCTAGCTTTTTAGCTCCAAGAGTTTTTTTTTACCACTGACTAATAAAAAGCTCGTTACGTAAACACGTAGCTTCTTAAATCAGCTAGCTGACTGAGAAGCTACCCAAGTTAGCTTTTTTTTTTTTTTTTCTTTTTAAAAAGCCCCTTATCTTTTTCATTCCGAAAATATACTTGACCTAAATTAGAAAAAAGGAAAAACAATCCGTTTATTATTATTTACTTGTTTGCAACTAGCATAAGGATTAATGCATCTACATCTCTTTAAAATGTATACATGTAGTACACAACAACTACTTGATTTTTTTCCTTACTAAGTTAGAATGCTCAACGAATATTTATTTCAACTTTTGATAATTTTTAATGATGTTATTAAAGTGCGGTGAAAAGTACGTTCAATATATTAGAATAATTAGACAAAAATGTGATGTACTATTATTTAAAATATAGACTAATAATACAATGAGAAATGTTAAAGAAAATAAAATAAGAGCAATGACCTTTTAGGTTATTTTACAAAATACCAACTAGCTTATCAGCTAAACACCTACATTAAAATCAAAATCAGCTAGCTTTTCAACTAGTTAATCAGCTACCTATTCAGCTATCAATTAGCTTTTCAGTTAGTTTTGCTAAACAGAGCCTTTAGCCAGATGATGCCAAAAGATGAACGAATAGAAGTCAAATAAGAAGAAAATTAATAAGGCTGTTAAATGTATGCGGAGTGATACCTTGCCGGGATATTACTGAGGATAGAGACGGCAGTGATACCTTGCCAGTCTGATATTTTCATTTGATGTATCGTGACTTGATTACTATGAATGAAAGTACTTTGTTGCTCAAAAAGAAATATGAACTCTGAGTAAAAGAAAAATAACAGCTGAATGGCTGAGTAAAAGAAAAATAACAGCTGAACATTCAGCTGTTATTTTTCTTTTTGAAAATTAAATGTGCCTTAGGCCCTTAGCAGTCCTTTGACTTTCTTTTTTCTTTTTTCTTTCTTTTTCTAATATGCGGAGTACTTAATTTTAGACAAATTGAAAATTACACCTCACCAAATCAAATCAAAGAATTTCAATCGGATGTACTTAAATGTACTATTATGCCCTTGCAGATCAAAACTAGTTGCGTTAGAAAAAAAGGAAAAAAGAATCCCAATGCGACTGATTTTGTAAGTAACATAAATGAGAATCATTTGATAGTTATGTAGTAATTCATTTTTATAAACAACTTCAGTACTAAACAAACTATGATCAAAATGTCATTCTCAGGCAAAAAAGACCCACCATCTTTTTTCTCTTCAAGAACGTAACCAGTAACCACGAAGCCATATTTTCACCATTTAATAAGTTTCCAACCTTTTTTATTTCCTCTCTCACGGTGAACTGGAACTGATATATCTTACCAAGGTATGTACCGCTAGAAGTTCTTTTTATTCCTTCTACCTCTATTTTGTTTTAGTGACTCCATCTTAAACCAACACCACCATTTGTGAAAAATGGTGCACAAAATGGTGCGCATGGTTTTTTATTTGATAACTATCAAATGATTCTCAGTTATGCCACTTACAAAATCAATTGCAATGGTATTCAATTTTCTTTTTCTTTTTTTTTCTAACGCAATTAGTTTTGATTTGCAAGGGCATAATAGTACATTCAAGTATATCCGACTGAAATTCTTCGATTTGGTGAGGTGTTAGTTCAATTTCTAAAATTAGTTACTCAGCGTATTAGAAAAAGGAAAAGAAAGTCAAAGGACTGCTTCGGTGCATTTAATTTTCAAAATGAAATAAAATAGTTGAATGTAATTTTCAATTTGTCAAATAAGAAGAAAAATAATAAGAGCCATAAATCCAATGAAAGCGTAAAACAACTTTCACAGGCGTGTTTCACCTATCTTCTCCGCTTATACCGAAACTCAAACGACTGCAACGGTGCTCTGGTTCCCAGTTAGAAATCAGATTCTTAATTGTTCCTTTATCATGCTTGTATTGTTTCATGTCTTTTCTTGGTGTGATACGAATAATTGTCGCATCTTATAAGGTTTTAGTATCCGGTATCGATTTGTACTGTGTCTATTAATACCCTTAATGCATAATCATCTCTTGTTTCTCATTCAACTTGTTGCCAACTATTCGATTCAATCACAATTTCCCAGTAAAGGAGAAAGAAAAAAAAAAAAATAAACAGGTAAACGGTATTCTTCCATATAATATATAATTATGTTTAGAACATAGCTTCACTCTGTTAATTACATAACTCAAACTGATTTGCAATCTTTGCCAGAACAGTCATCCAAGCAATGTTGCACTTGATCAGGATCTGCAAAACAAAATTGAGTATAAATTTTGTTATTCTTTGCAATGATGGCTCAATATGTATACACATTACAAAAAATATATACCAGTTCTTCAAACTTATGGTGTAAAAACAAAGAAATTGATTGATGAACCTGTAAGTTTGGCACATTTAGTTATTGCACAAACAATTTCGCAGTCGACGTTTGAATCTGCAGTGAGGATCTGTTGCTTCATTTCACAGTTCGGGTGACAATCTTCACACTGTCGATCACAACCAGTATAACATCCAAGAAGGGGCGGTGTAAAGAGCGGTGTGCACGCTCTGTAACACTCAGTTTTGCATTCTTGTTTTGAAATTGCAGAGACAAGGCTTGTAAAAATCAACATTAACATTACTGGAATGAGAGCTTTGTTTGCTTTCATTTTTGTTTTCTCGATCTTTTCTTGTAATACTATCTCTTACTATTTACTAATATGGTATGAGAGAAGTTTAATTCCATGCATCTTATTTTTGCTTTTATAATTATTCTCAGGGTTAACATTAAAGGAAACTAATATCCTTATCACTATATCCATGATGATTTGTAAGGTCAAAGGAGGTAAATGATGATATTACTAGTATTGAAGAGATTTTAAAATATATTGATTACACTTTCCCCAAATTAAAATGGCAATCATAGTAAGAGATTTCTCTCCGTATGATAAAATCCAAAATATTTCTCCAATAAGATTTATCTTCTGACATCTAATCCACATGTGAGTTAAGAGCTAACCCTTTAGGAGTAGGTTATCAAAGATTCATGGGCTTGGCCCACGAAGGTACAGATTAAGATACCCTCACCCTTGCAATTCCATCTCTTCCTCCCTCACTGACATGTGGAAAGTTAATCAAACCATAACATATCATGGTTTAAGTATATTTTTTGAATACATAATTAATAGCGAAAAATTTTCATTACACACAAACCTTTGGAGCGAATTTAAAGTTACACACAAACCTTTTTTTTTTTTACCAAAACGTTGGTCAACGTGCCAAGTCAACACACACGTCTGGACGGTGTTAGTTTTGGCCGTCAGTTGGCGTGTAATTTACGCGCCTACTAAGGGAAAAATTAAAATTATGTGAAAGGTCTATGTAGCGAGTTAAACACTTTGTAAAGGTTTATGTGTCGAGTGAAACAATTTGCAAAGGTTAATGTGTCGACTGTAACAATTTGCAAAGATATCAGTGTGCAGAATTGTAAACCAACACAACAATCTTGAAGAAAAACATGCTTACTTGATACACCATTTCAACAAAAGCAATTCATTACAACATCAGTAAACACTTAAGAGACACTTAAATCACCCATTACATAAACAAGACTACCTAATTTAGCCTACTTCATACTCATTACATCACCTACGTACTAGTTAAATCCAACTCGAATACGCAACTCCGCAATCCTTGCACTTAGCTCATCGATCTCATTCTTCACCTCCTCTGATACACCACCATCAACCTCAGATTCTTTAGCTAGCATACCAAGTAGATGATTGTTTTCCGCCCTAAGCCTTGCATTTTCTTCCTCCAAATCACCAACTCTTCCCTCATACTCATTGATCCTTCTCAACAAACCTGGGATGATTTGGATAGATCTTCTGCACATTACTGGGTCAATCCAGATCTAATGTCTGCATCCTCTTACAGTCTACCAACAAAAACAGGGGAATATCAACATAAAGCAATGCACTTTACGAAACAAAAATCATTCGCCATTTGACAAACTCAACTAAAATTAACAAACTCCACTGAAAATTAACACTACTTACACCAAAATTCGGACACCTCTCAAACCTTCTGTCGGGATTAACGTGTGTCCAAGATGTGATTCGATCACTAATTAACCCACACCGACAAATCGTTTGGTCGCGGATCGACACCCGACATTTTCAAATTGAGAGAACACGGCCAGAACTTGTTGGAAATATTGAAGGGATTGTTAGGAATATCTGTTTAGATTTTGATCAGCAACCTAATGACTTATCTTAGCTCAGAAAGGTGGTTAGTACTCTTGGTTCACTTGAACACTGTAAAAGAGGAAACTCACTAAGTATGATAGTCTAGAAAATCTTGTATGGGATGATAGGTCTCGAAATGTAATTTTTATTTTCTAAAGAAGACCAATAAGAAGACTTCCAGCAGGAAAAGTTCAACGGATTTGAAGATTTGAAGAATGCACAAGATTGCTGAAGAGAAAGTTTTTTTCAGATACCTATGTCCAGATATCTTGAAGAAACAAGTGTTTCGAAACACAAGTGTTGCAAAAGATATCTGAGAATAAAAGGTTTCTGAGACGAGGAAAGTGCCCATAGATATCTACACTCAGATACCTTGGATATAAACTATGTTTCTGAAAAAGAAATATTTTATAACAAAGTTGTTTCAACAAATGGTATCTGGAGTTGTGATAATCGATGGAAAAGAACATGCAAAGTTTCAGAAAACTCTGATTATATAAAGATCTCTGATACCATGCATAGTTCCGTTAGCACTACAGGACAAAATATAGTGCAGTGCATTAAATGCGCAGACAGAAATGTCTGAACAAAAACGGTAGCTTCTGAAGAAGAAGAAGACAAACCTGCTACAGTACTATATTCAGATATCAATAGTTTGAATTTGATTTAAGCCTAACGGATACTATTCAAACGGCACTCAAATTCATCTATAAATATCAACACTTAGACTGCTTGAGAACACACACTTAACACTGAACTTACATTGAATACTCACACACAAGCTCTCTCAAGCAAACTACTTACCTTCAAGCTTTCCGTTGCGACCAAAGCTCTTTATTCTAAGTAGCACAAAAGTTCTAAGTGTCCTGATCCTTAACAAGCATTGTTATCTGTGAAGGAGTTGAACTAAGATTTCATACTGAGATTCATTCTCTGGAACACTTACAATAGACTTGGGTCCGTAGAGAACAAGATACCATACATTGAAAAGTGTATTAAGTATACTTGATTCATAGAGCTATCTGAATAACTGAATAAGTTATTTAAGAAGCTCACCTGACAAACAAACCTAAAACCAACACCATATTCGGCGTGGAGTATAGGAAGTACTTAGTTTGGGAAACTAAGGAATAACTCCAAGGTTGCTGAGCACAGGAAGTACTTAGCTTGGGAAGGTAAGGAATAGCTCAAAAAGGTTTCTGAGTACAGGAAGTACTTTGCTGTGAAAGTCGGGGAATAACTCAGGGGGAACACTTGGTTGGGAACCTAGTGTATTTAGGAATCAAGAGAAAATATCTGTAAGGTTAACTCATTTATCTGTCTTAGTGGATTCTAGGTCTGAGAAAGGCCGAAGTGGATTAGTTGAAGGATTACGCCACTTTCAGATACCACTATAAAAAGACTTGTGTTATTTACTTTCTGCAGTTTATTGCTTGCTTTACTTATCTTGCAAAGTACTTACACACATCTTGCTGAGCACATGCACTTATCACATAAAAGTCTTCTGCTCTCTGAAATTAAGTATCAGATATCTACACAGATATCTGAGAAACTGTGTTTATCGACAAAAGTTTTAAAAGACTATTCACCCCCCCCCCCCTAGTCTTTACTTTGCCGTTATCTGGACCAACAAGTGGTATCAGAGCAGGAGGTTCCCAAGCCTTCATCACTGAACCTAGATCCCAGATAAGTGCTCACTAACTGCTTTTCACCTACACTTGATTCGTTTGTTTAGTGTGTTTGCTGCAGGATGTCTTTAAGCGACGCCCAAATTCTCAAGCCAGAGAATTATGAAAAATGGAAGAACAACATGATGCTCCGCCTAGAAGCCATCAGTGACGAAATGATCGAAGTAATAAAGAATGGTCCAATTGTCATTCAACAACTCAAGCAAGTCATAGAGGTTTCTAATGGTAGAGACAGAGAACAAAGCGATGGGTCTTCACAGACCGATGCGTCAACCAGTGGGAGACCTACCAGTCAAGTTATTTACGAACCAAAGTCCAGAGAGCTCTGGACATCGGAAGATGCCAAGAGAAATCGACTGGATGGTCAGGCTCGTAATATCATCATACGTTCTACTCCAGAGCACATACAGTGTAAATTGAGGGGTGCAAAAACGGCGAAAGTGGCCTGGCAACTGATTGAAGAAATCTGTGTCGGCACTGAGAAAACAAGTTCGAAGTTTTGAAGCTCAAATTCCAAAACTTTAAACAAGGTCCCACAGTGACTCTTGAAGAACTAGATTTCCGGTTTACAACACTTATGAGTGACATGGCTGCACTTGGTGAAAGTAATAGATATAACCAGTCAGAAAAGATTAAGACTATTGTGAGAAGTCTAAATCATAACTGGGAACACACAAATTTTTTCTACTTTAACCAAGGAATGCCAGATATCACTCATGTAGAACTTTTCTCTCATCTTGCCACTGTTGACTATGGACAACTCAAAGAGAACAAACAACTGAGAAGTTGCAGAATGTCGCTTTAGTTACTCAAGGAACTTCTGAAAAGAAGAAAGGCAAGGAAGTGACTGAGGATGCTCTTGTTGTAAAGCAAATGTGAAAATATGTCAGTCGAGAAATTGAGAGAAGAAAAGCCAAAGACAAGCTGAAAAGCATCTAGGCTCAAACTACCACCAGTACAAAAATATGCAAAGCTCGCTGAACAAGTCGGCTCAGAAAGCATCAAGTACTGAGGAAGCAGAAATCAGAAACGATATCTGTTTCTATTGTCAGAAACCTGGTCATTTCAAGAAGGATTGCCCTGTCCTCAACAAACTAAAGACAGGTGACAAGAAAGACAGAAGAATCTTCAAAAGAAGTCAGAGAGCTATGCTCACTGAAGAAAGGAAAAAGATTCAAATCCAACTGGATGCTCTAGATATTGAATCTGATTCTGAGGATGAGGATTCAGATGATTCCACACTGCCTTCCCCAGAAATGTGCGGTGTTTCTCATGAAGTAATTGACTTTGGTCAAAAGAAGAAAGAAGTGTGTGGAATGGCTGAAGAAATCTTTCCAGATATCTCCAACATTGAACCTTGTCTAATGGCTGATGAGGTAACACATACTCCCTGTTATACTTATGAAAGTGATGAAGAGGGAATCAAAGATCTGGAAAAACTCAAAAGAGAACTTGATCTCTACGAAAGAGAATTTCTAATGATCCGAGCTAGAGCCGAAAGTTTTGAAGAAGAAAAGAATTCTCTTGAAAAGGAAAATTCTCAATTAATTAAGATATCTAATAAAAAGGATGCTGAAAATGCATTCTCAAGGCTCAGATATCTGAGACCGAAAAGTCACATAAAGAAGCAATGGCCAATCTTCAAAAGAAATGTGAAGATCTTCTTTTTGAGAATAAGGAACTCCAAAAGAAAGAACTATCTTTTCAATCTTATGCCAAAGCTAGTGACACTCTTACTGAAGTACAATCTTATTTAAGAGATCCTTCAGAAAAGAGAGGACTTGAAATTTGGACACACATAGACAGTTCCACCACTCTGAATAAGAGTAATGAAGGACGAACATTTGTCAGTGCTCAGCAAGGTGATTCCCAAACAATCTACAGTATCGGTCAGAAAGCTAAGATTGTCGACAAAGGAAAGGCAGTTGCGACCAAGCCTTTGTGGGAAAAACAAGTCCAAAGGAAAAATGTGGGAAATGTCTCTAAGAAGAAACATAACACTGAAAAGTGTAATCACCCACAGTGCTATGTCTCTCAAAAAGGAAAAATTGCAGGAGCTGACAAATTCTCCTATGTCACGTTTTCTGGAAAGAAAATAGATTATCCAGAGACTAGCAAAGCTGCTGAGAAGAGATCTCAGATAGCACCAGGTGCTCGGAACGGTATTGGCTATAAAGCCATTGGTAAATAACTTGCTCGTGAATACAAACAAGAGCAAGAACGATGGTTAAAATCTAGAATTGCTCACAGCAATTATCAGAAGTGGAAGATAAATCAAGCCACTGAAAATCTGAATGTCAGGGCTAGAAGAAATCTGGCTAGGAAAGCTAAGTTTGCTGAGAAGCAGACTCAGAAACCTGACAGGTATCTGAAAGCACCAAATGGAGCACCAAGGAAGAAAATAGTTCTTAACAACAATGATACAAATCATTTAACTAGGATTCCTCCTTATGTTCCTGTTAGACAAACGAATATTCCTAAGAAATTCATTCAAAAATGGATTCCTACTGGAAGATTCTTTAGTCCAGATGGTTCCATTGTTGATATGAGAACCTAATCTCACATTTCTGTTTTGCGTAACACTCTAAAGACTAATTCAAAGTGGCATTTTGATAGTGGATGTGGGAAGCACATGACAGGAGACAAAGCAAATCTGAATGACTACAAAAATTGCAATGATGGACCAATTATCAGGTTTGCTGGAGGAGATGAAAATCCAACCATAGGATTTGGCAATTTGAAGTTTGGAGCCCTTACAATCTCTGAAGTACTTCATGTGAAGGGATTGAAATATAATATCCTAAGCATGAGTCAACTAGTGGACAAAGGGTACACTGTCAAGATCAAGTCAAAACTATGTAAAGTGATTGACAATGAGTCAAAGCAGACAGTCTTGGTTGCAAGGCGTAAAGGAAATCTTTATGTTGCTGATTGGGCATCCACCACAACCGAAGAATGTCTCATGGTGAGTCAATCTGGCCACACTGAAGTAAATTGGCTATGGCATAAAAGAATGAGTCACATGAATTTCAAAACTCTGAATAAGCTAGCCAAGAAAGAGTTGGTGGTTGGTTTACCAAAAATGGCATATAGAAAAGAAGGTGTATGCTCAGCTTGCCAAATGGGAAAACAATCCAAAACATCTTTCAAGTCTAAAACTAGACATTCCAGTGAAAGGCCACTGCAAATGTTACATATGGATCTGTTTGAATCCTCTATAACTAGTTATGCAGGAAAGAAGTATGTTTTGGTTGTTGTTGATGATTACTCAAGATTTACTTGGGTTGTCTTTCTCAAACACAAATCTGATGCAAGGGTTGAGATATCTAACTTGCTGAATAATCTTGAAGTCATGAAAGATGACAAGGTATCTATAATCAGAACAGACCATGGTACTGAGTTTGTGAACCAGTACATCAAAGAGTTTTGTACCTGCGAAGGTATACAACATCAACTATCTTCTGTAAGGACACCACAACAAAATGGTGTTGCTGAAAGAAAGAATAGGACCCTGAAAGAAGCAGCAAGAACAATGCTTGCTGACACTGAAATAAGTGAAATCTATTGGGTTGAAGCTGTAAACACAACATGCTACACTCAAAACAGATGTCTGATTAACAAACACCATGACAAAACTCCGTATGAGCTTTTCATTGGTAGACCCCTAGGTATCAAGCATCTAAGGGTGTTTGGTTGTAGATGTTTCGTTCTCAACAATGGAAAAGAATACTTGAGAACATTTCAACCAAAGGCAGATGAAGGAGTATTTCTTGGTTATTCTCTGAATAGCAAAGCCTACAGAATCTACAACAAAAGAACGCAAAAGGTCGAAGGATCTGTTCATGTAGTGTTCTATGAAGGAAACAGGAAAGTGCTCTTAAATGATGATCTTTCAGATAGGTTCAAAGAACTAATGATTAAAGATTCTGAAAAAGGATCCTCAGAAGGAAACAATTCTATCATTCAAATAGAGGATGAGTCTGAGGATGAAAAGCAACCTCTGCTTAGTAACAACCAGATGACTCTAAGACATGATGAAGAATTTCCTATGAGAATTCCAGAAATGGAACAGGTTACTGAGAACCTTCATCATGAAGAGGTATCTGAAAATGAGATTGTTGAAATGCAAGATTTAGATATCTCTAACACTGAAAAAGTGTCAGATATCCATGGCATTTTCCATGTGTCAGATATCTTAGATACTGCACAAGTATCTCATCAAGATCATATTGATTCACATTCAAATCAAAATGATATTGATCCTACTAGTTCAAAATCCATTATGAAATGGATAAGAAATCATCCTGCAAAGGATGTGATTGGTCCCATAGACCAAGGAGTTAGAACTAGAAGAGCAATTGCTGAAAAAGCAAATTGTCTCTATGGATGTTTCATCTCAAACATTGAACCAAAGACTATAGAAGAAGCATTAAAGGATCAAGATTGGATCTCTGCAATGCAAGAAGAGTTGGATCAATTTGAGAGAAACAAAGTCTGGAAACTGGTTCCATTTTGTTAGAATCCCGGATTGGTAATTGAACAAGTTCAATAGACAATGTTGCCAACAATGTTGTTCAACAATGTCTTCAACACAGTAAACAAAAGGCAGCGGATGAATATGAATGAAAATTCTATTACCAAGCCAACATATATAAATATGTTGGCCACGCCTTTAGGCAAAATATCTACTGATAGGAAAAGTAGATCTAATCAACTAGGTTTAATACAATCACAGATGATTGATTGATTAAACAACCAAAACTAGCCCTAGAAGAACTAACAGTAAAAGCTATTCTAGGTCGATGTTTGAAAGAGTTATTCCAACAATGAATACTCTTAGACAAACTCTAAAGCTAGCAGAAAACAAGAAGCCTAAACTCTTTAATAAAATCTTGATTGATCACCAAGAAAGGCCTCACCATTGCTCGGCTGAATCCTTGTATATATACTTGAGATATCGATAGCTTCCATCCAAGTCGAAAGGCAATAGGATCTCAGCAAAGGCAATTTTCTTTGTCTTGTTTTCTTCAATATACGCATAGAAGGAATTATCCATATTTTGATTCTTCATAAAATATATTCCTTCTTGCTTTCATCACAAGTTGTTCTTTTTCCTTAAATCGTCTCTTGTTCGATTTGTAAATACTTCCGGTCCAAGTTTCCTGTCCAATGTGCTTTGTTCTTGATGTTGACTGCAATGTTATGCCAGCATTGAATTCTATCCTGTCACAATGTTATAATACAACATTGGTAGTCCTGCAGCTTCACAAACAACAACAACAAACACAAACTTGGAACTGATTATTGAAAGACAAGATTATCAAAACACAAGTGCATACTGCACTTTCAATCTCCCCCTTAATCTTAGTCTTTCATCACAAAACAAAACAAGAGGTTAGTAGAAACATAACTAAGAACAACTTAGGAGCTAATCTCCCCCTTAATGAGACAGCTAAGATATGTTCTCAAGTATTTAAAATATTACAGACCCAAAATGAATAGAAATTGTTCAGTACTGAAATAAATTTAAAAATTTCAAGTATCTATTCTTCCCCTTTTTGTGAGGAAAGAAAAGACACTAGAGTGCTTCTGAACTTCAGATTGTTGGAAATCTGCTCATCAAGTCCTTTGATTTTCTCCAGAAGCAGCTTGTCCTGATCAGTTAGGGTACCTGCAGAAAGAGTTTCAATGCTAGGGATCAATGTTGAGCCAACATGTAGGCCAACATTGGAGCG
The DNA here is from genome assembly GCA_026545765.1 of Plantago major. Lineage (NCBI taxonomy): Eukaryota > Viridiplantae > Streptophyta > Magnoliopsida > Lamiales > Plantaginaceae > Plantago > Plantago major. The sequence goes on from CM048839.1 coordinate 35,252,734, forward strand.
TTAAGCGACCAGAACTTTCGGTGCATCAAGGCCTTTGTAGGAGGAGGAATATTCTCCTCCACATCCATGTCCACAGGAACTTCAGGATCCACCCATGGAAGATCACAGATCCTGTCATGTGTTTCCAGCAGTTGCTTGGTGACAGTGATGGATTTGAAGCTGGAATGATAGACATCATTGGCTCTGACCTCAATACCCTGCAATTGAAGAAGTGCAAAGATGGTGGATGGGAGAATCAAATGGCCTCTGATCCCTCTATTCTTGGAATTCTCTAGGTGCTTGAGAATTCTTTCTCCCAGATTGACGTTGTAGCCCATTTTGATTCTGTAGAGCAACATGGTTGCCTCTTGACTGAGCTTGTTGTTGTTGGAACCAGTTGTACAAGCAAATCCTGGCAAGAACAGAGACTAGAGAACAATAATATTTTAAGTCCAAAGTCCCACTAGGCCAAGTTTGTAGTTTTCCTGCAGTCAGTTCCCTAGCAATCTCATCCATAGATACCTCTACAGGGGTTTCAGTCTCATCCCTATTCCTATGCAGCACAGTATTGATATCCTTAGCATTCAAGAAAAATACATCACCCCTAAGATACACACAATGATGTTTACCATGCCCTTCAACACCAAAATTCTCAGATAAGTGTGCATAGAATTCTTTGATGATTTCAGGAACAAAGGCCTCATATTGGGTAACAGCATGATAGAGGTTCCTTTTCTTCAGATAAGCAACTAAATTATACTCTTCAAAAGATTCCTCTTTGATCACTTTTTCAACATCCATTGCATTATCTTTGATTTTCCCGTATTTTTCTAAATTCTTGTCAGCATAGAAAAAATGAGAGACAACATCTTCATCCCAATCAGAACCATCAACATAAATAGGCTCAGGGGGCAGTTCATTTACCTCAGGATCTTCAATTTGTTCTTCACCCAGAATGAGATCCTCATCATCAAGAGATTCATCTTCTGAGTCATCCTCAGCTTCCGCTTCATAGTCTTCAGAATCATATGAGCTTCCTTCATCATTGCCCAGCTCCTCCTCATCTACCATTGATTCATCTTCAGACTCTTCATCTGTTTCTGGCACATAATCCTCCAAGTCATCAGAACTGTCATCATTCACTTCATTGTTGTTGTCATGAGCAGCCGATGTTGAAACAACATCCTCATCTACATTCATAGGGTCGCTTCTAGTTTTCTCTGAGTCATCTGACTTCCAATCTTCCACAACAATTGGTTCAGTAGTAGGCTCGTTTGCGGGCTTCTCAACACGTTCAGAGTGCGTGTTGGTCTGGTTCTCATCACCATTCAGGCCATCAGTAGCCTTCTCCTCTTTATTGTCAGCTTGTTGCACATCATCCTTCTCAACAGATGAAGGATTTTGGGGGTTTTCTCCAAGATCTGCATGTTGAACTTCAGTTTGTTCAACATCTTTCCTAGCATCCTCCATGGGAGTATCTTTCTCTACCCTCATTGGGCTTTCATCATCATCCCTCAGATCCTTTGGTAGTTCGACCGGTGCAGTTCCCAAATTAACAAGGGTTTCTGCAGCAAATTGAGAGGGGTTTGATGGAGAAGACTCGGTTTGGGTTTTTCGGGTTGAGTAGGTGATGTTGGAGATGGAGATGGTGGTTTTGGTACTGGAGATGGGGATTTTTCAACATCCTCTTCCGATCCCTCACTTAGCTCAGAGAATGGAATCACGAAATCGGCCGGTTCTGCACGGATGGGGAGAGGGTATGCTTGCTCCCCCTCAGGTGTTTGCAAAGAAAATCCGGGCATGTTGGGTTTTGTTGGAGAAGACATTGTCCAGATGATTTTGTGAGTGCAGAGATGAAGGAGGATGAGCGGGAGAGGAAGTGTTTGAGTGTGACAGGTGAATAGTGTGTGAAAGGTGAAGAGTTTTCTTGAATAGTGTGTGTGAAAGGCTTGGGAGTAGTAAAAAAAAAAAAATTACTTTTGGGTTTTAGATGTAATGATTGTGGTCGGGTGGGCGGCAGTTTGTTGAGTGTTGGAGAAGTGGGCTAATGGGAGAGAGCAAAATGGTTGGAAGATTGAGTTTTTGGTTTGGTTTGCTTCAAAGATCATAAACATATATATCAAAGCACAGACCAAGATCTGTACACAACTGTTAATATGAGATTAAGGAAAGCAAATGAAAACCATATCAATTAGGTCAATCATGAAGAAGATTCTCAAAGCTCAACTTAGGGAGGTACATTTTTGGTTTGGGAAACAAATCAAGATCAAGTATGAGTAAGAAACCTAACAGATTCCCAAAAAAGACAGATATAATAAAAAAGTACTCCCCCTCAAACCCAACCCAAAAACACATTTGAAAAAAAAACACATAGAGAGCACAAAACAAAAAAATCACAGCAAAAGAGCAAATAGTACTTCAAGCACAGTCAATGTTGACCTGAATGTTGACTCAACATTGATGACAACATCGGAAAATCAGACCACTCTTAATGTAAGTCAGCCAGGAAACCAAGTCTCAAAATGTGCAGATTCGAATAACACCACTGATGCTGCAGGCAAAGACAGAGAGAGAAAGGAATACCAAAGAAACACACTCAACATTGCCTCAAAAAGTAAATTGAACAATTAGCACAAGTTTGAGTGGGGGTGACCATGAGACCGTGAACCATGTCAAATAATTGGAACACGTATGAATCCGCTCCAAAGCCGAAGCCTATGCGGAGTTAGGCAAACACACGTCTCATGGCATAAAATCACTCATTTGACCACATTGGGTAATTTGGTACTCAGAAAGTGAACCAGCAGCATTACGAGAATCGGCACTTTTGTGCGTGTCGGTTTCCAGTACAGGCCATCAACCCTCACGACATATGACACATTGGCCACGTCGATATCTGGATAGTATTTGAAACCTGCCCAACACGATCCTCGACGGAAACACTTCGAGCCCTTTTTATCATAATTCATTAGATTTATTAAGCATAAAGGACAGGGGGCAACATCAAGTGCGAGTCAAGGTACGAGTAAAAATAGCCAAAAAGCAGCAAAAGTGGGTTTTACATAAAGAAAACACATAGGAGACTCGATCCCTTTCAACCTTGGTTTCAAATAGCCTTTCAAACCCTAAGCATCACCACTGTAAGCTACAAAACAGGAACAACATCACTTATTCTTATTTTCCAATGTTGACCGTGATGTTGAGTCAACATTGGTACTCAACAATGACCGTCACAGAGAGCACATACCGAGAGATCTCTGAAGACTGAAGAATCTCTCACTATCTAAGGGTTTGGTAAAAATATCTGCAAGTTGATTTGTTGTGTCTATGTGTTCTATGTCAATCACTTGCTTATTGACCAAGTCCCTAAGGAAATGATGCCTAATATCTATGTGCTTAGTGCGAGAATGCTGAACAGGATTCTTAGAAATATGTATGGCACTTAAGTTATCACAAAACATCAAAAGAGTGTCACTTTGGAACCCATATTCATGCGGTATATTGTTCAACCAAATTAGTTGAGACACACAACTCCAAAGACTACATATTGATTCAAGGTTGAGAGACACACAATTTTGTTTCTTACTATACCATGACACAAGATTTGGTCCAAGATAAAAACAAGGGCAAATTTCTTATGGTACCCCTTAAATTCGATCTAATAACAAATTCAACCCTTCTATTCGAACAATAACAGTTACATCCAAAAATTGAACTGAGCAATTTTCAATATTACAAATGGGTCCAAAAGTCAAACTTGATGATGACATGGAATTGCTTTTTGCTGATGTGTCGACCAAAGTTGGTAATAATAACGAAAATGCCATTGAATATTTTGATTTTTGAGTTTCTTTAATTTTGTTTCCCTATTTTCTTTTCTTTTTCCTTTTCTTTTCTCCTCCTTTATTTGGTGACACAGGCTGTTGGATGTGTCTGTAATTAGCAATCACAAATTCAGGGACTTATTTGTAATTGATTTAAATCAATTTCCAACTGGACTTATTTGTAATTTAGCTTAGATTTTGTTTAGTCAATTTAGGTAAATTTCAAGTAATTTCAGGTAATCAGTCAATTAATCTATTTCCTAATCATTTCTCTGTATGCTGAAGAATGTACTAGGTCCCTTTATTGACTTCAAATAAATGCACCAGGTCCCTGTATTGATTGAATGCATATCACGAATACAAATCAGAAACTATCAATGTATGAAGGTCAAAGGTCAATTATACATATTCCAAGAGTCAGATTCAATTCTTCCATTGTTTTCATGTCCATATCCATGCATTCATCTTTATAATTTACCTATAAATACAAACCATCAAGAAGCGACAAGCAAGAAACAACAAGTAACAATGGAAATTAAGGGTTATCAAAGAAAGATTCGCCCATCATCTCATGTGGGGATTGAGTAATTTGCTATACTCTTATTGTATGATGAGTCACATAATAAGACTAACATATTTGAATGCATGGAAACATACATAATGACGAACATGGAAACTATTTGAACAGCCCTACTCTTGCTAAAAAACTAGCAACTTCACGAAGAGAAATGAACACCAATGATCAAGCAGTTGGACAAGTGGTCAAGGGCTTCCAACATTGCTTCAAGGCTCATTCACATTGAGTATGTGGCCACTCTGACGAGCTTCGTCCGAGAGCATCTGTACTCACGACTTCCATGACTGTCTTGGATATTCAACTGGCCACGACATATTATGGTGAAAGGTGGCATAATGCATTTCTTCAAGAGGCTGCTAAGCATGTGGATGAGCTCATCAAATTAGGTTCATATATTTGATGTAATTGCTCCCTGTTCTTCCATAATTGGCTTTCAGTTCTTATGTTTAATGGATATTCTGTTAATGCATTTCTATTGCTCTCTCCACCAACAATAACAACAAGAGACAACATTAACAATGGTTTTTCACCATTTAATCATCTTCATTTCATTGTAAACATAAGCAAATTACATGGTGATTTGATCACAAGTTCTTACAATACATTCCACAAAAGAGATAATTGTGATCACTTGACAAAAATACATTAAACTGAAATTAAAATAACTAATCACTACTAGTACTTCATTATCATCCAAGCCACAAATAACTAAAATAGCTATTTAGTAAGGGTCCGGGCTGGAATTTGGGGATAAAATTTCCCTCCAATTCCCACATACGATTTAGAGGGACATAATTAAGTTCAATCAATTACATAGAAGTTTATGAAGAAATTATTTTTAGTGCATGTATTTTTGGACTTTTATTAGCAAAAATTACCTGAATCACTAAATCCCAACAGATTAGTGTTTGGATCACATGCATACCATAATCCAAGATTAACAGTTCCTGATATATATCTAATGATTCTTTTGACAGCAGTTAAGTGAGGTGTTTTGGGTTTGGATTGATACTTGGCACATACACAAACAGAGAACATGATGCCAGGTCTGGTGGCTGAGAGATACAGGAGACTTCCAATCATTGATCTATACAATGTTGGGTCAACATCGTCCCCAACATTAGTTTTGCTGAGTTTCAGAGCAGTAGCCATGGTAGTGCTATAAGGTTTGGCATTTTCCAGACCAAATTTTTTGATAAGATTCTTGGCATATTTCTCTTGAGAGATAAAGAGGCCATCCTGTTTTTGTTGTATCTAGAGCCCCAAGAAGAAACTGAGTTCACCAATCATACTCATCTCAAAGGTTCCTGTCATGGCTTGAACAAAAGTCTCTAGCAAAGAGGGGTTAATAGCACCGAAGACAATATCATCAACATAGATTTGAGCAATGCAAATGTCCTTTCCTTTCCTAAGGATAAACAGAGTTTGATCTCCCTCACCCCTCTTAAACCCTAATCCAACTAAGAATTCAGTCAGTCTAGCATACCAAGCATGAGGGGCTTGTTTCAATCCATAAAATGCTTCTCTTAGTTTAAGAACATGGTCAGGGTAAAGAGGATCTTCAAACCCTCCAGGTTGTTCAACATACACTTCTTTGTCAATGTAGCCATTCAAGAAAGCTCCTTTAACATCCATTTGTTTGAGTTTTATTTTAAGACAACATGCTATGGCTAAGAGCAAGTGAATGGATTCTAGTCTAGCAACAGGAGCGAAGGTTTCATCAAAATCAATGCCTTCTACTTGAGTGTAACCTTGAGCAACTAATCTGGCTTTGTTCTTTACAACTACCCCTTTCTCATCACTCTTATTTTTGAAAATCCACTTGGTTCCTATGACATTTATGTTATGGGGGCGGGGAACAAGAGTCCAGACTTCATTTGTTTGGAATTGATGAAGTTCATCTTGCATTGCTTCTATCCAAAAATCATCGATGAGGCTTCTTTCACATTTTTAGGTTCAATTAAAGAAACAAAGCACGAGGAACTTACAGAGTGACAGATTTCAGCAAGTCTGAGTATCTCCTTGTAGTTTTTGCGCGTGTTTCCCCTCAGTGTTCTCCCTCCTGGATTTCCAATTACCTATGAACTGGGATGATCTTTGCGAATTCTGTGAGGAGGATCCTTACGTGAGTCAGGTTCAGGAGAACCTTGCGGCATAGGTGCAGCATGAATGCCAGAGGCATTATCAGATTCAGCCTCAGTCTCACTGTGGGGATCAACTTGTTCTTCATCATTAGGAGTGGAAATCTGGGATGTTGAACTGGATGTTGAGTCAACATTGCACAGGGGGGATGTTGGCACAGTATTGCCCTCATCATGGGTTCTTTCACTTTGATCAGCAGCAGGAGTCATAATGTCTGGAACGTTCCCATGTGTAGAAGAGTCCGGGGTTGTGTCAATAACCTGTTCAGCACCTGCAGAAATCTTCTTCTGGGCATAGGGCTCAGAGTCATCAAATGAAACATTCACAGATTCTTGTATAATTTGCAATCTAGGATTGTATATTCTATACGCATGACTATTTTTTGAGTACCCTACAAAGATTCCTTTGTCACTTTTAGCATCAAACTTCCCTAGATGTTCCCTATCATTGAGTATGTAACACACACATCCAAAGACATGAAAGTACTTAAGATTGGGTTTTCTACCTTTCAAAATCTCATAGGGAGTGGTCGAGTACAGGCGAAGATAGACACGGTTGATTATGTGACAGGTGTTCACGGCTTCACAACCTTTTTGACAGGTTCATTGAGCTCAACATTACTCTGGCCATTTCTTGAAGAGTCTTGTTTTTCCTTTCAGCAACACCATTTTGTTGTGGTGTCTTAGGAGCTGAGTATTCATGCATGATCCCTTTCACATAGAGGAACATCCATCACAAAGCAGTTGTCTTGAGATCTAACACCTGTCATCACAGTTAATTTGTCCACACAAGTATAGACTTTGCAAGAACGTTTATCAAACTTGACTTTCAGATCATCATCACACAGGTGGCTTATACTGACAAGATTAGCCGTTAAACCTTCAACAAGAAGAACATTTGAAAGTTTAGGATATCCTTCAAGGCACAGTGTTCCCTTTCCAAGGATTTTGCTTTGGTATCCTCCTCCATATGTCACTGTACCTGTCTTTTGAGAGACAAAATTTGACAAGTTTGAAGGGTTACCAGTCATGTGCCTAGAGCAACCACTGTCGAAGTACCATTTTCCTGCATTGTTAGGAGAAGTAGCAATAGAAAAAGCAACATTGCAAGTATATTTTTCTTTAGCTACCCAAATCTGTTTCAAACCATTCTTGTGTTTTCTTATCTATCCTGGAGGTTTACCTCGTTTGGGAGAACCAGGTGTAGACTTGAAAAGTTTAGGGTTATTTCTATTGGTCTCTGTTGACTTAGATGTTGACACAACATCATGATTGCCTGGAGATTTACCTCGTTTAGGAGAACCAGGGATAGACTTCAGAGACTTAGAATTACATCTTTCAGTCTCTGTTGAAGTGGATGTTGTCACAACATTGCAGCTAACATCGGATTCACTATTTTGTTTGCTAGAGGCAAGGAGGGAGGGATTCTTGGAGAGGTCACTGAGGTTGGAGGAATCAACATGTTCCCTTTTTAAATCCTTTTGATACTTGAAACAGTAAGGTTTTTTGTGACCAAGTTTTTGACAGTAAGTACACACAAAAATTTCTTTTTCTTTGACAAACACAGGACCTTTTATGAGCTCAGAAAGAGGTTTGACAACATCTGGGGTTTCAGGGTTAACAGTGCAGTTCATGTTGCACTCAAGTTTCTTATCAAAAGAAGTATCATAACTGCCATTGTACCCTAGACTAGTAGTCCCATCATTATCGATATCAAGCATATCATTAAGTCTAGAAGTAGAGGAGTTCCACTTTGCAATTACCTTCTTTTCATTAGATAGTTCAGTGGTTACCTTGAACAGTTCAGTGTCCTTCTTTGTTAGTTCAGCTTCCAGTTTGACAATGGTGTCTCTCAGATTGTCATTCTCCTTCTCAGTTTTCTTGAGGAGTTTTTTGAGTGTCTTCCATTCACTGAAGAGTTTCTCATACATTTGTTGCAGATCCTTCACCATTTGTTCCGCACTGGTTTCCTCTTCTGAAGGACTATCTGTATCAAAATCCACAGAACCATGTAGACACAAAACATCAGAGATTCCTGATTTCTCAGGGTTGGTTAGTGTCAAAATTTCACAGTTCTCAAAGTCATCATAGTCAAAGAAGATTTCTACTCCTGATGTTGAATTGCCGATGTTGTCCCAACTTTGGTCATCAACATTGTAAGTGGATGAAAGGAGAGCTCTGGCATTGGTAGTTGAATCATCTTCTTTTTCTTCACCTTCATGTTCTTCATCTGAAACATCACTGAGACAAGCAAGAAGATTCTTTTTCTCTTTTTTGAGATTGTTAGCACATTCATTTTGATAATGACCCCACCCTTGGCATTCAAAACATCTAATCTTACTAAGAGGAGTGCGATTAAAATCAGATTCAGAGCTAGTCTTGGAAGCAGAACCAGTTTTGAAAGTATTGATTTTCTTTTTGAAATTTTTGGTTCCACTCGAGGATCCTTGACCAGAGTTTTTTCTGAATCTAAGTTTGTTGAACTTCCTCACAAGATTATTGTAAGCTTCCTCAGTCATATTGTCAGACTCATCACTACTACTATCAGGCTCTGAAGATTTAGCTTTAGACTTAGAGTGAAGGGAGATACTATGGGTTTTCATACCTTGTCTCTCATTTTCATTTAGTTCAAAAAAATTTAAATTGTTCAACAAGGTGTGAAAATCCATAGTTGCCAAGTTATGAGTGTCTTCCAAAATAGTGACTTTGGTATTAAATCTTGAGGAAAGAGATCGAACAGCTTTGGAAACAAGTTGCCTATTAGAAATAGCTTCTCCCAGTCTTTGGACTTCATTGGAGAGAGTTAAAAGTTTTTCAAAATAAGAGTCAATTGTTTCTTCCTCCGCCATTCTTAGATTTTCAAATTGAGACCAAAGCATTCTAAGTTTAGTTTGTTTGACACTAGCATCCCCTTCACAATGACTCTGAAGCAAATCCCAAGCTTGTTTTGCAGTAGTGCAGTTTTGAATAATTTTAAACATATGAGTATCTACATGATCAAAAATAGCATTTAAGGCCTTTTCATTGTAAGAGATAAGAAGTATGTCACCTGCAGTGAAGCGTTCTTCAGGAATGGGGACAATGTCACCATCAGCATCGGTCCTTGATTGGCAGTGTATCCTTCCAGAATGGATCTCCAAGCACGGCCATCAAGGGACTTGATGTATGTCCTCATCCGGATTTGCCAGTAATGGTAGTTGGACCCATCAAGCACAGGAGGTCTGTTGTAGTTTGCATCCATTGCAGTAGTACCAAATCCAGACACCAGTAGTTAGGTGGCTGGCTCTGACACCAGTAGTTAGGTGGCTGGCTCTGACACCAGTAGAATCCCGGATTGGTACTTGGAACAAGTTCAATAGACAATGTTGCCAAAAATGTTGTTCAACAATGTCTTCAACACAGTAAACAAAAGGCAGCGGATGAATTTGAATGAAACTTCTATTACCAAGCCAACATATATAAATATGTTGGCCACGCCTTTAGGCAAAATATCTACTAAAAGGAAAAGTAGATCTAATCAACTAGGTTTAATACAATCACAGATGAATGATTAAACAACCAAAACTAGCCCTAGAAGAACTAACAGTAAAAGCTATTCTAGGTCGATATTTGAAAGAGTTATTCCAACAATGAATACTCTTAGACAAACTCTAAAGCTAGCAGAAAACAAGAAGCCTAAACTCTTTAATAAAATCTTGATTGATCACCAAGAAAGGCCTCACCGTTGCTCGACTGAATCCTTGTATATATACTTGAGATATCGACAGCTTCCATCCAAGTCGAAAGGCAATAGGATCTCAGCAAAGGCAATTTTCTTTGTCTTGTTTTCTTCAATATACACATAGAAGGAATTTTCCATATTTTGATTCTTCATAAAATATATTCCTTCTTGCTTTCACCACAAGTTGTTCTTTTTCCTTAAATCATCTCTTGTTCGATTTGTAAATACTTCTAGTCCAAGTTTCCTGTCCAATGTGCTTTGTTCTTGATGTTGACTGCAATGTTATATCTTCAATATTATGCCAGCATTGAATTCTATCCTGTCACAATGTTATACAACATTGGTAGTCCTGCAGCTTCACAAACAACAACAACAAACACAAACTTGGAACTGATTATTGAAAGACAAGATTATCAAAACACAAGTGCATACTGCACTTTCACATTTGATGACGGAATATCTGTAATCGGAACCAAGTGGGTTTTCAGAAACAAAATGAATGAGTCTGGTGAAATAACCAGAAACAAAGCTAGGTTGGTTGCCATGGGATTCACCCAGACTGAAGGACTAGATTTTTATGAATCTTATGCACCAATTGCAAGATTGGATGCAATAAGACTTTTTCTAGCCTTTGCAGCTCATAATGACTTTACAGTTTATCAGATGGATGTCAAGAGTGCATTCCTAAATGGTGAACTTGCTAAAGAAGTCTATGTTGAGCAACCACCAGGTTTTGAAGTTTCCTCAGAAAGTAGGATGGTCTATAAGCTTCAGAAAGCTCTGTATGGGCTGAAACAAGCTCCAAGAGCATGGTATGATACATTGGCCAGATACCTACTCGAAAGTGGTTTCAAGAAAGGAGATGTTGATAAAACACTCTTCACATTGAACCATGATGGGAAACTACTTTTAGTTCAAGTATACGTTGATGACATTATATTTGGATCTAAAGACAAGCAACTTTGTAAAGACTTTTCTGAACTCATGAAATGTAAATTTGAGATGAGCATGATGGGAGAATTGAATTACTTCCTAGGGCTACAAGTCAAGAAACTCAATGATGGAATATTCATTAGTCAAACAAAGTATGCAAAGGATATGCTCAACAAGTTTAATCTAAAGCCTTCTGAAAAGAATGCTAAGATACCAATGAGCATTGGAACCAAGATGACCTATACTGAATCTGACAAGAGTATTGAAGAACACAAGTACAGGAAATTGATTGGGTCTCTAATGTACCTCACTGCAAGTAGACATGATATTCAATATGCAGTTGGAGTGTGTGCTAGATTTCAGACAAATCCAATGCAATCACACTACAACATTGCCATGAAAATATTGAGGTATGTAAAGGGTACCGTAGAAGTTGGATTGTGGTATCCAAAAGATAGTGGATTGAGTTTGGTTGGCTATTCAGATGCCGACTATGCTGGATCATTGCTTGATAGAAAAAGCACCTCAGGAACTTGTCAATTTCTTGGTGCTAGATTGATATCTTGGTTCAAAGAAGAAATGAACTCAATTGCCACATCTACCACAGAGGCTGAATATATTGCTGCGGGATGTTACGCTTCACAAATATTGTGGATACAACAACAACTCAGAGACTATGGACTCAATGAAGAGAAAACTCCCATTTTATGTGACAACACAAGTGCTATTGCCATAACTCAGAATCCTAAGTTTCATGCTAGAACAAATCACATTGATGTTAGACACCACTTCATCAGAGACCACGTTGAAAAAGGCAATATAGAGATACTCAAGATTGGCACTGAAGACCAACTTGCAGATATCTTCACTAAGCCACTACAAGAAAGTAGATTCTTAGCCTTAAGACACAGTCTTGGACTAATGGAGCTACCAAAGAACTGAAAAAGTTCAGATATCTGAAGAAGATATCAAAGGAGAGAGAAAAGGAATCTGGAACGGGTATCCAGACAAGAGAAGAGGAATCTGGAACGGGTATCCAGAAACCAAAGGCTAAAGGGTAAAATAGCTATTTGAAGATTTCTGAGACAGGTACTCAGATATCTAGATCACTGAGTGAGGGGAAACACAAAAGAGAACAGTACAACTGTCTACAGTTAACTACTATCTTGAAATTTGAATTATTTCTATCTTTGTGAAAAACTGAAAAGACAACAAGTATAAGATAGAATCAGATACAACAGTGTTCTCATTCACACAGAAACATGATTCAGATAGCTAATAGCCAACATTCATTAAATGGGCACAATTACAATTGTTGATTGTGATCATTGCTGAAGAAGCAATGGTGACCCTTGATGAAATGGGCGATTGATCTTTACGGCGGAGATTAATTCTCGGTAAATAGTGGACTGTTGAAATCCCAGCATGGCCCACTATGCATTTAATGCCAAACAAGCTTTTACCCACGCCTGTCTGCAATACACAGATACTTACACACAAAATTGATCTGTATGTATATGTCTGTTGAGATCTCTTTGCTATATATATAGGATTTTGGCTAAGGAAATTACTTTCGCCTAATCCAACATTCCGACTTGCACAAGAATAGCAAATTTCTTTCTTCTATCCTCTCTGCAAATCTCTGCTCCCAAATTAGTTTTTCTGCAAAGAATCACCAATCTTTCACAATAATCTCTTTTAGATCTTCGAAAAACTCATGATATATAAAGAGATGGCCCCCAAACAATCAACTACCCAGAAATCCCAAATTACTACTACTGGTACTGCTGAAAAGCAAACACCAGAGTTGGTAGTTATTAACAATCGATGGTAGGGAACTTCAATCCCGATCATTGGACTTCAAATCACAGAATGATTTGGGGTGGTTCCATGATCGAGGAATACCTCACTGCTGCTGTTGAGACTCAAGCCGACAGAAAACTGATACTTGACATGCTTGAAAAGGCAAAAATCAAGGGTTTTCTATCAGCTCTACCCAGTAGAATCTCTTCACTGGATGTGTTAGAATTCTACAACAACTCCAGGATTATATCCTGTGTTTCTGAAGGCACTGCAATAGTGTCTATCAGCACTTCAGTCCAAGGAAAGGAAATCCTTCTGGACTTAACAACTTTCTACAAGTTGTTTGACCTTCAAAATCTTGGAAAGGATTTTGAAATAGACACCAAGGATGATGATCTCCTTGAAGGTGTAAAACAATTGTACAGTGATGTGTGTAATCTTGAAAAATCAGATACACCCACTGACTTCAAGCTTGCTGACATCAGAACAAGACATCTGTTGGTTCACTGGGATGTGTTGGCATGCATTCTTCACAGATGCTTTGATGGTCTACAAGGAAGTGCTGACCAGATAAGCCAAGAACGCTAGATGATGATGTTCTTATTGCAACAGCAAGACAAAAGGCTGGAAAACCCTTTCAATTGGGGAAAGTACGCCTTTATGAAATTTGTGAAGAAGATTCAAGGCTTTGAGCCTACAATAGCTAAGGGACTTGCTGAGTCAAAGGCCACAGTAAGCTATGGTCTAAAGATATGTTACTTGCTGGAGAAGCTTGGCATTGACCTCAGAGAGAAGGCAGACATTGCCAACAGTAACCTACTCTACAAATATGAGTATACGAACTTGATGAAAAAGGTTACTGGATCTCAGAAAGGTTCCAAGAAGCGAAAGACTGAAGAGGTATCTGAGCGAAAAGTTGCGACCAAGAAGCCCAGAACTTCACGAAAGAACTGTTGGCAAATCAGAAGAAACACCCATTGAGGTTGTCGATTCCCAGATACCTGCCGTCACTGCAGATGAACTCATCAATGAAGATGAACTCATCAATGCTGCAAAAGAGGTATCGACTACTGAACAAGTAGACTCAGCAAGAGAAAGTGCTTTCAGAAATGTTAAGACTATTGCCGAAAGTCTTGCTGATGAACTCATCAATACTGCTAAAGAAAGTAGTGATAGATACCAAGCCCTATCTACAGAAACCGCAGGAATTATGGACTAATCAGTTCCCAATGCTGATGAGAACTCTGACGATGAAGATGATGAATTAGTCATTTCTCAAGTCCTAGAAAAATCAAAAAGGGCTAAAGTTACTGAAAAAGTAACTGGTGTAGAGGTATCTGAAGAAGAACCTACACCACATGTTGTTGAACAAGCACCTGTTACAAAGGTTGCTGAAGAAGCAACAGTGTCCAAGGTAACTGGACAAATTACACCATCAGAGCAACAAAGACTGAAGCATATTGAAGATGCTCTGATGAGTGATAGCTTAGTGTTGGAGGATACTGCCATTGCCTCTACACTCAATAGTCTGTCTCAAGCACAACAACCAGATGTGAATACTGCTGAAATGGTACTTGAGCTGCAGATACCAGCATCTTTCATTGCTGAAGAAAATCCTGCAAAAGAGCAGGTTCCCCAACTCAATGAGAGGGATCAAACTGAGACATCTGCCGTAATGATCAACTGGGGAGGCAATCGAGTTGCATACTGCAAGGTCCAAGGCACAAACTTCAAACAAAGAAGATGAAATGGAACAACAAGACCAACGCATAGAAGGGTCACAAGTTCCAGAGACCAATCAGCCTGACTTTGCTCAGGTATCTGAATAGTTTAACTCTCTACTTGTGATATTTTGTGCCACATAATCTTGTTATTTAATAGAATTTCTTTGTTACAAGCTGATTTAGAAACACGAGAACAAGAGGAAGCTGAAAAGCTTGCCTCAGAAACTGAGAAGGAGGCTTCCACACCCGCACAACTTAAGGAATCTGAGCCTGTGCTACAGGTGATAAAGACTTCCTTAAGATATAATTTTTCAGATATTCGTTAATACACTTCACTAATAAGTGTTTGTTTCTAATAAGCTCCAACTGAGAAGAAAAATGAAGAGACTAAAAAGTCTATCTCTTCAGAGAGGAATCCAGAGGCTTCCAAGGCCTCTGAGGAACAAGTATCTGAACCTTCTGTAGAGAAGGTATTTCATTCAGATATTTATACTCCTCAAAGAGCAATCTCTAATCATTTTTCTTAGACTAACACTTTCTACTTAACAGGTTCAAAAAGAAGTAGAAGTTGTTGAGGAATTGCCCACTCAATCCTCACAACATATGGAAATTGATGAGGCATCAAGGCCTTCATCACAAGAAAAGATTCCAGAAACTGCACAAGTTTCTGTGAGACAATCATCTGAGCCTCCAACAGAGGTAATTGACATCTTAGATATCTGATTTGTCAATAAAAATTTTCTTGATAAAATTTCCTAAGTGTTATGTTTTAATTCTCAGGTTCAAGCAGAAAGAAAGGTTGATGAGGACCAGACTTCCAAGTCTCCACCTCACAACAAGATATCTGAGGCAACCCCTGTCTCAGTAGTACAAGTCTCTGAGCCTGATGTACTCATTCAGGTACCTCAGAAACCTAACTACACTTGTACTCAGATATCTACACAAGTTTTGAATCTAACTCAGAACTCTTTCTTTCAGGCTCAAACAAGTGCCACGAAGGTCCATGATGATGAGAAAAAGGACCTACTTCCCTTCTTCAAAGCTCATACCCTGCCAAAGCACATTCAATGCTTCAAGAAATGGTAGAGGTTAAGGTGCTCAGATCTCTCTGAAATATTGAGAATCACAGATCAACCTATGAGATGAGCACGGGCTCTTGACTTGGAGAACTACATCCATGCAATGTTTCCCACGGAACAGTATCAAGTTGCGACCTTATTGCATAAGGATTTCTCCAGAGAAGTGGCACAGAAGTTGATTCAAGCCTTTAATCAGGCTGATGGTCAGATAAGATTACAGATGGCATTCAAGCCAGTCCTGCCCCAGACTCTACAATTTATTCCTTCTGAACAAGAGGAGGTTAATGGGCAGAAGATCACTATTCCTGAAGTAATTAACCTTGTATCTGAAGACGATGAGGAGGAAGAAATAGATGAGAATAACCTTGATGAACCTCCCTCTGACCATCACAAAAAGGATGATGATGATAAGGATGATGATGATGCCCCTGCACCAGGAACGGGAGGGATTTCACAAGGACACATTGCCTCAGCTACCAAAAAGCACACTGAGAGGACTTCACAGCAATCCCCTTCTCCATCTCCTCAGAAATCTACTCATCTAACTTCCCAACACAAAGTTACTACTGAACAAGTAGTTGAGCACTCTGAGGGAACAACTCAGAAAATAACAGATGCACAAGCCAGAGTTGCTCAACTCAAACAACTGTTGGAAGAAGAACAACAGCTACATCTTCAACTAGAAGAAAAGATAGCTGAATCAAGAGCAAAGCTCCAGAAGATTGAAGATCAAACAATCAAGGAAATGGAAGCTTATGCTGAAATGAAAGACCTCCAAACATTGCTCAGTAATTCGAGGAATTAGATACTGAACAAGTATCTAATGGCAAGCATGATGCTAAGGTTGCATTCCAAGAAGATGTTTCATCCTCCTCACTGAAAGGAAAGAAACCCATCTCTGAGATGGTTGCTGGACTAGAGAACATTGATGAAAATGTCCAAGAGGATGAAGATCACTGGGCTGATAACTTAGATGATGAAGAAGACAAGACTTTGGCAGAACACCGCAATGAACACTTGGCGGTTTCACATTTGAAAAGGAAGCTGATTGCTCCTGACATATTCAGCAAGCTACCAAATGTCAACTCCAATGAATACTTGAACAAATATCAAGTACTGGCTAAATTGAAAAAGGAGTTATCTTCTCAAAACAAAGCCGCCATCAGATCGTCCTCCAGAACTAAAGTCATTCACTGAGCTCATCACTCAGAGAACAACCAGTCTGGTCATTTCTCAGAAAGATCTAGGCATGGTTAGGGATGATGACCAAAACATGGCTGCAAAAGCTTTTGAAGAGGCGTGCTATGCTGCTGGAAAAGCAGATGATGTTCAAGGCCCACTGGCAGAGCTTACTGATAAGGATACTGGTCTTATCAAACAAAATCAGGAGCTCAAGGCTGATCTGGAAAAGTTGGTTGCTGCTTACAACTATCTGCAAGGGAACTTTAACTCCCTTTCAGAATCATTTGTGATTCTTAGTCAGTCAACAATGACTAAGGGGGAAGAATATCAAGAGGCTCAGAGAGGAAGAGGAAGAGGAAACAAAAGAAAATCTGAACAACCATCTCTCAGAATAAATGAGCCCTCCTCGGACCGATCTCACAGATAGTGGCCACCACTCAACTTCCTGAACAAGGAATGACAACAAGGGCCAGAGCACAGAAACCTCCAAGGAGTACCAAGGCTCCAAAGAGAAGACAAGTAAAAGGGATTGATGAATCTTCTGAAGAAGAAGAAGAAGAAGAAGAAGAAGAAGAAGAAGAAGAAGAAGAAGAAGAAGAAGAAGAAGAAGGCCAAATCAAATCCCTGGGCAATGAAGAAGGCTGCAAAAGTCTCACAAGAATTGATCTTGATGATGATGATGAAGAAACTGATGAAGATGAAGCTCCTCTTCACAGAAAAAGGAAAATTGAAAGCCTAACTGAGCCCATAGTTGCAAAGCCTTTGGCAGCTAAAACACCCTCTGGAAATACCAAGTCTATCCAGGGTGGTTCTTTAAGCATTACCCCAAAGGAGAATTCAAGATAAAGGAGGAACAGACTAAGAGCTGAACAAAGACAACTTCAACTACCACTCAGGCCTGAAGAAGCCAAGATTGAGTATGTGAAGACCAACAATGACTCCTCTGTCTACAGGTGCATAAATCAGAAGAATGGCTACTGGATTCTGGAACTTAAGCATCGACTAGTAAATTCAAGGTTTCCAGAACCAATCCATAAACAGCTCATGGCATGGAGAAAAGACAAGCCAATCTTGATTAACACCAACCACATCAAAGCCTGGTTGGATTTTGAAGTGATCAAGAGAATAGAAGCCATGAAGAAGGACCTTTCTGATTAATGTCCTTATGGAAAGCCAGATGATGTGCACAAAATTCCCAACATTACTGGAACAGGCATAAGAGCAAGACTTGTTGTGGAACCCTATGAGTCCTTCTACTTAACTGAAGATCAATACAAGGGTGACATCAGATATCTGAAGATCATTTATGAATACTTCAAGCTATCAGATATCAGAATCGAGCATGCCTGGAAGTGGGGAAAGTATTTTTGGGTCAAGCACTTTGTCAAGAAAAATCCTACCAAAACCTACAAGGAAGTATGTGGATTTGCCAGAGACACAGAGATGATTGTCAGAACTCTTCTCTATGACTACTCTGATGATATCAAATGGTTTGGTGATAGGAAATTTACAGATTGACCCATGGAACTGCTTTTGAAGACTTGAAGATTTTGAAGACTTGAAGACTAGTTTATTAGGATGTCTACTTGGAGCTTGGTTACTCCTGTTGTCCTAATTTACTATGTATTTTTGTATCTTGCTGACTGAGCTAAATTGTATTATGTACTAAAGTTATCTGTAAGCTTTCTCTGTATCATATCTGATGAACTTACTCTCAGATATCATTCTTTAAAAAGATAACTTTTCTGCAAAGATCACACCTTGTGATTTGGTTGATGTTTACTTTCTGCACTTAATTATATGAACTTAAAGATCATAAGAAATGATTAAGTGATGGATTATTTCCTCATCCAGATTTGTAATAGGTCAGATAGTCATCGTTGACTGATCAAAATGGGGGAAATTTGTTAGGAATATCTGTTTAGATTTTGATCAGCAACCTAACGACTTATCTTAGCTCAGAAAGGTGGTTAGTACTCTTGGTTCACTTGAAAACTGTAAAAGAGGAAACTCACTAAGTATGATAGTCTAGCAAATCTTGTATAGGATGATAGGTCTCGAATGTAATTTTTATTTTCTAAAGAAGACCAAGAAGAAGACTTCCAGCAGGAAAAGTTCAATGGATTTGAAGATTTGAAGACTGCACAAGATTGCTGAAGAGAAAGTTTTTTTCAGATACCTATGTCCAGATATCTTGAAGAAACAAGTGTTTCGAAACACAAGTGTTGCAAAAGATATATGAGAATAAAAGGTTTATGAGACGAGGAAAGTGCCCACAGATATCTACACTCAGATACCTTGGATATAAACTATGTTTCTGAAAAAGAAATATTTTATAACAAAGTTGTTTCAACAAATGGTATCTGGAGTTGTGATAATCGATGGAAAAGAACATGCAAAGTTTGTAAAACTCGATCAGATAAAGATCTCGATACCATGCATAGTTCCGATTGGCACAGACAAAATATAGCATGTTGCATTAAATGCGCAGACGAAATGTCCGAACAAAAGCGGTAGCTTCAAGAAGAAGACAAACTCACATAAGATTATATTCAGATATCAATAGTTTGAATTTGATTTAAGCCTAACGGATACTATTTAAACGGCACTCAAATTCATCTATAAATATCAACACTTAGACTGCTTGAGAACACACACTTAACACTGAACTTACATTGAATACTCACACACAAGCTCTCTCAAGCAAACTACTTACCTTCAAGCTTTCTGTTGCAACCAAAGCTCTTTATTCTAAGTAGCACAAAAGTTCTAAGTGTCCTGATCCTTAACAAGCATTGTTATCTGTGAAGGAGTTGAACTAAGATTTCATATCTGAGATTCATTCTCCGAACACTTACAATAGACTTGGGTCGAGAGAACAAGATACCATACATTGAAAAGTGTATTAAGTATACTTGATTCATAAAGCTATCCGAATAATGAATAAGTTATTTAAGAAGCTCACCGACAAACAAACCTAAAACCAACACCATATTCGCGTGGAGATAGGAAGTCTTAGTTTGGGAAACTAAGGAATAACTCCAAGGTTGATGAGCACAGGAATTACTTAGATTGGGAAGCTAAGGAATTGCTCAAAAGGTTCGAAGACTGAAGTACTTGGTGGAAAGGGAATAACTTCGGGGAACACTTTGGGAACCCAGTGTATTTAGGAATCAAGAGAAGATATCTGTAAGGTTAACTCATTTATCTGTCTTAGTGGATTCTAGGTGCGAGAAAGGTCAAGTGGATTAGTTGAAGGATTACGCCACCTTCAGATACCACTATAAAAAGACTTGTGTTATTTACTTTCTGCGCAGCTTTATTACTTGCTTTACTTATCTTGCAAAGTACTTACATCTTCTTTGAAGACGCGACTTATCACATAAAAATCTTCCGCTCTCTGAAATTAAGTATCAGATATCTACATAGATATCTGAGAAACTGTGTTTATCGACAAAAGTTTTAAAAGACTATTCACCTACAATCTTTTTCTTTACGTTATCTGAATACGAGGATGTTTTAGGGTTTAGGGTTAGAGAATTGGGCTGATTTATAAGGGGGGAGCTATTTTGGAGGGAAAATCGACAAGAAAAATGAGGGAAATAGGTTCCCAGTAGCAAAATGGCCCTTTTGCCCTTACTAGGCGCGTGAATTACACGCCAACTGACGGCCAAAACTAACACCGTCCAGACGTGTGTGTTGACTTGACACGTTGACCAACGTTTAGGTGTCGAATGGTAAAAAAAATGTGTGTAACTTCAAATTCGCTCCGAATGTCTGTGTGTAAAGAAAAAATTTCTCTAATTAATACAAATCTTGCATAATTTAATTTAGTATGATACTAAATCCCGTCAGAACTAGAAAGATTTAGGAAAAAAGACCTATGTCAACAATAGAGATTTTTTTGGGCAAAAATACATCTCCCCCCCCCCCCCCCCCACCGAAGTTTATCTGTTTGTGTGGTTTGCCTCCTCATCTTTGCTATATGTTGCAATTTTCCTCCGAACTTTATAAATGCTTTTTTTTCCGATGTGTATCACACACTCCGACTAATAAATACTCTGGAAATTATACTTTAGGGGCATATCGCACCCTACCAAAGATCAGGGAGCAAATCGCACAAATAGTCAAATTTTAGGGGGGAATATTGCTTTTTTGCCTTTTTTAACTAATTGTTAAAAAAAATCCCATGCTACTATCATCACACATCAAAACTTTTTTTTTTTTTTTTTGGAGAAGAAACACACTTTCATTGATAATAAGATCAATATACAGTACTAGTCTATGATAGACTATAAGTCAGAAGAACTATCTAAATCCCTATAAGCTTGTGGGCCGAACAGTTGGCCGTACGAAATACATGAGCAGACTCTACTCTAATAAAAGAACTAGCAGCAGATTTAATAACATCAATAAGATGACCTCCAACAGATAGGCATGATGAATGACAGTTAATAGCATTAGCAACGGACAAACAATCGCTTTCAATGATTATATCACTCCAACCCTGATCCAAAGCCAAATAGAGACCTTGTAAGACAGCATACGATTCTGCAATTTCTGGGGAGATGATATACTCCAATTTGCGTTTCCTCCAAGCTAATGTTCGTCCAGCAGAATTACGAGCAATTATTCCAAGTCCAGCCGCATTCAGATGTTGAAATATAGATGCGTCTACATTTATTTTGATCATATCAAGAATGGCGGTTCAATGCTTCATCGGCGCAAGGATGATCGACGCATACAACTTTTTGGCTTCCTGAAAGCGTTGCACATAAGCGGCAGTAAATTGCACCAATTCTTGCGCCTCCATTCTTTGATTGCCATGTACAGTATTGTTCCGAAAGTTCCAAATACTCCAGCACAAGCATACAAAATAAGCAAATTGAGAAGTGGACAAAACCTATTTCACATGGTGAATCCAATCCCAAACATGAACAAAAGATCCCAATATAATATGTAATGGCAGATTAGAAATAGCCCACACCAATCTTGAAAATGACAACTTTGAAGAACATGTAAAATGGTTTCACATGAAGACAAACACAAAGGACACACTGTATCAGAACAGATATTACGCCTTGCCAAATTCTGAAGTACCGGCAACCCATTACGTAAGATGCGCCAAAGAAAAACTCGCACTTTATTCGGTATTTCCAATTTCCATATAAAGGACCAATCTTTCCTACCCGAAAGTGAACTAGTCGAAGCCAAAGCAAAAATTTTCCTCTGATTTTTCAAGGAACGCATCAGGTAATAGGCTGACTTAACCGAGTAATGTCCACTTTTCGTATAAAACCAACGCCTAACGTCAATACTGTTCTAACCAATAACATGCATCCGCAAAATGGCCTCCACATCATTATCCCAAAATACACACCTTAAGATATCAATATTCCATCCTTGACCATTTTCAAGCAGAAAGTTAGAAACCGTAATATCTCCAAGATCATACAAATCAGGTGTAAAAGGTCTAAAACATGTTGATCTATCAATCCAAGGATCCTTCCAAACGCGCACTTGATCCCCTTTTCCTATACGCCAAATCAAACCTGTCTTAACCAATTCTATAGTACCAAATATGCTTTTCCAAGTATAAGAAGCATTTTGATTTGGTTTAGCATCCAAAACATCACAATGAGGAAAGTATTTTGCTTTAAAAATTAGACTAAGTAGTGAATCTGGATTTTGAATAATCCGCCAAACTTGCTTACCCAGCATTGTCATATTGAAAGCACTTAAATCTCTAAAACCCATACCACCATCTCGTTTACTTTAGTCCATTTGACCCAATGAATGCTATCCTTATGACTATCCCCCACCAAAACCGAGAAATCAACGATTCTAACTCATGGAGAAGGTACTCCGGCAACTTGAAACATCCCATAACATAAGTTGGAATTGCTTGCAATACTGATTTGATCATAACTTCCTTTCCTTCTTTAGAAAGGCACTTTTCCCCAAATCCTTGAGTTTTAGCCCACAGTCTTTCTCTAATCC
This sequence comes from Plantago major, assembly GCA_026545765.1. Lineage (NCBI taxonomy): Eukaryota > Viridiplantae > Streptophyta > Magnoliopsida > Lamiales > Plantaginaceae > Plantago > Plantago major. Next base: position 35,275,697 of record CM048839.1, read on the forward strand.
AACTAAAGACTTCCTTCTTTGATTTACCCAACTCCGTAGGAAGACCAAGGTACTTTTCATGTTTTTCCACTACACGCACTGGCAAAACAGCACATACCTCTTGAATTCTCCCTGAATTTGCATTCTTGCTAAAAACTACTGTGGATTTATCTAAGCTAATGACTTGCCCAGACGCCAAACTATACTTGTGTAATATGTCATTAATTTCCAAAGCAGAATTCACAGAAGCATCACAAAAGATTAATGTATCATCAGCAAATAGGAGATGAGAAATACTTGGTGCATAACGACTAACAGTAACACCACAAATAACACCACGAGACTCAGCATCCACAAGTAACGAACTAAACGCCTCAGTACAGAAAAGAAACAAATATGGAGATAGAGGATCTCCTTGACGCAAACCTCTATCAGGTTGGATAGGGCCAAATAAATCACCATTCAGTTTAATAGAATATGAAACTGATTTTACACAAAGCATAATCAACTGGATAAAATTATGCCCAAAGCCTAATCTACATAACACTCTTTCAAGGAATGGCCATTCAACTCGATCATAAGCCTTACTCATATATAATTTTAAAGCCATGAACGCATCTTTGCCTTTCGTTTTCTTTTAAGAAAATGGTTGACCTCATAGGAAACCAAGACATTATCAGTGATTAAACGATCAGGTAAGAAAGCAGTTTGGGTTTCGGCTATGATAGAGTTCATATGTGGTTTGAGTCTATTAGTAATTGCTTTTGAAGCAATCTTAAAAATTACATTACTCAAACTTATAGGTCGAAATTGGGTAATCAACTCTGGTGCTTTACACTTTGGAATCGGAATAGGGAAAATTACACCAAGTATCCCCACTAAACACCCTATTAACAAGAACGTCCCCCGCATTTGAACAATAACGCCACAGGACAAGTTTCATAAATCAATTACGTTTTAGTCCAAAAGTCAACCTATCTCTCCTACGTGGGTGATAATTAGTGACATGGATTTTTCAGGAAATAATTTTCTTGATTTTATAAATTACAAAGAACCCCTCTTACTTATTTAACATTCAATTAATAACCCTAAAGTTTATTATAAATTCAAACCAACCCATATTTCTTTTATTCCATTCAATTTCAATTCAAAATAAATTGCAATAAGGTCTCCTTTAATCCTTTTATTTCACAAACCTCTCAAATTAAAAAAAAAAACAAAGAAACTCCATTAATGGAGATTCAAGCTCCATTTCCGGAGCTTGAATCACCATTTCCGGAGCTTCAAAGAAGCTCCATTAATGGAGCTGTCCAAGCTCCAATAATGGAGCATGAACAGCTCCATCAATGGAGCTTGAAGCTCCATTCATGGAGTTTAAAGCTCAAGCTCCATTAATGGTGGGAAAAAAATAATTTTTTTTTTAATTTGGGATTAAGGTTAAAGAGGAAAAAGAATTAAGGAATCAACAAATATGTTATGATGAAGCTAACAAATTTCTTGTTGGGGTGTTAGAATAGGAAAAAAAATGTTTTGAGGAAGAAGAAGATGGATAATGGTTTGGTATTAAAAGTTTGATGAAGAAGAAGATGAAAATGAAAGAGTAAAATTATTTTTGGTCAATTTTGAAATTTTATAAACTTTACAGGGGTTGATGTGCAAAATTTAAAATGAAATTCCACTTCACTAATTCATTTTCAGCTTGGTCAACGCAAAAATTATATTTTGGACCAATCTGTTATTGTTCAAATGCGAGGGACTAATCTGTTATTACGAACTTTATTAGGGGACTAAGAAGAAATTCACCCATCAGAATAATGTGGGCATAATTTAGCTTAGGATTCAGACATCTATCGTTTAAAATATTTAGCACACAATCAGTTACATTTTTACCAATGACAGGCCAAAATTTCTGATAAAAAAGAGCAATCATGCCATCTGGTCCAGGAGATTTGGTAGGAAACATATCAAAAAGCGCAATTCGTACCTCATCAGAAGTGAACAGTCTGGAAAGAACTCGATTGATATCATCATTCACCTTTGGTCGTATAGTTCTAACCACATGCTCGATATCTTGTTCAGTCGGATTGATACTGGAAAAAATGTCCTTAAAATAATCCACCGCAATAGCTCCTACAGCACCCGAATCCTACTGTAAAACCCCAACCGAATCTCACAGCCCATAAATCAGATTAGATTCGTATCTTTTGGAGGCCTAATCATGGAAAATTTTTGTATTCCGACACCCTCAGCCAACCACTGAGTTTTAGATCGCTGCCTCCGGAGACTTTCCTCCCTATCCAACATTTCTTCAAGTTCCAATTTAAGCGATTTCTCCTTCTCTTGAACAGCAGCAGAGTATGATAAATTGTGTAGTTTTTCCAACTCCGAATTAAGCTTTCGAATAGCAGAGCGAATATTCGGATAATGACTCTGACTCCAATTGAGCAAACCAACAGTACAATTCTCAATATTAACATCAAACGCATCATCTGCTTTCCAACAATCCTGAATAATGCGTTCACAATCATTTGTACGAAGCCATACCGATTCAAATCGGAATTGTTTTTTGCTGCGGAATTGGGGTGAAATGGATGAGGATGGAAAAAGCGTGGCCAGTAGTGGAAGATGGTCTGATCTTCGAATAGTGAGATGCTTGATTTGGGTATTTGGGAAAAGATGCTTCCAGCCCATATTAGCCACTCCTCTACCTAACCTTACTTTTGTATTATTTGGAATTTCCCGTTTACTATTCCAAGTAAAAGGGTATCCAATGAAACCAAGATCTACAAGATCGTTATGTGTTAAAGTTTCACGGAAATCACGCAATCTCCATTCTGGTGTAAGTGTTCCTCCCAATTTTTCACCCTGAGAGAGTATCCCATTAAAATCACCAATTACCATCCATTCCCGGTTGGAAACTAAAAACAATTGATTCAATAATTGCCATGACTTCTTACGCTTAGCCACATCCGGTTCTCCATAGAACCCTGTAAAACGCCAAATAATCGAACTATTCTGTAATTGAACATTAGCGTCTATATGATTCTGGCTATAGCTCAAAATAGTTACTGAAGTATGTTTATCCCACAAAAGAGCCAATCCTCCTAACTTTCCTTTAGAAGGAACTCCAACTCCAAACATATTAAATTTGCTACGCATATTGTCAAACCCATGAGCATTTAATTTCGTTTCCATGAGAAAGACAATGTTGGGGACGAAATCTCGCAAAAGATATCCTAGAGCTCGAACTGTCCAAAGGTTCCCCAAACCTTGACAGTTCCAACTTAAAATACTCATGATGATAGGCGGAGGTAGCAACCTCCGCATCTGGTAAAGAGATAGATATCTCTGATTCCTGACGTATTTTCTTCTGATTTGGGTATGCAGCATCACTCTCGTCCATATCTGAGGCAACCAGAGATAGATTTTTATTTTTGCTGCCTATTGGACGTCCCCTTTTCTTTGGACCATTCAAAGTAAGGTCAGTGGAAGAGCTAACAGTGTTGGGCCGTAGAGTCCTTTTGGTTAATTTTGGTCGAATTGATCTGGGATTAGTTCTAGCTAGTGTATGTTTAGGTGGCTTATTTTTTGTTAAGGTAAGGTGGCTTATGAAGGTATTTTTGGTATTAATGAGCATATCATTTAAGGTTTGAATATGGGCCATTGGAGTTTGGGGTTTTGGGTGAGGAGTAGGGACTGGAATTATGGCTAGGGGTGTTTGGTCTTCAATTGGGGCGGTTAGGTCATTGGCCTGGAAAGATGGATCAATACACATATGACTATCGCCCAACTCAGTAGACATGGAAGTTGTAGCCTGGCAGTTAAGAGATGAGGCAGAGTGGTACACTTCAAAACAATCGGTTATTGCAAAAGCCCAAACATCATCCAAACGCACTTCTTCAATTGCATCAACCACTTGTTTACCCTTATCCAAAACACCACAATCACCAACTGTTTCCTTCAACTGTTTCTCCCCGGAATTTGTAGCATCCTTAACTTGACTCGCCGGAGAAATAGGACCTGGATTTTCTGGGTTCTTTGAAGTACCACTATTCATTTTACCAGTTGTAGCTTCACCCCTTGAATGAACAAATGATGGAATTTCTGGACCAAAATTCCGACAAAGGCTGCCTTGTACACTTTCAGATTGCTGGGGATTATTGTTTACCCTGAGCCAATCTCCATACGCAATTTTATCATATGGAACATCACCATTTTCATCAGCCAATTCTAAACATTCAAAACAATCATGAAGTAAATGCCCTATAATACCACAGAAGTAACAAAAATTTGGCAGCCGTTCATATGCCAGTCGGACTGAAATTTCCTGACCATTGGGCCCCGTTAATTGGATCATACGGCGCAATGGTTTAGTAACATCAACCGAGACCCGAAAACGTAGCGCCACTCCAATAAAGCCACGTGAATCAGTGTTATCCATGGCCTTAAAAGTACCCATTGCATTACCCAAAATTTCTGCCATAGCCCGGTGCATCATCATAAGAGGTAAACCAGATGCTTGCACATAGAAATTACAGTCATCTAGAGGTATCCGTAGAGGATCATCACCCACCTTTAATTCGCGCAATACTACCAGATTCTTATCAAATGCCCATGGGCTCTTCGATAACACCCGATTCTTATCAACCACATGACAGAATGTGATAAGTATTCTGTCATCACCAATTTTGCGTATCTTCACCGGACGCGGAATATTCCAACCCGTCATTAAAGTTCTTTCAAAGGCCTCTAAATTGATAGCTTTTCTGGAAAGAATCCTCCCAACCATACAAAGATTGACATCAATTGCCGTAGTACTCCAAACATTCTCTGGAACTTTAATTTTCTGAAGTTCCGAGTTTGTCAAATTCAACTGCTTACCTAAACCTTCAACAATCTGATCCATTAGCAACCCAAATGAACAATACCCGAAAAGATGATTAGAACTATGTGAGAAGAGAATGAAGATATCAATGAAGACTTCCTGAAAATACACAGTGACAAGGAAAGAAAAGCACCCAAGCACCAAAGTTGGGTTTAGGTTTAGAAAAGGACAAGAAAAGCAGAACACACTGATAATTTTATATAAAACATGAAAAGGAAAGGCAAAGAAACAAACTAAATAAGAATAGACTATCAAACCGAATTTTCTGACCAATACCATGAACACTCGGGAATAATTTAAGGGTTCACAAATCACTCGGAAAATATGGGGTGTGATCTCACAGGTTTAAGGTAAAAAACAATGGAATTGAGACTCACAAATTGCAAGAACTCAATCTCCAGCCCTAGAGAAAGGAACTCTCATGGGCATAAAAATTATAAAGTAAAAGTAGTTTACTCCTTTCATTTATTTTCCTTGTTTATACTTGTATAATACAAAGTCTCATGAAAGGTCGTTTACAGTTAATATAGAAATGGATGGAGTGATGTTTATAAGAAACACATTTATATACTATGTTAACAGAATGAAATTTTTGTCTTGTAAAATACAAATGTTGTTAAGTAAATACTCTTTCTTGATGATAACTCACATTTTGTACATTTTGTACTCTTTCTAGTAAGGATCTTTAGAATGATTTTATAGTCTTTTTGCATTTTATAAACTTGTCCAATTATGATAGGATCACTAGCCTATAGTTAAATATAAGTCTTACACTATTAGCTCATAACAAAAAAAATAAAACACTTTGTTTTTGTTATTTTATTTTATTATCCCTGTTTTAAATTTACACCATTTTTGTTTTAAAAAGGTTTAGCCAATTACCTGGACATATAATATCAGCCTAACCTATATTATCATTTTTTCGACAATCATAAAATTTTATATTGGTACAATATAATTTGAGTTGATTGCAGTTTTGTTACTAATTTATAGTTAAATCTCCATATATTTAATAAATAGATCACTATTATATGTCCTAAATAGTCATGGGATAGTTTATGTGATTTGGTTAACTTGCCACAAGCCGATGATCCAATAAATGGAATAGGAGATGTAGGATCCCAAGCCTGAAGGTACAGGGTGTTACAATGTATGTCATGTAAGTAAGACTCTAATCACCACAAATTATATATTAGTAGTCAAAGTCTTGAC